>CM039677.1:89477007-90677007 GCA_022496015.1 Hordeum marinum
CCCATGACGCCTCGTGGCCATGGCATCGCCTATAAATCTACCCTCCCCAAGGAGCCTTGCCATCTTGAAGCACCCGTCTGCTCCCATAGCTCTAGAGAAAACCCTCTTCCTCTTCTCAGCCTCCCTTCTCCTCATAGCATCTAGAGGGAGTGCCACCGGGACGGGGAAGCGTGTAGGACCGTCGGCCTCCTTGCTCCCTTCTGGAGGCAGCGGTGAAGCACCCTCGGGGTCGGCCCCAGCCCGCCGGTGCTGGGCCATGTTCGATGAGTGAATGCTCCCCTATCTTTTTCCTTCTTTACTAGCTTGTTCAGTGCGCCTGTCCTGACCATCTCTTCCTCCTAGGGCGCGTGCGTCAAAGAAGCGCAGGCTCGGCGAGCTCTAAGAGAAGGCGGATGTGCTGCACACCCAGCTGACAACCGCCGAGGCCGCCTTCCAAGCCGCACTCAGGGGCAAAGCTAAGGCTAGGGTGGAGCTGGCATCCCTCCAAGCCCAGGTGAAGGAGGAAGTTGATGCCGTGCAGGCCGCCCAGGACGAGGCAGCGTATGCCAAGATGATGGAGTCCCAGCGCGCCTGTAGTACCTCAGCATTGCCCGCCGCGCAGCCGATTCATCGGGGAAGCCCCCGCGCTGCGGTGCGCGCATGGCGACGGAGGCTACCTCGACTTCTTTCACAGGGTGGTGGAGATGGTGGAGGCTGGTGTCTCCCGCATGGACGCTGACAACGAGGCCGATGCACGCAACCTCCTAGACATGGCCTTGATGCTCGTCTTTTCCAACCTGCGTTGCCATGCCCCGGAGTTTGACCTCTGGCGCATTAGGGAACGGGTGCCCGACAAGCTTCAGAGGCCTCTCAAGGACGAGGTGCGCTCGCACGTGGACGTCGTGGTGGAGCGGTTCATCCAGGTGCCCGCCTCCGGTGGGGAGGGCGGCTCCAACACCGAGGCGGTTGGCGACAATGACTCCTCCACCTAGGCCTCTCCTGTCTTATTTTCCTGGTAATTGTAATGCTTTAAGAAAAAACTCAGCCCCTGCGGGCATTAGTCTTTTGCATATTACCTTTGTCTCCATCTTTCTTTTCCTTAAATCACCGGTCGCCTGCTTGCTGTAACTTAATTTCTTTGCCTAGGACCTTGCGCCGTCGTCGATATGGCCTGGTGATGCCGGCTGGTAGGGGCCTCGCGAGGCACTCTCTCCTGAGGGGCAGCTTGCGGTCGACACCCCCCGGGTTCGTGGCCTTGCTACTTGTCATGGCAGTATCCCTCCCATCGCGTTGTTCCTCCTGTCGCCTCAGGCCTCAGGGGTCTCTGTAGCCACGTGTGGTGGCCCATAGTACCTACATTCTCGCATTAGTGTGCACATCCCTTATCCCATTCTTGGGCCGTCATTAGATCAGAAATCTCTTTCTCGGTCTGCTAGTGTACTTAGCTAGTAGGACAGTGACAATCTCATGCGTCGCGATGTGCGACCTGGTTGTCCAGATAGTCCATGGTTCTGCCTGGGATGATCCTTCCTTATTTGTGGAGCGGTTTGGGGCCCTTTCGGTACTCCGCGTCAACGGGATTCAATTGCGAGCAGACCTTGACCCCCGCTGGGGCGTCCGGGTCACCTGGACGTGACCAGGGGGCACGGAGCCACTAGATTGATGAGTTTCCTCGAGCGTGCAGCCCTGGGAACTCCCCCTTTAACGCTCAAGCAGCACTCTACATCGATAGGACCTAGTCCCGCACATTCCTCTACCACCGTAAGAGGCGTCCAGATCACTAGGACGTGACTACGGGGTGAAGCCTTGACGCCCCTGATGCCGACCGCATTGCCGGGACAGCATCAAAGGGCGAGTGGCTATGTGACCGGTAAGGCTCCTAAGACACGCTGCTGAGGATCCCCCTTTGATGCTCAAGCAGCTCCCCCATTTCATTCTGCCAGCTACCTCAGGAGGTGCCTAGACCTCCTAAGGCTCCATGTCACGGTGTTGTGCTGCGATCGGAGCCCCCGAGCAAGGGTCGACCGCCAGAAGGTGCAAGTCCCTGAAGCAACAGGGCCTTTCTACTTTGCTCCGAGGCGCCTCGGGGAGGGCCGGAGCACACATGTCCTTGTGAAACACCGATTAAGAGAAAGAGACTCCAAGACTGAACAAAACGAAAGAACGAAGAGAGAAAAGTCCCCGACCCTTTTTCTTTTTAAAATAGAATTCCCAAAATTCTCAAACTTCATTCCAAAACGTGGCAACTTGAACACCAAAAAGAGGCAAGCAACTGCCATGTCCGGCACCTAGGCTAGTCTTCATATTCGTCTTCCCCCACCGTGGAGCGTAGGGCATCCACGTTGCATGGGCATAGCCATTGGTGGGAAGTGTTGTCCGCTAGCACGAAGCATGGGGCTTCCACTAGGGCGTGGGATGGAACCCCTCCGCGTCCTCGAGGGGCCCCGGGCATATACAGCACACTCATTATTACGTGAGAGTGTCACGCCGAAGATAGCTGGGCAAGCCCCCAGGAGCACGACACGGTTTCTCCCAACCGCGATAGATCCATCTCGTGCATTTCTGCTAGGCTGCGCGCCTCTATGACCCTAACCTGGATGCGTAACCGCGGGATTGCGCTCCCATGGCCCAAACATGAGTACAATGCACCCAGCGCAGCCATTGAGGTGTTTGTCTATGAAGTCACCTCACGAAGGATCCGGGCACCGTCCGGACAACGCCTTGAGGGCCTCATGAGGCCCCACCTCCTAAGGTCGTGCCGGCGCCTCGGCTGTTGCGAGGGCCCGTGCCTCTGCTTCCTGTTGCTCCGCGGGCCTAGGGGGCCTCCCTTCGCTCCCCACTCGCGTTACCCAAGCTTGGTACTCCCTCAATGGAATCCCCTAGGCCCTACTTGGGGAGGACGCCCTGGGTTCGCCCCTACTCCAGGTGGTGCTGGCGTCTGGGGTAGGTGCCTAGTCCATCTCTCCACCTGCAGGTATGACGTAGGTCGGCCCGTAGGGCTCCATGTAAGGGCCCTGTTCTCTTCCTGAGCCGTTCTTCGGCGCGCCAGGGACGGCCCCTCCAGGTGGCGGCGGAAGGCCGCCTTCCATGCATAGTCCGCAGGCCCTCCTGCAGCGGGTCTTGGCCCGGAGTTGCTTACCTCTGCCACCGTCGTTGGGTGGGCCGCGCATTTGTTGATGTGGATTGTTCCCTCGGCGATTTGGCACACCGTCAATGTGGTTGCCTGCTTGTCCGGACGCCTGAGCCGCCTGTTTCCCGCGCTGGATGGCATGCTCCCGCCTGGTCAGCCCAGGCTGTTGACGGTCCATAGAGTCACGAGGGCGCGCGTTGGCGCACACGCGGGGCACCCCATTGTTCCCTCCATAGGCTCCATCGTCACGGACGGGCTGCGCCCCAAAAATTGTGATCAGAATTCGAAGGAGAAGGAGCACGGAGTGCGGCGGGCCCTGCTCGGGCTCGCCCGTTGCTCGAGGGGGTATGCTGCCGGTGGGCGAGGCGCCTGTGATTGCAAAGAAGAGCGAAGGGCCATGGCCCTCCGCACGATGGCGACGAGCTATGTGATGTGGTCGGCCAATGCACTGAAGCCCCCGTGCGTCGGATGGTCACCAAGCATCTCCCTTGCCATCGGTAGTGCATTGTGCACGTCGAGGTCTCCCACGTAGGTGCAACGTGACATCGGTGTTGAGGGCGTCGCCCGTCCGCCATGCATTTGGACAGTGCGAGGAGCAACAGCGGTGGAGAAAACAATGGTAGCTTGATACTGACCTCCCAACACCACGCCACTGGGGCGCGGGTTTGTAGCGGCGGTGGCGAGATCGATGAAGGTGGATCCGCCACGGACGGAGGAAGCTTGTTGTGCGTCGGCCATCAGAGCGGTGAGACGATGGAAAGGCGAGGCTTGAGGAAGCTTTCGACATGCCCCCTACCTAGCAGGCCAAATGTCGGATTTTGAGCTCTTCAAAACGCAAGAAATTCAACCACAGGGGCAAGTGCGAAGATCCCCTACGGCCTTACCCCACCTAGCTCGCTACTTGATGGTTACCACGACGAACTCACATGATGGAGAGGAAGAAGATGTACACAGTGATTTACCCAGGTTCGGGCCGCTGCGAAGCATAATACCCTACTCCTGTGTTGGTGGATTGCCTCACGAGGAGGTGTGTGGATGAACTAGTACAGTGGTGGTTTACCCCGTGAGGACACTCTGGTGGTGTTACTTCTCTTTTGTTGTGTCTCTCTTTTGTCCCCCTCCTATGGTGTGGCCTAGCCTCTCTTTATAGTGCCTCGGGTTCTTTTCCCTTTTCATCTTGGCGGCAAGGGATCCCACAATGGCCAAATTAGAAGGGGGACAGGAGTACATCCCTATCCTAATGAAAGGCGGTCTTCGCCTACAAAGCGGATGTTGATGATGTAGAGGTGGGCTCGACGATGACATCTGTCCTGCAGGGATTGTGGTCGTGGTCTTGTTGCACCAAAACAGAAACCTTTGGGCAGCATTGTGGGAACCCACATATGTCCTTGCTCCTTTGCACCAAAGGGGAAATTGTACTACCTGGCGTGCTGGAGCCTGCCTGTCCTTCCTTGCGTCACCCTTGGCCTTCTAAGGCTGTGCGTTGCATAAAGATCTCCGTCGCTCCGGAGGGGAACCGAGGAGGCTCATCCTTGGAGGGTCCTGAGGGTGCTTCCCTCGCAAGTTCAGGTCCTCGCGAGGACCTTGTCTTGAATGTGGGCTCGCCAAGCCTTGCTTTGCTGATGAGGTGGGCCATGTCCCTGGCCATAGGCAGGTGGGTCTGGGTACCCCCGTTCCCAAAACGCTGTCAGCCTTCGATCCATTGAGAGAACTAGGCGACTGTTTTTTGTGTGTATATCATTTATGTATGTAATGCCCACATATGTGTGTGTACAGTACTAGGGAAAACCCTAGCAGTAACGCCAGTTTTTGAGCTATCACTAGCGCAGGTGCCCGCGCTACTGCTACGACGCTACAACTAATTTTTAGCAGTAGCACTGGTTACCGAGCGCTACAGCTAAAGTTTAGCAGTAGCGCCTCTTAACCAGTGCTACTGCTAACCGAGTTATCAGTAACGCGCTTCTCTAACCCACGCTACTGTTAAACGCACATATTCCTTTTTTATATTTATGTTGTATTTACACACGGTTACACATATTAATACACAACTTCAATAATTATTGTGCCAGCAACTACATTTAGATTAAAGTGCATGGATGCAAGTGATCATGTTGAATTACAGGAAAATATGATGTTGCAGCAACATCATATTTTCCTGTAATTCAACATGATCACTTGCATCCATCCACCTTAATCAAATATATGTCATATAACTCATCATCATCTTACTGATCTAACAACTCATCATCATCTTAATCATACCAAGTTAAAATCTATAAAACAGGAAAACATCATAATGGTAATCATCCTAATCGATCATGCAAGTTAATATAAACCAGAAATACTTCTCTCTCATAGGACCTAGTCCTCCCTCCTAGGTGAAATGACATAAAACAGAATAACACCTATGCCTCCATAATGAAGGAAAGAGATCCAACGGTCTCCATTTTGTGGCTTGCGATCCTTCTTTATTTCTCCCCATGCTTCAATTTGGAGTTGTCTTGATGGTTTACGCTCAGTCAAGTATGCAAAAAAAAACTGGGGCCTCATAGGGATTTTAATTGTCATATAACCTTCGCCATGCATCAACGGAGGCACTACATCATTTGGCAGTTTCTATTGAAGAACATACTAATAGTCTAGTTAGCAATGTAATCAACACCATTTATGCAATAATAGTGTACTTAATAATTCTTACCAAGATATTTCGACGAATGTCATCCGCCCTCAACCTATGCACTAGTGGCATGTAAACTATATAATTTGGGCCAGCTCCCAAATTGTACGAGAAGTTGTCCCTACCAACTAGGACAAAGAAGCTCCGGGTCGACGACGAGACCCAGATTCCTCACCAAGATCCGAGCCCGAGAAGGTAGCACCTCCCAGTGCCAGCCCGGCGGAGCCCAGTCCCAGACATTGAGCCTCTCAAGGATGTCGCCGCTGACTCGACGACACTGATGCGGGCCGGGCATCGTCGACGTCAAGACAAATTCCTATGAGAACATTTTCTTATGTTTAATGTTTTGCTATTTCAGATATGCTTAATTTCTGAAACTCATTTTAGACTCATTTTTGACTTGGTTTTCTGGAATGTCGTTTCCCAGCAAATCCCGACACTCGACATTCCTACTTTCTAGCACAAGTCATGCCAAAATTCATGGGAAATTTTGGCATGAACTTTGCTAAAATGTGGACATATCGAGCGCCTGAAATTCACCGGAATGGAAATGAATCAACATTCCGGTGAAACATAGGCCACTCAGATCATTTACCCTACACATAACCATCATTTTCCTAACATCACATGTCCAAATTCCAAATATCACATGTCCAAATAACATTACCACATATCAGATGTCCACTTCAAATTTGCATATAACAACAAGAAAAATATAGAACTTGAAGAAAATGCAATAAGTCCTTTTTCTTCACAATATTTGAAACTAAATTCAACCTACCTAAATTTCTGCTCTAATTTGAAACCTAGCTAAATTTCTGTCCTAATTTGAAAACCTAGTTAATTTCATACTAATTAACTAGGTTCATACTACCTAATCTGTCCTAGGGTTCATACAAATTCACATAGGGTTAATCAATTTCGTACTAATTTACTAAGTTCATACTACCTAATCTACCCTTAGGCAGAGAGACAAAGAGAGAGAAGGACTGGCGGAAGACTTACAAGGGGCTAGGGGAGACGCCTGCAGCAATGTGGAGCTCGGGGGAGATGCCGCCGGCAAGTTGGAGCCTAGGAGAGACGGGTGCGGGTGGAGGAGCGGGTGGCGACGGAGGTGCGTGGGCAGGCGACGGATGCGGCACGGGCAGCCAGCGGAGGGTGGCGACGGATGGGGCGCGGGCAGGCGATGGAGGGTGATGGCGGCGCAGGAGGAGAGGGGTCGAATGGGGAATGGGATGGAGGAAAGAAGTGGAGAAGGAAGCCTACGCGGGGGTTATGTCAAGATAGCAGTAGCATGTTTCTATAAAACGCGCTATAGCTAAGGTATCTATAGCGCGTTTTAGGAAAAAGCGCTACCTCTACCTGACATAGCTATAGCGTGTTTTAGGGAAAAAACGTTACTGCTACTAGACATATCTATAGAGCGCTCCAAGGAGAGGCACTACTGCTAAGTGGGGCCGGTCATGTGGCCAGGTTTGAACTTAGCTGTAGCGCACTACCCAAAAAACGCGCTGCTACTATTCTAATAGCAGTAGCGCGGTTACCTGGGGCGCGCTACTACTAAACCTAGTCTGGCGACAATGGTGGGGAAATATTAGTAGTAGCGCTTTTTTAATGCCACACTACTGCTAAGTATTTAGCAGTAGCGCCTGTTCTGGACGCGCACTATGGCTATGTAGTAGTAGCACCGCTTTTTATCCAGTGCTACTACTAAGGTTCTGTGTATAAGGTTTTCCCTAGTAGTGGCATATAGTACATAGTATGCTAAAATGGGTTTTTGACTTTTAAGGTCGCGTTGGAAGATATGAATCGGAAAGGGGAAACAAATATATTGTGTCCATATAGGAAGTGCGAAAAAATAGTTTGGTTTGACCCTTCTACTGGTCGTGTTAAGATGCACTTGTTGAAATATAATGTCATGCATGGTTACACTCGGTGGACAAGTCATGGTGAGGAAGAGGAGGATGTCGAAGTCGAAGGGGAGGTACATGATGATGAGCTAGAAGGAGGTGTGAAGAATGTTTCAAATCATGAAAATCATCTCGACAGGCAAAAAGAATGCAAATGTAAAGAATTTTCAAAGAAGGAAAATCTAGATGACTATGACCAATCTAGCATCTATCAAGAAGAAGATGATGTTATTCGGAAAGGGAAGTGTAAGAAAAGACGTGGAAGCACGTCAGATCCAAAAACTTCCATTGAGAGCCCCCGCACAAATATGAGAAACGCTTCCATCGAGAGCTTCCACACAAATAACATAAAAACATCGGTTCAGAGCCCCTGCACAAACAAGAAAAACCGAGAACCATCGTCGTAGTTGATTTTTATCCATCTTTTATTTATTATCAATTCAGCGGCATTCGATCATATTTTAATATTGATATAATAATCTTATTCCGTATGTGACCTTAGCCATCCCCTTTTCACATTATTTTCTTGACCGTATTTTATTATTATACATTTGTATTGACCATTGGAAGTTGAGTTAAGTTGATGTAATTTTGGAAGGAAAATAGCGATGGCGTTGGTGACGTCTCCAACATCATAGATACACTATGGCGTTGGAGATGTCACCAACGCCATAGCTATTTCCCTCATTGTCTTTTTCTATTTGGGGGAAAATGTTCACCGCAAACTTTTGTATCGCATGCTCACACCCTCCGCTCCGTGGGTCGCTGCCACCACCTTCGTCGTTGTTGCCACCAACGCTCCCCCGCTGTCGCCCACCTTCCCCTCCGGTCGCTGCTCCTCGAGTCGCCATCGACCCCAATCGCCTCATACTCACCATCCACCCCAAAAATGTCGACCAAGAGCCGCCTTTGTTCCATCCCCGCCGCCGTCGCGCCGCTGGCCCGAACGACCTCAACCTCGCCGCGACGCCTTTACTCCGCCCCCCACCGTTGTCCACCTGCCCTGTCAATCGGTGCCAACTCCTTGATTCCTTCGGTAAGTGGTCGAAATGTGGTTTGAGGAAATGTGGTTGAAATTTTATTTCGATGAAAATGTGGTTGCTTGTGTGTTGTTTGCAGGGAATGCATAATAGGGTTGCCAATGTTTTGGGGAAATATTGATTAATTTCTGTTTCAGCAAATTTCCGACAACCAATATGCCCTATTTTTAGCAAAGGTCATGCCGAATTTTTTTATTTTATATATGAATTAATAAGTATATGTGCTATTTGTTTTTGTAGATGTCCAATCAAACAAACAATGCGCATGACTCTTCTTCGACACATTCGGCACAGGACGATGGTGCATTTACGGACGCGCAGGGATAGGTAGATTATGATGATGAGCTTAATCCAGGTGACTACCATGTGAGAGGCAGAGGCTACAGTCTTCATGCTGGTTCGGATAGTAATCTTGACATGGGCATTGATGGAGAGGACACAGAGGAGTATTCTCCTGTGGAAGAGGTGGATGTGGAGGTCGACAAGCATGTTTCAAAATCCAAGAAGCAGCCAAAACTAGGAGCTGAAATGCTATAGGCACGGACAGGCTTGTCATCACACGAGTTAACTAGACTGGTGAGCCTGTTAGTCCGTGGAAAGCCGCTGCTCACTATGGCAATGCCCTAGGTGTTATCCTTCAAGAAGTTTGATCCATAATCAAGACAAATTAAAGGGATATGGACAAAGCTAATCTGCAAGAACTCCTCATAAGAAGGGTGCATGCAATATTCAAATTTCCCAACGAGTATGACAACCTATTGTACCCAAAGAATCAAGTAGCCGTAAGTTCTTGAAGAATTTGAGTTCTTGGATATCTTGAAGAATTTCCCAACGAGTATGACAACCTATTGTACCCAAAGAATCAAGTCCCAATGAGTAAGTCCTCATAAGAACGAGTATGACAACCATGCAATCCATAAGTTCTTGAAGAATTTGAGTTCTTGGATATCTGTAGCAAGAAAATATATTGCAATGAAACACGACATAGATATCTCCAAGATCGAGCAGAAGTGGCCTACCATTAGTGTAGATGATTGGAAAATTTTCAAGAAGCAAAATCAGGAGAACTCAGTGATGGCCCAGTCGTCATGGGGGAAGGAAATGCGATTGAAGACATTAAGTAACCACACCCTCGGCACTCGTGGTTTCATTGGGATGAAGCCCGTATGGGACAAGTAGGATGATGCACTTGCATCAAAGGCATCCCAAACCACTTCACGCAATTCAAGGACCCCGTCAAATATAACTATGTCAGGGGGGTGCCATTATTATCATAAGGCAGGGGAATTTACCACGGATCACCAAACAAGGAAACTAGAAGAAGAACTGGCAAGGCAACATGTAGAACCTCATAGCTCGCACGGGTCGTCGGCTAGGTGGAACACTACTCTTAACAACTCGATCAACATTACCCTTGGCAAGAAGCCGTTAGCACCACCGACGGGTGGCCGTGTGAAGGGTGCTCGATGTGATGCCAAATGGGAGCATTATTATCTCAAAGAGCAAGAGCTGCAACGACAGAGAAGGAGAGCCAACAAGCGGAGCATTGAACAACAAATAATGGAAGCCACCGCCATAGCCATTGCCGCAGCCACAACCAACATCGAAGAACACATCAACATTCAAAGTGAAGCCCATGCCCAATCCATGCTTCCTTCAATAGTCGAGAGCGTGAAGAATTGGATCAAGAACTGCGAACTAGCACTAGTGGAAAAAGGCCCATTTGTCCCAGTTCGTAAGGCCCATTTGTCCCAGTTCTGCAACCGGGACTAATGTGTTGGGACTAAATCCCATGACCTTTAGTCCCAGTTCGCTTATGAACCGGTACAGATGGGGCTACATGTGGCCGCTCCGCCGAGCCCAGGCAGGAGGGCCTTTGGTCCCGGTCCGGGACCAAAGTGCGTCCACGCGTCAGCAGCTAAGGAGCTGTTTTTTTTAAAAAGGGGGGGTTTTGAGGGTTTTGGAGGGTTAATTTAGGGGTTTCATATATTTTGTTAGCTAGCTAATAGAGGAAAGTGGTCTCTCTTATCTCCGTGATTGGTCATGATGCTATGTACTATACGGATAGATAGAACATATAACACTATTTAATCATCATTTTCGTCAATGAGACATCATATAACAAGTTGGTCACTAGTCATAATCACAACTCCTCCTCATCATCATCATCATTAACTCTAACACATTGTAGCACATAATAACACATTGTACCTAGGACCTGCGTACTCCTATCTCATAGGACCTACTCTACCCTCTCTTAGGTACAATATCATGAAACAAGATAGGTCCTGACTCTCCATTATGGAGAACGGAGATCATCCTGTCTCCCATTCTTGGCCTACGCACAATGTTGCTTCCACGTAGCTCTCTATGATTGAGCATACATTTTTTTCCAATCTTTGATTGTCATGACTCCATCAATTTTAGAAATCCGGTATGGACAGGAGTGATGCGTAGGCTGACCTGGCCGTGGTGGCCCTAAGCTCGTAACAACAACGTGACCTGTCAGAAACATCATATGAGGCACACCATCCTCCAGGATTTTTTGTTCAAAAATATAGTAATAACTTTGTATTTAGCAATGTAGTTTAGTTTTAGAAGAATTTATGTAAAAGATGCATGGATGTCGTAATAGTAGAATTAAAATCTTACCATGCAATCTCCATAGATGTTACCATAGTTCACGACGTGCACTAGTGGCACGTATTGACCATAATGTGTAGGAGTTTGATAATAGCTATTGTAATTCTCAAGATGATTAAGAAATAAGGTAAGATGATATTTCTCCTTATAAGTTAATTCTGCTTCATCACTATAGTAGTAGGTTCTGTCTACCATCTTCCGTACATTTTTTGAAGAATGAAAATAAACTGTCAATGCAAATAAGTTGTCAACTATTTTTAAATAAGCAATATAAATTACTTAATAAATATGGTTGAGAAACTCACATAATGGTAGAACTGGAGGCGTCTGCACACCGACCCAGATGTCGATATTACCTTCAGTTTCATCTTCCGGACGAATATCAAAGGTGATAAGCATATTAGGCTCAAATGCATAAGCCTTGCATAGTGCTTGCCAACTTTTGCATTCAAAATAGCAATAGGTGTCTGTATGGTACAATTTTACTACAAAAGTAAAACCATGCTCGGCCCTCAAGTGAACTATCTTTACCTCCCTATCTTTGTTAGTATTGAAACCAATCTTATCCAAGACAACAATTCTTGCATGGCAGGGGATACGCTAGTAGAACAGTAAAAAATTAAAATTAATTATAAGTTGAAGCAAAAGAGGCAAAAGTCATGCTTAATTACAAAAGAAGACTTGTCATTGTGACTTACTATATCCACTTCGAAGGTCTCATCCAGCATGATGCTGAAGCGCCTACCATCAACTAGGAAAGTCTTGTCACACAGGCTGCGCTCGTCTTCGCAGTATTCGCACATAGCGAATTCCCTTTCGTCATCAGACATTTCCTATGATCATAGTTGAAACATTTAAAATCGATCGAAGGAAACTATGAGAAAGCCGATGAACACATGGATCACTACTACTCAATATGCAACGGGTTGACTTTAGGTCTGTCGAGTCTTTCCTTCCTAAACTCTCATCTCACGTATATGGTGGGCAGTCCCTCTGATATAACGACCGTCGGTGATGGTGGCTCCTCCATTCGTCCCAGAGTGCATTACACCAAAATGTCTAGCACACTGGAACAAAGGAGAATCCACCCCCACGACAACAGTCGGGATTCTTCCTCTCTCATATATATATATGGTGGACACTCTCCCTCACTAAAAGACACACAAGGAGCCGAAACAGACCTAAAGTCAACCTGTTTCATATATCGAGAAATGACATAGAAAAAATCCCTATGTTTTACTAGAATGACTTGCAAATCACAAATACATTTATAATGACTCGAATATAATATCACTAATACATCATCCCGAATAAGGCAGTTCAAAAATTACGGGACGCTTTGGATCCTAATGCGTGTGTGACTTTTGGTCCGTCGAGGCTTTCCTTAAGTAACTCTCATATCTCATGGTGTGTTGGTGCGCTCTCTCTCACACTGATATGGTGGTGTATATATGTTGGTGGGCACTCTCTCACAGTAATAGTTCGACTGCCGGTGATGGACGCCCCCCTCTTCTCTTCTTGCGCAATATATCGACGAGTATAACGCAAAGAAGAGAAAAAAGAGGAGGCGCCCCCACGACAATAGTCGGGATTCCTCCATCAAGAACACACATGAAAGTCACACAAGGAGCAACGACAGACCGAAAGTCACACACGCATTATACCAATAAAGTATCACAAATACATTAATATTTATAATGACCTCGAATATAATATCACTAATACATCATCCCAAATTATCCAGTGAATGCATCATCAAATATTAACTAATACATCTCGAATATTATCATATAAGATCACTAATACAGATCGAATATCCTAGAATCCAAAGTGGAGGATGATGAACTCGGTTCACTAGTGGTCTCTGCCACCAACCGGGACCAAAGCCCTTTTTTCAGCAGCCCAAAGGGCGGGAAACATGGATCTTTGGTCCCGGTAGGTGGCACCAACAGGGACTAAAGGGGGGCATTGGTCCCGGTTGGTGCCACCAACCGGGACCACTCGTCCCTTTTCGTTGGCCGACGGGGAAACAGGGACCTTTGGTCTCGGTTGCTGGCACCAACCGGGACCAAAGGCCTGGCGTAACAAATGTTTAGTCCCACCTCGCTAGTCCAGGGGAGACAGCACCTGTTTATAAGCCCTCATGCGCTTGACCTGTCAAGCTCCACTCACAGTGAAAATAGATGCCCTTATACATGAAATTTGACCTAAATTCAAAATGCTAGTTAGGTGCCTAACTAGCACAGTGAATTTAGGTTGAATTTCAGTCTAAGCGCATCTATTTTCACTTTTGCTATTTTTATGTTATTTCTTTGCTATTTTTCCTGCTATTTAATATTACTTTGTTTTAACATTATATTCAATTTGGTAATTTTTAGGTTTTATATAATTTTAGGTTAAAAATTACTAGAGGTTTATTATTTTAGTTATTGATTTTTTGAGCAAAATGACCCTGAAATTGAAAAGCACTACAAATGAACTCTGAAAAGGTTGAAAGTAGGCATGGTATCATCATTTCACCCACATAGCATGTGCTAAAAAGTTGAGAGTGTTACGGCAAAAGCTGGATGCACTTCGTGTATAAAATGGACAGTCTCTTTCGAAGTATTGGGGTTTCGGACGGAAACTCATCGGTTACAAAAGGCATTTCATTTTTTTGAACTTATATGAACTCCAAGCTTTTTTTGCGTTAGAAATGCACCATTAAAGACACATGATCAATTTTCAACCCTTTCTCTTCATTTGTTATTTTTCATGCAGTTATTGATTTTTTTAGCTAAATGACCCTGAAATTGAAAAGCACTTCAAATGAACTCTGAAAAGGTTGAAACTTGGCATGGTATCATCATTTCACCCACATAGCATGTGCTAGAAAGTTGAGAGGGTTACGGAAAAAGCTGGATGCACTTCACGTATAAAACGGACAGTCTCTTTCGAAGTATCAGGGTTTCGCATGGAAACTCATCGGTTACAAAAGGCATTTCATTTTCCTGAACTTATTTGATCTCCAGGCTTTTTGTGGGTTAAAAATGCACCATTCAAAGACACATCATCAAATTTCAACCCTTTTTGACTTCATTTGTTACTTTTCATGTAGTTACTTATTTTTTTGAGCTAAGCGACCTTGAAATTGAAAAGCGCTACAAATGAACTCTGAAAAGGTTGAAAGTTGGCATGGTATCATCATTTCACCAAAATAGCATGTGCTAAAAAGTTGAGAGGCTTACGGCAAAAGTTGGATGCACTTCGTGTACAAAACAGAAAGTCTCTTTCGAAGTATGAGGGTTTCGGACGGAAACTCATCTGTTACGAAAGGCATTTCATTTTCTTGAACTTATTTGAACTCCAGGCGTTTTGTGTGTTCAAAATGCACCATTCAAAGACACATCATCAATTTTCAACCCTTTTTGACTTCATTTGTTATTTTTCATGCAGTTATTAATTTTTTTAGCTAAATGACCCTGAAATTGAAAAGCACTACAAATGAACTCTAAAAAGGTTGAAAGTTGGCAGGGTATCATAATTTCACCCACATAGCATGTGCTAAAAAGTTGAGAGGGTTACGACAAAAGCTGGATGCACTTCGTGTACAAAACGGACAGTCTCTTTCGAAGTATCAAGGTTTCGGACGGAAACTCATCGGTTACAAAAGGCATTTCATTTTCTTGAACTTATTTGAACTCCGGGATTTTTGTGGGTTCAAAATGCACCATTAAAAGCCACATCATCAATTTTCAACCCTTTCTGACTTCAGTTGTTATTTTTCATGCAGTTATAGAATTTTTTGAGCTAAATGACCCTGAAATTGAAAAGCACGAGAAATGAACTCTGAAAAGGTTGAAAGTTGGCATGGTATCATCATTTGACCCACCTAGCATGTGCTACAAAGTTGAGAGGGTTACGGCAAAAGCTAGATACACTTCGTGTATAAAACAGACAGTCTCTTTCGAAGTACGAGGGTTTCGGACGGAAACTCATCAGTTACAATAGGCATTTCATTTTCTTGAACTTGTTTGAACTCCAGGATTTTTGTGTGTTCAAAATGCACCATTCAAATATACGTCATCAATTTTCAACCCTTTTTCACTTAATTTGTTATTTTTCATCCAGTTATTGATTTTTTTGAGCTAAATGACTCTGAAATTGTAAAGCACTAGAAATGAACTCTGAAAAGGTTGAAAGTTGGCATGGTATCATCATTTCAGCAACACAGCATGTGCTAAAAAGTTGAGAGGCTTACGGCAAAAGCTGGATGATCTTCGTGTACAAAAAGGAAAGTCTCTTTCGAAGTATCAGGGTTTCGGATGGTAACTCATCTGTTACAAAAGGCATTTCATTTTCTTGAACTTATTTGAAATCCAGTCTTTTTGTGTTTTCAAAATGCACCATTCAAAGACACATCATCAATTTTCAACTCTTTTTAACTTCATTTGTTATTTTTCATGGAGTTATTGATTTTTTGAGCTAAATGACCCTGAAATTGAAAAGCACTAAAAATGAACTCTGAAAATGTTGAAAGTTGTCTTGGTATCATCATTTCACCCACAGAGCATGTGCTAAAAAGTTGAGAGGGTTATGGCAAAAGATGGATGCACTTCATGTACAAAACGGACAATCTCTTTCGAAGTATTAGGGTTTCGGACGGAAACTCATCTGTTACAAAAGGCATTTCATTTTCTTGAACTTATTTGAACTTCAGGCTTTTTGTGTGTTCAAAATGCACCATTCAAAGCCACATCATCAATTTTCGACGCTTTGTGACTTCATTTGTTATTTTCATGCAGTTATTGATTTTTTAGCTAAATGACCCTGAAATTGAAAAGCACTACAAATGAACTCTGAAAAGGTTGAAAGTTGGCATGGTATCATCATTTCACCCACATAGCATGTGCTAAATAGTTGAGAGGGTTACGGCAAAAGCTGGATGCACTTCGTGTACAAAACGGACAATATCTTTCGAAGTATCAATGTTTCAGATGGCAACTCATCTGTTACAAAAGGCATTTCATTTCCTTGAACTTATTTGAACTCCAGGCTTTTTGTGTGTCCAAAATGCTCCATTCGAAGACACATCAACAATTTTCATCCCTTTTTGACTTCATTCGTTATTTTTCATGCAGTTATTGATTTTTTTGAGCTAAATGACACTGAAATTGAAAAGCACTAGAAATGAACTCTGAAAAGGTTGAAAGTTGGCCTGGTATCATCATTTCACCCACATAGCATGTGCTAAAAAGTTGAGAGGGTTACGGCAAAAGCTGGATGCACTTCGAGTACAAAATGAACAGTCTCTTTCGAAGTATCAAGGTTTCGGACGGAAACTCATCGGTGACAAAAGGCAGTTCATTTTCTTGAACTTATTTGAACTCTAGGCTTTTTGTGGGTTCAAAATGCACCATTCAAAGCCACATCATAAATTTTCAACCCTTTCTGATTTCATTTGTTATTTTTCATGCAGTTATTGATTTTTTGAGGTAAATGACCTTGAAATTGAAAAGTGCTACAAATGAACTCTGAAAAGGTTGAAAGTTGGCATGGTATCATCATTTCACCAACATACATGTGCTAGAAAGTTGAGAGGCTTACGGCAAAAGCTGGATGCACTTCGTGTACAAAACAGAAAGTCTCTTTCGAAGTATGAGGGTTTCGGACGAAAACTCATCTGTTACAAAAGGCATTTCATTTTCTTGAACTTATTTGAACTCCACGCTTTTTGTGTGTTCAAAATGCACCATTCAAAGACACATCATCAATTTTCAACCCTTTTTGACTTCATTTGTTATTTTTCATGTAGTTATTGATTTTTTTAGCTAAATGACCCTGAAATTGAAAAACACTAAAAATGAACTCTGAAAAGGTTGAAAGTTGGCATCGTATCATAATTCATCCACATAGCATGTGGTAAAAAGTTGAGAGGGTTACGACAAAAGCTGGGATGCACTTCGTGTACAAAACGGACAGTCTCTTTCGAAGTATCAAGGTTTCGGACGGAAACTCATCGGTTACAAAAGGCATTTCATTTTCTTGAACTTATTTGAACTCCAGGATTTTTGTGGGTTCAAAATGCACCATTAAAAGCCACATCATCAATTTTCAACCCTTTCTGACTTCAGTTGTTATTTTTCATGCAGTTATAGATTTTTTTGAGCTAAATGACCCTAAAATTGAAAAGCACGACAAAAGAACTCTGAAAAGGTTGAAAGTTGGCATGGTATCATCATTTGACCCACCTAGCATGTGCTAAAAAGTTGAGAGGGTGACGGAAAAAGCTGGATACACTTCGTGTATAAAACGGACAGTCTCTTTCGAAGTATGAGGGTTTCGGACGGAAACTCATCTGTTACAAAAGGCATTTCATTTTCTTGAACTTGTGTGAACTCCAGGATTTTTGTGTGTTCAAAATGCACCATTCAAATATACATCATCAATTTTCAACCCTTTTTGACTTCATTTGTTATTTTTCATGCAGTTATTGATTTTTTTGAGCTGAATGACCCTGAAATTGAAAAGCACTATAAATGAACGCTGAAAAGGTTGAAAGTTGGCATGGTATCATCATTTCAGCAACATAGCATGTGCTAAAAAGTTGAGAGGCTTACGGCAAAAGCTGGATGCACTTCGTGTACAAAACGGAGAGTCTCTTTCGAACTATCAGGGTTTCGGACGGAAACTCATCTGTTACAAAAGGCATTTCATTTTCTTGAACTTGTGTGAACTCCAGGATTTTTTTGTGTTAAAAATGCACCATTCAAAAACACATCATCAATTTTCAACCCTTTTTGACTTCATTTGTTATTTTTCATGCAGTTATTGATTTTTTTAGCTAAATGACCCTTAAAGTGAAAAGCGCTACAAATGAACTCTGAAAAGGTTGAAAGTTGGCATGGTATAATCATTTCACCAACATAGCATGTGCTAAAAAGTTGAGAGGCTTACGGCAAAAGCTGGATGCAATTCGTGTACAAAACGTATAGTCTCTTTCGAAGTATCAGCGTTTCGGACGGAAACTCATCTGCTACAAAAGGCATTTCATTTCCTTGAACTTATTTGAAATCCAGGATTTTTGTGTGTTCAAAATGTACCATTCAAAGACACATCATCAATTTTCAACCATTTTTGACTTCATTTGTTATTTTTCATGCAGTTATTGATTTCTTTAGCTAAATGACCCTGAAATTGAAAAGCACTTCAAATGAACTCTGAAAAGGTTGAAACTTGGCATGGTATCATCATTTCATCCACATAGCATGTGCCAAAAAGTTGAGAGGGTTACGGAAAAAGCTGGATGCACTTCACGTATAAAACGGATAGTCTCTTTCGAAGTATCAGGGTTTCGCATGGAAACTCGTCGGTTACAAAAGGCATTTCATTTTCCTGAACTTATTTGAACTCCAGGCTTTTTGTGGGTTCAAAATGCACCATTCAAAGACACATCGTCTAATTTCAACCCTTTTTGACTTCATTTGTTACTTTTCATGTGGTTACTGATTTTTTTGAGCTAACCGACCTTGAAATTGAAAAGCGCTACAAATGAACTCTGAAAAGGTTGAAAGTTGGCATGGTATCATCATTTCACCAACATAGCATGTGCTAAAAAGTTGAGAGGCTTACGGCAAATGTTGGATGCACTTCGTGTACAAAACAGAAAGTCTCTTTCGAAGTATGACGGTTTCGGACGGAAACTCATCTGTTACAAAAGGCATTTCATTTTCTTGAACTTATTTGAATTCCAGGCGTTTTGTGTGTTCAAAATGCACCATTCAAAGACACATCATCAATTTTCAACCCTTTTTGACTTCATTTGTTATTTTTCATGCAGTTATTGATTTTTTTAGCTAAATGACCCTGAAATTGAAAAGCACTACAAATGAACTCTAAAAAGGTTGAAAATTGGCATGGTATCATAATTTCACCCACATAGCATGTGCTAAAAAGTTGAGAGGGTTACGACAAAAGCTGGATGCACTTCGTGTACAAAACGGACAGTCTCTTTCGAAGTATCAAGGTTTCGGACGAAAACTCATCGGTTACAAAAGGCATTTCATTTTATTGAACTTATTTGAACTCCAGTATTTTTGTGGGTTCAAAATGCACCATTAAAAGCCACATCATCAATTTTCAACGCTTTCTGACTTCAGTTGTTATTTTTCATGCAGTTATAGATTTTTTTTGAGCTAAATGACCCTAAAATTGAAAACCACGACAAATGAACTCTGAAAAGGTTGAAAGTTGGCATGGTATCATCATTTGACCCACCTAGCATGTGCTAAAAAGTTGAGAGGGTTACGGCAAAAGCTAGATACACTTCGTGTATAAAAGGGACAGTCTCTTTCGAAGTCTGAGGGTTTCAGACGGAAACTCATCTGTTACAATAGGCATTTCATTTTCTTGAACTTGTTTGAACTCCAGGATTTTTGTGTGTTCAAAATGAACCATTCAAATACACATCATCAATTTTCAACCCTTTTTGACTTCATTTGTTATTTTTCATCCAGTTATTGCTTTTTTTGAGCTAAATGACTCTGAAATTGTAAAGCACTACAAATGAACTCTGAAAAGGTTGAAAGTTGGCATGGTATCATCATTTCAGCAACATAGCATGTGCTAAAAAGTTGAGAGGCTTACGGCAAAAGCTGGATGCACTTCGTGTACAAAACGGACAGTCTCTTTCGAAGTATCAGTGTTTCGGACAAAAACTCATCTGTTACAATAGGCATTTCATTTTCTTGAACTTATTTGAACTCCAAGCTTTTTGTGTGTTGAAAATGCACCATTCAAAGACACATCTACACTTTTCAACCCTTTTTGACTTCATTTGTTATTTTTCATGCAGTTATTAATTTTTTGAGCTAAATGACCCTGAAATTGAAAAGCACTACAAATGAACTCTGAAAAGGTTGAAAGTTGGCATGGTGTCATCATTTCACCCACATAGCATGCGCTAAAAAGTTGAGAGGCTTACGACAAAAGCTGGATGCACTTCGTGTACAAAACGGACAATATCTTTCGAAGTATCAAGGTTTCAGATGGCAACTCATCGGTTACAACAGGCATTTCATTTTCTTGAACTTATTTGCACTTCAAGATTTGTGTGTGTTTATAATGCACCATTCGAAGCCACATCATTAATTTTCAACCCTTTCTGACTTCATTTGTTATTATTCATGCAGTTATTCATTTTTTTAGGCTAAATGACCCGGAAATTGAAAATCACTACAAATGAACTCTGAAAAGGTTGAAAGTTGGCATGGTGTCATCATTTCACCCACATAGCATGTTCTAAAAATTTAAGAGGGTTATGGCAAAAGCTGGATGCACTTCGTGTACAAAACGGACTGTCTCTTTCGAAGTTCCATGGTTTCGGACGGAAACTCATTTGTTACAAAAGGCATTTCATTTCCTTGAACTTATTTGAACTCCAGGCTTTTTGTGTGTCCAAAATGCACCATTCAAAGACACATCAACAATTTTCATCCCTTTTTGACTTCATTCGTTATTTTTCATGCAGTTATTGATTTTTTTGAGCTAAATGACCCTGAAATTGGAAAGCACTAGAAATGAACTCTGAAAAGGTTGAAAGTTGGCATGGTATCTTCATTTCACCCACATAGCATGTGCTAAAAAGTTGAGAGGGTTACGGCAAAAGCTGGATGCACTTCGTGTACAAAATGAACAGTCTCTTTCGAAGTATCAAGGTTTCAGACGGAAACTCATCGGTTACAAAAGGCATTTCATTTTCTTGAACTTATTTGAACTCTAGGCTTTTTGTGGGTTTAAAATGCACTATTCAAAGCCACATCATAAATTTTAAACCCTTTCTGATTTCATTTGTTATTTTGCATGCAGTTATTGATTTTTTGAGGTAAAAGACCCTGCAATTGAAAAGTGCTACAAATGAACTCTGAAAAGGTTGAAAGTTGGCATGGTGTCATCATTTCACCAACATACATGTGCTAAAAAGTTGAGAGGCTTACGGCAAAAGCTGGATGCATTTCGTGTACAAAACAGAAAGTCTCTTTCGAAGTATGAGGGTTTCGGACGAAAACTCATCTGTGACAAAAGGCATTTCATCTTCTTGAACTTATTTGAACTCCAGGCTTTTTGTGTGTTCAAAATGCACCATTCAAAGACACATCGTCAATTTTCAACCCTTTTTGACTTCATTTGTTATTTTTCATGTAGTTATTGATTTTTTGAGCTAAATGACCCTGAAATTGAAAAGCACTAAAAATGAACTCTGAAAAGGTTGAAAGTTGGCATCGTATCATAATTTCATCCACATAGCATGTGGTAAAAAGTTGAGAGGGTTACGACAAAAGCTGGGATGCACTTCGTGTACAAAACGGACAGTCTCTTTCGAAGTATCAAGGTTTCGGACGGAAACTCATCGGTTACAAAAGGCATTTCATTTTCTTGAACTTATTTGAACTCCAGGATTTTTGTGGGTTCAAAATGCACCATTGAAAGCCACATCATCAATTTTCAAGCCTTTCTGAGTTCAGTTGTTATTTTTCATGCAGTTATAGATTTTTTTGAGCTAAATGACCCTAAAATTGAAAAGCACGACAAAAGAACTCTGAAAAGGTTGAAAGTTGGCATGGTATCATCATTTGACCCTCCTAGCATGTGCTAAAAAGTTGAGAGGGTTACGGCAAAAGTTGGATACACTTCGTGTATAAAACGGACAGTCTCTTTCGAAGTATGAGGGTTTCGGACGGAAACTCATCTGTTACAAAAGGCATTTCATTTTCTTGAACTTGTGTGAACTCCAGGATTTTTGTGTGTTCAAAATGCACCATTCAAATATACATCATAAATTTTCAACCCTTTTTGACTTCATTTGTTATTTTTCATGCAGTTATTGATTTTTTTGAGCTAAATGACCCTGAAATTGAAGAGCACTATAAATGAACGCTGAAAAGATTGAAAGTTGGCATGGTATCATCATTCCAGCAACATAGCATGTGCTAAGAAGTTGAGAGGCTTACAGCAAAAGCTGGATGCACTTCGTGTACAAAACGGAGAGTCTCTTTCGAAGTATCAGGGTTTCGGACGGAAACTCATCTGTTACAAAAGGCATTTCATTTTCTTGAACTTATTTGACCTCCAGGATTTTTGTGGGTTCAAAATGCACCATTAATAGCCACATCATCAATTTTCTACCCTTTCTGACTTCCGTTGTTATTTTTCATGCAGTTATAGATTTTTTTGAGCTAAATGACCCTAAAACTGAAAAGCACGACAAAAGAACTCTGAAAAGGTTGAAAGTTGGCATGGTATCATCATTTGACCCACCTAGCATGTGCTAAAAAGTTGAGAGTGTTACGGCAAAAGCTGGATGCACTTCGTGTATAAAACGGACAGTCTCTTTCGAAGTATGAGGGTTCCGGACGGAAACTCATTTGTTACAAAAGGCATTTCATTTTCTTGAACTTGTATGAACTCGAGGATTTTTGTGTGTTCAAAATGCACCATTCAAACATACATCATCAATTTTCAACCCTTTTTGACTTCATTTGTTATTTTTCATGCAGTTATTGATTTTTTTGAGCTAAATGACCCTGAAATTGAAAAGCACTATAAATGAACGCTGAAAAGGTTGAAAGTTGGCATGGTATCATCATTCCAGCAGCATAGCATGTGCTAAGAAGTTGAGAGGCTTACGGCAAAAGCTGGATGCACTTCGTGTACAAAACGGAGAGTCTCTTTCGAAGTATCAGGGTTTCGGACGGAAACTCATGTGTTACAAAAGGCATTTCATTTTCTTGAACTTGTGTGAACTCCAGGATTTTTGTGTGTTCAAAATGCACCATTCAAATACACATCATCAATTTTCCACCCTTTTTGACTTCCGTTGTTATTTTTCATGCAGTTATTGATTTTTTCGAGCTAAATGACCCTAAAACTGAAAAGCACTACAAATGAACTCTGAAAAGGTTGAAAGTTGGCATGGTATCACCATTTGACCCACCTAGCATGTGGTAAAAAGTTGAGAGTGTTACGGCAAAAGCTGGATGCACTTCGTGTATAAAACGGACAGTCTCTTTCGAAGTATGAGGGTTCCGGACGGAAACTCATCTGTTACAAAAGGCATTTAATTTTCTTGAACTTGTATGAACTCGAGGATTTTTGTGTGTTCAAAATGCACCATTCAAATATACATCATCAATTTTCAACCCTTTTTGACTTCATTTGTTATTTTTCATGCAGTTATTGATTTTTTTGAGCTAAATGACCCTGAAATTGAAAAGCACTATAAATGAACGCTGAAAAGGTTGAAAGTTGGCATGGTATCATCATTCCAGCAACATAGCATGTGCTAAGAAGTTGAGAGGCTTACGGCAAAAGCTGGATGCACTTCGTGTACAAAACGGAGAGTCTCTTTCGAAGTATCAGGGTTTCGGACGGAAACTCATGTGTTACAAAAGGCATTTCATTTTCTTGAACTTGTGTGAACTCCAGGATTTTTGTGTGTTCAAAATGCACCATTCAAATACACATCATCAATTTTCCACCCTTTTTGACTTCATTTGTTTTTTTTCATGCAGTTATTGATTTTTTCGAGCTAAATGACCCGGAAATTGAAAAGCACTACAAATGAACTCTGAAAAGGTTGAAAGTTGGCATGGTATCATCATTTCAGCAACATAGCATGTGGTAAAAAGTTGAGAGGCTTATGGCAAAACCTGGATGCACTTCGTGTACAAAACGAACAGTCTCTTTCGAAGTATCAGGGTTTCGGATGGAAACTCATCTCTTACAAAAGGCATTTCATTTTCTTGAACTTATTCGAACTCCAAGCTTTTTGTGTGCTCAAAATGCACCAATCAAAGACACATCAACAATTTTCAACCCTTTTTGACTTCATTTATTATTTTTCATGCAGTTATTGATTTTTTTTGAGCTAAATGACCCTGAAATTGAAAAGCACTACAAATGAACTCTGAAAAGGTTGAAAGTTGGCATGGTATCATCATTTCACCCACATAGCATGTGCTAAAAAGTTGAGAGGGTTACGGCAAAAGCTGGATGCGCTTCGTGTACAAAACGGACAATATCTTTCGAAGTATCAAGGTTTCAGATGGAAACTCATCGGTTAAAAGGCATTTCATTTTCTGGAACTTATTTGAACTTCCAGATTTTTGTGTGTTTATAATGCACCATTCAAAGCCACATCATCAATTTTCAACCCTTTCTGACTCATTTGTTATTTTTCATGCAGTTATTGATTTTTTTAGGCTAAATGACCCTGAAATTGAAAAGCACTACAAATGAACTCTGAAAAGGTTGAAAGTTGGCATGGTATCATCATTTCACCCACATAGCATGTGCTAAAGAGTTGAGAGGGTTATGGCAAAACCTGGATGCACTTCGTGTACAAAATGGACTGTCTCGTTCGAAGTTCCATGGTTTCAGAAGGAAACTCATCTGTTACAAAAGGCATTTCATTTTCTTGAACTTATTTGAACTCCAGGCTTGTTGTGTGTCCAAAATGCACCATTAAAAGATATATCAACAATTTTCATCCCTTTTTGACTTCATTTGTTATTTTTCATGCAGTTATCGAATTTTTTTAGCTAAATGACCCTGAAATTGAAAAGCACTACACATGAACTCTCAAAAAGGTTGAAAGTTGGCATGGTAGCATCATTTCAGCAACATAGCATGAGCTAAAAAGTTGTGAGGGTTACGGCAAAAGCTGGATGCACTTCGTGTACAAAACGGACAGTCTCTTTCGAAGTATCAGGGTTTCGGAGGGAAACTCATCTGTTACAAAAGGCATTTCATTTTCTTGAGATTATTTGAACTCCAGGCTTTTTGTGTTTTCAAAATGCACCATTCAAAGACACATCATCAATTTTCAACTCTTTTTAACTTCATTTGTTATTTTTCATGGAGTTATTGATTTTTTCAACTAAATGACCTTGAAAATTGAAAGCACTACGAATGAACTTTGAAAAGGTTGAAAGTTGGCATGGTATCATCATTTGACAGACATAGCATGTGCTAAAAACTTAGGAGGGTTACGGCAAAAGCTGGATGCACTTCGTGTACAAAATGGACAGTCTCTTCCGAAGTATCAAGGTTTCGCACAGAAACTCATTGGTTACAAAAGGCATTTCATTTTCTTGATCTTATTTGAACTTCAGGATTTTTGTGTGTTCAAAATGCACCATTCAAAGCCACATCATCAATTTTCGACGCTTTGTGACTTCATTTGTTATTTTCATGCAGTTATTGATTTTTTTAGCTAAATGACCCTGAAATTGAAAAGTTCTACAAATGAACTCTGAAGGTTGAAAGTTGGCATGGTATCATCATTTCACCAACATAGCATGTGGTAAAAGGTTGAGAGGCTTATGGCAAAAGCTGGAGCACTTCGTGTACAAAACGGACAGTCCTTTCGAAGTATCAGGGTTTCGGATGGTAACTCATCTGTTACAAAAGGCATTTCATTTTCTTGAACTTATTTGAAATCCAGGCTTTTTGTGTTTTCAAAATGCACCATTCAAAGACACATCATCAATTTTCAACTCTTTTTAACTTCATTTGTTATTTTTCATGGAGTTATTGATTTTTTCAACTAAATGACCCTGAAAATTGAAAGCACTACAAATGAACTTTGAAAAGGTTGAAAGTTGGCATGGTATCATCATTTGACACACATAGCATGTGCTAAAAACTTAGGAGGGCTACGGCAAAAGCTGGATGCACTTCGTGTACAAAATGGACAGTCTCTTTCGAAGTATCAAGGTTTCGCACAGAAACTCATCGGTTACAGAAGGCATTTCATTTTCTTGATCTTATTTGAACTTCAGGCTTTTTGTGTGTTCAAAATGCACCATTCAAAGCCACATCATCAATTTTCGACCCTTTCTGACTTCATTTGTTATTTTCATGCAGTTATTGATTTTTTTTAGCTAAATGACCCTGAAATTGAAAAGCACTACAAATGAACTCTGAAGGTTGAAAGTTGGTATGGTATCATCATTTCACCCACATAGCATGTGCTACAAAGTTGATTGGGTTACAGCAAAAGCTGGATGCACTTCGTGTACAAAACGGACATTCTCTTTTGAAGTATCGGGGTTTCGGTCAGAAACTCATCGGTTAGAAAAGGCATTTCATTTTCTTGAACTTATTTGAACTTCAGGATTTTTGTGTATTCAAAATGCACCATTCAAAGCCACATCATCAATTTTCAACCCTTTCTGACTTCATTTGTTATTTTTCATGTAGTTATTGATTTTTTTCCAGCTAAATGACCCTGAAATTGAAAAGCACTACGAATGAACTCTGAAAAGGTTGAAAGTTGGCATGGTATCATCATTTGACCCACATAGCATGTGGTAAAAAGTTAGGAGGGTTATGGCAAAAGCTGGATGCACTTCGTGTACAAAATGGACAGTCTCTTTCGAAGTATCAAGGTTTCGGACAGAAACTCATCGGCTACAAAAGGCATTTCATTTTCTTGATCTTATTTGAACTTCAGGCTTTTTGTGTGTTCAAAATGCACCATTCAAAGCCACATCATCAATTTTCAACCATTTCTGACTTCATTTGTTATTTTTCGTGCAGTTATTGATTTTTTTTAGATAAATGACCCTGAAATTGAAAAGCACTACAAATGAACTCCGAAGGTTGAAAGTTGGCATGGTATCATCATTTCACCCACATAGCATGTGCTAAAATGTTGAGAGGGTTATAGCAAAAGCTGCATGCACTTCGTGTACAAAACGGACATTCTCTTTCGAAGTATCGTGGTTTCGGACGAAAACTCATCGGTTACAAAAGGCATTTCATTTTCTTGAACATATTTGAACTCCGGGCTTTTTGTGGGTTCAACAAGCACCATTCACAGCCACATCATCAATTTTCAACACTTCTTGACTTCATTTGTTATTTTTCATGTAGTTATTGATTTTTTTGAGCTAAATGACCTTGAAATTAAAAAGCACTACAAATGAACTCTGAAAAGGTTGAAAGTTGGCATGGTATCATCATTTCACCCACATAGCATGTGCTAAAGAGTTGAGAGGGTTACGGCAAAAGCTGGATATACTTCATGTACAAAACGGACATTCTCTTTCGAAGTATGAGGGTTTCGGACGGAAACTCATCGGTTACAAAAGGCGTTTCATTTTCTTGAACTTATTTGGACTACGGGATTTTTGTGTGTTCAAAATGCACCATTCAAAGCCACATCATCAATTTTAACCCTATCTGACTTCATTTGTTATTTTTCATGCAGTTATTGATTTTTTGAGCTAAATGACCCTGAAATTGAAAAGCACTACAAATGAACTCTGAAAAGGTTGAAAGTTGGCATGGTATCATCATTTGACCCACATAGCATGTGCTAAAACGTTGAGAGGGTTACAGCAAAAGCTGGATACAGTTAGTGTATAAAACGGACAGCCTATTTCGAAGTATTAGGGTTTCGGACGGAAACTCATCTGTTATAAAAGGCATTTCATTGTCTTGAACTTGTTTGAACTCCAGGATTTTTGTTTGTTCAAAATGCACCATTCAAATACACATCATCAATTTTCAACCCTTTTTGACTTCATTCGTTATTTTTCATGCAGTTATTTATTTTTTGAGCTAAATGACCCTGAAATTGAAAAGCACTACAAATGAACTCTAAAAAGGTTGAAACCTGGCATGGTATCATCATTTCACCCAGATAGCATGTGATAAAAAGTTGAGAGGGTTACGGCGAAAGCTGGATGCACTTCGTGTACAAAACGGACTGTCTCTTTCGAAGTATCAAGGTTTCGGACGGAAACTCATCGGTTAAAAAAGACATTTCATTTTCTTGAACTCATTTGAACTTCAGGGTTTTCGTGTGTTCAAAATGCACCATTCCAAGCTACATCATCAATTTTCAACCATTTCTGACTTCATTTGTTATTTTTCATGCATTTATTTATTTTTTGAGCTAAATGACCCTGAAATTGAAAAGCACTGCAAATGAACTCTGACAAGGTTGCAAGTTGGCTTGGTATCATCATTTCACCCACATAGCATGTGCTAAAAAGTTGAGAGGGTTCTAGCAAAAGCTGGGATGCACTTCGTGTACAAAACGGATAGTCTCTTTCGAAGTATCAGGGTTTCGGACGGAAACTCATCTGTTACAAAAGGCATTTCATTTTCTTGAACTTATTTGAACTCCGGGCTTTTTGTGTGTTCAAAATGCACCATTGAAAGCCACATCATCAATTTTCAACCCTTTCTGACTTCATTTGTTATTTTTCATGTAGTTATTGATTTTTTTTTAGCTAAATGACCCTGAAATTAAAAAGCGCTACAAATGAACTCTGAAAAGGTTGAAAGTTGGCATGGTATCATCATTTCACCCACATAGCATGTGCTAAAAAGTTGAGAGGGTTACGGCAAAAGATGGATGCACTTCGTGTACAAAACGGACATTCTCTTTCGAAGTAACGGGGTTTCGGATGGAAACTCATCGGTTACAAAAGGCATGTCATTTTCTTGAACTTATTTGAACTCCAGGCTTTTTGTGTGTTCAACATCCACCATTCAAAGCCACATCATCACTTTTCAACCCTTTCTGACTTCATTTGTTATTTTTCATGCAGTTATTGATTTTTGTGAGCTAAATGACCCTGAAATTGAAAAGCACTACGAATGAACTCTGAAAAGGTTGAAAGTTGGCATGGAATCATCATTTGACCCACATAGGTTGAAAGTTAGGAGGGTTACGGCAAAAGCTGGATGCACGTCGTGTACAAAATGGACAGTCTCTTTCGAAGTAGCAAGGTTTCGGACAGAAACTCATCGGCTACAAAAGGCATTTCATTTCTTGATCTTATTTGAACTTCAGGCTTTTAGTGTGTTCAAAATGCACCATTCAAAGACACATCATCAATTTTCAACCCTTTCTGACTTCATTTTTTATTTTTCATGCAGTTATTGATTTTTTTTGAGCTAAATGACCCTGAAATTAAAAACCACTACAAATGAACTCTGAAGGTTGAAAGTTGGCATCGAATCATCATTTCACCCACATAGCATGTGCTAAAAAGTTGAGAGGGTTATAGTAAAAGGTGGATGCACTTCATGTACAAAACGTACATTCTCTTTCGAAGTATCGTCGTTTCGGACGGAAAATCATCGGTTACAAAAGGCATTTCATTTTCTTGAACTTATTTGAACTCCGGGCTTTTTGTGTGTTCAAAATGCACCATTTAAAGCCACATCATCAATTTTCAACCCATTCTGACTTCATTTGTTATTTTTCATGCAGTTATTGATTTTTTTTGAGCTAAATGACCCTGAAATTGAAAAGCACTACGAATGAACTCTGAAAACGTTGAAAGTTGGCATGGAATCATCATTTGACCCTCATAGGTTGAAAGTTAGGAGGGTTACGGCAAAAGTTGGATGCACTTCGTGTACAAAATGGACAGTCTCTTTCGAAGTATCAAGGTTTCGGACAGAAACTCATCGGCTACAAAGGGCATTTAATTTTCTTGATCTTATTTGAATTTAAGGCTTTTAGTGTGTTCAAAATGCACCATCCAAAGCCACATCATCAATTTTCAACCCTTTCTGACTTCATTTGTTATTTTTCATGTAGTTATTGATTTTTTTAGCTAAATGACCTTGAAATTAAAAAGCGCTACAAATGAACTCTGAAAAGGTTGAAAGTTGGCATGGCATCATCATTTCACCCACATAGCATGTGCTAAAAAGTTGAGAGGGTTACGGCAAAAGCTGGATGCACTTCGTGTACAAAACGGACATTCTCTTTCGAAGTAACGGGGTTTCGGATGGAAACTCATCGGTTACAAAAGGCATTTCATTTTCTTGAACTTATTTGAACTCCAGGCTTTTTGTGTGTTCAACATCGACCATTCAAAGCCACATCATCACTTTTCAACCCTTTCTGACTACATTTGTTATTTTTCATGCAGTTATTGATTTTTTTGAGCTAAATGACCCTGAAATTGAAAAGCACTACGAATGAACTCTGAAAAGGTTGAAAGTTTGCATGGAATCATCATTTGACCCACATAGGTTGAAAGTTAGGAGGGTTACGGCAAAAGCTGGATGCACGTCGTGTACAAAATGGAAAGTCTCTTTCGAAGTAGCAAGGTTTCGGACAGAAACTCATCGGCTACAAAAGGCATTTCATTTTCTTGATCTTATTTGAACTTCAGGCTTTTAGTGTGTTCAAAATGCACCATTCAAAGACACATCATCAATTTTCAACCCTTTCTGACTTCATTTTTTATTTTTCATGCAGTTATTGATTTTTTTTGAGCTAAATGACCCTGAAATTAAAAACCACTACAAATGAACTCTGAAGGTTGAAAGTTGGCATCGAATCATCATTTCACCCACATAGCATGTGCTAAAAAGTTGAGAGGGTTATAGCAAAAGTTGGATGCACTTCATGTACAAAATGTACATTCTCTTTCGAAGTATCGTGGTTTCGGACGGAAACTCATCGGTTACAAAAGGCATTTCATTTTGTTGAACTTATTTGAACTCCGGGCTTTTTGTGTGTTCAAAATGCACCATTTAAAGCCACATCATCAATTTTCAACCCTTTCTGACTTCATTTGTTATTTTTCATGCAGTTATTGATTTTTTTGAGCTAAATGACCCTGAAATTGAAAAGCACTACGAATGAACTCTGAAAAGGTTGAAAGTTGGCATGGAATCATCATTTGACCCACATAGGTTGAAAGTTAGGAGGGTTACGGCAAAAGTTGGATGCACTTCGTGTACAAAATGTACATTCTCTTTCGAAGTATCAAGGTTTCGGACAGAAACTCATCGGCTACAAAAGGCATTTAATTTTCTTGATCTTATTTGAACTTCAGGCTTTTAGTGTGTTAAAAATGCTCCATCCAAAGCCACATCATCAATTTTCAACCCTTTCTGACTTCATTTGTTATTTTTCATGTAGTTATTGATTTTTTTTAGCTAAATGACCCTGACATTAAAAAGCGCTACAAATGAACTCTGAAAAGGTTCAAAGTTGGCATGGTATCATCATTTCACCCACATAGCATGTGCTAAAAAGTGGAGAGGGTTACGGCAAAAGCTGGATGCACTTCGTGTACAAAACGGACATTCTCTTTCGAAGTAACGGGGTTTCGGATGGAAACTCATCGGTTACAAAAGGCATTTCATTTTCTTGAACTTATTTGAACTCCAGGCTTTTTGTGTGTTCAACATCCACCATTCAAAGCCACATAATCACTTTTCAACCCTTTCTGACTTCATTTGTTATTTTTCATGCAGTTATTGATTTTTTTGAGCTAAATGACCCTGAAATTGAAAAGCACTACGAATGAACTCTGAAAAGCTTGAAAGTTAGCATGGAATCATCATTTGACCCACATAGGTTGAAACTTAGGAGGGTTACGGCAAAAGGTAGATGCACTTCGTGTACAAAATGGACAGTCTCTTTCGAAGTATCAAGGTTTCAGACAGAAACTCATCGGCTACAAAAGGCATTTCATTTTCTTGATCTTATTTGAACTTCAGGCGTTTAGTATGTTCAAAATGCACCATTCAAAGACACATCATCAATTTTCAACCATTTCTGACTTCATTTTTTATTTTTCATGCAGTTATTGATTTTTTGGAGCTTAATGACCCTGAAATTAAAAACCACTACAAATGAACTCTAAAGGTTGAAAGTTGGCATTGAATCATCATTTCACCCACATAGCATGTGCTAAAAAGTTGAGAGGGTTATAGCAAAAGCTGGATGCACTTCGTGTACAAAACGGACGTTCTCTTTCGAAGTATCGTGGTTTCGGACGGAAACTCATCGGTTACAAAAGGCATTTCATTTTCTTGAACTTATTTGAACTCCGGGCTTTTTGTGTGTTCAAAATGCACCATCCAAAGCCACATCATCAATTTTCAACCCTTTCCGACTTCATTTGTTATTTTTCATGTAGTTATTGATTTTTTTTTGAGCTAAATGACCCTGAAATTAAAAAGCACTACAAATGAACTTTGGAAAGGTTGAAAGTTGGCATGGTATCATCATTTCACCCACATAGCATGTCCTAAAAAGTTGAGAGGGTTACGGCAAAAGCTGGATGCACTTCGTGTACAAAACAGACATTCTCTTTCGAAGTATGAGGGTTTCAGACGGAAACTCATCGGTTACAAAAGGCATTTCATTTTCTTGAACTTATTTGAACTCTGGGCTTTTTGTGTGTTGAAAATGCACCATTCAAAGCCACATCATCAATTTTCAACCCTATCTGACTTCATTTGTTATTTTACATGCAGTTATTGATTTTTTGAGCTAAATGACCCTGAAATTGAAAAGCACTACAAATGAACTCTGAAACGGTTGAAAGTTGGCATGGAATCATCATTTGACCCACATCGGTTGAAAGTTAGGAGGGTTACGACAAAAGTTGGATGCACTTTGTGTACAAAATGGACAGTCTCTTTCGAAGTATCAAGGTTTCGCACAGAAACTCATCGTCTACAAAAGGCATTTGATTTCTTGAACTCATTTGAACTTCACGCTTTTTGTGTGTTCAAAATGCACCATTCAAAGCCACATCATCAATTTTCAACCATTTCTGACTTCATTTGTTATTTTTCATGCAGTTATTGATTTTTTGAGCTAAATGACCCTGAAATTGAAAAGCACTACGAATGAACTCTGAAAAGGTTGAAAGTTGGCATGGAATCATCATTTGACCCACATAGGTTGAAAGTTAGGAGGGTTACGGCAAAAGCTGGATGCACTTCGTGTACAAAATGGACAGTCTCTTTCGAAGTATCAATGTTTCGGACAGAAACTCATCGGCTACAAAAGGCATTTCATTTTCTTGATCTTATTTAACTTCAGGCTTTTAGTGTATTCAAAATGCACCATTCAAAGACACATCATCAATTTTCAACCCTTTCTGACTTCATTTTTTATTTTTCATGCAGTTATTGATTCTTTTGAGCTAAATGACCCTGAAATTAAAAACCACTACAACTGAACTCTGAAGGTTGAAAGTTGGCATCGAATCATCATTTCACCCACATAGCATGTGCTAAAAAGTTGAGAAGGTTATAGCAAAAGTTGGATGCACTTCGTGTACAAAACATACATTCTCTTTCGAAGTATCGTGGTTTCGGACGGAAACTCATCGGTTACAAAAGGCATTTCATTTTCTTGAACTTATCTGAACTCCGGGCTTTTTGTGTGTTCAAAATGCACCATCCAAAGCCACATCATCAATTTTCAACCCTTTCTGACTTCATTTGTTATTTTTCATGCAGTTATTGATTTTTTTGAGCTAAATGACGCTGAAATTGAAAAGCACTACGAATGAACTCTGAAAAGGTTGAAAGTTGGCATGGTATCATCATTTCACCAACATAGCATGTGCTAAAAAGTTGAGAGGCTTACGGCAAAAGCTGGCTGCATTTCGTGTACAAAACGGACAGTCTCTTTCGAAGTATCAGGGTTTCGGACGGTAACTGATCTCTTACAAAAGGCATTTCGTTTTCTTGAACTTATTTGAACTTCAGGCTTTTTGTGTGTTCAAAATGCACCATTCAAAGCCACATCATCAATTTTCAACCCTTTGTGACTTCATTTGTTATTTTTCATGCAGTTATTGATTTTTTGAGCTAAATGACCCTGAAATTGAAAAGCACTACAAATGAACTCTGAAAAGGTTGAAAGTTGGCTTGGTATCAGCATTTCACCCACATAGCATGTGCTAAAACGTTGAGAGGGTTATGGCAACAGATGGATGCACTTCATGTACAAAACGGACAGTCTCTTTCGAAGTATCAGGGTTTCGGACGGAAACTCATCTGTTACAAAAGGCATTTCATTTTCTTAAACTTATTTGAACTCCGAGCTTTTTGTGTGTTCAAAATGCACCATTCAAAGCCACATCATCAAGTTTCAACCCTTTCTGACTTCATTTGTTATTTTTCATGTAGTTATTGATTTTTTTGAGCTAAATGACCCTAAAATTAAAAAGCACTACAAATGAACTCTGAAAAGGTTGAAAGTTGGCATGGTATCATCATTTCACCCACATAGCATGTGCTAAAAAGTTGAGAGGGTTATGGCAAAAGCTAGATGCACTTCGTGTACAAAACGGACATTCTCTTTCGAAGTGACGGGGTTTCGGATGGAAACTCATCGGTTACAAAAGGCATTTCATTTTCTTGAACTTATTTAAACTCTGGGCTTTTTGTGTGTTGAAAATGCACCATTCAAAGCCACATCATCAATCTTCAACCCTATCTGACTTCATTTGTTATTTTACATGCAGTTATTGATTTTTTTGAGCTAAATGACCCTGAAATTGAAAAGCACTACAAATGAACTCTGAAAAGGTTGAAAGTTGGCATGGTATCATCATTTCACCCACATAGCATGTGCTAAAAAGTTGAGAGGCTTACTGCAAAAGCTGGATGCATTTCGTGTGTTCAACATGCACCATTCAAAGCCACATCATCAATTTTCAACCCTTTCTGACTTCATTTGTTATTTTTCATGCAGTTATTGATTTTTTTGAGCTAAATGACCCTGAAATTGAAAAGCACTACGAATGAACTCTGAAAAGGTTGAACGTTGGCATGGAATCATCATTTGACCCACATAGGTTGAAAGTTAGGAGGGTTACGGCAAAAGTTGGATGCACTTCGTGTAGAAAATGGACAGTCTCTTTCGAAGTATCAAGGTTTCAGTCAGAAACTCATCGGCTACAAAAGGCATTTCATTTTCTTGATCTTATTTGAACTTCAGGCTTTTAGTGTGTTCAAAATGCACCATTCAAAGACACATCATCAATTTTCAACCCTTTCTGACTTCATTTTTTATTTTTCATGCAGTTATTGATTTTTTTGAGCTAAATGACCCTGAAATTAAAAACCACTACAAATGAACTCTGAAAAGGTTGAAAGTTGGCATGGTATTATCATTTCAACCACATAGCATGTGTTAAAAGGTTGAGAGGGTTATGTCAAAAGATGGATGCACTTCATGTACAAAACGGACAGTCTCTTTCGAAGTATCAGGGTTTCGGACGGAAACTCATCTATTACAAAAGGCATTACATTTTCTTGAACTTATTTGAACTCCGGGCTTTTTGTGTGTCCAAAATGCACCATTCAAAGCCACATCATCAATTTTCAACCCTTTCTGACTTCATTTGTTATTTTTCATGTAGTTATTGATTTTTTTTTGAGCTAAATGACCCTGCAATTAAAAAGAACTACAAATGAACTCTGCAAAGGTTGAAAGTTGGCATGGTATCATCATTTCACCCACATAGCATGTGCTAAAAAGTTGAGGGGGTTATGGCAAAAGCTGGATGCACTTCGTGTACAAAACGGACATTCTCTTTCGAAGTAACGGGGTTTCGGATGGAAACTCATCGGTTACAAAAGGCATTTCATTTTCTTGAACTTATTTGAACTCCGGGATTTTTGTGTGTTCAGCATGCACCATTGAAAGCCACATCATCAATTTTCGACCCTTTCTGACTTCATTTGTTATTTTTCATGCAGTTTTTGATTTTTTGAGCTAAATGACCCTGAAATTGAAAAGAACTACAAATGAACTCTTAAAAGGCTAAAAGTTGGCATGGTATCATCATTTCACCAACATAGCATGTGCTAAAAAGTTGAGAGGCTTACGGCAAAAGCTGGCTGCATTTCGTGTACAAAACGGACAGTCTCCTTTGAAGTATCAGGGTTTCGGACGGTAACTGATCTCTTACAAAAGGCATTTCGTTTTCTTGAACTTATTTGAACTTCAGGCTTTTTGTGTGTTCAAAATGCACCATTCAAAGCCACATCATCAATTTTCAACCCTTTCTGACTTCATTTGTTATTTTTCATGCAGTTGTTGATTTTTTGAGCTAAATGACCCTGAAATTGAAAAGCACTACAAATGAACTCTGAAAAGGTTGAAAGTTGGCTTGGTATCATCATTTCACCCACATAGCATGTGCTAAAACGTTGAGAGGGTTATGGCAAAAGATGGATGCACTTCATGTACAAAACGGACAGTCTCTTTCGAAGTATCTGGGTTTCGGACGGAAACTCATCTGTTACAAAAGGCATTTCATTTTCTTGAACTTATTTGAACTCCGGGCTTTTTGTGTGTTCAAAATGCACCATTCAAAGCCACATCATCAATTTTCAACCCTTTCTGACTTCATTTGTTATTTTTCATGTAGTTATTGATTTTTTTGAGCTAAATGACCCTAAAATTAAAAGGCACTACAAATGAATTCTGAAAAGGTTGAAAGTTGGCATGGTATCATCATTTCACCCACATAGGATGTGCTAAAAAGTGGAGAGGGTTACGGTAAAAGCTAGATGCACTTCGTGTACAAAACGGACATTCTCTTTCGAAGTAACGGGGTTTCGGATGGAAACTCATCGGTTACAAAAGGCATTTCATTTTCTTGAACTTATTTGAACTCCGGGATTTTTGTGTGTTCAACATACACCATTGAAAGCCACATCATCAATTTTCAACCCTTTCTGACTTCATTTGTTATTTTTCATGCAGTTTTTGATTTTTTGAGCTAAATGACCCTGAAATTGAAAAGAACTACAAATGAACTTTGAAAAGGCTGAAAGTTGGCATGGTATCATCATTTCACCAACATAGCATGTGCTAAAAAGTTGAGAGGCTTACGGCAAAAGCTGGCTGCATTTCGTGTACAAAACGGAAAGTCTCCTTTGAAGTATCAGGGTTTCGGACGGTAACTGATCTCTTACAAAAGGCATTTCGTTTTCTTGAACTTATTTGAACTTCAGGCTTTTTGTGTGTTCAAAATGCACCATTCAAAGCCACATCATCAATTTTCAACCCTTTCTGACCTCATTAGTTATTTTTCATGCAGTTATTGATTTTTTGAGCTAAATGACCCTGAAATTGAAAAGCACTACAAATGAACTCTGAAAAGGTTGAAAGTTGGCTTGGTATCATCATTTCACCCACATAGCATGTGCTAAAACGTTGAGAGGGTTATGGCAAAAGATGGATGCACTTCATGTACAAAACGGACAGTCTCTTTTGAAGTATCTGGGTTTCGGACGGACACTCATCTGTTACAAAAGGCATTTCATTTTCTTGAACTTATTTGAACTCCGGGCTTTTTGTGTGTTCAAAATGCACCATTCAAAGCCACATCATCAATTTTCAACCCTTTCTGACTTCATTTGTTATTTTTCATGTAGTTATTGATTTTTTTGAGCTAAATGACCCTAAAATTAAAAGGCACTACAAATGAATTCTGAAAAGGTTGAAAGTTGGCATGGTATCATCATTTCACCCACATAGGATGTGCTAAAAAGTGGAGAGGGTTATGGTAAAAGCTAGATGCACTTCGTGTACAAAACGGACATTCTCTTTCGAAGTAACAGGGTTTCGGATGGAAACTCATCGGTTACAAAAGGCATTTCATTTTCTTGAACTTATTTGAACTCCGGGCTTTTTGTGTGTTCAACATGCACCATTCAAAGCCACATCATCAATTTTCAACCCTTTCTGACTTCATTTGTTATTTTTCATGCAGTTATTGATTTTTTTGAGCTAAATGACCCTGAAATTGAAAAGCACTACGAATGAACTCTGAAAAGGTTGAAAGTTGGCATGGAATCATCATTTCACCCACATAGGTCGAAAGTTAGGAGGGTTACGGCAAAAGCTGGATGCACTTCGTGTACAAAATGGACAGTCTCTTTCGAAGTATCAAGGTTTCGGACAGAAAATCATCGGCTACAAAAGGCATTTCATTTTCTTGATCTTATTTGAACTTCAGGCTTTTAATGTGTTCAAAATGCACCATTCAAAGACACATCATCAATTTTCAACCCTTTCTGACTTCATTTGTTATTTTTCATGCAGTTTTTGATTTTTTGAGCTAAATGACCCTGAAATTGAAAAGCCCTACAAATGAACTCTGAAAAGGCTGAAAGTTGACATGGTATCATCATTTCACCAACATAGCATGTGCTAAAAAGTTGAGAGGCTTACGGCAAAAGCTGGCTGCATTTCGTGTACAAAACGGACAGTCTCTTTTGAAGTATCAGGGTTTCGGACGGTAACTGATCTCTTACAAAATGCATTTCGTTTTCTTGAACTTATTTGAACTTCAGGCTTTTTGTGTGTTCAAAATGCACCATTCAAAGCCACATCATCAATTTTCAACCCTTTCTGACTTCATTTGTTATTTTTCATGTAGTTATTGATTTTTTGAGCTAAATGACCCTGAAATTGAAAAGCACTACAAATGAACTCTGAAAAGGTTGAAAGTTGGCTTGGTATCATCATTTCACCCACATAGCATGTGCTAAAACGTTGAGAGGGTTATGGCAAAAGATGGATGCACTTCATGTACAAAACGGACAGTCTCTTTCGAAGTATCTGGGTTTCGGACAGAAACTCATCTGTTACAAAAGGCATTTCATTTTCTTGAACTTATTTGAACTCCGGGCTTTTGTGTGTTCAAAATGCACCATTCAGAGCCACATCATCAATTTTCAACCCTTTCTGACTTCATTTGTTATTTTTCATGTAGTTATTGATTTTTTTTGAGCTAAATGACCCTAAAATTAAAAGGCACTACAAATGAACTCTGAAAAGGTTGAAAGTTGGCATGGTATCATCATTTCACCCACATAGCATGTGCTAAAAAGTGGAGAGGGTTACGGTAAAAGCTAGATGCACTTCCTGTACAAAACGGACATTCTCTTTCGAAGTAACAAGGTTTCGGATGGAAACTCATCGGTTACAAAAGGCATTTCATTTTCTTGAACTTATTTGAACTCCGGGCTTTTTGTGTGTTCAACATGCACCATTCAAAGCCACATCATCAATTTTCAACCCTTTCTGACTTCATTTGTTATTTTTCATGCAGTTATTGATTTTTTTTTGAGCTAAATGACCCTGAAATTGAAAAGCACTACGAATGAACTGTGAAAAGGTTGAAAGTTGGCATGGACTCATCATTTCACCCACATAGGTCGAAAGTTAGGAGGGTTACGGCAAAAGCTGGATGCACTTCGTGTACAAAATGGACAGTCTCTTTCGAAGTATCAAGGTTTCGGACAGGAAATCATCGGCTACAAAAGGCATTTCATTTTCTCTATCTTATTTGAACTTCAGGCTTTTAGTGTGTTCAAAATGCACCATTCAAAGACACATCATCAATTTTCAACCCTTTCTGACTTCATTTGTTATTTTTCATGCAGTTATTGATTTTTTGATCTAAATGACCCTGAAACTGAAAAGCACTACAAATGAACTCTGAAGGTTGAAAGTTGGCATCGTATCATCATTGAGCCACATAGCATGTGCTAAAAAGTTGAGTGGGTTATAGCAAAAGCTGGATGCACTTCGTGTACAAAACGGACATTCTCTTTCGAAGTATCGTGGTTTCGGACGGAAACACATCGGTTACAAAAGGCATTTCGTTTTCTTGAACTTATTTGAACTCCGGTATTTTTGTGTGTTCAAAATGCACCATCCAAAGCCACATCATCAATTTTCAACCCTTTCTGACTTCATTTATTATTTTTCATGTAGTTATTGATTTTATTGAGCTAAATGACCCTGAAATTAAAAAGCACTACAAATGAACTCTGAAAAGGTTGAAAGTTGGCATGGTATCATCATTTCACCCACATAGCATGTGCTAAAAAATTGAGAGGGTTACGGCAAAAGCTGGATGCACTTCTTGTACAAAACAGACATTCTCTTTCGAAGTATGAGGGTTTCAGACGGAAACTCATTGGTTACAAAAGGCATTTCATTTTCTTGAACTTATTTGAACTTTGGGCTTTTTGTGGGTTGAAAATGCACCATTCAAAGCCACATCATCAATTTTCAACCCTATCTGACTTCATTTGTTATTTTTCATGGAGTTATTGATTTTTTTGAGTTAAATGACCCTGAAATTGAAAAGCACTACGAATGAACTCTGAAAAGGTTGAAACTTGGCATGGAATCATGATTTGACCCACATAGGTTGAAAGTTAGGAGGGTTATGGCAAAAGATGGATGCACTTCGTGTACAAAATGGACAGTCTCTTTCGAAGTATCAAGGTTTCGGACAGAAACTCATCGGCTACAAAAGGCATTTCATTTTCTTGATCTTATTTGAACTTCAGGCTTTTAGTGTGTTCAAAATGCACCATTCAAAGACACATCATCAATTTTCAACCCTTTCTGACTTTATTTGTTATTTTTCATGCAGTTATTGATTTTTTGAGCTAAATGACCCTGAAATTGAAAAGCACTACAAATGAACTCTGAAGGTTGAAAGTTGGCATCGTATCATCATTTCACCCACATAGCATGTGCTAAAAAGTTGAGAGGGTTATAGCAAAAGCTGGATGCACTTCGTGTACAAAACAGACATTCTCTTTCGAAGTGTGAGGGTTTCAGAAGGAAACTCATCGGTTACAAAAGGCATTTCATTTTCTTGAACTTATTTGAACTCCGGGCTTTTTGTGTGTTCAAAATGCTCCATTCAAAGCCACATCATCAATTTTCAACCCTTTCTGACTTCATTTGTTATTTTTCGTGTAGTTATTAATTTTTTTGAGCTAAATGACCCTGAAATTAAAAAGCACTACAAATGAACTCTGAAAACGTTGAAAGTTGGCATGGTATCAGAATTTCAGCGACGTAGCATGTGCTAAAAAGTTGAGAGAGTTACGGCAAAAGCTGGATGCACTTCGTGTACAAAACGGACAGTCTCTTTCGAAGTAACGGGGTTTTGGATGGAAACTCATCGGTTACAAAAGGCATTTCATTTTCTTGAACTTATTTGAACTCCGGGCTTTTTGTGTGTTCAACATGCACCATTCAAAGCCACATCATCAATTTTCAACCCTTTCTGACTTCATTTGTTTTTTTCATGCAGTTATTGATTTTTTTGAGCTAAATGATCCTGAAATTGAAAAGCACTACGAATGAACTCTGAAAAGGTTGAAACTTGGCATGGAATCATCATTTGACCCACATAGGTTGAAAGTTAGGAGGGTTATGGCAAAAGCTGGATGCACTTCCTGTACAAAATGGACAGTCTCTTTCGAAGTATCAAGGTTTCGGACAGAAACTCATCGGCTACAAAAGGCATTTCATATTCTTGATCTTATTTGAACTTCAGGCTTTTAGTGTGTTCAAAATGCACCATTCAAAGGCACATCATCAATTTTCAACCCTTTCTAACTTTATTTGTTATTTTTCATGCAGTTATTGATTTTTTGAGCTAAATGACCCTGAAATTGAAAAGCACTACAAATGAACTCTGATGGTTGAAAGTTGGCATCGTATCATAATTTCACCCACATAGCAAGTGCTAAAAAGTTGAGAGGGTTATAGCAAAAGTTGGATGCACTTCGTGTACAAAACGGACATTCTCTTTCGAAGTATCGTGGTTTCGGACGGAAACTCATCGGTTACAAAAGCCATTTCATTTTCTTGAACTTATTTGCACTCCAGGCTTTTTGTGGGTTGAAATTGCACCATTAAAAGCCACATCATCAATTTTCAACCCTATCTGAATTCATTTGTTATTTTTCATGCAGTTATTGATTTTTTTCAGCTAAATGACCCCGAAATTGAAAAGCACTACAAATGAAGTCTGAAAAGGTTGAAAGTTGGCATGGTATCATAATTTCACCCACATAGCATGTGCTAAAAAGGTGAGACGGTTACGGCAAAAGCTGGATGCACTTCGTGTACAAAACAGACATTCTCTTTCGAAGTATGAGGGTTTCAAACGGAAACTCATCGGTTACAAAAGGCATTTCATTTTCTTGAACTTATTTGAACTCCTGACTTTTTGTGTGTTCAAAATGCACCATTCAAAGCCACATCATCAATTTTCAACCCTTTCTGACTTCATCTGTTATTTTTCATGTAGCTATATATTTGTTTTGAGCTAAATGACCCTTAAATTAAAAAGCACTACAAATGAACTCTGAAAAGGTTGAAAGTTGGCATGGTATCATCATTTCACCCACATAGCATGTGCTCAAAAGTTGAGAGGGTTACGGCAAAAGCTGGATGCACTTCGTGTACAAAACAGACACTGTCTTTCGAAGTATGAGGGTTTCAGACGGAAACTCATCGGTTACAAAAGGCGTTTCATTTTCTTGAACTCATTTGAACTCCTGGCTTTTTGTGTGTTCAAAATGCACCATTCAAAGCCACATCATCAATTTTCAACCCTTTCTGACTTCATTCGTTATTTTTCATATAGTTATTAATTTTTTTGAGCTAAATGATCCTGAAATTAAAAAGCACTACAAATGAACTCTGAAAAGGTTCAAAGTTGGCATGGTATCAGCATTTCACCCACATAGCATGTGCTAAAAAGTTGAGAGGGTTACGGCAAAAGCTGGATGCACTTCGTGTACAAAACGGACAGTCTCTTTCGAAGTAACGGGGTTTCGGATGGAAACTCATCGGTTACAAAACGCATTTCATTTTCTTGAACTTATTTGAACTCCGGGCTTTTTGTGTGTTCAAAATGCACCATTCAAAGCCACATCATCAATTTTCAACCCTTTCTGACTTCATTTGTTATTTTTCATGTAGTTATTAATTTTTTTTGAGCTAAATGACCCTGAAATTAAAAAGCACTACAAATGAACTCTGAAAAGGTTGAAAGTTGGCATGGTATCATCATTTCACCCACATAGCATGTGCTAAAAAGTTTAGAGGGTTACGGCAAAAGCTGGATGCACTTCGTGTACAAAACAGACATTCTCTTTCGAAGTATGAGGGTTTCAGACGGAAACTCATCGGTTACAAAAGGCATTTCATTTTGTTGAACTTATTTGAACTCCGGGCTTTTAGTGTGTTCAAAATGCACCATTCAAAGACACATCATCAATTTTCAACCCTTTCTGACTTTATTTGTTATTTTTCATGCAGTTATTTATTTTTTGAGCTAAATGACCCTGAAATTCAAAAGCACTACAAATGAACTCTGAAGGTTGAAAGTTGGCATCGTATCATCATTTCACCCACATAGCATGTGCTAAAAAGTTGAGAGGGTTATAGCAAAAGCTGGATGCACTTCGTGTACAAAACGGACATTCTCTTTCGAAGTATCGTGGTTTCGGACGGAAACTCATCGATTACAAAAGGCATTTCATTTTCTTGAACTTATTTGAACTCCGGGCTTTTTCTGTGTCAAAATGCACCATTCAACGCCACATCATCAATTTTCAACCCTTTCTGACTTCATTTGTTATTTTTCGTGCAGTTATTGATTTTTTTGAGCTAAATGACCCCGAAATTAAAAAGCACTACAAATGAACTCTGAAAAGGTTGAAAGTTGGCATGGTATCAGAATTTCACCGACATAGCATGTGCTAAAAAGTTGAGAGGGTTACGGCAAAAGCTGGATGCACTTCGTGTACAAAACAGAAATTCTCTTTCGAAGTATGAGGGTTTCAGACGGAAACTCATCGGTTACAAAAGGCATTTCATTTTCTTGAACTTATTTGAACTCTGGGCTTTTTGTGGGTTGAAAATGCACCATTCAAAGCCACATCATCAATTTTCAACCCTATCTGACTTCATTTGTTATTTTTCATGGAGTTATTGATTTTTTGAGCTAAATGACCCTGAAATTGAAAAGCACTACGAATGAACGCTGAAAAGGTTGAAAGTTGGCATGGAATCATCATTTGACCCACATAGGTTGAAAGTTAGGAGGGTTACGGCAAAATCTGGATGCACTTCGTGTACAAAATGGACAGTCTCTTTCGAAGTATCAAGGTTTCGGACAGAAACTCATCGGCTACAAAAGGCATTTCATTTTCTTGATCTTATTTGAACTTCAGGCTTTTAGTGTGTTCAAAATGCACCATTCAAAGACAGATCATCAATTTTCAACCCTTTCTGATTTCATTTGTTATTTTTCATGCAGTTATCGATTTTTTTTGAGCTAAATGACCCTGAAATTGAAAAGCACTACAAATGACCTCTGAAGGTTGAAAGTTGGCACCGTATCATCATTTCACCCACATAGCATGCGCGAAAAAGTTGAGAGGGTTATAGCAAAAGCTGGATGCACTTCGTGTACAAAACGGACATTCTCTTTCGAAGTATCGTGGTTTCGGACGGAAACTCATCGGTTACAAAAGGCATTTCATTTTCTTGAACTTATTTGAACTCCAGGCTTTTTGTGGGTTCAATTTTCAACCCTATCTGACTTCATTTGTTATTTTTCATGCAGTTATTGATTTTTTTGAGCTAAATGACCCCGAAATTGAAAAGCACTACAAATGAACTCTGAAAAGGTTGAAAGTTGGCATGGTATCATCATTTCACCCACATAGCATGTGCTACAAAGTTGAGAGGGTTACGGCAAAAGCTGGATGCACTTCGTGTACAAAACAGACATTCTCTTTCGAAGTATGAGGGTTTCAGACGGAAACTCATCGGTTACAAAAGGCATTTCATTTTCTTGAACTTATTTGAACTCCGGGCTTTTTGTGTGTTCAAAATGCACCATTCAGAGCCACATCATCAATTTTCAACCCTTTCTGACTTCATTTGCTATTTTTCATGTAGTTATATATTTGTTTTGAGCTAAATGACCCTGAAATTAAAAAGCACTACAAATGAACTCTGAAAAGGTTGAAAGTTGGCATGGTATCAGCATTTCACCCACATAGCATGTGCTCAAAAGTTGAGAGGGTTATAGCAAAAGCTGGATGCACTTCGTGTACAAAACGGACATTCTCTTTCGAAGTATGAGGGTTTCAGACGGAAACTCATCGGTTACAAAAGGCGTTTCATTTTCTTGAACATATTTGAACTCCTGGCTTTTTATGTGTTCAAAATGCACCATGCAAAGCCACATCATCAATTTTCAACCCTTTCTGACTTCATTTGTTATTTTTCATGTAGTTATTAATTTTTTTTGAGCTAAATGACCCTAAAATTAAAAAGCACTACAAATGAACTCTGAAAAGGTTGAAAGTTTGCATGGTATCAGCATTTCACCCACATAGCATGTGCTAAAAAGTTGAGAGGGTTACGGCAAAAGCTGGATGCACTTCGTATACAAAACGGACTGTCTCTTTCGAAGTAACGGGGTTTCGGATGGAAACTCATCGGTTACAAAACGCATTTCATTTTCTTGAACTTATTTGAACTCCGGGCTTTTTGTGTGTTCAACATGCACCATTGAAAGCTACATCATCAATTTTCAACCCTTTCTGACTTCATTTGTTATTTTTCATGCAGTTATTGATTTTTTTGAGCTAAATGACCCTGAAATTGCAAAGCACTACAAATAAACTCTGAAAAGGTTGAAACTTGGCATGGAATCATCATTTGACCCACATAGGTTGAAAGTTAGGAGGGTTACGGCAAAAGCTGGATGCACTTCGTGTACAAAATGGACAATCTCTTTCGAAGTATCAAGGTTTCGGACAGAAACTCATCGGCTACAAAAGGCATTTCATTTTCTTGATCTTATTTGAACTTCAGGCTTTTAGTGTCTTCAAAATGCACCATTCAAAGACACATCATCAATTTTCAACCCTTTCTGACTTTATTTGTTATTTTTCATGTAGTTATTGATTTTTTTGAGCTAAATGACCCTGAAATTGAAAAGCACTACAAATGAACTCTGAAGGTTGAAAGTTGGCATCGTATCATCATTTCACCCACATAGCATGTGCTAAAAAGTTGAGAGGGTTATAGCAAAAGCTGGATGCACTTCGTGTACAAAACGGACATTCTCTTTCGAAGTATCGTGGTTTCGGACAGAAACTCATCGGTTACAAAAGGCATTTCATTTTCTTGAACTTATTTGAACTCCAGGCTTTTTGTGGGTTGAAATTGCACCATTAAAAGCCACATCATCAATTTTCAACCCTATCTGACTTCATTTGTTATTTTTCATGCAGTTATTGATTTTTTTGAGCTAAATGACCCTGAAATTGAAAAGCACTACAAATGAACTCTGAAAAGGTTGAAAGTTGGCATTGTATCATCATTTCACCCACATAGCATGTGCTAAAAAGTTGAGAGGGTTACGGCAAAAGCTGGATGCACTTCGTGTACAAAACAGACATTCTCTTTCGAAGTATGAGGGTTTCAGACGGAAACTCATCGGTTACAAAAGGCATTTCATTTTCTTGAACTTATTTGAACTCCGGGATTTTTGTGTGTTCAAAATGCACCATTCAGAGCCACATCATCAATTTTCAACCCTTTCTGATTTCATTTGTTATTTTGCATGTAGTTATTAATTTGTTTTGAGCTAAATGACCCTGAAATTAAAAAGCAGTACAAATGAACTCTGAAAAGGTTGAAAGTTGGCATGGTATCATCATTTCACCCACATAGCATGTGCTCAAAAGTTGAGAGGGTTACGGCAAAAGCTGGATGCACTTCGTGTACAAAACAGACATTCTCTTTCGTAGTATGAGGGTTTCAGACGGAAACTCATCGGTTACAAAAGGCGTTTCATTTTCTTGAACTTATTTGAACTCCTGGCTTTTTGTGTGTTCAAAATGCACCATTCAAAGCCACATCATCAATTTTCAACCCTTTCTGACTTCATTTGTTATTTTTCATGTAGTTATTAATTTTTTTTCAGCTAAATGACCCTGAAATTAAAAAGCACTACAAATGAACTCTGAAAAGGTTGAAAGTTGGCAAGGTATCAGCATTTCACCCACATAGCATGTGCTAAAAAGTTGAGAGGGTTACCGCAAAAGCTGGATCCACTTCGTGTACAAAACGGACAGTCTCTTTCAAAGTAACGGGGTTTCGGATGAAAACTCATCGGTTACAAAACGCATTTCATTTTCTTGAACTTATTTGAACTCCAGGGTTTTTGTGTGTTCAACATGCACCATTGAAAGCCACATCATCAATTTTCAACCCTTTCTGACTTCATTTGTTATTTTTCATGCAGTTATTGATTTTTTTGAGCTAAATGACCCTAAAATTGAAAAGCACTACGAATGAACTCTGAAAAGGTTGAAACTTGGCATGGAATCATCATTTGACCCACATAGGTTGAAAGTTAGGAGGGTTACGGCAAAAGCTGGATGCACTTCGTGTACAAAATGGACAATCTCTTTCGAAGTATCAAGGTTTCGGACGGAAACTCATCGGCTACAAAAGGCATTTCATTTTCTTGATCTTATTTGAACTTCAGGCTTTTCGTGTGTTCAAAATGCACCATTCAAAGACACATCATCAATTTTCAACCCTTTCTGACTTTATTTGTTATTTTTCATGCAGTTATTGATTTTTTTGAGCTAAATGACCCTGAAATTGAAAAGCACTACAAATGAACTCTGAAGGTTGAAAGTTGGCATCGTATCATCATTTCACCCACATAGCATGTGCTAAAAAGTTGAGAGGGTTATAGCAAAAGCTGGATGCACTTCGTGTACAAAACGGACATTCTCTTTCGATGTATCGTGGTTTCGGACGGAAACTCATCGGTTACAATAGGCATTTCATTTTCTTGAACTTCTTTGTACTACGGGTTTTTTTTTTGTTCAAAATGCACCATTCAAAGCCACATGAGCAATTTTCAACCCTTTCTGATTTCATTTGTTATTTTTCATGTAGTTATTGATTTTTTTGAGCTAAATGACCCTCAAATTAAAAAGCACTACAAATGAACTCTGAAAAGGTTGAAAGTTGGCATGGTATCATCATTTCACCCACAAAGCATGTGCTAAAAAGTTGAGAGGGTTACGGCAAAAGCTGGATGCACTTCGTGTACAAAACAGTAATTCTCTTTCGAAGTATGAGGGTTTCACACGGAAACTCATCGGTTACAAAAGGCATTCATTTTCTTGAATTATTTGAACTCTGGGATTTTTGTGGGTTGAAAATGCACCATTCAAAGCCACATCATCAATTTTCAACTCTATCTGACTTCATTTGTTATTTTTCATGCAGTTATTGATTTTTTGAGCTAAATGACCCTGAAATTGAAAAGCACTACGAATGAACGCTGAAAATGTTGAAAGTTGGCATGGAATCATCATTTGACCCACATAGGTTGAAAGTTAGGAGGGTTACGGCAAAATCTGGATGCACTTCGTGTACAAAATGGACAGTCTCTTTCGAAGTATCAAGGTTTCGGACAGAAACTCATCGGCTACAAAAGGCATTTCATTTTCTTGATCTTATTTGAACTTCAGGCTTTTAGTGTGTTCAAAATGCACCATTCAAAGATAGATCATCAATTTTCAACCCTTTCTGATTTCATTTGTTATTTTTCATGCAGTTATTGATTTTTTTTGAGCTAAATGACCCTGAAATTGAAAAGCACTACAAATGAACTCTGAAGGTTGAAAGTTGGCATCGTATCATCATTTCACCCACATAGCATGTGCGAAAAAGTTGAGAGGGTTATAGCAAAAGCTGGATGCACTTAGTGTACAAAACGGACATTCTCTTTCGAAGTATTGTGGTTTCGGACGGAAACTCATCGGTTACAAAAGGCATTTCATTTTCTTGAACTTATTTGAACTCCGGGCTTTTTGTGTGTTCAAAATGCACCATTCAAAGCCACATCATCAATTTTCAACCCTTTCTGACTTCATTTGTTATTTTTCATGTAGTTATTGATTTTTTTGAGCTAAATGACCCTGAAATTAAAAAGCAATACAAATGAACTCTGAAAAGGTTGAAAGTTGGCATGGTATCACCATTTCGCCCACATAGCATTTGCCAAAAAGTTGAGAGGGTTATAGCAAAAGCTGGATGCACTTCGTGTACAAAACGTACATTCTCTTTCGAAGTATCGGGGTTTCGGATGGAAACTCATCGGCTACAAAAGGCATTTCATTTTCTTGAACCTATTTGAACTCCATGATTTTTTGTGTTGAAAATGCACCATTCAAATCCACATCATAAATTTTCAACCCTTTTTGACTTCAGTTGTTATTTTTCATGCCGTTATTGATTTTTTAAGCTAAATGACCCTGAAACTGAAAAGCACTACAAATGAACTCTGAAGGTTGAAAGTTGGCATTGTATCATCATTTCACCCACATAGCATCTGCTAAAAAGTTGAGAGGGTTATGGAAAAGCTGGATGCACTTCGTGTACAAAACGGACAGTCTCTTTCGAAGTATCAAGGTTTCGGACGTAAACTCATCGGTTACAAAAGGCATTTCATTTTCTTGAACTTATTGGAACTTCAGGCTTTTCGTGTGTTCAAAGTGCACCATTAAAAGCCACATCATTAATTTTCAACCCGTTTTGACTTCATTTGTTATTTTTCATGTAGTTATTGATTTAATTTTTTTTTGAGCTAAATGACCCTAAAATTGAAAAGAACTACAAATGAACTCTGAAAAGGTTGAAAGTTAGCATGGTATCATCATTTGACCCACATAGCATGTGCTAAAAACTTGAGAGGGTTACGGCAAAAGCTGGATGCACTTCGTGTACAACACGGACAGTCTCTTTCGAAGTATCAAGGTTTCGGACGGAAACTTATCGGTTACAAAAGGCATTTCATTTTCTTGAACTTATTTGAACTTCAGGATTTTCGTGTGTTCGAAGTGCACCATTAAAAGCCACATCATTAATTTTCAACCCTTTTTGACTTCATTTGTTATTTTTCATGCAGTTATTGATTTGTTTTGAGCTAAATGACCCTGAAATTGAAAAGCACTACAAATGAACTCTGAAATGTTGAAAGTTGGCATGGTATCATCATTTGACCCACATAGCATGCGCTAAAAAGTTTAGAGGGTTATGGCAAAAGCTGGATGCACTTCGTGTACAAAACGGACAGTCTCTTTCGAACTATCAAGGTTTCGGACGGAAACTCATCGGTTACAAAAGGCATTTCATTTTCTTGAACTTATTTGAACTTCAGGCTTTTTGTGTGTTCAAATCGCACCATTAAAAGCCACATCATTAATTTTCAGCCGTTTTTGGCTTCATTTGTTATTTTTCATGCAGTTATTGATTTTTTTGAGCTAAATGACCCTGAAATTGAAAAGCACTACAACTGAACTCTGAAAAGGTTGAAAGTTGGCATGGTGTCATCATTTCACCCACATGGCATGTGCTAAAAGGTTGAGAGGGTTACTGCAAAAGCTGGATGCACTTCGTGTACAAAACGTACATTCTCTTTCGAAGTTTCGGGGTTTCGGACGGAAACTCATCGGCTACCAAAGGCATTTCATTTTCTTGAACTTATTTGAACTCTAGGATTTTTTTGTGTTCGAAATGCACCATTCAAAGCCACATCATCAATTTTCAACCCTGTTTGACTTCATTTGTTATTTTTCATGCAGTTATTGATTTTTTGAGCTAAATGACCCTGAAATTGAAAAGCACTACAAATGAACTCTGAAAAGGTTGAACGTTGGCATGGTATCATCATTTGACCCACATAGCATGTGCTAAAAAGTTGAGAGGTTATGGCAAAAGATGGATGCACTTCGTGTACAAAACGGACATTCTCTTTCGATGTATCGTGGTTTCGGATGGAAACTCATCGGTTACAATAGGCATTTCATTTTCTTGAACTTATTTGTCCTCCGGGTTTTTTGTTTGTTCAAAATGCACCATTCAAAGCCACATGAGCAATTTTCAACCCTTTCTGACTTCATTTGTTATTTTTCATGTAGTTATTGATTTTTCTGAGCTAAATGACCCTGAAATTAAAAAGCACTACAAATGAATGCTGAAAAGGTTGAAAGTTGGCTTGGCATCATCATTTCACCCAAATAGCATGTTCTAAAAAGTTGAGAGCCTGACGACAAAAGATGGATGCACCTCGTGTACAAAACGGACAGTCTTTTTCGAAGTATCAGGGTTTCGGATGCCAACTCATCTGTTACAAAAGGCATTTCATTTCCTTGAACTTATTTGAACTCCAGGATTTGTGTGTGTTCAAAATGCACCATTAAAAGTCACATCATTAATTTTCAACCATTTTTGGCTTCATTTGTTATTTTTCATGAAGTTATTGAATTTTTTTTGTGCTAAATGACCCTGAAATTGAAAAGCACTACAAATGAACTCTGAAAAGGTTGAAAGTTGGCATGGTGTCATCATTTCACCCACATGGTATGTGCTAAAAGGTTGAGACGGTTACAGCAAAAGCTGGATGCACTTCGTGTACAAAACGTACATTCTCTTTCGAAGTATCGGGGTTTCGGACGGAAACTAATCTGCTACAAAAGGCATTTCATTTTCTTGAACTTATTTGAACTCTAGGATTTTTTTGTGTTCAAAATGCACCATTCAAAGCCACATCATCAATTTTCAACCCTGTTTGACTTCATTTGTTATTTTTCATGTAGTTATTGATTATTATTTTGAGCTAAATGACCCTGAAATTGAAAAGCACTACAAATGAACTCTGAAAAGGTTGAAAGGTGGCTGGGCATCATCATTTCACCCAAATAGCATGTGCTAAAAAGTTGAGAGCCTAACGACAAAAGCTGGATGCACTTCGTGTACAAAACGAACAATCTCTTTCGAAGCATCAAGGTTTCGGACGGAAACTCATCTGTTACAAAAGGCATTTCATTTTTTTGAACTTATTTGAACTGCAGGATTTTTGTGTGTTCAAACTGCACCATTAAAAGCCACATCATTAATTTTCAACCCTTTTTGACTTCATTTGTTATTTTTCATGCGGTTATTGATTTTTTTTTTGAGCTAAATGACAATGAAATTGAAAAGCACTACAAATGAACTCTGAAATTGTTGAAAGTTGGCATGGTGTCATCATTTCACCCAAATAGCATGTGTTAAAAGGTTGAGAGGGTTACGGCAAAAGCTGGATGCACTTCGTGTACAAAACGGACATTCTCTTTCGAAGTATCGGGGTTTCGGATGGAAACTCATCTGTTACAAAAGGCATTTCATTTTCTTGAACTTATTTGAACTCTAGGCTTTTTGTGTGTTCGAAATGCACCAGTCAAAGACACATCATCAATTTTCAACCCTTTTTTACTTCATTTGTTATTTTTCATGCAGTTATTGATTTTTTGAGCTAAATGACCCTGAAATTGAAAAGCACTACAAATGAACTCTGAAAAGGTTGAAAGTTGGCATGGTATCATCATTTGACCCACATAGAATGTGCTAAAAAGTTGAGAGGGTTATGGCAAAAGATGGATGCACTTCGTGTACAAAACGGACAGTCTCTTCCGAAGTATCAAGGTTTCGGACGGAAACTCATCGGTTACAAAAGGCATTTCATTTTCTTAAACTTATTTGAACTTCAGGCTTTTCGTGTGTTCAAAATGCACCATTCAAAGCCACATCATCAATTTGCAACCCTTTTTTACTTCATTTGTTATTTTTCATGCAGTTATTGATTTTTTGAGCTAAATGACCCTGAAATTGAAAAGCACTACAAATGAACTCTGAAAAGGTTCAAAGTTGGCATGGTATCATCATTTGACCCACATAGCATGTTCTAAAAAGTTGAGATCCTGACGACAAAAGCTGGATGCACTTCGTGTACAAAACGGACAGTCTTTTTCGAAGTATTAGGGTTTCGGACGCCAACTCATCTGTTACAAAAGGCATTTAATTTTCTTGAACTTATTTGAACTCCAGGATTTGTGTGTGTTCAAAATGCACCATTAAAAGCCACATCATTAATTTTCCACAATTTTTAGCTTCATTTGTTATTTTTCATGCAGTTATTGATTTTTTTGAGGTAAATAACCCTGAAATTGAAAAGCACTACAAATGAACTCTTAAAAGGTTAAAAGTAGGCATGGTGTCATCATTTCACCCACATGGTATGTGCCAAAAGGTTGAGACGGTTACAGAAAAGCTGGATTCACTTCGTGTACAAAACGTACATTCTCTTTCGAAGTATCGGGGTTTCGGACAGAAACTCATCTGCTACAAAAGGCATTTCATTTTCTTGAACTTATTTGAACTCTAGGCTTTTTGTGTGTTCAAAATGAACCATTCAAAGACACATCATCAATTTTCAACCCTTTTTTACTTCATTTGTTATTTTTCATGCAGTTATTGATTTTTTGAGCTAAATGACACTAAAATTGAAAAGGACTACAAATGAACTCTGAAAAAGTTGAAAGTTGGCATGGTATCATCATTTGACCCACATAGCATGTGCTAAAAAGTTCAGAGGTTTATGGCAAAAGAATGATGCACTTCGTGTACAAAACGGAAAGTCTCTTCCGAAGTATCAAGGTTTCGGACGGAAACTCATCGGTTACAAAAGGCATTTCATTTTCTTAAACTTATTTGAACTTCAGGCTTTTCGTGTGTTCAAAACGCACCATTCAAAGCCACATCATCAATTTTCAACCCTTTTTTACTTCATTTGTTATTTTTCATGCAGTTATTGATTTTTTGAGCTAAATGACCCTGAAATTAAAAAGCACTATAAATGAACTCTGAAAAGGTTGAAAGTTGGCTTGGCATCATCATTTCACCCAAATAGCATGTGCTAAAAAGGTGAGAGCCTGACGACAAAAGCTGGATGCACTTCGTGTACAAAACGGACAGTCTCTTTCGAAGTATCAGGGTTTCGGACGGAAACTCATCTGTTACAAAAGGCATTTCATTTTCTTGAACTTATTTGAACTCCAGGATTTTTGTGTGTTCAAAATGCACCATTAAAAGCCACATCATTAATGTTCAACCATTTTTGGCTTCATTTGTTATTTTTCATGCAGTTATTGATTTTTTTTGAGCTAAATGACCTAGAAATTGAAAAGCACTAGAAATGAACTCTGAAAAGGTTGAAAGTTGGCATGGTGTCATCATATCACCCACATGGCATGTGCTAAAAGGTTGAGAGGGTTACAGCAAAAGCTGGATGCACTTCGTGTACAAAACGTACATTCTCTTTCGAAGTTTCGGGGTTTCGGACGGAAACTCATCGGCTACAAAAGGCATTTCATTTTTTGAACATATTTGAACTCTAGGATTTTTTTTGTGTTCAAAATGCACCATTCAAAGCCACATCATCAATTTTCATCCCTGTATGACTTCATTTGTTATTTTTCATGCAGTTATTGATTATTTTTTGAGCTAAATGACCCTGAAATTTAAAAGCACAACAAATGAACTCTGAAAAGGCTGAAAGTTGGCATGGTATCATCATTTGACCCACATAGCATGCCCTAAAAAGTTTAGAGGGTTATGGCAAAACCTGGATGCACTTCGTGTACAAAACGGACAGTCTCTTTCGAAGTATCAAGGTTTCGGACGGAAACTCATCGGTTACAAAAGGCATTTCATTTTCTTGAACTTATTTGAACTTTAGGCTTTCTGTGTGTTCAAAATGCACCATTAAAAGCCACATCATTAATTTTCAACCGTTTTTGGCTTCATTTGTTATTTTTCATGCAGTTATTGATTTTTTTTAGCTAAATGACCCTGAAATTGAAAAGCACTACAAATGAACTCTGAAAAGGTTGAAAGTTGGCATGGTGTCATCATTTCACCCACATGGCATGTGCTAAAAGGTTGAGAGAGTTACTCCAAAAGCTGGATGCACTTCGTGTACAAAACGTACATTCTCTTTCGAAGTATCGGGGTTTCGGACGGAAACTCATCGGCTACAAAAGGCATTTCATTTTCTTGAACTTATTTGAACTCTAGGATTTTTTGTGTTCAAAATGCACCATTCAAAACCACATCATCAATTTTCAACCCTGTTTGACTTGATTTGTTATTTTTCATGCAGATATTGATTATTTTTTGAGCTAAATGACCCTGAAATTGAAAAGCACCACAAATGAACTCTGAAAAGGTCGAAAGTTGGCATGGTATCATCATTTGACACACATAGCATGTGCTAAAAAGTTGAGAGGGTTATGGCAAAAGCTGGATGCACTTCGTGTACAAAACGAACAATCTCTTTCGAAGTATCAAGGTTTCGGACGGAAACTGATCTGTTACGAAAGGCATTTCATTTTCTTGAACTTATTTGAACTCCAGGATTTTTGTGTGTTCAAAATGCACCATTAAAAGCCACATCATTAATTTTCAACCCTTTTTGACTTCATTTGTTATTTTTCATGCAGTTATTGAATTTTTTTGAGCTAAATGACAATGAAATTGAAAAGCACTAGAAATGAACTCTAAAAAGGTTGAAAGTTGGCATGGTGTCATCATTTCACCCAAATAGCATGTGTTAAAAGGTTGAGAGGGTTACGGCAAAAGCTGGATGCACTTCGTGTACAAAACGGACATTCTCTTTCGAAGTATCGGGGTTTCGGATGGAAACTCATCTGTTACAAAAGGCATTTCATTTTCTTGAACTTATTTGAACTCTAGGCTTTTTGTGTGTTCAAAATGCACCATTCAAAGACACATCATCAATTTTCAACCCTTTTTTACTTCATTTGTCATTTTTCATGCAGTTATTGATTTTTTGAGCTAAATGACCCTGAAATTGAAAAGCACTACAAATGAACTCTGAAAAGGTTGAAAGTTGGCATGGTATCATCATTTGACCCACATAGCATGTGCTAAAAAGTTTAGAGGGTTACGGAAAAAGCTGGATGCACTTCGTGTACAAAACGGACAGTCTCTTTCGAAGTATCAAGGTTTTGGACGGAAACTCATCGGTTACAAAAGGCATTTCATTTTCTTCAACTTATTTGAACTCTAGGATTTTTGTGTGTTCAAAATGCACCATTAAAAGCCACATCATTAATTTTCAACCGTTTTTGGCTTCATTTGTTATTTTTCATGCAGTTATTGAATTTTTTTTAGCTAAATGACCCTGAAATTGAAAAGCACTACAAATGAACTCTGAAAAGGTTGAAAGTTGGCATGGTGTCATCATTTCACCCACATGGCAAGTGCAAAAAAGTTGAGAGGGTTACGGCAAAATAAGGATGCACTTCGTGTACAAAACGTACATTCTCTTTCGAAGATTCAAGGTTTGGGACGGAAACTCATCTGCTACAAAAGGCATTTCATATTCTTGAACTAATTTGAACTCCACACAATTTGTGTGTTCAAAATGCAGCATTCAAAGACACATTATCAATTTTCAACCCTTTTTGACTTCATTTGTTATTTTTCATGCAGTTATTGATTTTTTTAGCTAATTGACCCTGAAATTGAAAAGCACTACAAATGAACTCTGAAAAGGTTGAAAGTTGGCATGGTATCATCATTTGACCCACATAGGATGTGCTAAAAAGTTAGGAGGGTTACGGCAAAAGCTGGATGCACTTCGTGTACAAAACGGATAGCCTCTTTCGAAGAATCAAGGTTTGGTACAGAGACTCATCGGCTACAAAAGGCATTTCATTTTTTGAACTTATTTGAACTCTAGGATTTTTCTGTGTTCAAAATGCACCATTTAAAGCCACATCATCAATTTTCATCCCTGTATGACTTCATTTGTTATTTTTCATGCAGTTATTGATTATTTTTTGAGCTAAATGACCCTGAAATTTAAAAGCACAACAAATGAACTCTGAAAAGGCTGAAAGTTGGCATGGTATCATCATTTGACCCACATAGCATGCCCTAAAAAGTTTAGAGCGTTATGGCAAAACCTGGATGTACTTCGTGTACAAAACGGACAGTCTCTTTCAAAGTATCAAGGTTTCGGACGGAAACTCATCAGTTACAAAAGGCATTTCATTTTCTTGAACTTATTTGAACTTCAGTCTTTTCGTGTGTTCAAAATGCACCATTCAAAGCCACATCATTAATTTTCAACCCTTTTTGACTTCATTTGCTATTTTTCATGCAGTTATTGATTTTTTTTAGCTAAATGACCCTAGAATTGAAAAGCACTACAAATGAACTCTGAAAAGGTTGAAAGTTGGCGTGGTGTCATCATTTCACCAACATAGCATGCGCTAAAAAGTTGAGAGGGTTACGGCAAAAGCTGGATGCACTTCGTGTACAAAACGGACATTTTCTTTCGAAGTATCCGGGTTTCGGACGGAAACTCATCGGCTACAAAAGACATATCATTTTCTTGAACTTATTTGAATTCCAGGATTTTTGTGTGTTCAGAATGCACCATTCAAAGCCACATCATCAATTTTCAACCCTTTCTGACTTCATTTTTTATTTTTCATGCAGTTATTGATTTTTTTGAGGTAAATGACCCTGAAATTGAAAAGCACTAAAAATGAACTCTTAAAAGTTTGAAAGTTGGCATGGTATCATCATTTGACCCACATAGCATGTGCTAAAAAGTTGAGAGGGTTACGACAAAAGTTGGATGCACTTCGTGTACAAAACGGACAGTCTCTTTCGAAGTATCACGGTTTCGGACAGAAACTCATTGGTTACAAAAGGCATTTCATTTTCTTGAGCTTGTTTGAACTCTTGGATTTTTGTGTGTTAAAAATGCACCATTAAAATACACATCATCAATTTTCAACCCTTTTTGACTTCATTTGTTATTTTTCATGCAGTTATTGATTTTTTTTAGCTAAATGACCCTGAAATAGAAAAGCACTACAAACGAACTCTGAAAAGGTTGAAAGTGGGCATGGTATCATTATTTGACCCACATAGCATGTGCTAAAAAGTTGAGAGGGTTGCGGCAAAAGCTGGATGCACTTCGTGTACAAAACGGACAGTCTCTTTCGAAGTATCAGGGTTTCGGACGGAAACTCATCTGTTACAAAAGGCATTTCATTTTCTTGAACTTATTTGAACTCCAGGATTTTTGTGTGTTCAAAATGCACCATTCAAAGCCACATCATCAATTTTCAACCCTTTCTGACTTCAGTTGTTATTTTTCATGCAGTTATTGGTTTTTTGAGCTAAATGACCCTTAAATTCAAAAGCACTACAAATGAACTCTGAAAAGGTTGAAAGTTAGCGTCGTATTATAATTTCACCCACATAGCCTGTGCTAAAAAGTTGAGAGGGTTACGGCAAAAGTTGGATGCACTTCGTGTACAAAACGTAGTCTCTTTCGAAGTATCAGGGTTTCGGATGGAAACTCATTGGTTACAAATGGCATTTCATTTTCTTGAACTTATTTGAACTCCAGGCTTTTTGTGTGTTCAAAATGCACCATTCAAAGCCACATCATAAATTTTCAACCCCTTCGAATTTCATTTGTTATATTTCATGTAGTTATTGATTTTTTTAGCTAAATGACCATGAAATTGAAAAGCACTACAAAGGAACTCTGAAATGTTGAAAGTTGGCATGGTATCATCATTTGACCCACATAGCATGCGCTAAAAAGTTTAGAGGGTTATGGCAAAAGCTGGATGCACTTCGTGTACAAAACGGACAGTCTCTTTCGAAGTATCAAGGTTTTGGACGGAAACTCATCGGTTACAAAAGGCATTTCATTTTCTTCAACTTATTTGAACTCTAGGATTTTTGTGTGTTCAAAATGCACCATTAAAAGCCACATCATTATTTTTCAACCGTTTTTGGCTTCATTTGTTATTTTTCATGCAGTTATTGAATTTTTTTTAGCTAAATGACCCTGAAATTGAAAAGCACTACAAATGAACTCTGAAAAGGTTGAAAGTTGGCATGGTGTCATCATTTCACCCACATGGCATGTGCAAAAAAGTTGAGAGGGTTACGGCAAAATAAGGATGCACTTCGTGTACAAAACGTACATTCTCTTTCGAAGATTCAAGGTTTGGGACGGAAACTCATCTGCTACAAAAGGCATTTCATATTCTTGAACTAATTTGAACTCCAGGCAATTTGTGTGTTCAAAATGCAGCATTCAAAGACACATTATCAATTTTCAACCCTTCTTGACTTCATTTGTTATTTTTCATGCAGTTATTGATTCTTTTAGCTAAATGACCCTGAAATTGAAAAGCACTACAAATGAACTCTGAAAAGGTTGAAAGTTGGCATGGTATCATCATTTGACCCACATAGGATGTGCTAAAAAGTTAGGAGGGTTACGGCAAAAGCTGGATGCACTTCGTGTACAAAACGGACAGTCTCTTTCGAAGAATCAAGGTTTGGTACGGAAACTCATCGGCTACAAAAGGCATTTCATTTTTTGAACTTATTTGAACTCTAGGATTTTTTGTGTTCAAAATGCACCATTTAAAGCCACATCATCAATTTTCATCCCTGTATGACTTCATTTGTTATTTTTCATGCAGTTATTGATTATTTTTTGAGCTAAATGACCCTGAAATTTAAAAGCACAACAAATGAACTGTGAAAAGGCTGAAAGTTGGCATGGTATCATCATTTGACCCACATAGCATGCCCTAAAAAGTTTAGAGCGTTATGGCAAAACCTGGATGTACTTCGTGTACAAAACGGACAGTCTCTTTCGAAGTATCAAGGTTTCGGACGGAAACTCATCGGTTACAAAAGGCATTTCATTTTCTTGAACTTATTTGAACTTCAGTCTTTTCGTGTGTTCAAAATGCACCATTCAAAGCCACATCATTAATTTTCAACCCTTTTTGACTTCATTTGCTATTTTTCATGCAGTTATTGATTTTTTTTGAGCTAAATGATCCTAGAATTGAAAAGCACTACAAATGAACTCTGAAAAGGTTGAAAGTTGGCGTGGTGTCATCATTTCACCAACATAGCATGCGCTAAAAAGTTGAGAGGGTTACGGCAAAAGAAGGATGCACTTCGTGTACAAAACGGACATTTTCTTTCGAAGTATCCGGGTTTCGGACGGAAACTCATCGGCTACAAAAGACATATCATTTTCTTGAACTTATTTGAATTCGAGGATTTTTGTGTGTTCAGAATGCACCATTCAAAGCCACATCATCAATTTTCAACCCTTTCTGACTTCATTTTTTATTTTTCGTGCAGTTATTGATTTTTTTGAGCTAAATGACCCTGAAATTGAAAAGCACTAAAAATGAACTCTTAAAAGTTTGAAAGTTGGCATGGTATCATCATTTGACCCACATAGCATGTGCTAAAAAGTTGAGAGGGTTACGACAAAAGTTGGATGCACTTCGTGTACAAAACGGACAGTCTCTTTCGAAGTATCACGGTTTCGGACAGAAACTCATTGGTTACAAAAGGCATTTCATTTTCTTGAGCTTGTTTGAACTCTTGGATTTTTGTGTGTTAAAAATGCACCATTAAAATACACATCATCAATTTTCAACCCTTTTTGACTTCATTTGTTATTTTTCATGCAGTTATTGAATTTTTTTAGCTAAATGACCCTGAAATAGAAAAGCACTACAAACGAACTCTGAAAAGGTTGAAAGTGGGCATGGTATCATTATTTGACCCACATAGCATGTGCTAAAAAGTTGAGAGGGTTGCGGCAAAAGCTGGATGCACTTCGTGTACAAAACGGACAGTCTCTTTCGAAGTATCAGGGTTTCGGACGGAAACTCATCTGTTACAAAAGGCATTTCATTTTCTTGAACTTATTTGAACTCCAGGATTTTTGTGTGTTCAAAATGCACCATTCAAAGCCACATCATCAATTTTCAACCCTTTCTGACTTCAGTTGTTATTTTTCATGCAGTTATTGGTTTTTTGAGCTAAATGACCCTTAAATTCAAAAGCACTACAAATGAACTCTGAAAAGGTTGAAAGTTAGCGTCGTATCATAATTTCACCCACATAGCCTGTGCTAAAAAGTTGAGAGGGTTACGGCAAAAGTTGGATGCACTTCGTGTACAAAACGTAGTCTCTTTCGAAGTATCAGGGTTTCGGATGGAAACTCATTGGTTACAAATGGCATTTCATTTTCTTGAACTTATTTGAACTCCAGGCTTTTTGTGTGTTCAAAATGCACCATTCAAAGCCACATCATAAATTTTCAACCCCTTCGAATTTCATTTGTTATATTTCATGTAGTTATTGATTTTTTTTAGCTAAATGACCCTGAAATTGAAAAGCACTACAAAGGAACTCTGAAAAGGTTGAAAGTTGGGATGGTATCATCATTTCACCCACATAGCATGTCCTAAAAAGTTGAGAGGGTTACGGCAAAAGCTGGATGCACTTCGTGTACAAAACGGAGATTATCTTTCGAAGTATCAGGGTTTCGCACGGAAACTCGTCGGTTACAAAAGGCATTTCATTTTCTTGAACTTATTTGAACTCCAGGCTTTTTGTGGGTTCAAAATGCACCATTGAAAGCCACATCATCAATTTCCAACCCTTTCTAACTTCATTCGTTATTTTCATGCAGTTGTTGATTTTTTTGACCTAAATGACCCTGAAATTGAAAAGCACTACAAATGAACTCTCAAAAGGTTGAAAGTTGGCATGATATCATCATTTCACCCACATAGCATGTGCTAAAAAGTTGAGAGGGTTACGGCAAAAGTTGGATGCACTTCGTGTATAAAACGGATAGTCTCTTTTGAAGTATCAGGGTTTCGGACGGAAACTCATCTGTTACAAAAGGCATTTCATTTTCTTGAACTTGTTTGAACTCCAGGATTTTTGTGTGTTCAAAATGCACCATTCAATTACACATCATCAATTTTCAACCCTTTTTGACTTCATTTGTTATTTTTCATGCAGTTATTTATTTTTTTGAGCTAAATGACCCTGAAATTGAAAAGAACTAAAACTGAACTCTGAAAAGGTTGGAAGTTGGCATGGTATCATCATTTGACCCACATAGCATGTGCAAAAAAGTTGAGAGGGTTACGGCAAAAGCTGGATGCACTTCGTGTACAAAACGGACAGTCTCTTTCGAAGAATCAATGTTTCGGACGGAAACTCATCGGCTACAAAAGGCATTTCATTTTTCTTGAACTTATTTGAACTTCATGCTTTTTGTGTGTTCAAAATGCACCATTCAAATCCACATCATCAATTTTCAACCCTTTTTCACTTCATTTGTTATTTTTCATGCAGTTATGGATTTTTTTTGTGCTAAATGTCCCTGAAATTCAAAAGCACTACAAATGAACTCTGAAAAGGTTGAAAGTTGGCATGGTATCATCATTTGACCCACATAGCATCTGCAAAAAATTTGAGAGGGTTACGGAAAAAGCTGGATGCACTTCGTGTACAAAACGGACAGTCTCTTTCGAAGTATCAAGGTTTCGGATGGAAACTCATCGGTTACAAAAGGCATTTCATTTTCTTGAACTTATTTGAACTTCAGGCTTTCCGTATGTTCAAAATGCACCATTAAGAGCCACATCATCAATTTTCAACCCTTTCTGACTTCATTTTTTATTTTTCATTAAGTTATTGATTTTTTTGAGCTTAATGACCCTGAAATTGAAAAGCACTACAAATGAAGAACTCTCAAAAGGTTGAAAGTTGGCATGGTATCATCATTTGACCCACATAGCATGTGCTAAAAAGTTGAGAGGGTTATGGCAAAAGCTGGATGCACTTCGTGTATAAAACGGATAGTCTCTTTCGAAGTATCAGGGTTTCGGACGGAAACTCATCCGTTACAAAAGGCATTTCATTTTCTTGAACTTGTTTGAACTCTAGGATTTTTGTGTGTTCAAAATGCACCATTCAAATACACATCATCAATTTTGAACCCTTTTTGACTTCAGTTGTTATTTTTCATGCAGTTATTGAAAAAAAATTGAGCTAAATGACCCTAAAAAGTAAAAGCACTACAAATGAACTCTAAAAAGGTTGAAAGTTGGCATGGTATCATCATTTGACCCACATAGCATGTGCAAAAAAGTTGAGAGGGTTACGGCAAAAGCTGGATGCACTTCGTGTACAAAACGGACAGTCTCTTTCGAAGAATCAAGGTTTCGGACGAAAACTCATCGGTTACAAAAGGCATTTCATTTTCTGGAACTTATTTGAACTTCCGGCTTTTTGTGTGTTGAAAATGCACCATTCAAATCCACATCATCAATTTTCAACCCTTTTTGACTTCATTTGTTATTTTTCATGCAGTTATTGATTTTTTTGAGCTAAATGACCCTGAAATTGAAAAGCACTACAAATGAACTCTGAAAAGGTTCAAAGTTGGCATGGTATCATCATTTCACCCACATAGAATGTGCTAAAAAGTTGAGAGGGTTACGGCAAAAGCTGGATGCACTTCATGTATAGAACGGACAATCTCTTTCGAAGTATCAGGGTTTCGGACGGAAACTCATCTGTTACAAAAGGCATTCCATTTTCTTGAACTTGTTTGAACTCTAGGATTTTCGTGTGTTCAAAATGCACCATTCAAATACAAATCATCAATTTTCAACCCTTTTTGACTTCATTTGTTATTTTTCATGCAGTTATTGATTTTTCTAGCTAAATGACCGTGAAAATGAAAAGCACTACAAATGAACTCTAAGAAGGTTGAAAGTAGGCATGTTATCAATATTTGACCCAGATAGCATGTGCTAAAAAGTTGAGAGGGTTACGGCAAAAGCTGGATGCACTTCGTGTACAAAACGGACACTCTCTTTTGAAGTATCAAGGTGTCGGACGGAAACTCATCGGTTACAAAAGGCATTTCATTTTCTTGATCTTATTTGAACTTCAGGCTTTTTGTGTGTTCAAAATGCAACATTCAAAGCCACATAATCAATTTTCAACCCTTTCTGACTTCATTTGTTATTTTTTATGCAGTTATTGATTATTTTTTTGCTAAATGACCGTGAAATTGAAAAGCAATATAAATGAACTCTGAAAAGGTTGAAAGTTGGCATGATATCATCATTTCACCCACATACCATGTGCTAAAAAGTTGAGAGGGTTGCGGCAAAAGTTGGATGCACTTCGTGTACAAAACGGACAGTCTCTTTCGAAGTATCAGGGTTTCGGACGGAAACTCATCTGTTACAAAAGGCATTTCATTTTCTTGAACTTATTTGAACTCCAGTCTTTTTGTGTGTTCAAAAAGCACCATTCAAAGACACATCATCAATTTTCAACCCTTTTGACTTCATTTGTTATTTTTCATGCAGTTATTGATTTTTTGAGCTAAATGACCCTGAAATTGAAAAGCACTACAAATGAACTCTGAAAACGTTGAAAGTTGGCATGGTATCATTATTTCACCCACATAGCATGTGGTAAAAAGTTGAGAGGGTTACGCCAAAAGCTGGATGCACTTCGTGTACAAAACGGACATTCTCTTTCGAAGTATCATGGTTTTAGACGAAAACTCATCGGTTACAAAAGGCATTTCATTTTCTTGAACTAATTTGAACACCTGGCTTTTTGTGTGTTCAAAATACACCATTCAAAGCCACATAATCAATTTTCAACCCTTTCTAACCTCATTTGTTATTTTTCATGGAGTTATTGATTTTTTGAGCTAAATGACCTTGAAATTGAAAAGCACTACAAATGAACTCTGAAAAGGTTGAAAGTTGGCATGGTATTATAATTTCACCCACATAGCATGTGCTAAAAAGTTGAGAGGGTGATGGAAAAAGCTGGATGCACTTCGTGTACAAAACGGACAGTCTCTTTCGAAGTATCAGGGTTTCGGATGGAAACTCATCGGTTACAAATGGCATTTCATTTTCTTGAACTTATTTGAACTCTAGGCTTTTTGTGTGTTCAAAATGCACCATTCAAATCCACATCATCAATTTTCAACCCTTTCTAATTTCATTTGTTATATTTCATGCAGTTATTGATTTTTTGAGCTAAATGACCCTGAAATTGAAAAGCACTACAAATGAACTCTGAAAAGGTTGAAAGTTGGCATGGTATCATAATTTCACCCACATAGCATGTGATAAAAAGTTGAGAGGGTTACGGCAAAAGCTAGATGCACTTCGTGTACAAAACGAACAGTCTCTTTCGAAGTATCAGGTTTTCAGACGAAAACTCATATGTTACAAAAGGCATTTCATTTTCTTGAACTTATTTGAACTCTAGGCTTTTTGTGTGTTCAAAATGCACCATTCAAAGCCACATCATCCATTTTCAACCCTTTCTGACTTCATTTGTTATTTTTCATGCAGTTATTGATTTTTTTGAGCTAAATGACCTGAAATTGAAAAGCACTACAAATGAACTCTGAAAAGGTTGAAAGTTGGCATGGTACATCATTGCACCCACATAGCATGTGCTAAAAATAGTGTGTCAAAAACCATTACAGAACATCAGGAATACAGAAGTGACCAAATTAATAGAAGTTCATCATCACATTAAACCAAAGTAGATACATAGTTCTCGTTGACCAACATATAGCTCTCTAGAGCATCTAATTAAACCATACATTGAAACTATTGAAAACATTCAATGCAACAACAATTGCGATCATAATCAGAACCAAGGTAACAATTGATCCAATGGCATAATGATACGAAGCCTCTTTATCCATGGCATATTTTCTAATCTTTCTAAGCTTCAAGCGCATTGCATCCATCTTGGTCCTGTGATCATCGACAATATCGGCAACATGCAACTCCTATCCCATCTTCTCATCTTTAGTTCTTTTCAGTTTTTCTTTCAAATGATTGATTTCTTTTTCAGCTTTAGTTAACTTGTCGAGCAAAATTGCATAGTCGGTATCTATTTCTGGTTCAACTACTTCCTATAGATAAAAACATATACGTCAAGTTGGTGGCATAATTAATTGTCATAGACATTAGATGTGTGAAATAGTTATATAAAAGATAATATACCACATCTGAATCATAAACTAGATGAGGGCCGACGTGGACGGATACCATAACCATGGCACTATATAATAACAAACAATAATAAAAGTAAGAAAATCATACGAGTAAGTATATTTTCTTTTAGCAAGAAGATAAGATCAAGAAGCTCACCATGTGTGGGCGATCGACGGCGGTTTCAAGACGGGGACGGGATAGGACAGACCGCCAAACCTAGACAAATCTTGACAAAAATGGAGTTTGGACAAGGAGCTTCGAGAGGAGAAAGCTTAAGTTTGGCTTGGGCATTTCATCAAACACCTCATGTGCATAGGAGGTGAGCTAGAGCACCACAAAGCTCTCCCCTCGCCGGCCTAAAAAACAAAGCAATGTGGAGTGCTCTGCTCGCTGGAAAGGGGGTACATATAGGCATATCATTGGTCCAGGTTCGTGGCTGGAACCGGGACTAAAGGACACCATTTGGTCCCGGATCCAGCCACGAACCGGGACCAATGGTTGTGGGCCAGGAGCGAGGCACATTGGTCCCGGTTCGTTTCTGGAATCGGGACCTAATGTCCCAGACGAACCGGGACCAATGCCCTACGTGGCCCGCCCGGCCCCCTGGCCTCATGAACCGGGATCGTTGTCCCCATTGGTCCCGGTTCGTGACTCAACCGGGACTAATGGGCTGGCCCGGCCTGGACCAAAGCCCTGTTTTCTACTAGTGTAGGGAATGTTGTCATACAAATTAATTCGGCCAAGCATAGCAGCCAACATTTTGTCTCTTTCATTGGTAACCCGTCGCCAATGGATGCTCTCAATGCTCTTATTGAAGGCACTCCATGCAGTCTCTTAGCTTATATGCATCATGGACTGGTTAAAGTTGCAATTGTGTCAATCATTCATCCCAAAGATACCATGATGCATAGAGTTCCCATGCTTAAGGGGGTCTTCAAAGTTGAGGTGTCTGTTGTCGTAAGGGTTTTCGAAGATATTTCTCCTTCAATGCAACCTCCGGGTGCGGATAGCCAGATGACCCTCTCAGGATGTTTGGGTTGGCCAATGCAGTGTCAGAAGAATCAAATTCAGCTAGGAAATGTCCAAATCTCCCCAACCTCGCAACACATGAATAATGACATCACATGTGGGCGAGGACCATCTCCTTTGGGTCAGATTCAATCTGAAGTTCGTAACAACAACAATGTGCATGTCGGTGAGGAACACGACAATGCGGTTGTTGGCGATCAGGACCATGTCAATGGTGGGGATTGGAGCGGTGAGGGCCATGTCAATGGCGGGGATGTCGGCGGTTGGGGACATGTTAATGGTGGGGATTATGGCGATGAGGACAATGTACTTGTCAATCGATACTTCCTTATTGATGAATATCAAAAATCAGCTCCCAGCATTGACATGTGCAATCTTGATGGACCTATGTTTGCTGGTCCTGCTCTTGGATTCTCATCTATGCCTCTGCTTGCTCAACAGGAACGTGTTGTTCCTTGCCAGAAGAGTCTTTTCAATGAGAACTTCACGCCACCAAACACATAGGTGCCACCACAAAGGGGAACATTGTTGAGTCCAAACACAACCAATGGGACGATCACAAATGCATTGCCAGACAATATAGTCAGCCAGCCTAACCTGACACACAAGAAGAGAAATAGACTAGCTGGTAATAAGACGAAAGCACATGTTGCCAGCCAACCGGTTCATAAGAGTAAACAAGTTTGGCATGTCGTTCAATGGCGGAATTACCATTCCCTAGGTGATCCCATCCTTCCGAAGGAGCTCAACGATCTTCTGTAGATAGAATTGAGGATTCTGCATGACATAGTTCTATCTAGGGAGAGGTATGCATTATTTGCTGGAGGTGGGTTTTGCCCCATTTTTTTAGTGATGGTGCCACCAAATCTTGTTTTGTGCGATGATTTCCCCGCATAAATATTCTATGTGTCGTTCGATGACATCTTCAACATGTTCCGTCTATAAAGCTTAGTTCTTCCTTAGTATGCCTATGGGAAATCAATGTTGCCTACACCACCAAATGTGAGATCAACAAGGATGTTGTGGTAGCGGACCCTTACCTCATGCACGAGACCAACACCAATCACCCTGAGCGCCGACAAGCTATGCGGAAGTATTTGACAGACTTCATGATTGCCAACATGGACAGACTGGCTTCTCATGCCCTACTATCCGAAGTAAGTCATTTTGTCTAGCCAGATTACTATTTCATACAATCTCGTTATGCATGCTTCCACGTAACACCATTAATTAACTCGACTTTTTATGTAGAGAACATTGTGTCCTCATCGTTATTACCCCGAAGCTCGCCGAAACTTATTTCTTGGATTTGACTTGGAAAGTGAAAAAAGACTACAGAGGCATCAAGAAGGTCCTGGATGAAGCACTTTTTGAGTATACCAGATGGGAAGGAGTGATTAGAGATGGATATTGGAAGTTTTACAAATTTAAAGCGGTATGCTTCGGCCACGAAAACTGACTTTTGTTGCATGCAGCAGCCGGAAAACAGTGATATAGACGGCTACTACGTTGTCCACCACATGGAGGAGTACATACGGGAGGGATAACGCCTTAAAAAGAACTCAGATGTCATCGCATGGGGGAAGAAAATGGAGGAAATTATCTCGGGAAGTACCATATCTGAATTCAGTTGCATCCAGGTTAAGTTTGGTACCATCCTCAACAAGGATGTTATCGACCATTCTGGAGTTTTCAATGTCGGTGCACCTTCCGCCCAGAGGAGATAAAAGCTCACCTTCGGAAGCAGGGGCTTGATGCTGACGGTCCCGTGTCTATCGCGAATCTGGCAAAGAAATACGTTAATGATCCTTATGCCGATATGTAATAGGATAGTGTGAGCTACCTATGTTGTTGGTTCTAAAATACTGCTAGCCCGATAAACTACATGTTCGTGTGGTTTTGTGTTATAGTACTTTAAAACTTCATTAGTTATCTTAACTAATTATTTAAGAACTATGTATAAATCTAAATTGTCTTTATTTGTTACCTTATTCTTCCGTGTAAATAGTGCCCTTTCCCGTTGTCGTGGCAGTGATTTTCCAATGCTTACAAATTAAGTAATGGCATGCTGAGAGTGTAAAATGCCTGCAATGTTTTCCAGTTATTTGTGACATTGGAATAATGTGTATGCCATAGATACAGATAATAATAACGGCATACAACATAATCCAATGCCATAGGTATTCGAAATACTGCTGGCGTCAGATGTCTACACCAGTAAGGCCCTTTTTGCCACGACATAGCTAGGCTTTTCTGCACTAGTCTACCCTCCCATGGAAGGGGGTCCTATTGGAATCTAAGGGATATTAAGGTCTCCTTTTAATAGAGAACCGGAACAAAGCATTAAGACATAGTGAAGACACATAATAGGTGCATACAACTTGTAAGATAGGATCCAAATCAATCTTATATTCATGAAAACATAATGGGTTCAAATCTAAAATCATGGCACTCGGGCCCTAGTGAAAATCATTAAGCATAGGAAAGTCATATCAACATCAATCTCAGAACATAGTGGATACTAGGGATCAAGCCCTACCAAACTTAACCCGATTACATGATCAATTCTATCCACATCCATCACCGACCAGCAATTCTACAAAGGAATTACACATGCCCGGTGGTGAGCATCATGGAAGTTGATGGAGAAGGGTTGGAGATGATGACGGCGATGATCTACACTCTCCGGAGCCCTAAACGTACTATGGATCAGCCCTCCCGAAGTGTCGGTGGCTCCATCTCGTAGATCATGATAAAAACTTCTCTGTAATTTTTTCCTCAGAGAATAGGAATTTATAGGACTGGAATTAGGGTCGGTGGAGCCTCATGGGCCCCAACACATATCTAGGAACGACCAGGGGTGGTGACCGCACCCATGTGGCTCTTGGCCCACCGGCACACCCCCTCCGGTGGTTCTTTGCTCCATAATTCATCATAAATCCCAGAAATAATTAGGAAAAAGTTTCGTCCAATTTTGAGAACTTTTATTTTTGCACAAAAATAACACCAAAGTAATTTACTGAAAACAACGTCAGTCCGGGTTAGTTTCATTCAAATCATGCAAATTAGAGTCCAAAACAAGAGCAAAAGTGTTTGGAAAAGTAGATACATTTGAGATGTATCAAGGTGTGACAAGGAGAAGGTCAAGGACGATGCAGGTGGCTCTGACAAGAAATAACGTGGGGGTCATGGTGGCCGTCGCGGCAAGGCCAAGCAGCAAACAAGCGAAGCCTCCTAGAGGCCGAGACAAGAAATCTAATGATGAAGATGATGATGATGATGATTATGGAGACGAAGAGGGATCTGACGTCCAAGAATTCTCGAAGGAAATTGATGCTATGTGTGTTGACGGAGGCGCATCTTTACGCTCCTCCCATCGGCAACCCAAGCAGTGGGCGCATGAAGTCAACGTAGCAGAGCTGGCGACAGAGGCAAGAAAACCCCTCAAATGTTCCAACACTCCCATCATCTTCGATGCCGAGGATCACCCTGACTGCATCACTGATGTTGGGTGTGTATCGTTGTTAGTATCGTCAACAATCTGCAACCTGAAGGTCACAAAGATGGTTGTCGACAGTGGGACCGGCTAGAATTTGATATCACCTGACATTATCAGATGACTCCAAATCCTCGACACGGATCTGAAACCGACAGGGTCTTTCCAAGGGGTCAACCCGGGAAGATCTCATCTCAAGGGGAAGATCACTCAGCCAGTAATGTTTGGTAGCGAGCTCAACTTCAGAACAGAAGGGCTCGTCTTTGATGTTGTGAACATGTCATTGTCATACAATGGAATCTTGGGCCAACCGGCACTGGCAAAGTTTATGGAGGCATATCACCATGCCTACAATACTCTCAAGATGCCAGGGATGATGAGCGTCATCACCATCCCCGCTGACAACAAGGATGCGATCATGTGTGTCGACAAGCTCTTCTTGGAGGCAGCGGCAACATCCGCCGATAAGGCACTTGCTCCTAACATCAAAGTTCCCGAAGGGAAAGACAAAAACAAGAGTTCCGGGAAATCTCATAAGAATTTTGGGAAGCGCTCCGCATAGTGCAGCACGCCCGTCAATGACTTACCAGATAACTCTACCGCCAGGAGCAAGGAAAAAAGGTGACCATTGACGTGGCTTGAGACTATGTAGGTATTTCCCCAAAGAGGAAGGATGATGCAGCACAGCCACGGTAAGTACTTCCCTTGGTTATGAAACCAAGGTATCAATACTTAGAGGAATATCACGCACCCACGTAAACAACATCTGCACACAAATAACAAGTACTTGTAACCCGACGCAAAAGAGAGGTTGTAAATCTCTCTAGGGTAAGATGATAGATTGGATTGCAATAGGTATGGCAAATAGATATGGCAAGAACACAAAATAAACTATGTAAACAAAGAGTATGGCAAGATAATTTTGGGTTTCTATATTAATAGATCTGAAAACAAAAAGGCAAAATAGTAGATCGAAAAGCAATATGTTGGAAAAGTAGACCCGGGGGCCGTAGGTTTCACCGGTGGCTTCTCTCATGAGAATAGCACACGGTGGGTGAACAAATTACTATTGGGAAATTGATAGAAGATCAAATAATCATGAAGATATCTAGGCAATGATCATTATATAGGCATCATGTCCAAGATAAGTAGACCGAAACGATTCTGCATCTACTTCTATTACTCCACACATCGACCGCTATCCAGCATGCATCTAGTGTATTAAGTTCATGGAAAAATAGAGTAATGCAATAAGAACGGTGACATGATGTAGACAAGATCTATTCATGTAGGAATAGACCCCATCTTATTATCCTTAATGGCAAAGATACATGCGTTCCTTGTTGCCCCTTCTGTCACTGGGAAAGAACACCACAAGATCGAACCCATCACAAAGCACCTCTTCCCATGGCAAGAAAAATCGATCTAGTTGGCCTAACTAAAACAAATATTCGAAGAATAAATACGAGGATATAAGTAATCATGAAAACAAGAGATCAAAGAAGACTCAAATCATATTCATGGGTAGAAACTGATCATGAACTCAAAATTCATTGGATCCCAACAAACACACCGCAAAAGTCATTACATCACATAGATCTCCAAGAGACCATTGTATTGAGAATCAAAGAGAGAGAAAGAGAGAAAGAGATAGGAATCCATCTAGCTACTTCCTACGGACCCGTAGTTCTATGGTGAACTACTCAGCATCATCGGAGAAGCACCCATGAAGACGATGCACCCCTCCGTGATGGTGTTAGATTGGATCTCGAGGTTCTGGAACTTGCGGCGGATGGAATTGTGTTTCGTCGACTCCTCTAGGTTCTTATGAATATTTGGGAATTTATAGGGCGAATAGTCGGTTGAGGGGAGTCCCGAGGTGGGCATGCTCCACCAGGCCACGCTAGGGGCCTCGAGCATGCCCTAGTGGAGGGTGTCCACCCTAGGCCCCCTCTCTTATGGTTGTTTGGCCCATCCTGGTTCTTTTGGTCCACAAACAAATTCCAAAAATTCCCGTGGCATCTGGGCTCTGTTTGGTACTGATTTTCTACAAAGTAAAAAACAAGCAAAAACAATAAATGGCACTTTGGCACTATGTCAAGAGGTTAGTCTCAAAATATGATATAAAGTTGCTATAAAATGATTGTAAAACATCCAAGATTGATAATATAACAGCATGGGACAAGCAAAAAAATATAGATACATCCCAGACGTATCAGCATCCCCAAGCTTAATTCCTACTCGTCCTCGAGTAGGTAAATGATAAAACAAATTTTTTGATGTGGAATGCTGCCTAACATGTTCATCATATATTGTTTAATTTGTAGCATAGACATTTGGACTTTTAGATGGTTCAAAGTAATAGTCTAGTTTTTACATGAAAACTTTAATACCCAAGCATATCAACAAGTAACCATATGTTTCAAAATATCAACACTAAAGCAAGTTATCCCTAGCCCATCATGCTCAATCATTGCTCCATTCATGATACACTCAAATATTAGCTACACCTAATGCTCAGGTGCGATCATAGTGCCTCCTAGTTGGTGCTTTATAAGAGATGATGGAGACTCAAATTGAAAATAAAAATTGCACAAAGTAAATAGATAGGCCCTTCGCAGAAGGAAGTAGGGATTTGTAGAGGTGCTAGAGATCAAGTGTTTAAATTGATAAAGAAAAATATTTTGGGTGGCATGCCTTTCCTATATACGAAAACGACTCAGAGATTTCAATATCTTTCCATGCTAGATGCATCATAAGCGATTCCCAAACATAAAATAAAGTTTATTGCTTTTTCCACCATACTTCCACTTTCCATGGCTAGCCGAATCCACGGTTGCCTTCCATACCAACAAATTCCAAGGAATTTATTATTTGACAACATAAAGTAATTTCCTTTTTCTTTTTCATTTTGGGACTGGGCATACCTATTAGCGTCGTACTCTTGTGCAATGACAAGTGAATAAACACTCATCTTGAGAATAACACATCTAGCATGGAAAAATATCGGTCACCCCCTTCCATTTCATGAGCGGTATGAGCACACAAAAAGGAAAATTTATTTTGAAATTTAGAGATGGCACATAAAAAATTTCAAGGAATGGTATGGAAATAAAGTATATATGTAGGTATGGTGGACTCATATGGCAAAATTGGTTTATGGATTTTGGATGCACAAGTAGCATTTCTACTTAGTACAAGTGAAGGCTAGAAAATAGATTGAGAAGCATCCAACCAAGAAACAAAAATCACATAAGAGAGCATTAAGCATAACTAACACCGAATCATGCACCATAAGTAGGATGTAATTTTGTGGCACAACAATTGACTTTTGTGCTTTCATAGGGAATCACAAACCTTAACATCAATATTCTTACTAAGCATAGTTGCTCATCAACATAACTCACATATTACTATCATCATGTCTCAAACTATTACAAAGAATCAAGGTTAATTTTTTCAATGATCTTCATGAAAGTTTTTATTATATCTATCTTGAATATCTATCACTTTGGGACTAGTTTCATATATTGCAATTTCTTTTGACAAGCTCACATGGATATAAGTGAAGAACATGAGCATACAAGTTTCATCTCTCAAAATAGTATAAGTGAAGCATGAGAGGATTTCTTCAAAATTAATAACTTCCAAATTAATATAAGTGAAGCATGAGAGAATTTATTCAAACATGTAAAATCACGCCGTTCTCAAAAAGATATAAGTGAAGCACTGGAGAAATTCCTTTGCTCAATAGGTTTAAGTGAAGCATAAAGAGCAATTCTAGCAAATCATAGCATAATTTTTGATCTCTCAAATAGGTGTGTGCAGAAAGGATAAAAAGAAAATAAAGCAAAGACACAAGATGCTCCAAGCAAAACACATGATATGTGCTGAATAAAAATATAGTTCCAAGTAAAATACCGATGGTTGTTAGAAGAAAGAGGGGATGCCACTCGGGGCATCCCCAAGCTTAGTCATGTTACTCTTTGGATATTACCGTGGGGTGCTTTATCATCCCCAAGCTTAGGATCTTTTTACTCCTTATTCCATCATCCATCGTGATCTCACCCAAAACTTGAAAACTTCAATCACACAAAACTTGACAAAATTCTCGTGAGATCCATTAGTATAATAAAGCAAATCACCACTCTAGGTACTGTTGTAAAACCATTTATATTTTATTATTTCATTATACCTACTGTATTTTGAATATACCATGACTTATACCCCCCAATACAAGCCATAGATTCATCAAAACAAACACACAAGCAACAAAAATGGAATCTGTCTCAAACAAAACACTCTGTAGTAATCTGTATGCTGACCATACTTCTGGAACTCTTAAAATTCTGAAACATTACGAAAATGTAAAGAATTTGTATATTAATATTGTGTTAAAATTTCAGCTCAATATCATGTTCCAAGAAAAAAAATCCGTGCACTCGGAACAAAGTTTTCGTTTCAAATTCAGCATTGTTTCTACTCATCTTATGGATCATCATAAAGGCTTTACTTGGCACAAACACTAAACAAAACACAAAAACACAATCATAGTAGAATCATAATTGTGCAAACACTCAAAACAAGAAAGGAAAATATAAAAATATTTTATTCATTGGGTTGCCTCCCAACAAGCGCTATCTTTATAGCCATCAAGATAGGCTTAGGATAATAATGATGCTCACATAAAAGACAAGAGTTAAAGCACAAATAGAGCATCATAAGACATGTGACAAACACATTAAAGTCTAACATACTTCCTATGCATAGGGATTTTACAACCAAATAATCTATGGGAGCAAGAATCAACTAGCATAGGATGGCAAAGAAAGCATAACTTCGAAACTTTGAACTCATAGAGAGGAAACTTGATATTATTGCAATGCCTATAAGAATATGTTCCTCCATCATAATAATTTTTAGTGGCATTATGAAGGAATCTCACAATATAACTATCACATAACGCATTCCTTTCATGATCTACAAGCATAGAAAATCTATCACTCTTCACATAAGCAAACTCCTTTTCATTCACGGTAGTGGGAGCAAACTCAACAAAATAATTATCATGTGATACTTGATTTTCATAACCAAATTTAATATAAAAATAATGATGATAAGTTTCAAGGTTATCATTATCAATTATAGCATACGTGTCATCACCAAAACTTGGGGAAAAAAATTTCATCTTCATCAAGCATAGTGTTGGGGGGATTACCCCCGGGTAGGTTCGAGGAGGCGACTCAACATTTTGAAACAACGGGGTGGCCAATGCCCCTCTGTCTGGCTACTCCGGCTGGTACCCCGATCTGGTCGGCTGCTGAGTCCAGCCGACTCCTTGCCCAGTCGGCTGCTCCAACCGACCTCTGTCCGACTACTCCAGCCAGCCTGCTGTGTGAGGTCAACCACCATGTCCCATCGGACACGATATGAAGACACTATAGACTGCATCATGCATCACTTCACTACACCCCAATAGTGGTGCACTATAGCCTACGTCATCGCGTCACCTCGCATGTCATCTCCAATAGTGGTGCACTATTGTCTGTATCATGTGTCCCCTCACATGTCATCCCCAATAGTATAGTTGGTCATGTGGGCCACCCCTTGTCCCTTGGGCCTCCCTTTATAAGGGGCACCAGGGGAGCTCACTCATGGCCAAGCCCCTCTCATCCTCTCATTCCCTCGTTTCCCCTCCCACTCTCACACGTGAGGCATAGAGGAAGATCTCTCACAGCTCCTTCTTCCTCTCCTAAGATAGCTCCAGGAGCAAATCTATACCGCTACCATATACACTGCATATATCATCAGACATGCAGGAGTAGGGGTATTATCTCTTTGGAGAGCCCTGAACCTGGGTAAACCACCATGTGCGACTACCCTATCCTGTCCTGGATCTTTCATGGCAACCTTACTCTCACCTCGATTAGCCACCCCCTGGCATCTGTTGTGACAAAACGATGACAATTGGCTCCCACTATGGGGCTAGTCGCTGCTGGAACCGCGATCCGGGCGGGACCCTCTTTGTCATCACCACCACGATGACGTTCGTCGGTCTCCCATTCCTTGGCTCACGCCCAACCTTGGCACGCTCGCCTCGCCAACCAGTTCCCCAACCCCGCGCATGCCGCCGGTAGCGGATCACGGACATGACGGGCTACCTCTGCACCATCCCCGCGTTAGTGCTGCTCCCAGCCGTCGCACTCGCGCCGGTGTCACGACGTTTGGGTTGTTCCCCAATCCAACATCTGCCCAGCCAGTTTTTGCTCCATCAGCAAAAAGAAATCCCAAAGCACACCACAACCAGGGCCATGGTGTGCCTCCCGTGCTAGTGTTGCTCGGTCGCTAGGCCTAGCCGGATGGACAGTGCGATGCCGCCATGGCTGCGGCCCCGCCGCTGGCAACCTCTCACCCCGCGCTCGAACCTCAACATCGTCGGCGTGCAGTGCGGCCTCCTTGCCAGCTTCGACAATGAGCACGACCGGCCTCGCACCCGTCCACGTCCAGGCTCCCCATACCTTCGTCCCGGCCGCACCTTGTGTGTCCGTGCCGCTCCTCGCACGTCAGTCCGCGCTCCCTGCACCACCTGCCGGCAGCTGTGCACCCCGGGGCCCTTGTCCAGCTAGCCGACTCCCCGTGCCAGCGCTGCCCGCTCCTTCGTCCCTCTCTGCATTGTCCCCGAGTGCCTGTGGCTCCCCACTCCGGCTGACCGAGCCCCCACGTCAGCTCGCCGCGGCCTGCCGTGCTGCGCTCGTTCAGACCATGCCCCCCCCCTCGCATTGGGGCCGGCTTCGCCTGCTGCCCGTTGTGACTGCGGTCGGGGCTCACCGTGATTGTCACCTCTACCGTTGTGACTGTTGTCGGGGTTGGCTGCTACTTCTCGAGCATGTGTTGGTTTCCTATGAAGAGGAACGGTTTGATGTAGCAAAGTAGATAAGTATTTCCCTTAGTTTTTGACAACCAATGTATCACTCCAGTAGGAGATATAAGCGATCCACCAATAGATGTACCTGCACAAAGAATCAAACTCTTGCACCCAACTCTATAAAGAGGTTGTCAATCCCTTCACGGTTACTTGCAAGGATGAGATCTAATAGAGATAGATATAATAGGATGCTTGAACGGAAAGTAAAACTAAAAGTAAAAAGATGGCAGCAAGTATTTTTTGTGTTTTTGGTTTTAGATCTGAAAATATAATATGGAAAATAGACCCGGGGGGCATAGGTTTCACTAGATGGCTTCTCTCATGATGGCAAGTATTACGGTGGGTGAACAAATTACTGTCGAGCAATTGATAGAAAAGCGAATAATTATGAACATATCCAAGGCAATGATTATGCATATAGGCATCACATCCATGACAAGTAGAGCAAAATGATTCTACATCTACTCTATTACTCCACACATTGACCGACTCATGCTTGCATCTAGAGTATTCAGTTCATGAAGAACAGAGTGACACATTAGGTAAGATGACATGATGTAGAGGGATAAACTCAAGCAATATGATGAAAACCCCATCTTTTTACCCTTGATGGCAACAATACAATACGTGCCTCGCTACCCCTACTTTGTCACTAGGTGAGGACATCGCAAGATTGAACCCAAAACTAAGACTTCTCCTATTGCAAGAATTACCAATTTAGTTGGCCAAACCAAACCAATAACTCGAAGAGACTTGCAAAGATATGAAATCATGCATATAAGAATTCAGGAAAGACTCAAATAATATTCATGGATAATCTGAACATAAACCCACAATTCATCAGATCTCGACAAACACACCGCAAAAGAGTATTACATCGGATAGATCTCCATGAAGATCATGAAGAACATGGTATAAGAAGCTAAGAGAGAGAAGAAGCCATCTAGCTACTAGCTATGGACCCGTAGGTCTGTGGTGAACTACTCACGCATCATCGGAGGGGCAATGGATTTGATGTAGATGCCCTCCGTGATCGAATCCCCCTCCGGCAGATTATCGAAAAAGGCTCCAAGATTGGATCTCTCGAGAATGGAGGCTTCTGGTGGAGGAAAAGTGTTTTCATGGCTCGTTCTGATAATGATGGTATATTTGGGAATTTATAGGCCAAAGATTAGGGTTAGGGGAGTTGCCAAGGGCCCACAAGCCTGCCTGGCGTGGGGTACCCCCTGGCCGCGACTAGCGGGCTTGTGGCCCCGTGGCAGCTCCTCTGCCTTGGTTCTCAAGTCTCGTGGCTTCCTTTTATTCCAGCAAAAATCATTCCGGAGGTTTTATTTCGTTTGGACTCCGTTTAATATTCCTTATCTGTGAAACTCAAAAACAAGGAAAAAATAGAAACTGGCACTAGGCTCTAGATTAATAGGTTAGTCCCAAAAATAATATAAAATAGCATATTAATGCATATAAAACATCCAAAACAGATAATATAATAGCATGGAACAATAAAAAATTATAGATACGTTGGAGACGTATCAGCATCCCCAAGCTTAATTCCTGCTCGTCCTCGAATAGGTAAATGATAAAAACATAATTTTTGATGTGGACTGCTACCCAACATATTTATCCATGTAATATTATTTATTGTGGCGTGAATATTTAGATCCGTAAGATTCAAAACAATAGTCTAATATTGACATAAAAAAAGTAATACTTCGAGCACACCAACAAGGTAGTCGTGTCCTTTCGAAATAACATGGCCTTAGAAAGTCATCCCTACAAAATCATATTGTCTGGCTATGCTCCATCTTCCCCACACAAAGTATCTAAATCATGCACAACCCCGATGAACAAGTCAAGCAATTGTTTCACACTTTGGTGTTCTCAAACCTTTTCAACTCTCACGCAATACATGAGCGTGAGCCATGGATATAGCATTATAGATGGAATAGAATATGGAGGAGGTGCAAGGGAAAAAGGAGAAGATAGTCTCACATCAACTAGGCGTATCGATGGGCTATGGAGATGACCATCAATAGATATCAATGTGAGTGAATAGGGATTGCCATGCAACAAATGCACTTAGAGCTATAAGTGTATGAAATCTCAAAAATAAAACTAAGTGGTCATGCAAAATCAATATCCACTAGTTATATGAAAGTGACAAAATAGGAGACTCTCTATCATGAAGATCATGGTGCTACTTTGAAGCACAAGTGTGGAAAAACATAGTAGCAATTGTCCATTCTCTATTTCTCTCATTTTTTATTTTTTATTTGGTGGGCTTCTTTGGCCTCTTTTATTTTTTGTTTGGGCTTTGCTGTCCTCTTTTATTTTTTGTAAAGTCCGGATACTCGTCCCAACTTGTGAGAGAGTCATAGCCTCCATCATCCTTTTCTCTCATGAGACAATGCTCTATTAATGAAAAATCATCACGCTTTTATTTACTTATAACTCAAAGAAAAATAAATTACAACTCGATTCCTATGACAAGATATAACTCTATATGCAATATGAAGTGATGATGCAAGTCATAGAAAAACTACATGGTGGAACTTGCATGGCAATATATCTCGGAATGGCTATGGAAATGCCATAATAGGTAGGTATGGTGGCTGTTTTGAGGAATATATGGTGGCTGTTTTGAGGAAGGGGGTTTGATGTACTGGCGAAAAGTTGCGCGATACTAGAGAGGCTAGCAAAGATGGAAGGGTGAAAGTGTGTATAATCCATGGACTCACATTAGTCATAAAGAACTCACATACTTATTGCAAAAGTATATTAGTTATCAAACAAATCATTAGACGCATGCTCCTAGGGGAGAGGTTGGTAGGAGTTAACCATCGCGTGCTCCCGACCCTCACACAAAGGTCGACAATCATTAGACAAGTCATGCTCCGAGTTCGTTACAAAACAGTTCACCATACATGCATGCTATGGGAATCACAAGCTTTAACACACGTATCTCTTCAATTCACAACTACTCACTAGAATGACTCTCGTATTACCATCCCTATTATCTCAAAACTATATGCAAGGAATCAAACTTCTCATAGTTTTTAATGCACTTAATATGAAAGTTTTTATTATATCCCTCTTGGATGCCCATTATATTAGGACTAAATTCATAACCTAAAAAAATTACCATGCTGTTTTAATAAAATCTCAAAATAATATAAGTGAGGAACGAGAGTTCAATAATTTCTACAAAATATAACACCACCATGCTCTATAAAGATATAAGTGAAATACTAGAGCAACATTGCCTAGCTCAAAAGATATAAGTGAAGCACATAGAGTATTCTAAAAAATTCACGATTCAGCGTGTCTCTCTCTAAACATGTGTGCATCAAGGATGATTGTGGAAAACTAACAAGCAAAGACTCATATCATACAAGACACTCCAAGCAAAACACACATCATGTGCTGAATAAAAATATAGCCTCAAGTAAATTTACCGATGGATTGAAGACGAAAGAGGGGATGCCTTTCGGGGCTTCCCCAAGCTTAGGCTTTTTGGTATCCTTGAATATGCCTTGGGGTGCCTTGGGAGTCCCCAATCTTAGGCTCTTGCCACTCTTTATTCCATAGTCCATCGAATCTTCACCCAAAACTTGAAAACTTCACAACACAAAACTCAACAGAAAACTCATGAGATCCATTAGTACAAGAAAAATAAATTACCACTTTAGGTACTGTTATGAACTCATTATTTAGTTGTATTCTTGTAATACCTACTGTATTCTAACTTTTCCATGACTCATACCCCCATATACGACCCATGATACATCAAAATAAGCAAACAACACAAAGAAAACAGAATCTGTCAAAAACAGAACAGTCTGTAGCAATCTGTAAACTTCGAATACTTCTGGAACTTTGAAAATTAGGAATAATTAGGAAAGTCAGGGAAATTTGTATATAAATATTTTCTAAAAATTTCAGATCAACTCGATCCTCTGAAAAAATTGGAAAATTCCTGGACTGAGCGCAAAAGTTTCTGTTTTTTTAGCAGGATCAAATCAACAACTACCATAGATCACCCCAAAGGTGTTACTTGGATCAAACACTAATCAAAACACAAAAACACAATTAATACAGAAGTAATAATGTGCCAAACACACCAAAACATAAGAAAAAATCAGAAAGCAAAATAAAATTGGGTTGCCTCCCAACAAGCGCTATTGTTTAATGCCCCTATCTAGGCATAACGATTTCAGTGATGCCAAAATAAAAAGTAGTAGTTGAGATATGCAAAAGAGTATCATGAATTGCATTAAGAACACATTTAAGTCTAACCCACTTCCTATGCATAGGTATTTTGTGAGCAAACAATTTATGGGAACAAGAATTAACTAGCATAGGAAGGCAAAACAAGCACAACTTCAATACTTTGAACACATAGAGAAGAAACTTGATATTATTGCAATTCCTACAAGCATATGTTCCTCCCTCATAATAAATATCAGTGGAATAATGAAGGAATTCAAAAATATACTATCACACAAAGCATTATTTTCATGATCAATTATAGCATACGTGTCATCACCAAAACTTGGGGAACAAAAAATATCATCTTCATCAAGCATAGCATCCCCAAGCTTGTGGTTTTGCATATCATTAGCATCATGGATATTCAGAGAATTCATACTAACAACATGGCAATCATCCTTTTCATTCAAGGAGATATCATGAATCACTTTATAATTTTGTTCTTTCAACACTTCATCAAAAATTTCAGATTCATGATTTTCAAACAAAACTTCATAGAGATAATCGAGTGCACTCAACTCACTAGCAATGGGTTCATCATAGTTTGGCATTTTGAAAAGATTAGCAAGTGGACGAGGATCCATATCAATAGATTTTTATCAATCAAAGATGCAAGCAAATAGAAGGCACATGGCAACACAAGCAAACATAGCAATGAAAAGGCGAACGGAAGAAGGGCGAACAAAAAGGCAAATCTTTTTGGTATTTTATGAAAATCATTTTAGAAGTGGGGGAGAGGAAAATGAGAGGCAAATGGAAAATAATGTAAATGCAAGAGATGATTTTGTGATGGGTACTTGGTATCTTGACTTGCTATGTATCTCCCCAGCAATGGCGCCAGAAATCCTTCTTGCTACTTCTCGAGCATGCGTTGCTTTCCTGTGAAGAGGAACGGTTTGATGCAGCAAAGTAGATAAGTATTTCCCTCAGTTTTTGAGAGCCAAGGTATCAATATATTAGGAGATACAAGCGAGCCACCAATAGATGTACCTGCACAAAGAATCAAACTCTTGCACCCAATGCTATAAAGGGGTTGTCAATCCCTTCACGGTTACTTGCAAGGATGAGATCTAATAGAGATATATAATAGGATGCTTGAATGGAAAGTAAAACTAAAAGTAAAAATATGGCAGCAAGTATTTTTTGTGTTTTTGGTTTTAGATCTGAAAATACAACATGGAAAATAGACCCGAGGGCCATAGGTTTCACTAGATGGCTTCTCTCATGATGGCAAGTATTACGGTGGGTGAACAAATTATTGTCGAGCAATTGATAGAAAAGGTAATAATTATGAAGATATCCAGGGCAATGATTATGCATATAGGCATCATGTCTGTGACAAGTAGACCGAAACGATTCTGCATCTACTACTATTACTCCACACATCGACCGACTCCTGCCTGCATCTAGAGTATTAAGTTCATGAAGAATAGAGTAACGCATTAGGAAAGATGACATGATGTAGAGGGATAAACTAAAGCAATATGATGAAAACCCCATCTTTTTACCCTTGATGGAAACAATACAATACATGCCTTGCTACCCCTACTTTGTCACTGGGTGAGGACACCGCAAGATTGAACCCAAAACTAAGTACTTCTCCTATTGCAAGAATTACCAATCTAGTTGGCCAAACCGAACCAATAACTCGAAGAGACTTGCAAAGATATGAAATCATGCATATAAGAATTCAGGAAAGACTCGAATAATATTCATGGATAATCTGAACATAAACCCACAATTCATCGGATCTCGACAAACACACCGCAAAAGAGTATTACATCGGATAGATCTCCATGAAGATCATGAAGGACATGGTATTGAGAAGCAAAGAGAGAGACAAGAAGCCATCTAACTATTGGAAATATGCCCTAGAGGCAATAATAAATTAGTTATTATCATATTTCCTTGTTCATGATAATCATTTATTATCCATGCTAGAATTGTATTGATCGGAAACTCAGATACATGTGTGGATACATAGACAACACCATGTCCCTAGTATGCCTCTGATGGACTAGCTTGTTGATCAAAGATGCTTAAGGTTTCCTAGCCATGTGCATGAGATGTAATTTGATAACAGGATCACATCATTAGGAGAATGATGTGATGGACAAGACCCAAACTACAAATGTAGCATATGATCGTGTCAGTTTATTGCTATTGTTTTTGTGTGTCAAGTATCTGTTCCTATGACCATGAGATCATGAAACTCACTGACACCGGAGGAGTACCTTGTGTTTATCAAACGTCGCAACGTAACTGGGTGACTATAAAGGTGCTCTGCAGGTATCTCCGAGGGTGTCTGTTGGGTTGGCATGGATCAAGACTGGGATTTGTTACTCCGTGTGACGGAGAGGTATCTCAGGGCCCACTCGGTAATACAACATCACAATAAGCCTTGCAAGCAATGTGACTAAGTGTTAGCCACGGGATCTTGTATTACGGAATGAGTAAAGAGACTTGCCGGTAACGAGGTTGAACTAGGTATGAAGATACCGACGATCGAATCTCGGGCAAGTAACATACCGAAGAACAAAGGGAACATCATACGGGATTAACTGAATCCTTGACATATGTAGGAATCAATATGGGCATCCAGGTCCCGCTATTGGTTATTGACCATAGAGGTGTCTCAGTCATGTCTACATAGTTCTAGAAGCCACAGGGTCTGCACACTTAAGGTTCGGTGACGTTTCGGTAGTATAGAGTTATGTATGGTGGTGACCGAAGGTTGTTCGGAGTTTGGATGAGATCCTGGACATCACAAGGAGCTCCAGAATGGTCCGGAGGTAAAGATTGATATATAGGAAAGTGGTGTTTGAACTCCAGAAAAGTTTCGGGCATTTCCGACAATGTATCGGGAGTGCCAAATGGGTTCCGGGGACCACCAAGTGGGGCCCACACACCCCCAAGGGGCCACATGGGCCTTAGAGGTGGTGCACCAGCCCCTGGTGGGCTGGGCAAGCCAGCCCAAAAGGCCCTATGCGCAAGGGAAGAGGAGGAAGAATAGGGGCCAAGTAGGGAAAGAGTCCTACTAGCAAGGGAGGTGGACTCCTCCCCTCTTGCTTCGGCCGAAGCTCTCCTTGGAGGAGAGGCTAAGGCTGCCTCCTCTCCCTCCCTCCTATATATACTAGAGGATTTTTTTAAGGGCAGCCCTAACCCTAATTTCCACGTGTTGCCCTCTTCTTCCTCTAGATCGTTTTATCCTCTAGATCGTTTTTCAGCGTTGCTTAGGCGAAGCCTTGCTGGAATTAATCCACCACCATCGTTGCAACATCGTCGCGCTGCCGGAGAACTCGTATACCTCTCCACTACCTCTTGCTGGATCAAGAAGGTGGAGATCGTCATCGATCTGTACGTGTGCTGAACGCGGAGGTGCCGTCCGTTCGGCACTAGAACGGAAGGATCACGATGGGATCGTGGGACGGCTCATGATGAGATCGCGGGACGGATCGTGATTGGATCGTGAAGACGTTCGACTACATCAAGCGCGTTTCTTAATGCTTCTGCTTAGCGATCTGCAAGGGTACGTAGATCCAATCTCTCCTCTCATAGATGCTCATCTCCTAGATTGATCTTGGTGAAGCGTAGGAAAATTTTGTTTCCCATGCAACGTTCACCAACACTAACTACTAGCTATGTACCCATAGGTCTATGGTGAACTACTCACGCATCATCGGAGGGGCAATGGAGTTGATGTAGATGCCCTCCGTGATCGAATCCCCCTCCGGAAGATTACCGGAAAAGGCTCCAAGATTGGATCTCTCGGGAACAGAGGCTTCTGGTGGCGAAAATGTGTTTTCGTGGCTCAATATGATAATGATGGAGTATTTGGGCATTTATAGGCTGAAGATTAGGGTTAGGGAAGTTGCCAGGGGCCCACAAGCCTGCCCGGCGCAGGGTACCCCCCTGGTCACGGCTAGCGGGATTGTGGACCTATGGCAGCTCCTCTGCCTTGGTTCTCAAGTCTTGTGGCTTCCTTTTATTCCAGAAAAAATCATTCCGGAGGTTTTATTCCGTTTAGACTCTGTTTAATATTCCTTATTTGCGACACTCAAAAACAAGGAAAAAACAGAAACTGGCACTAGGCTCTATATTAATGGGTTAGTCCCAAAAATAATATAAAATAGCATATTAATGCATATAAAACATCCAAAACAGATAATATAATAGCATGGAACAATCAAAAATTATAGATACGTTGGAGACATATCACTGGCCCTCCTCTATGACCGTGTGGCCGAATGCCCACGTGATGCCTCGTCACGCATGGGCCTGGCCCTCCTCCCAGCGCGCGCATGCCCGCGTGCGGCCTCACCAGCGACTACTGGAAATATGCCCCAGAGGCAATAATAAATTAGTTATTATCATATTTCCTTGTTCATGATAATCGTTTATTATCCATGCTATAATTGTATTGATCGGAGACTTAGATGCATGTGTGGATACATAGACAAAACCATGTCCCTAGTATGCCTCTAATAGACTAGCTCGTTGATCAAAGATGGTCAAGGTTTCCTAGCCATTGACATGTGATGTGATTTGATAACGGGATCACATCATTCTCTCCTAATGATGTGATGGACAAGACCCAAACTACAAACGTAGCATATGATCGTGTCAGTTTGTTGCTACTGTTTTCTGCATGTCAAAGTATGTGTTCCTATGACCATGAGATCATGCAGCTCACTGACATCGGAGGAGTACCTTGTGTGTATCAAACATCGCAACGTAACTGGGTGACTATAAAGGTGCTCTACAGGTATCTCCGAGGGTGTCTGTTGAGTTGGCATGGATCAAGACTGGGATTTGTTACTCCGTGTGACGGAGAGGTATCTTAGGGCCCACTCGGTAATACAACATCACAATAAGCCTTGCAAGCAATGTGACTAAGTGTTAGTCATGGGATCTTGTATTACGGAACGAGTAAAGAGACTTGCCGGTAACGAGGTTGAACGAGGTATGGAGATACCGACGATCGAATCTCGGGCAAGTAACATACCGAAGAGCGAAGGGAACATCATACGGGATTAACTGAATCCTTGACATAGAGGTTCGACCGATAAAGATCTTCGTAGAATATGTAGGAACCAATGTGACATCCAGGTCCCGCCATTGGTTATTGACCGTAGAGGTGTCTCGGTCATGTCTACATAGTTCTCGAACCCGCAGGGTCTGCACACTTAAGGTTTGGTGACATTTTGGTAGTATAGAGTTATGTATTGTGGTGACCGAAGGTTTTTAGGTGTCCCAGATGAGATCCCAGACATCACGAGGAGCTCTGGAATGGTCCGGAGGTAAATATTGATATATATGAAGTCCCATTTTGGTCGCCGAAAAAGTTTCGGGCTAATCGGTAATGTATCGGGAGTGCCGGTAGTGTACCGGGAGACCACCTGGAGGGGTATTTCGACCCAAGAGGCTTGATGGGATGTGGGAGAGTAAGTACAAGCCTTTTGTGGGCTGGTGGAAGTCCCACACAAGGCCTATGCGGCTGGGAGAAAAAGCCCAAAGGGGAAAAGGTGGAAAAAGGCCAAAAAAAAGGAGGAATCCTAGTCCTACTAGGATTGGAGGAGTCATCCTCTCCTCCCCACTTTGGTCGACCCAAGGGCTGGCTTTTTGGCAGCCAAGACTCCTCCTCCTCTCCTCCCATATATACTAGAGGATTTTAGGGTTTTGGCACAGAATTTTCAGCCACGTGCTACCCGTTCCTCTAGTGCATAGTTTCTCCTCTAGATCGGTTTTCTGAAGTGCTTAGGCGAAGCCCTGCCGGAATTGCTCCACCAGCATCGCCGGAGCGCCGTCACGCTTCCAGTGAAATCTTCTTCCTCTCCACTTCCTCTTGCTGCATCAAGACGGTGGAGATCGTCATCAAGCTGCACGTGTGCTGAACGCGGAGGTGCCGTCCGTTCGGTGCTAGATCGGAAGGACCGTGATCAAGATCGCGAGACGGTTCGTGACGAGTTCGCGGGATGGATCGTGATGAGTTCGCGGGACGGATCATGATCAAGATCACGAAACGGATCGTGATGAGTTCGCGGGATAGATCGTGATGAGTTCACGGGACGGATCGTGATGAGATTGCGGGACGCTCGTCGATTTGGATCGCGAAGACGTTCGACTACACCAACCGCGTTTCTTAACACTTCCCGCTTAGCGATCTACAAGGGTATGTAGATCCACTCTCTCTCTCATAGATGCTCATCACCATGGATAGATCTTGCATGTGCGTAGGAAAAATTTTGTTTCCCATGCAACGTTCCCCAACAGTGGCATCATGAGCTAGGTCTATGTGTAGATGAGATCTCGAGTAGAACACAAAAGGTTTGTGGGCGTTGATGCTTAGATTGCTTCCTCCCTTGGTCGGATTTTGGTTCAGCGGTATTGTGAGATGAAGCGGCCCGGACCAACATTACTCGTACGCTTACGAGAGACCGGTTCCCTCGACGCAACTTGTTGCCTAGATGGCTTGCGGGTGGCAGTTTCTCTCACTTTAGTTGGATCGGATTCGATAAAGGCGGTCCTTGAGAAGGTTGAAAAGCAAATAGTGTATCACCGTTGTGGTTTTTGCGTAGATGAGAATTGTTCTTGCTAGATACCCGTAGCAGCCACGTAAAACATGCAACAACAATTAGAGGTCATCTAACTTGTTTTTGCAGGGTATGTTGTGATGTGATATGGCCAATTACATGATGTGATATATGTGATGTATGAGATGATCATGTGATGTATAGAATTTCATGACTTGCATGTCGATGAGTACGGCAACCGGCAGGAGCTATAGGGTTGTCTTTAATTATTGTATGACCTGCGTGTCAATCATTAAGCACAATGTAATGCTTTACTTTATCGCTAAACGGTAGCAATAGTGGTAGAAGCATGCAGGGCGTGACAACCCCAATGGTGAAACGTTGATGGAGATCAAGATGATGGAGATCATGGTGTCATGCCGGTGACGATGGAGATCATGTCGGTGCTTTCAAGATGGAGATCTAAAGCACAAGTTCATGGCCATATCATGTCACTTATGAATTGCATGCGATGTTAATCCTTTTATGCACCTTGTTTTTCTTAGTACGACGGTAGCATTATAAGGTGATCCCTCACTTAAATTTCAAGATAAATTGTGTTCTCCCCGAGTGTGCACCGTTGCGAAAGTTCGTCGTGTTGAGACACCACGTGATGATCGGGTGCAAGCCAGTGTTGCACGCGCAAAACACTCAAGTTAAACTTGACGAGCCTAGCATGTACAGACATGGCCTCGGAACACAAGAGACCGAAAGGTCGAACATGAGTCATATAGTAGATATGATCAACATGATGATGTTCACCATTGTAACCACCTCAACTCACGTGATGATCGGACTTGAGTTGGTGAATTTGGATCATGTATCACTCGGATGACAGGAGGGATGTCAATTTGAGTGGGAGTTCTTAAGTAATATGATTAATTGAACTCATTATCATGAACATAGTCAGTAGTGTCTTTGCAAATTATGTTGTAGATTACTTGCTCGCGCTGTAGCTCCCTTGAATTTTTATATGTTCCTAGAGAACTAGAGTTGAAAGATGATGGTAGCAATATTGCGGATTGGTTCCGTGATCTGAGGATTGTCCTTGTTGCTACACAGAAGGCTTATGTCCTTAATGCACCGCTCGGTGCACCAAACCCTCTAGCGTTGTTTGTAGATGTTGTGAACATCTGACAGGCACGTTTTGATAACTATTTGATAGTTTAGTGCATCATGCATTACAGCTTAGAATTGAGGCTCCAAAACGTTTTGAATGTCATGGAACATATGAGATGTTCTAAGAGCTGAAATTAGGGTCTCAGGCTCGTGCCTGTGTTGCGAGATATGAGACCTCCAACAAGATTCTTTGCCTGTAAGATGAAAGAGAATAGCTCAATCATTGAGCATGTGCTCAGATTGTGTGGGTGCTACAATCGCTTGAATCGAGTGGGAGTTGATCTTCCAGATAAGATAGTGATTGATATAGTTCTCCAAGTCATTGTCACTAAAGCTACTAGAACTTGTTGATGAACTATAAAACGCCAGGGATAGAAATAATGATCCCTGAGCTATTCGCGATGTTTGACACCGCGAAGGTAGAAATCGAGAAGGAGCGTCAAAGTGTTGATGGTTAGTTAAAACCACTAAGTTTCAAGAAGGGCAAGAGCAAGGAGGGAAACTTCATGGATAGCAAGTCAGTTGCTGCTCCAGTGAAGCAACCCAAAGTTGAACTCAAACCCGAGACTAAGTGCTTCGATTATGAGGAGAGCGGTCGCTGAAGTGGAACAACCCTAGATACTTGGTAGATAAGAAGGCTGGCAACGCCAACAGAAGTATATTTGATATACGTGTTATTGATGTGTACCTTGCTAGTACTCCTAGTAGCACCTGGGTATTGGATACCGGTTCGGTTGCTAAATGTTAGTGATTCGAAATAAAAGCTACGAAATAAACGGAGAACTAGCTAAGTGTGAGGTGACGATGTGTGTTGGAAATGTTTCCAAGGTTGATGTAATTAACATCACACGCTCTCTCTACCTTCGAGATTAGTGACGAACCTAAATAAATGTTATTTGGTGTTTTTGCGTTGAGCATGAACGTGATTAGATCATGTTCATTGCAACACGGTTATTCATTTAAGTTAGAGAATAATGGTTATTCTATTTACATGAATAATACCTTCAATGGTCATGCACCTAGTAAGAATGGTTTGTTGAAACTTGATCGTAGTAATACACATGTTCATAACATTGATGCCAAAAAGATACAAAGTTAATAATGATGGTACCACATGCTTGTGGCACTGCCGCTAAATGTCATATTGGTATAAAGCGCATGAAGAAACTCCATGCTGATGGATCTTTAGACTCATTCGATTTCGAATCGGTTGAGACATGCGAACCATGCCTCTTGGTCAAGATGACTAAAGACCCCGTTTTTGTTTTGATAAAGCGGGCAAGTGATTTATTGGAAATGATACATGTTGATGTATGCAATCCAATGAGTCTTGTAGCGTGCGGTGGATATCGTTATTTTCTTACCTTCACTGATGATTTGAGTAGATATAGTGTATATTTACTTAATGAAACACAAGTCTGAATCGTTTGAAAGGTTCAAGCAAATTCAGAGTGAAGTTTAAGATCATCGTGACAAGAAGATAAAGATGTTTGCGATATGATCGTGGAGGTGAATATCTGAGTTACGAGTTTGGCATACAACTTTAGACAATGTGAAAATTGTTTCACAACTCACGCCACCTCGAACACCATAGTTTGATGGTGTGTCCGAACGTCATAGTCGTGCTCTATTGGATATGGTGCATGCTATGATGTCTCTTATTGTTTTGTTACTATAATTTTGGGGTTATGCATTAGAGACAACTACATTCACTTTAAATAGGGCACCATCTAAATCTGTTGAGATGACACCGTGTGAATTTTGGTTTGATAGAAACCTAAGTTGTCATTTCTTAATGCTTGGGGCTACGACGCTTGTGTGGAAAATGTTTTCACCTAATGAGCTCGAACCCAAAGCGGACAAATGCATCTTCATAGAATACCCTAAGAACAGTTGGGTGAACCTTCTATCTCAGATCCAAGCATAAAATGTTTATTGCTAAAACTGGGTCCTTTCTCGAGAAAAGTTTTCTCTTGAAAGAATTGAGTGGGAGGAGGATAGAACTTGATGAGGTTATTGAACCTCTGCTTCAACCAGAAAGTAGCACAGCATAGAAAGATGTTTCTATGAAGCCTACGTCAGTTGAAGAGGAAGTTAATGATGATGATCATGAAGCTTCGGATCAAGTTACTATCGACCTACGAGGAAAATAGAAATTGATGAGGTTATTGAACCTTCACTTCAACTAGAAAGTGGCGCAGCGCAGAAAGATGTTTCTGTGAAGCCTACGTTAGTTGAAGAGGAAGTTAATGATGATGATCATGAAGCTTCGGATCAAGTTACTATCGAACTTCGTAGGTCGACAAGGATGTGTACTGCTACTGAGCGGTACGACAACCCTGTCTTGGAGCTCATGTTGTTGGACAATGATGAACCTACGAACTATGGAGAAGCAATGATGGGCCCGGAAACCAACAAATGGTTAGAGGCCATGAAATCTGATAAAGGATCCATGTATGAAAACCAAGTATAGACTTTGGTGGACTTGCTCGTTGGACAGCAGGTCGTTAAGTACAAATGGATCTTTAAAATGAAGACAGATGCTGATGGTAAATGTTACCATTTGTAAAGCTCGACTTGTTGCAAAGTAGTTTACGACAAGTTCAAAGAGTTGACTGCGATGAGACTTTCTCACTCGTAGCGACGCTAAAGTCTGTTGGAATTATGTTAGCAATTGCTGCATTTTTCAATTATGAAATCTGACAGATGGATGCCAAAACATCGTTTCCTTCCTTAAGGAAAGGTTGTATGACATACAACCAGAAGGTTTTGTCAGTCCTAAGGATGCTAAAAGGTGTGCGAGCTTCAGTGATTCTTCTATGAACTGAAGCAAGCATCTCGGAGTTGGAATATACACTTTGATGAGGTGATCAAAGTTTTTGAGTCTATACAAAGTTTACGAGAAACTTGTATTTGCAATAAAGTGAGTGGGAGCACTATAGAGTTTCCGATAAGTATATGTGGATGACATATTGCTATTCGGAAATGATGTAGAATTTCTGGAGCGCATAAACGGTTGTTTGAAAAGAGTTTTTCAAAGGAAGACCTGGATAAAGCTACCTAATTGTTGAGCATCAAGATCTATAAAGATAGATCAAGATGTTTAATAAGACTTTCAATGAGTACATACCTTGACAAGATTTTGAAAGAGTTCAAAATGGATTAGTCAGAGAGAAGTGTTCTCGCCTGCTTTGTAAGGTGTGAAGTTGAGTGAGACTCAAAGCTCGACCACGGCAGAAGAAAGAGAAAGGACGAATGTCGTCCCCTATGCTTTAGCCATAGGCTCTGTATAGTATGCCATGCTGTGTACCGCACCTGTGTGTGCCTTGCCATGAGTCCGTCAAGGGGTACAAGAGTGATCCAGGAGTGGACCACTGGAATGTGGTCAAGATTATCCTTAGTAACTAAAAGGACTAAGGATATGTTTCTCGATTATGGAGGTGATAAAGAGTTCGTCGTAAAGAGTCACGTCGATGCAAGCTTTAACACCAATCCAGATGACCCGTAGTAGCAATCTGGATACATATAGTGGAGCAGCCATTTGGAATAGTACCAAGTGAAGTGTGGTAGCAGTGTTTACGGTTTGACATAGAGATTTGAAAAAGTATACACGGATCTTAATGTCGCAGACCCGTTGACTATAAGACCTCTCTCACATGCAAAGCATGATCGAGCCCCAGAATTCATTGGGTGTTAGATTCATAACAATGCGATTCATAACAATGCGAGTCCCGGATGAGATCCCGGACATCACGAGGAGCTACGGAATGGTCCAGAGGTAAAGATTGATATATAGGAAGTCCCATTTTGGTCGCCGGAAAAGTTTCGGGCTAATCGGTAATGTACCGGTAGTGCCGGTAGTGTATCGGGAGACCATCGGGAGGGGTATTTCGACCCAAGAGGATTCATGGGCTGCGAGAGAGTAAATACCAGCCTTTTGTGGGCTGGTGGAAGTCCCACACAAGGCCCATGCGGCTGGGAGAAAAAGCCCAAAGGGAAAAAGGTGGAAACAGGCCAAAAAAGGAGGAATCCTAGTCCTACTAGGATTGGAGGAGGAGTCCTCCTCTCCTCCCCACTTTGGTCAACCCAAGGGCTGGCTTTTTGGCAGCCAAGACTCCTCCTCCTCTCCTCCTATATATACTAGAGGATTTTAGGGTTTTGGCACAAAATTTTCAGCCACGTGCTACCCGTTCCTCTAGTGCATAGTTTCTCCTCTAGATCGGTTTTCTGCAGTGCTTAGGCGAAGCCCTGCCGGAATTGCTCCACCACCATCGCCGGAGCGCCGTCACGCTGCCGGTGAACTCTTCTTCCTCTCCAGTTCCTCTTGCTGGATCAAGACGGTGGAGATCGTCATCAAGCTGCACGTGTGCTGAACGCGGAGGTGTCGTCCGTTCGGCGCTAGATCGGAAGGACCGTGATCAAGATCGCGAGACGGTTCGTGACGAGTTCGCGGGACGGATCGTGATGAGTTCGCTGGATGGATCATGATCAAGATCACGAAATGGATCATGATGAGTTTGCAGGACGGATCGTGATGAGTTCACAGGACGGATCATGATGAGATCGCGGGACGCTCAGCGATTTGGATCGCGAAGACGTTCGACTACACCAACCGCGTTTCTTAACGCTTTTCGCTTAGCGATATACAAGGGTATGTAGATCCACTCTCCCTCTCGTAGATGCTCATCACCATGGATAGATCTTGCGTGTGCATAGGAAAAATTTTGTTTCCCATGCAACGTTCCCCAACAGCGACAGGTCGCCCAACCATGTCGTTGTTGCTACTATCCGTTGTTGGCGCTGCCGCCCATGCCTGGCCACTGCCTACTTTCTCGTCCTTGCTCGTTGTTGCCTTCCCGCGGGAGCCAACTCCGACGGTCGCCCATGCGCCGGCGCGACGGCTCCGCTAGCTCCCCCTTCGCCCGTGCCCTATGGTCAGCCCTCACGCACGCATCCGGTCGCGTCGCTCCCGCTCCTCCGCGTCTGCTTGCCCCGGGCGACCTCGGGGTCGCACCCCCATTGTCCCCAGCTTCATGTCCCGCTCCCCAGCTGGCTCCGCCATGCCCGAGTGCCCTCTGTGTCGCTGCGATGCTCTGCTTCACGCCCGCATCGCAAGCCGGCTCCAACTCCGCCCGCTCGCTCTCCGGCTCCCGCACTGGCCGGCTTCTGTGCGCCCATCGGCTCGCCATCGCCGCGCCCCGCTCCCATGCGCCGCCTCGCGCTGTCTCCCGTGGCCGCGCGTCGTGCGTGCCCACACAGCTCCTCCCCGTGCGCCTCGCCTCTGGCTCTGTCCCACGTGCCGGTCGGCTCCGGGCATCTGCAGCCTTAGTCACCCGCCAGGTCCAGCCCTGCCTCCGCCACACATCAGCGTCGGCTGCCAGTACTCGCCTCGGCTGCCTCCTGCCGCTCCGCCTCTGGCCCTTTTCCTTCTGGCCGGTTGCCCAGCCGGGAGGGAGAAAAAAATAGGACTCAGCCAGCTCCCTAAAAGAAAAACAGGTGATGGGGTTTGGCTACCAAAAAACGTCGACCGTCAGTCCGTCTACATCGTCGCCTGGCCGGACGGCCTACTCGCCTACGTCGACATTGCCCCGACCGCCCGTCTACTCCGACGCCTGGCCGGTTGGGTCCGCATGCTGGCACACCCATCAATTGCCGGATCAACGGTGACACCCAGCGGGTGCGCCTACATGTCGGCGCGTTCCGCCCGTAGAAAGCCAAGCCGGTCGTCATCGACAACAAACGCCTCGCCGGCACCAAAAAGCAATGTGAGATCTCCACCCTCATGTCTTTGCACCGCACACACAAACGAATAACTCGAGCAACCCTTGGGGTTGTCGCTGCATCTATTCAGCTACTTTACTATTCAACCAAGCTCCAGCTTGTCTTGCCCGGGGCTGGCCGCTTGGCCCAATATGTTCGTTCCCATGAGACGACTTAGTAGCATGTACGGTACCGAAGGCCCACTCTTTGTCTCAGCTATAGATCGCACCGTGACTGTCCGGCTAGCGAGAGCACAAGATGGAGGTCACCCCACGCGAAAAGTGTCCCGGGAGAAAAACGACTTGGGTAACCCGGCCATTTCATTTAGGTGTATCTGCCCGGTCGAGTCTGCTCCTAGTTTCCGAGTACTGAATGCACTGCTCCGCGGCCCACTCTTCGCCTAAACCACAGACCAGCTCCCGTCTGTCAGGCTGGCAAGAGCAAAAGCCAAAGAGCGAAGAGAACACGAAAAATATTGAAGGGGGCTCGGACGAAACCGAGTCGGCACCCTTTGCATGAACCTTGCACTACCAAAACTAAATATTTAACACATCTGCATCAACTAAACTTGTCTTTTGCATGATCATTTCCATGAGGAACCCCCTCGCTCGGAGGCTTGGAAGCCACGTCTGACAGCAGCCTGCGCCAGATAGCCGGCGGACCCCGGGTCCGCCCTCGGTAGCACCTCGCGCTCAACAGCCGGCGGACCCCTTGTCCGCACCTAGCAGGGCACCGTGCCCATCAGCCATTGGACCCCGCATCCGCCCTCGGCAAGGCTCCATGTTGTTCAGCCGGCAGACCCTGCGTCTGCCCTCGGTACGGCTCCGTGCCCATCAGTAGGCGGACCGCGCGTCCGCGCCCGGCAGCGCCTTGCACCCATCAGCCGGCGCACCCCACGTCCACCCTTGGCTGGGCTCCACACCCATTAGCCAGCGGACCCCGTGTTCGCGCCCGGCAGCGCCTCCCGCTCAACGGCCGGCAAACCCCGCGTCCGCCCTTAGCAGGGCTCTGCACCCATCAGCTGGCAGACCCGCGTCCATGCCTGGTAGCGCCTCCTGCTCGACGGCCGATGGACCCCGCATCCGACCTTGGCAGGGCTTCGCGCCCTTCAGCCGGCGGACCCCGTGTCCGTGCTCGGCACCGCCTCACACTCGATAGCCGGCGGACCCCACGTCCGTCCTCACTAGGGCTCCATGCCCATCAGCCGATGGACCCGTGTCTGCCCCCAGCTGGGCTCTGCGCCCATTAGCCGATGGACCCCGCGTCCGCGCCCGACTGGGCTCTGTGCCCATCAACTGGTGGACCCCGCATCCATGCCTGACATCCCCGATGCCACCGCCTGATTCAGCAACAGCAAGAACCCTCCGCCCGACTCTTCAAGTCGCCCAGAGGCTCAGATGCCACACCCAATGGGTGCGCTAGCGTGCTCCCGCTGGAAACAGCGAGCCGGTGGACCCCACGTCTAAGCTTGGTAGGGCCCCACGCCCATCAGCCAGCTAACCCCGCTTTCGCGTCCAGCAAGGCCCCGTGCCCATTAGTTGGCGGACCCCGTATCCACACACGACATCCTCGATGCCACTGTCTGCTTCAGCGTAGCACAGATCCTTCGCTTGACTCTTCGAGTCGCCAGGAGGCTCAGAGGCTACACCAAGTGGGTGCGCTGGCGTCCCCCTGGAAGCAAGCCATGTCGCCCCCGGCCCGCAATCGCCCGTCATCAACATCTTCTATAACAACAACGACAATAGAGAAAACCCTCCGCCCGACTCTCCAAGTCGCCTAGAGGCTCGGAGGCTACTGTCGTGGGGATTACCCGCGGGTAGGCTCAAGGAGGCAACTAAACATTTTAAAACAACGGGGGGCCAACTCCCCTCCGTCCAACTACTCAGCTGGTACCCCGGTCTAGCCGGTTGCTGAGTCCGGCCAGCTCCCTGCCCAGCCGGCTGCTCCAACCGACCTCTATCCAGCTGCTCCAGCCAGCCTGCTATGCGAGGTCAACCACCACGTCCCATCGGACACAACATGAAGACACTATAGCCTGCATCATGCGTCACTTTACTGCACCGCAATAGTGGTGCACTATACCCTTCGTCATTGCGTCACCTCGCATGTCATCTCCAATAGTGGTGCACTATGGCCTGCATCATGTGTCCCCTCACATGTTATCCCCAATAGTATAGTTGGTCATGTGGGCCTCCCTTTATAAGAGGCATCTGGGGAGCTCACTAATGGCCAAGCCCCTCTCATCCTCTCATTCCCTCATTTCCCCCTCCCAGTCTCACACATGAGGCATAGAGGAGTTCTTCCTCTCCTAAGATAGCTCCACGAGCAACTCTGTACCGCTACCATATACACTGCATATATCAAGGAACTATCGTGAATCACTTTATTAATTTCTTCTTTCAACACTTCCTCAAAAAATTTAGATTCATGATTTTCAAACAAAACTTCATAGAGATAATCAAGTGCACTCAACTCACTAGCAATTGGTTCATCATAATTTGGCCTTTTGAAAAGATTAGCAAGTGGATAAGGATCCATATCAATGGATTTTTAGCAAGCGAAGATGCAAGCAAATAGAAGGCACATGGCAACACAAGCAAAGATAGCAAATGAGCAAAAAGGCAAGCGGAAAAGAAGGCGAATAAAACGGGAAATTTGTGAACTGTGGGAGAGGAAAACAAGAGGGAAATGGAAAATAATGTAAATTGCAAGGAGATGAGTTTTTTTATTAGGAACCCGGTAGATGAGATCGCTTCCTCCCGGCAATGGAGCCAAAAATTCCTTTGACGTGTCTTGAGACTTCGTCGGTATCTCCCCACAGAGGAAGGGATGATGCAGCACAACGACGGTAATAATTTCCCTCATTTATGAAACCAAGGTATCAATCCATAGAGGAAGATCATGCACCCACGTAAACAACACCTGCACACAAATAACAAATACTTGGAACCCGACGCAAAAGAGAGGTTGTCAATCTCTCTAGGCTAAGATGCTAGATTGGATTGCAATAGGTATGGCAAATAGATCTCGCAAAAACACAAAATAAACGAAAAGTGCAGCAAGGTATTTTTGGGTTATTGGATTTATAGATCTTAAAACAAAAAGGAAGAATAGTAGATCGGAAAGCAATATGTTGGAAAAGTAGACCCGGGGGTCGTAGGTTTCACTAGTGGCTTCTCTCATGAGTATAGCACACGATGGGTGAACAAATTGCTGTTGGGCAATTGATAGAGGATCAAATAATCATGACAATATCTAGGCAATGATCATTATATAGGCATCACATCCAAGATAAGAAGACCAAAACGATTCTGCATCTACTTCTATTACTCCACACATCGATCGCTATCCAGGATGCATCTAGTGTATTGAGTTCATGGAAAAATAGAGAAATGCAATAAGAACGGTGACATGATGTAGACAAGATCTATTCATGTAGGAATAGACCCCATCTTGTTATCCTTAATGGCAACGATACATGCGTTCCTTGTTGCCCCTTCTGTCACTGGGAAAGAACACCGCAAGATCGAACCCATCACAAAGCACCTCTTCCCATGGCAAGAAAAATCGATCTAGTTGGCCTAACTAAAACAAATATTTGAAGAATAAATACGAGGATATAAGTAATCATGAAACAAGAGATCAAAGAAGACTCAAATCATATTCATGGGTAGAAACTGATCATGAACTCAAAATTCATCGGATCCCAACAAACACACCGCAAAAGTCATTACATCACATAGATCTCCAAGAGACCATTGTATTGAGAATCAAAAGAGAGAGAGAGAGAGAGGAAGCCATCTAGCTACTGCCTATGGTCTCGTAGGTCTATGGTGGACTACTCACGTATCATCGGAGAAGCACCCATGAAGACGGTGCACCCCTCCGTGATGGTGTTAGATTGGATCTTGAGGTTCTAGAACTTGTGGCAGCTGGAATTGTGTTTCACTAACTCCTCTCGGTTTTTATGAATATTTGATAATTTATAGGGAAAATAGTTTGTTGAGGGGAGTCCTGAGGTGGGCACACTCCACCAGGCCACGCCAGGGGCCTCTGGCGCGCCCTGGTGAAGGGTGGCCAACCTGGCACCCCTCTCTTGTTTGGCCCACCCTGGTTCTTCTGTTCCACAAAAAATGACCAAAAATTCCCGTGGCGTTTGGGCTCGGTTTGGTACTGATTTTTTGCGAAGTAAAAAAACAAGCAAAATAGCAATTGGCACTTTGGCACTATGTCAATAGGTTAGTCCCAAAAAATGCTATAAAGTTTGTATAAAAGATTGTAAAACATCCAAGATTGATAATATAACAGCATGGAACAAGAAAAAATTATAGATATGTTGGATACGTATGAACCATCCCCAAGAAAGAGCAAGTGATTGCATGGGAGGATGGCAAGGGTGGCACTTTCACTATAAGTACCACCCTCGATAGCAAATAGGAAAGTGCGCTCGTCTCCTTCCTGTGGGCGAATGTTGATGTGTTTTCTTAGCAACCATCTGACATCCCCGGTGTTCCTAGGGAGGTGATCGAGCACCAACTTGTTATTTGTCCTCATGCACGTCCATCAATCAGAAGGTCCGAAAGCAAGCCCTGGTACGACAAGATTTTATTGCTGAAGAAATCAATAAGCTGGAAGCAGCGGGTCTGATCAGAGGTGTGATCCACCCAACCATGTTGGCGAACCCTATGGTGGTGCGCAAGGTAAACGGGAAGTGGAGACTCTGCATCGACTTCACTGATGTCAATAAAGCTTGCCCGAAAGACCCTTTCCACTTGCCTTGCATCGATCAAATAGTGGACTCAACCGCCGGTTGTGACCTGTTGTCTTTCATTGACGCCTACTCTGGCTACCACCAGATCTTCATGGCCAAGGAAGACGAAGAGAAAACAACATTCATCACCCCATGTGGCACATACTGCTTCAAGCTTATGCCTTTAGGGTTGAAGAGTGTTGGTTTGCAAGGGTCGTCCAGATTGGTTTTGGGCCACAGTTGCACAGAAATGTGGAGGCATACATGGTTGACATAGTAGTCAAAACGAAGGACAATGCCACATTGATCCTAGACTTAGAAGAGACTTTTCTAAACTTGCGCAAGATCAACTTCAAACTCAGCTCCTTGAAGTGTGTGTTCAGATTCCATTCCAGCAAGCTCCTTGGGTTCTTCATGTCACGGCATGGGATCGAAGCCAACCCCGCCAAGAATGAAGCAATCGAGCAGTTGGAGGCATCGAAGCGTGTCAAGGACATACGCCGCTTGGCGGGATACATTGCCGCTCTCAGCAGGTTCATTTCCAAATCCACAGAGCACACCCTGTTGTTTTTCAAAATATTGAAGAAGGTGAGCCCAATGACATGGACTCCAGAAGCAGAAGCAGCGCTGCAAGATTTTAAGAAGTACTTGTCCTCAATGCCAATCCTAGTCGCACCTAAACCACAAGAACCATTATTGGTGTACCTGGCGGCAACAAACCAAGTGGTTAGTGTTGTGCTAGTGGCGGAGAGGGAGGCTAAGGATGACGAGGCAGCAACCCCTGAGCTGGTAACCAGCAAGCCGGATTCAGCCTCGGCAAGCCAAGGAGCCGACAACAGAAGCATGGCGCAAGAGGCAAAACAACATGCGGCGCAAAAAGAAGAACATGGTGCTGCGCCCAGTTTACTTTATCAGCTCTCTCCTACAAGGGGTTAAGTCAAGGTACTCTGGGTGCAGAAAATGCTTTTCGGCCTTCTCATGGCCTCTCGGAAGCTGCACCACTACTTCCAAGTGCATCATATCACTGTCGCTCCTCGCTTTCCGTTGTAATGCATCCTGCAGAATCCATAGGTCACTGACAGGATTGTCGAGTGGGCATTGGAGTTGGCTAGCTTTGATCTGAGCTTTGAGAGTACGACAACCATACAGAGCATATCCCTAGTAGAGTTCATCACGGAATGGATGCCAACGCAAGACAAAGAAATCCCAGAAACAACCTTCCACGACAAGGAAGCACCTCAAGAATGGGTCATGTACTTTGACGGAGCTTTTTCGCTGCAAGGTGCTAGTGCCGGAGTGCTGCTTATCGCACCCACTGGAAAGCGCCTCAAGTATGTTATCCATATGCATTTTCCCCTGGAGGCATCAACTAACAACACAACTGAGTACGAAGGATTGCTTGCTGGACTGCAGATAGCAACTAACCTTGGCATCAGGAAATTGATAGTCCGAGGAGACTCGTAGCTTTTTGTATGCCAAGTGAACAAGGATTACCAGAGTCCCCTGATGGAAGCATACGTGGATGAAGTGAGGAAATTGGAATAGCATTTTGACGGTCTACAAACGGAGCACATCCCTCATGTTGAAAATACCATTGCGGATGACCTGTCAAAGTGAGTTGCACAAAAGTTGCATGTGGAGCTAGGCACTTTCGTACTCCAATTAACTCAACATGTAGTCACCTCGTCAGCACGGAAAACCAAGAAAATAAAGGTTAACTCTAGCGACTAATTTTTGGCGGAGCCACCAGTGGCCTCCAAGAGAGGTTTCCGGGGGCAACAAGATGCCTACTGGTGAGCAGCAAGCTCTGACAGACCCAGTGATCCTTGTCGTGGAAGCTAGCAATCCCGCAGTAGAAGAAATGCCTTGGTTCCTCGTCATCGAGCCACAGGCTCTAGCATGGGCACAACAAATCGTCTGATACCTCCAGACAGGAGATCTCTCGAGGAACAAGAGGAAGCTGGAAGAGTAGCCCGCTAATCGAGCATGTACCAATTCGTGGATAGCACTCTCTACAAGAGGAGACCAAACAGGGTGAAATTCAAGTGCATTTCCCGAGAAGAAGGACGACAGTTGTTGGTATAAATACATGAAGGAATCTACGGTTCCCACATCGGATAACGAGACCTTGTAGGGAAGGTGTTCCGTCAAGGCTTCTATTGGTCGACAACCCTTCAGACGCCTTCATCGTGGTGAATACGTGTGAAGCATGCCAATACCACGCCAAACAAATACATCAACCCGTACAAGCCCTTCAAACCATGCCGCTCTCCTGGCCATTTTCAGTCTGGGGGCTAGACATTGTTGGGCCTTTCCCCCGTGCTACCGGGGGCTTGATTTCTTGTTCATTGCAATCCATAAGTTCACGAAGTGAGGTGCATCCAGTGAGAAAGGTGGCGACGCAAGCGGCAGTGAAGTTTCTCAAAGGGATAGTCTGCCCTTTCGGTGTTCCCAATAGGATATCACCGACAATGGCACACAATTCACCAGCAACAACTTCACGCAATACTATCAAAATATCGATACCAAAATCTACTTCGCGTCGGTTGCCCACCCCAGGAGCAACGGCCAAGTAGAGAGGGCAAACGCTGAAGTGTTGTGGAGCCTCAAGACGAGGACTTTTGACAAGCTGCACAAGCACAAAAGGTGCTGGATTGATGAACTGTCGGCGGTTCTTTGGTCGATCAGGACGACACCGAATCGAGCCACCACGGAGATGGCCTTCTCCCTAGTCTATTGTGTAGAAGCGGTACTCCCCATGGAACCCACCTACGGATCACCAAGAGTGCAGGACTTTGACGAGGACCAGCAATAGCGATTGTGGCAAGATGATGCCATGCTCCTAGAGAAAGATCATCTCTAGGCTGCACTGCATTCCGCCCGATACTAGCAAGCCTTGCGCCACTATCATAGACGTAAGGTGTGTGCCAGGAGCGTTGAGGAAGGCGACCTTATTCTTTGGCGGATTCAGTCCGCGAAGGGATCAAATAAGTTGATGCCGAAGTGGGAAGGCCCTTACTGGGTAGTAGAAGTCACCAGGCCTGGCGCAGTCCGCCTGGAGACCGAAGACGGCACCCAGGTGCAGAACTCGTGCAATATTGAGCAACTTCGCAAGTTCTACCCATGAGGCGCGGTTGTCGGGCCACCCGGCAACCTCTTTTGTAGTCTGTCGGCAAGGTGTGTAATCCTTTGTACAAATCCAGGCGATGACCCTGTGCGTAGTCAACAAAGCTAAGTGTTCTACAACCTCTTGTCAATGTACATATTTATATTATGTATCTTACATGAAATGTTGTGATCACTTTCTACTTGCGCGTAAGGTGACTAAAGAACCACTAAGGTTCCTAGGATCCTTTATTTTCTCTTCTTTTTTTCTCAAAGGGGAGAAGAGGCCCCCGCGTGCAGGTCGTCCCGGGGGGAGTGACGGTATGGACACCTACAGACATGTTCAACGGCAACCACCTTATGACAACGGATACAACAACAGGAAGCTAAGTTAGAAAAACTTCTTAAAAATTCAAGCTTTTTTCCTCGAACGAGTTGACGCTTGTGTGAGAAAACCTACACGCAAAGAACCCTTGTTGGAATGGTCTGCACTCTTGGTTGTTTCGAGCCTGCTCAACATCCTGAGTAGCCGCTGCAAGGACGACAAGGTGGCTGTGCCGGTAGCAACATCACCGACAAGCTGCTAAGGGTACATTCCTAAAAGCGATCGCGGTAAGAATGTGTGCACCGACAGGTGTTTCCTGCAAGCGTAGGGATAAAAAAACATGCAAGTGCGAAACCGCATTTAAGGGGAAATAGCCGTTCATTAGAGCGTAATAAGTGCTTGAATATTTAGCGGAAATTACCCAACAAATTTTCGTTGTGTCCTTGTAGGGTTACGTTGGGTACAATCTAAACACAAAAGGACATCTGCCACTATGATGTGGTGATTGATCCGGAAACAAGGTCTTGTGGATGGAGCCTCGCGTCCACATCAATTGACCCATCTCCAAAACCTAACTAAAACGCCACGCACGCCTATTCGCTTGTGATATTTGAGTTTGTAGCCAGTGAATCAATCAGCTTAGTTTGTACTGTCTTTCTCTTCGTTTTTAAATATAAGACCATTTAAAGATTACACTATGGACTACATATGGGTGTATATAGACTTATTGTAGAGTATAGATTCATTCATTTTTTTCCGTATATAGTTTTATAGTGAAATCTGTAAAAGATCTTATATTTAGAAATGGAGGGAGTAGCTAGCTAGGCTGATGTGATCAATCCAGGTGCCTATTTAAGAATTTGTACGTGAAATTCTTAGCAAGGGAGGTGCGTGGACGCCTTGGGCTCCATGCACGGAGATCGCCATGTGCATTCATGATGGGTGTATCTGCGGCCTCCCCATCGTTGCCGGTCGAGGGCTGGCTCCAGCGAGCGGACGCGTCGGACACATCATGGTAAGAGCATTTCTAGCAGATTTTGTATATCGTCGACCCGCAAAACTCGTTTATAGTTCGTGGAAAACGGTTTTACGGGCTGACACGGGTTGTTGCGGAGTAGACCCCGCATAACGGACCTGTAAAACAAAATATTCACGGATATTTCGTTTTATAGGTCCACTATGCGGGGTCTGCTTCACAGCAGCCCGCACCGGCTCGTAAATCAGATGGAGTTTTATCTGAATTTGAGGCGTATTTTTTTATATTTAAAATTATGAATTCAATATAAGATAAAATGTCAATATTACAATACAGAAGTTATCCAAATTACAATTATTATTCAAATCACAAAAGCAAACTAAATAATTCAATACAAAACTTGTCCCGAATACAAATCACACATGAATTAAATAAAATGAATGCAAAAATGGAATGTGTTACTACCCAACCTTTGCCAATGGTGCTTAATGAGATCCTTGTGAAGCTGGAAGTTGGTGTTTGCATGTTCAATCTCCCGATAGGTCTGAAGAAATGCTCCAATAAGGTTAGGGTCTCTAGCTAGTTTGACACGGCTACCCACATTGTTATAAAAGAACTCCAAGTTCATGTCTCTCTCATCTTCGAATTTCATATTGTGAAGAATCACACAACATGTCATGATTTTTTTTAGGATCGCTTGTCCCGAGAACGAGCAGGACCACGAACAATGGCAAACCTTGCTTGCAAAACCCCGAATGCTCTTTCAATATCTTTTCGGGCTACTTCTTGTACCTTTTCAAATTCAGATTCTTTCTTGTTTTGGGGATCTTTGATGATCTTCACAAATGTGCACCAAAAAGGGTAGATACCATCTGCAAGATAGTACCCCTTCGTGTATTCATGCCCATTGATAATGTAGTTACAAATAGGAGCATCACCACTAGCAAGCCTAGCAAACAAATGAGACCATTGCAACACATTGATATAATTAAGAGTACCCGACATACAAAGAAACAATGCCAAATCCACAAATCCTCGGATGCTATGGCCTCTAGAACAATTGTTGCATCACGAGCCTTGCCACAATACATTCCCTGCGATGCCTTCAGGCAGTTTTTCCATTTCCAATGCATATAATCAATGCTTCCTAACATGCCTGGCCAACCTCTTCTCTCATTTGATGCCATCACCTTTTTTGTGTCTTCTTTGTTGGGTGCCCAAAGATATTGAGGACCAAAAACACGGACGGTCACTTTGGCAAACCTACGCACTTACTCAACTGTAGTATCTTCACCAATGCGAAGGTACTCATCGGCATAGTCAGCCGGAATGCCATATGCAATTACCCTCATAGCTACCGAGATTTTTTTGATATGCACTAAATCCCTTCATCCCCGCGGCATCATCGGAGAAGATTAATTCTGATGCTAAAGAAAGTGCTGAAATGATATTAAACATGCATGAGTTAACTAAGGAAAACATTGAGCGTATGAATGCTAAATACAAACTTGCTGGATATGAGGGTAGAAAACATGTTGTCTTTGCACCTTCAGATCTTGTTTGGTTACATTTGCGTAAGGACAGTTTTCCTGATTTGCGCAAGTCAAAGCTAATGCCACGTGCTGATGGTCCTTTTAAGGTGCCAGAGAAAATAGATGATAATGCATATAAACTTGAACTGCCTATAGAGTTTAGGGTTAGTCCCACTTTTAACATTGCAGATTGAAGCCTTATTTGGGTGAGGAAGATGAGCTTCTGTCGAGGACAACTATAGTTCAAGAAGGGGAGGATGATGAGGACATCCTTACTAATGTTACACCCACAGCCCATGCTTCTATACATACTGGACCAATTACTAGAGCTCGTGCACGTCAATTGAATTACCAGGTACTTTCGTTTCTTAGAAATCCTTCTAATGTTCATGAACATATGATGTTTCCTAAATTAGATACTTTTGTTTTACTTATGAATGAAGGACCTAGCATGGACAAGAAGGATGGTCATTGGAGCGGGATCAAGCATGGAGAAGAAGGTGTGCACGCGGGAAAGAACAATGGAGCTTCCAGTGATGATTTTCACACTTTGAAGTCACCGTAATGAGAGCAAGAAGCCTTGGACAAAATATGCATGATGCCACTTTATAAAATTCGTCCATAGGATATTATAGGTGTTGCTCCACCTTATTTTTGGGCAAGGCCCATGTAATTTCGAAATACCATATAATAGGTTGTTTTTAGAGTCCGTATGTGTGGGGAAACTAAGTTAGGGTCAGTTTCGGACCCCTCCTCAAAGGGGCTGTTGGGGAACGTTGCATGGGAAACAAAAAAATTCCTATGCACATGCAAATCTATCCATGGTGATGAGCATCTACGGGAGGGAGAGTGGATCTACATACCCTTGTAGATCGCTAAGCGGGAAGCGTTAAGAAATGCGGTTGGTGTAGTCGAACGTCTTCGCGATCCAAATCGACGTGCGTCCCGCGATCCAATCACATCCGTCCCACGATCCAATCATGATCCGTCCCGCGATCCGATCACGATCCGTCCCACGAACTTAATCACGAACCGTCCCATGAACTTGATCACGATCCTTCCGATCTAGCACCGAACGGACGGCACCTCCGCGTTCAGCACACGTACAGCTTGATGACGATCTCCACCGTCTTGATCCAGCAAGAAGGAGTGGAGAGGAAGAAGAGTTCTCTAGCAGCCTGACGGTGCTCCGGCGATGGTGGTGGAGCAATTCCGGCAGGGCTTCGCCTAAGCACTGCAGAAATCCGATCTAGAGGAGAAACTATGCACTGGAGGAACGGGTAGCACGTGGCTGAAATTCTAGTGCAAAAACCCTCTATACCACCAGTATATATAGGAGGAAGAGAGGAGAGGAGGCAGCATTGGCTTCCCAAGCCAAGGGCTTCGTCCGAAAGGAGGTGGAGGAGGTGTAGTCCACCTCCAATCCTAGTAGGACTAGGCTTCACCTATTTTGCCTTTTCCCACCTTTTTCTCTTGGGTTTTTTTCTTCCAGCCGCATGGGACTCTTGTGGTTGTTCCACCAGCCCACTAAGGGCTGGTTTTCCACTCTCCCACAGCCCATTTAGCCTCTTGGGTCGAAATACCCCTCCCGGAGGTCTCCCGGTACACTACCGGCACTCCCGGTACATTACCGATGAGCCCGAAACTTTTCCGGCGACCAAAACGGGACTTCCTATATATGAATCTTTACCTCCGGACCATTCCGGAGCTCCTCGTGACATCCGGGATCTCATCCAGGACTCCGAACAACCTTCGGTCACCACCATACATAACTCTATACTACCGAAACGTCACCAAACCTTAAGTGTGCAGACCCTGCGGGTTCGAGAACTATGTAAACATGACCGAGACACCTCTACGATCAATAACCAATGGCGGGACCTGGATGTCCACATTGGTTCCTACATATTATACAAAGATCTTTATCGGTCGAACCTCTATGTCAAGGATTCAGTTAATCCCGTATGATGTTCCCTTTGTTCTTCAGTATGTTACTTGCCCGAGATTCGATCGTCGGTATCTCCATACCTAGTTCAACCTCGTTACTGGCAAGTCTCTTTACTCGTTCTGTAATACAAGATCCCATAACTAACACTTAGTCACATTGCTTGCAAGGCTTATTGTGATGTTGTATTACCGAGTGGGCCCTAAGATACCTCTCCATCACACGGAGTAACAAATCCCAGTCTTGATCCATGCTTACTCAACAGACACCCTCAAAGACACCTGTAGAGCACCTTTATAGTCACCTAGTTACGTTGCGACTTTTGATACACACAAGGCACTCCTCCGATATCTGTGAGTTGCATGATCTCATGGTCATAGGAACATATACTTGACATGCAGAAAACAGTAGCAATAAACTGACACGATCATAAGCTACGTTTGTAGTTTGGGTCTTGTCCATCACATCATTCTCCTAATGATGTGATCCCGTTATCAAATGACATCTCATGTCCATGGCTAGGAAACCTTAACCATCTTTCGATCAACGAGCTAGTCCACTAGAGGCATACCAGGGACATTGTTGTCGGGACCCCGATCCTAAGTCATATGATTCCATACTGTAACAAGCCACATCACTTTGCGGCCTCACGCACGGTACTCCACGGCTGCAGCCTTACCTTGGTCGGGACCGTTTGTGTCTTTTGGCTCACGTATGTGAACATGTTGCTGGCAATCACACAACAAAGAACCTGGGACGACATGACTAGTCATAGAACCCAAGTGGCACATCCGTACGGAAACATGCATACATAACTCAGCAATGTAGGTGTCGGCCTCAAGCGTGTGTAGACGAGTCATAGCAAGCTACAAGGACTCCATTATGTTGCGAGACACGAATGTCATCACTACACGTAGACGAGTCGTAGCAGGCTACAGGGACTCCATTACACTGCGAGACATTTCCCCGAAGGAACAGACACAACAGCAAAGAAGGATACATGCCGGTCAATCAATGTGTCCGGAGCAGTAGCAAGCTACCATGGCTCGGTGGAAGCACAAAGAGGCAGTTTTTCGTAAAGAGTACTACTAAAGGCATACGACTAGGTGTCGGATCCCATACATACCGTTGCACGTCACACGTACGCACGACATGCCCGATATGCATAGATACAACTATGGCATCACAACATAACCATACAACAACATGACTTTTATTTAAGAGGCTTAGACGAGCCTTGCATAATATGTTCTTACAGATAGGGGTCACATGACCCGACACTCAAGCCATACAAACAAAGTCATCCAAGCCAGCGGAAACTTAAGCTGTCTGAGTACAGACGGCGAAAATAGAAAAGAGGCACACGGCCTGACTATCTACAGCCCACCACACGGGCAAGATCGTAGCTGGGACACTAACTATTCGGCATCGTCAACGTCTAGATAGAACCCACCTGATGGGTCCTGGTTCTCTTCTGCAACATTAATTAAGCAAGGATGAGTACAATCGTACTCAGCAAGTCTTTAAAACAGACCTAGTCTATTTATGCTCATGTATCAATAAAGGGGGTGGTGGAGTTCATGCAGGAATGCCAGCTTTGACTCATGGCTAACCTACACTACTCAATTTTAAACTCTTTGTTACAATTTTAGTTATCGCACACGAGTCCACTATCTCCATCACAATACACCACCATGGATTCACCTTCCCCTTCCGGAAGAGTGCCATCCACGGTACTCACACTTGTCTTGATATTTTTATGAGTATCCATTTGATTATCTATGAACAGCATAAGATCTCCAAGTAGTCCATATCTGAGGACGCGGCTATTCGAATAGTTTCATACCCTGCAGGGGTGTACTTCTTCACACACGCTCTCGCCACTTATCGATGTGTGCCATAAACCATGCACCTCGACAACCTTCAAGCGGATGCCCAGCGAGGGAGTCGGCCACGACCGTCAATCACATAAGACCTCTAGTCCAGGCTATCGCCTATTTGAGACTGAACCCGCACGGAAGTCCGACCAAAGTTTCCGCTACGGCCCCAAACGATGTGCGCAGGGTTCCCAAGCCCACCATTCGGGTGACCCTTGCTACACCGTGCCACTGCCTACCGCGTCATAACCCACCCCGAGGGTCAGCGCTACGCATGGCCTCCAGCATGCTATAAACACCAGAAACTACTTGCAATACCTGGACCAAGGACTAATCGACTGATAAGTCGACAGGGGTCGAGTTACCGGAACCCAATGTGTGGTAGTAACTAGTCTTGGATCACAAACACGGAACTCAGTTCCTAAGAACGGTCCCAATGAGACAACCCACTATGTACTCCTACATAGCCTCTCATCGCTACCTTTACCAAATCGTATTCATTATGTGCTCATCACCTCGGACAACACCGTTCCACTCAGTTCATCACCCAGATGAATCCGACCTGACACAACTCTAAGCATAGCAGCATGGCATGAAATTAAGCTAAGCACATCATGGCACAAGCATCTACCAGGTATGCTAGGTTGCAAGGTTTAGCTATTTACTGTGACAAGATCAGGTCATGCATAAGAATAGGATCATCTACCGTGTATGACTGACATATGATTGTTTGTCCTAATGCAATAAACAAGAGCAGGAGCTAGAGAGTGGGATGTTATCGGAATGATCAATGGGGTTGCTTGCCTTGTTGGGTTGCGGAGGAGTTCTCTCCTTCGTCGGGATACGGGGTGGTATCTTCCGGATTAGGGCCTACCGCAACGCAGATGAGAGCATTCAATACAAGCAAATGCACCAATATGATGCATGATCATGGCATAGTAATATGCTTGGGTGAGCTAATGTAACTAGTGATCATGTCAATTTGAAATAGATTTAATTATAGGTTCAAAGTTGTTCTCATTTCAAATTCCATATATTAACCTAATGATAATTGTCCATGTTCACCTATTTATGTTGCTCTAGCATGCATGAGAATAGCACCATTGGATTCATTGGATTTTTCTGATAAATTTTCATATATAAATTATTTTCATCTGACTTACAGATTAATTTATATGATTTTTCAAAGTTTTAAATAATTTCTGGAATTATTTTTAAATAGGAAAATGGTATTATGAAATCAGACTGACGTCATCCTGACGTCAGCTGGTCAACAGACCCGTTCCACGTCAAATCTGACCGGTGGGGCCCATCTGTCATAGACTCAATACTAATCAGTTTTAATTAAACTAATTATCCTGTCTAATTAACCTAGTAGGGCCCACTGTCAGTGTTACATTTAGTTAATAAACCGATTAAAACTAATTACTAATTATCCTAAAACTAATCAAGGACGGGGCCCACCTGTCATTGACTCACAGAGTCAAGCCAGGGCCCACAGGGGTCAAACTCGCCGGAGTTAGTCGACGGCTCATCGCCGGTGACCAACAGAGACGGCGGCGACCGTCGGGTTTTTCCCTCACGCGCCCATTCGACGAGCTGAGGCCACCGGCGAGTAGCCCGTGCTCGACCGCGTCCAACAGGGGCCACAGGAGGCTACGGGGTTGCCGGAGCTCGCCGGAAACGAGCTCGTGACGGCGACCGGAGCTCGGGCTCGGATCAAAACACGATACTGGGCACGGGGCGACTCGGAAATTGGCTCTACGAGCTCCTGGGAACTCCAGGAGTTCAACCATGCACTCGCACGTGAGCTCGGGGGACTGCACGCACGACGGCGACCGATCACGACGGCGGAAGGTTTTCGGGTCCGGCGGCCAGGCTAGCTAGGGAGCGCTAGAGAGAGGGGAAGCAAGGGGAGGAGGAAGAGGAGCTCACGGGGGCTTCGGGGAGCTGGTCAGCGGGCTCGGGGAGGCAGCGACGGCGACGAATCGACGGTCGGCGACGGCGGCTCTCGGCAGGGGAACGAGAGAGAGACAGGAGGAAGGGAGGGGAGGAATGAGCTCGGGAGAGAGGGCTCTCGCATCTTCCAGGCGCAGGAGGAAGCAGGGGAGCAGCCAGCTCCGTGGCAAGCAGGAGGTGGAGGTCGGCGAGCGCTCGGTCGCCACCTCGATGCCTACTGGCGCGAGGTGGGAGATGACCTCCCCACCCTTGGTGGGCTCGGTTGGGCCTCCCACTTGACTAGGTACACTTCTTCCCTTTCTTTTTATTTCTGTTTTCTGTTTTCTGTTCTAACATTTGTTTATTTTATTGCAGGTTCAAATAACCTTTCAAATATTCCAAAACTTTTGTATATTCAAGTTTGAATATTCTAAACTTGTATAAAAAGTTTCAGGTTAATTTGAAAACAGTAGTAATGATAATGTTTTTATTTATCAATTTCAGAGGCTTAAATCTTTAATTTAAATTATTTGAAATGTTCAAATAATTAGAATGATCCCTAGTATATCCATGCCCTCAATTATCAGACATAGGGAACATTTTTTATGGTCATTTTGGATTTGTTGGAATTTCATTTATCTTGAATTTCTTTAATTCATTAAGTGCTTGGGGTTTCTTTTCTTTCTCCCCATTTCACATTGATGCAATGATGATGATGATGATGCAATCACAATGCTAACCTAGGACACTTGCTAGGGTTGTGACAACTGTGTTTGTCTATGTATCCACACATGTATCCATGTTTCCAATTAATACAATTATAGCATGGATAATAAACGATTATCATGAACAAGGAAATACAATAATAAACACTTTATTTATTGCCTCTAGGGCATATTTCCAACAGGGGCCACGAAATTCCCCTCTATTTCCCCTTAGGGCGTCGTTTTAGATTTGGGTTTTGTTTAGATTACAAGTTCGCCATAGCTGCAACTTCGCATTCTTCGTTTGTGTTCCAAGACCAGACAAAGGCGTCATAAAACCCCACTTTCATCAATAAAGCTTTCCTCTGATATTCGCAATATACATATTGCAATATTAGTTTCTTGCTTGTTCTTCGTTTGCGTGTAGGAAACAAACCCTCGTGGTTAGTTGATCGTGCTCCGGCGTGGTCAATAACCTCTGGGAGTTGATTTCGCGATTGCTAAGGCGTGATGTCATCACACGTTCGTAGTCGGATCGTCAAAGTCTACTCCACCAAAAACGATAGCCACCATCTCATCAAAAGACAGGAACAACTTCGCCTCTATCAAGTGGTATCAAATTTCAAGGTTGCTCGGCGAGATTTTACCAGTTTTTCGTAGTTTAGATCGCATCTGTTCATCATACCTAGAGTCCACGAAAAAAGCCACAATAAAAAATAAGGGTTAGTTCATCATATCCGAACCAATCTAAGCTTTTGCATAGTCTTTTCTGTATTTTGCTTTGTTGAATTTGCGGTTGCATCGTCGTGTCAAGTTGCTAGTCTTAGGGTCTAGTCCTTTAGAGTTTCAAGTTCTGTTCATAAGTTGTCACACCGCCATCGCTCCATCTTCACCGCTGCCATATACCATCACCCACCATCGTTGTTAACCTTGCCATATATCACCACCCACCATCACTACCCATTGGTGCCCATATATACCACCACAGATCCGCCACCAATCTGAGTCCATCTTGCATTAGGTTTAGTTTCGAGATCCTTTTGTTTTTGGTTTTGCGTTTTCCTACCTGAGTAGGTTTCGAAAAAAGAGTCTGGCATGCTTTTCAGAGCACATTTTGGCCCAAAATTTTCGCGGGTAAAAATAGTTTTTCCTATCCTATTTTTAGGCTTTCCAGAGCATTTTGAGACACTTGCCATCATAGTGATTTTTCTTGAAATTTTCGGTCGTCGCAGCCCCGAATCGCTCCAGAAAAATTATCAATTTTTTTCGTGCCTATCCTGTTTTTCGAGCTTCGGAAGAGTTTTGAGACACTCAACATTATAGTGTTTTCTTAGCAAAAAAAGAGGCGTCGAAAAAATAAAGAAATTCAGTGTGCTCTTCCTTTGTTTACGTGCAACATCATGATTTTGTTGGTGTTCTAGGCTCGCGTCTCTAGTATAGTCTAGCCTAGGACCAACACGGTACCATCGTTGAGCGTATTTTCAACTTTGCATCTTTGAATTGATTATTGCTGGCCCCTTTTGCTACCATCTTATAAGCCATCCCAGCTCCACACATATCTACATGGTGTATTTCACACCACCTGGCAATCGCTCTATCCAAGCTTTTGAGAGTTTTGACTACACCGGTTGCCGATCATGACCAGTTGCTGGGTAAGAACTGGTAAGAATTTAAGATTTGCTTGCCAGATTTGTGATACACAACCACCTCCTCGTAGTTTGTAGGTTCATATTCTTGTGTGTTCCTATTGCTGCTAACCATGGCAGGATCATAAGCCGACGAGATCAACTGGGACAGCATGACGAACAAGGAGCTCCATGATAAATTTTAGCAAATGATGGCTAACCAGGTCCAAGACGTCGTGACCAGCCTTGGAGAGGCCATGGAGAAGCTAGATGGTTTGGAGAAGACATTGGACACCAAGATGGACGCGAAGTTCAGGTGCTTGCCCGTCTACCACCACCAGCTGCGCCTACTATCCCTCTCCAACGACGAGCACGACGTGTGCCTCTTGACCAAGTCCAACATTCTGGTGCCGTTGATACTACTGCTACTTCTGTGGCTGCTGCTGCTACTGCCGTTGAGCAGATTGAGGATTATGATGGTTATTACGATGATGAGGGAGATGTTTCTCTAGAATAGCCACAGGGGCATCCACCACCACACGCACCAGGTTGTCCACATGGCTACATTCACAATGGTAGGGCTCCACCACCCCCTCAGGTACTGTATCATGACCATCTCCCTAAACTTAAATTGAATATTCTGACATTTGAGGGTAGATATGTTCCTGATATATATCTTACATGGGAGTTAGAAACAGAACAAAGTTTTACATGCTTACAATTTCCCAAGGATAGACGTGTTGCTGCTGCTGTTTGCTCATTCACTAGTTTTGTTTGTGTTTGGTGGTCAGCACATTGTAGAATACATCATGCTAATATTCCAACTACTTGGGCTGCTTTGAAAACTGCTATGCGTAACCGTTGGGTTCCATCATATTATCAACGTGAATTGCTTCAAAATTTGCAGCGTTTAAGACAAGGAAACAATTCTATAGAGGAATATTGTCAGGAATTACAAACTAGCATGATTAGATGTGGTATTGTTGAGGAGAATGAAGCAATGCTTGCACGTTTTATGGGTGGATTAAATAGAGAGATTCAGACTATTCTAGAGTATAAGGAGTATAATACTATCACTCGTTTATTCCATCTTACTTGTAAAACTGAATGTGAAGTGCATGATCGACATGCAATGGCGAGAACTCATTTTTTTGCAGGTCACACTTCATCATGGATGCCACGTACCTCCTCTACTTCCACATGTCATGTTGCAACACCGCCTATTTCAGCCTCCAACTCCAACCGAGATACCAAGAAACAGGCCCCTGCCCCACCCTCTGCGAAAAGCACACCTTCCGGGCCTGCACAGAGCTCTTCTTCATCCATTGCATCCACAGGGCAAACACATGAGGTTATATATCGTCGTTGCAAGGGTGGGGGTCACTATGCGAGGGAATGCCCATCCAAGCATGTGATGATTGTGACAGAGGATGGTGGATACGACTCCACTAGTGATTATGATGAGGAGACTTTGGCTCTTATCGCAAGTGAAGAACGGGGTGCCGAGGATACTGAACAAGAGACACATTACATGGTTGCTGACTACGCGGACATGTATGAATGTTTGCCTCATATGCTTAGGGCCATTTTGAAGAATAACCTGAAAAGTGGGAAGAATGTTTGCCTCATATTGAATTTGCTTATAATCGTTCACTGCATTCTACTACTTAGATGTGCCCTTTTGAAGTTGTGTATGGTTTCTTACCTTGTGCACCTATTGATTTGTTGCCTCTTCCATCTTCGGAGCAAGTTAGTTTTGATGCTAAAGAACATGTTGAATTGATATTAAAGATGCATGAGTTAACTAAGGAAAACATTGAGCATAAGAATGCTAAATACAAACTTGCTGGAGATAAGGGTAGAAAACATGTTGTCTTTGCACCTGGAAATCTTGTTTGGTTACATTTGCGTAAGGACAGGTTTTCTGATTTGCGCAAGTCAAAGGTAATGCCACGTGTTGATGGTCCTTTTAAGGTGTTAGACAAAATAAATGATAATGCATATAAACTTGAACTGCCTGCAGAGTTTGGGGTTAGTCCCACTTTTAACATTATAGATTTGAAGCCTTATTTGGGTGAGGAAGATGAGCTTCCATCGAGGACGACTTCAGTTCAAGAAGGGGGGATGATGAGGACATCCCTACTAATGTTACACCCACAGCCCCTGCTGCTATACATACTGGACCAGTTACTAGAGCTCGCGCACGTCAATTGAATTACCAGGTACTTTCGTTTCTTCGAAATCCTTCTAATGTTCATGAACATATGGTGATGCCTAAGTTAGATGCTTTTCTTTTACTTATGAATGAAGGACCTAGCATGGACAAGAAGGATGACCATTGGAGCGGGATCTAGCATGGAGACGAAGGTGCGCGCGCGGGAAGAACAATGGAGCTTCTAGTGATGATTTTCGCACTTTGAAGCCACTGTAATGAGAGCAAGAAGCCTTGGACGAAATATGCATGATGCCACTTTATAAAATTCATCCATAGGCTATTATAGGTGTTGCACCACCTTATTTTTGGGTCAGGACCATATAATTTCAAAATACCATATTATAGGCTGGTTTTAGAGTCCATATGTATGGGGAAACTAAGTTAGGGTCAATTTCGGACCCCTCCTCCAAGGGGCCACGTAATTCCCTGATACGTCTCCAACGTATCTATAATTTATGAAGTACCCATGCCATGTTTACAATAATTCTATATGATTTTGGCATGATTTTATTAGAACTAACCCAGACTGACGCTGTTTTTGGCAGAACTACCGTTGTGGTGTTTTTGTGCAGAAATAAAAGTTCTCGCCACCGCAAGCCTCCAGAGCCACGAAAAACCAATCGGGAGCCCGTTCTGGCACCCTGCCGGAGGGGGAAACCATCACCGGAGGCCATCTTCATCATCCTGATGCCCTCCATGACGAGGAGGGAATAGTTTACCCTTGGGGCTGAGGGTACGTACAAGTAGCTATGCGTTTGATCTCTCTCTCTCTCTCTCTCGTGTTCTTGAGATGGCACGATCTTGATGTACCGCGATCTTTATTGATATAGATTGAATCATATGGAGTTTTCCCCTCTCTATCTTGTTGTGATGAATTGAGTTTTCCCTTTGAAGTTTTCTTATCGGATTGAGTCTTTAAGGATTTGAGAACACTTGATGTATGTCTTGCGATGGGATATCCGTGGTGACAATGAGATGTTCCATTGATCCACTTGATATATGTTTTGGTGATCAACTTGCGGGTTCTGTGACGTTGGGAATCTAAGCATAGGGGTTGGCACACGTCTTTGTGTTGACTTTCCGATAGAAACTTTGGGGCACTCTTTGAAGTTATTTGTGTTAGATTGAACATGATAAATCTGAAATTATGTGATGCATATCGTATAATCAAGCCCATGGGTACTTGTGGTGACATTGGAGTTTCTAGGTGACATTAGGGTTTTGGTTGATGTGTATCTTAAGGTGTTATTTTAGTACGAACTCTAGGGCTGTTTGTGACACCTATAGGGATAGCTCATAAGATTGATCAAAAAAGATAACTTTGATGTGGTTTCGTACCCTACAATAATTTCTTCTTTAGTTCTCCACTATTTGTGACTTTGGAGTGAACTCTTTGTCGCACGAGAGGTATTTACATATGATTCAACTATGTTAGTATTGTCGAGAGAAATTGCACTAGTGAAAGTATGGCCCTAGGCCTTGTTTCCAAGCATTTATACAACGTTTTGCTCGTTGTTTACTATTTGTTACCTTGCTGTTTTTATATTTTCAGATTACAAAAACTTATATCTACCATTCATATTACACTTGTATCACCATCTTCTTCGCCGAACTAGTGCACCTATACAATTTACCATTGTATTGGGTGTGTTGGGGACACAAGAGACTCTTTGTTATTTGGTTGCAGGGTTGTTTAAGAGAGACCATATTCATCCTACAACTCCCACGGATTGATAAACCTTAGGTCATCCACTTGAGAGAAAATTGCCGCTGTCCTACAAAACTCTGCGCTTGGAAGCCCAACACGAGTCTACAAGAAGAAGGTCGTGTAGTAGACATCATTCCCCTCTATTCCCCCATATATACAGCCCTTAGGGCATCGTTTTAGATTTGGGTTTTGTTTAGATTACAAGTTCGCCATAGCTGCAACTTCGTATTCTTTGTTTGTGTTCCACGACTAGACAAAGGCGTTACAGAACCCCACTTTCATCAATAAAGCTTTCCTCTTATATTCGCAATATCCAGATTGCAATCTTAGTTTCTTGCTTGTTCATCATTTGCGTGCAGGAAACAGACCCTCCTGGTCAGGTAGATCGTGCTTCGCGCGTGGTCAATAACCTTTCGGAGTTGGTTTAGCGATTGCTAAGGCGCGACGTCATCACACGTTCATAGTCGGATCGTCAAAGTCTACTCTACCAAAAACGATAGCAACCATATCATCGAAAGACAGGGACAACTTCACCTCTATTAGATGATATGTCAGCCTAGTCTTTCAGAGGCGTTCATAGAGGTAGGATATGCATGCGCGTTTTTATAAAGATGATTATATGCACGTATATATGAGTGTTTGCGTTTGTACTGTAAAAAAACAAAAGGCAAGTCGAGGCAGGATGTCAAGGGACAAAACGTCGGGGGGGGGGGGGGTCTACAAAATAATAAACAAACCAAAAATATCTATTTCCTTTATTAGTAGGTATACAAGAAAAAGAAGAAGATAACGGAAGTGTGCGTGCGATGAATGATAATTTGAAGCCCAGTTATATGCAGTGTGTTATTTTTTCTCCTGACAGGTTTGGAGGAGCAACTAGTAAGCGAGCACTCCTTCGGGAGCCTCCCAGCGATCACTCCCACGCGCCGCCACATGTCGCGCTCTGAGCGTTTTCTTCGGATTTCGTTTTTTTATTTTTTCCGCACGGGTTTTCGGCTATTTAGATTGTTTTTCGATTGTTTTTCTCGTGTTTCAGTTTTCACCGGTCTTTCTTAGCTTTTAGGTGATTTAAAAAAATATTGCATGTTTTTTTACGAGAGACACGTTTTTGCTTTCGTGAGAGGTACCGTGCCTCTCGGAAAGGGAAACAACCGTGTTTTCTGTCTTTTTGTGTTGCGAGAGGCACGGTTTTGCCTTCGGGAGAGGCACGGCCATGCCTCTCAGAAAGGGGGGAAACACATTTTTTTTCACGAGAGGCACGGTCTTGCCTTCGCTAGAGGCACGGCCGTGCCTCTCGAAAAGGGAAAAATGCGTTTTTTTTGCGAGAGGCACGATTTTTCTTTCACGAGAGGCACAATTTTGCTTTTGCAAAAGGCACGGTCATGCCTTTCGAAAAGGGAAAAATAGGTGTTTTCTGTTTTCTTTTCTATCGCAAGAGACACCTTTTTTCGTCCGTTTTTTAATAGTTCGTCAAAATCTGTCGACATGGTTTCTAGTTTTGAAGATCTCGATGTGAGAAACTCAATGATGAAAACAGTTTGAGATTTGAACGCACATTTTAAGAAATAAAATGATTTGAAAATATATATCTAAAGAAAACTTTAACTAATGACACACATGCAGTGCGTCATTTGTCAGAACATGCAGCGTGTGAGTGATCTTGCAGATTTGGACAATCCAGAGAACCTTAGCCCAACTAGGAAAAATGCCCGTGCGTTACAACGGAAGAAAAGAAACATCACATCTCTAAGAATGATACAAGACCCTTCATTTAGGTACATGTTCTCTATTTTAACATAGCAAATGAACAATGTCGCCACTTACACCTCTCTCTTATATGTGGTCTATAATTGCAATGCTTTAAGATCTAATGTAATACTGAAAATCCTATTATACACAATATTCTCAGGATAGGCAGAAGTAATAAATATTTAATAATTTATCATCTACAATATTCTCATGATAACCAAAAGTTAAAAACAAAAGAGCTAGTGTGTTGCAACGGGTACAAATATAAATATATGCTTAAAAATTCCACTCAAATAACTTTACAAGCAACAAAAAACCAAAGCAGGGCAGCATTATCCAAATTATTTAAGATTTATAAAATATATTTTCAATTTCTAAATCCCATAACTGTCTCCGAATACATATATTAAGTAAACATGGATACGATCGTACTTGATGTTTCACGTTGCATGGTCTCTGTCCTCCTCGGTGATGCCCACGAATTTTTGCATTACGATGAAATAGCAAAGTATGTTTTATTAATTAATTATAACATATGTATAAGAGCATTGTTTTTATCTTGCTGATATATGTGTTTGCATTTGTAATCTAAGTGAAATCTTAATTTAGTTGCAAACATATTAGACAGCTTCATTGAAAACAATCAATTTGTAAGTACATGCATGCCAAATGTTCAAGGTTGCATATCAACATTAATATTCTTAAAAAAATCATTAGCAAAACAGTTTAAAACAATATGAAAAATGTTGGTTTACGTAAAGCTTGTATAAGAAACATTGTACATTTTTATTCATTAGAAACATTTTTTTTACGGGTGACATCAGAAACATTTTATATATATTACATGGTTAACATTTTTCAAAACATATTTAGTTTTGATGTCTACTTTTTTATACACATTTTACATATTTTGTATGCATCATGAACATTTTTTATATACATGTTTGTCATTATCCAAATATTATTAACCTTTTTGAAAAGTTCTATTTTCTATGTCTACTTTGTTCCATACACATTGTATACTTTTGTATATTTTTTTATACGTCGCAAATATTTTTCTATGCACATTCAAAGTTTTTTAAATACATGATAAATATTTTTCAAAATAAAAGAAAATTTTATTATTTTTATCCATATGCATTGTATATTTTTCGTATATATGGAAACTTTTTTCTCTACAAGTTTGACATTTCTTCAATCCATAATTAACATTTCTTAAAAGTTTATCAAAATAAAGCCAAAACAGAAAAAAAAACAAATGTCCAAAAAGTGCAAAAAAATAAGAAAAAAATGCTAAAGGCCGTGCTAGGCCGGCCCAATCGGGCAGCTAGCGAGACACGCAGCATGCGAAAAGGTGGAAGAAAATTAGCACATCGTGGAATCGAGCCCGGGTCTTACGAGTGGAACTCTAGCGCCCGACCAGCCGACGATGTGTGGGTGACCAAATAGGGGACAATGGCCTTTTGAATTCAAAGGAAGCGTCGATTCCTTTTTCAAAAACCGAATCGGTGTTTTCATTTACCGGTGGCATAAGGGATAATTCCTGCAAACTTTAGGGGTATTTTATATGACGGATGATCAGAAGCTATATTTGCTTTATTATTATTAATTATATTATATATATTATTATTATTATCTCTATTATTAAAGGAGGATCCGCAGTTGTCGTCGTCGTGGTGATGGTTCAACCAGGCCTTCCCTCGTACGCACGCACGCAGTAAAAGAAATTGAAAAATCAAGACTGAAAATAGCATCGATCCACGCGCCGTCGTCGCTTGATAGAAGTTAGAAAAAAAAACTAATAACAGAAAACAAAGGAAAAAGGCCCACGATGCTAGCCCCACCTCCCACCTCCCACCTCCCACGCCACATCTTCCCCTAACCCCCAAGGCGGTGCTCCCGATCTTGTCTCTCTCCTGCCAAATATCGTCCGCCGCCAGAGAGAGGAAGGAGCGCAGCGGAGGCACCAAGGAGGAGGGCCGCCACCCCACCGATGTCGCCGCCGCCGCCGCGGTGGACGCGGCGAAACCCAAGCCGCTGGACACCAGGCGCGCCCACTCCTGCCGCCGCCGCCGCCGCCGCAGGGACGGGAAGAGCAGGACCGCGGGAGCCGGCGAGGGCTCCGAGGAGAGCGCCCTCCCCAAATCCCCCCCCCCCCCCCGCCCCAGGCGAGATCCGGTTTCCCTGCCCCCCAGTCCGCTCGAGCCGCGCCTAATGCCAGGGTTTATTGCAGGTGGAGGTGGAGTACGTGTCGGAGAAGCCCGACCTCGCCGTCGGCGACCCCCTCCTCCTCGGCGCCTTCGTGGCCGCCCCTGCCTTGCCGTCGACCTGCGAGACGTACATACAGAGGCTTGGCTAGACGACCATAGGCAAGGTTGCATAGCTCCACCTCTCGACCACTTCATCCTGCCAGCCATTGTCGTCATCGTCCTCCATGCGAACTTCCCTGCCAACGGCGACCTCGGTTGGAAGCACATCGCAGCCTGTGATATTAGATGGGGGCGTTGGATTTGTGCCCTATCTCATCCTCTACAAGACTGCAGCGCATGTTGAGTAAGATCCATTATCATCATTATCTTCTTTCAAATGGTAATTTCAGACTGGTTCACAATTTTCGGCCAGAGTATATTTCTAGACTATCTATTGCACGGTTGGTGAAAGGTAACCCATTTTTATGTTTCTGCTCTTAGCCATAAAAAAATGTGATATATTGTTCCTTGCATGAATGGTAATTGTTTGCAGCTTAGTGTTTAGATGACAAACATTGCATAGCAGAAGAATCAACTTAACTAATGGTTGTACACAACAAAGAAATTCCTTCAACAAATTCCGACTGTTTAATCTGTTGTCGGAGTACAAATCCATCGAAGCTGCATTGGTAGCAGACTGGAAGTGAGAGGCGAACGCAATTAGGTCGACGGGGGCCTCGTGGCGTACAGGGGCAAAGCGATGGTGATGGAGACGAGCGCTGGATGGGTGGCACGATAATTATTCTCCAATGAGGCTTGAAGTAATCTGGATAGCATGTCATTCATCATGAGTAGGAATGATCTAAGGCAACATATGCAAAGGGAAAGCGTCAGCTGGCTGACAGTAGCTAGGTAGGCAAACTTGATTGGATTAAGTTTAATCTGCTATGGCTAAGTGCACAGAAGACCGAATAATAAAAAATCTGCAGTTTTTGCCTTTGCTACAAGCCGAAGCATCACCTTAGGGGACTGAAGCCAAATGCATGTGTCTGGATGTCCCATTGTCCAAGTTCACAACATCATATGTGTTGCAAAACTGTAGGGGCCTCGTCAGTGCAAAATAGACTGTCGGCTCATATAATATTAGTACTTATTGTGTCTCCGTTGCCTGGTCTTTATTTGGTTCTAGGAACAGCTTCCAGTACAGCACAAGAAGAAATAATCATCCCTTGGCTTGTAGGTTCTCCATGCACAGCTAACAAATGTTTTGACTTTTGATACAGAACACCAATTGTAAGTGCTACCGTTTGTATGTCCAGTTTAGGTATGGCTACATTATCATTCTATTAATATTTAGGTGCAAAGTGGCATTGAACAAGGTTTGAGTAATTTTTAAACTTTTTTTTTCTCATATGGCTTCTCCTCTTCCTCTCTCTACTTGATTTATTATGTAGACAACTTCTTTTGTTTCCTTGAGGAACCATATATGAACCAGTATGTACATAACACTTCTCGCGGGTTATGCATCTACAAATAATTTGTTAACTTTTTTCGCACCTGTTTGTTTAGTGAATAACTACTGCATTTCTGTTTTGTTCTTCCGATCACAGGATACTGGACATGGCATACAGAGTTAAAGCATAGCTGCTTACATTTTTCCTCCTATAATTATGTTACAGCCGAAGAACATTGTAAATGTTAGGATTACATTTTTCTTTCAAATAAGATCCATGGGGAAGGGTTACGGCCTATGACCAGAGTGAAAATGATCTTCTCGTTATTATTACCCGATTGCATAGTTTCCAACATTTACTTTGGTTCCTTACTTACAATTAAAATTCTTAATTGCAACGTGAGCTATTTGGACAAGAGAAACTACCATTGGTGTTGTTATCCAGCTAGCCAGTGCTTGGTACTGAGAATTTCAACATGAGGACAAAAAGGGAGGCAGTGAGAGGAGGTAAGGGGGACAACATCGGGAGTGACCGGACCGTGGCTAGAACATATGGACGTGATGGTGGCGTCATCACATCCTCCAACTTGTAGGAAAGGGGAAAAAATGGCTTGGTGTGCTATGAAAAGAGAAGTGCATTGCTATTATTATTTTGAAGTATGCTTGCATTTGCAATTTGTTTGTTAGAAGCAATTGTGTAATAACCAAGCAGGTCACTAAGGATGTATAGCTTAATAAGAGATAATTAGCTTGGTTTTCTTTCCATATGATGTGAAAGCATATTTCAAGTTGAAGAGGAATCCATATGGTATGAAATAATATATGATGAGCTTTTGCACACATGCATTTTAGTTCAATTTATATGTGCATTATGTTTATGTGTTGGGCAAGGAAAGAAACTTGACCGTCATGAGGTGATTGCCCGTACAATAGTAGCATGTTTAAGGTGATATTTGTCCCATGCATTCGTAAGCACATGCTTGTTAATTACAATGACATTTTTTTATCAATGTCTATGTCAATGATATTTTTTTATCAATGTCTTTGCCCATAAGTTTGCCCATAACTTCCTCTAAGATATGTAGATTAATCTGTTGTCACTGCACAAAATTTCTTTGTCGAAATATATTGCACAGATTTAGAAGAATTTTCATGTCTTTGTGCAGGTGGATAGATGGAAAGAGTAGAAGAAAGTGTGCACATGTGGTTCAGAGGAGGGAGCAAAACAAATAGAGCTATTTGGTGAAAAACAAAACATATGTTTCGCCCGATGCAAGGACAACATAGACAACCACTTGTATTTTGCTATATTTTGTAAACTGATTAAATGATGTCTTCGTAGTTTTTTTTTTAATTTGTTTTCATCATTGTCTTGCATGATAGGGCTGTTAGTAGGGCAGAGAAAAACAAACTACCTCTTGTTCATGATAAACGCATTTGTTGCATTGTACGTGCTTCGACAAAAAATAAAATAAAATTAGAAGTGTAAACGCATGTCAAATGCTCCCTCATTATTACTCCTACGTTTTTCCAAGAAAAAACCTGGAGTCTCTTCATGCTTTAAATCGGCCATGTGTATGGGAGAAAGCACCTGAGATCCGGTGATATTGTATATTTTTATAGGTCAAGTAGTAGCATCTTTGCCCAAAAAAATGCTATCATGATTTCAGAATTTTAGCAAAACATGCAAGTTGACATCTTGAGAATAGTCGTTCACTAGCATTTGAGGACATGCAATAAACAAATAGATTAATTTATGTGTATTTGTTTTGATATAAAAATATACAATATCACCTGCTGTGCATATGGAATCTGCATATGGAATCTATCTAATGATATAGGTTACCCATGATCAGTTTTGATCTATCGGAATTTGTATGTTCCTGTTGCAACGCCTAACTAGTTATTATTATTATTATTATTATTATTATTATTATTATTATTATATAAGGTAGGTAGGTATATAAAGACTTTCTCGACCGACGTAGTAATCTCCGGCCCATATGGCACAGTCCTGTTGGTTATGCTGCTCCGCCGCCGCCGTTGCCGCTCCCGTCCTTCTCCCTCGATTCCGGTCGCGTCCCCAGAAGAACATTCCCCAGTCCTTGCCTGCTCCAGCGCGACATGGCGGCTCGCGAGCACTACCGGATCTTCGCATCGGCGGCCACACGGCGGGCGCGACGGGCCGGAATCGAACACCAAGTTGGCGAACCTGCGTCTAGTGGCCGGTGTAGCGCGTACGATCCGCGACCCGGAGGTAATTCGCGCAGTTCTTCATTCGGAATTTGGGGCGGAGGTAACCGCAGTTTTCTGTTATACAGAAAGTTCGAGCTACTCATCATGTAAACTCTGTCGGTAGTTATTTTTTCAGAGGACCATCTGTTACATCAGAGCAGGCATTTAACCATTTAGGAAGTAGCTAGGGCGCCCTATTTTTACCTCTAACAAGTCTGCTAGCTAGAAAATAATCAAATATTCCCTCTGTTCCTAATTAACTAGTTCTCCCCAACAACAATTATTTAGGAACAAAGGGAGTATCATGTAGTACCTGTATTATTCAGCAAGCAAACAGTAGGCAAATTTGGAAGAGACTCGACAAGCTTATTAGTAAGCGACCCAATTGCAGGTCGATACAAAGATGTGAATGACTAAGGCACTTTTACCTTATCCATTGCATACAGCATACCAGATCGTATTACTTAGCGAAAATATCTAAGTAATACCAACTGGTCGTATAGCACCCCTACCCCAAAGAAAAGACCAAATGCAATTACAAACATGACCTTCATGCTGTTTTCTCTTGCAAAGATGATGATGTACACGGGAGCTCCTTCAACCGAACTGCAATGGTTAATAAGCAGAGAGCCGCACAGCTTTGGGTTCCCATCGAAACTGGAAGTTTGAAATGTGCTCAGCTGGCCTGTTGTTGGAATAGGTCCTTCCAGGTCGTTGTTAGAAATGTTGAACTGCGAAAGGAAGTGAAGGTTCAACAATGCCGCCAGAATTTCACCAGTCAGATGGTTATTTGACAGATCTAGCTTCTGCAGGTTTGTGAGGTTGCAGATCGATTTTGGGATCTCTCCATAAAAGTTGTTGAAACTCAAGTTCAGGTAAATGAGTGCTTTCAGATGACCAATCTCTTTGGGGATAACACCTGTGAATTTATTCTTACCGAGATTCAGCACTTTGGGCCAAGCACTGCCCATGCGGTACTGAAGTGATGGGTCCATATAAATTGGTAGATCAGGGAGTCTTGGGTCTAAATAAATGGCAGGCTCATCTGATTTTAGCATAACCATCTCCATCAAGGTGATTGGGATTTTCCCAGAAAGACTGTTGTTTGATACGTCCAGACGGAAGAGGTGGTTTAGGGAGTTGATCCAGCTTGGCATTGGTCCAGTGAGTTGATTTTGAGATAATACTAGTACTTTCAGACTTGTGAGCTTTGATAACCAAGTAGGTATCTTTCCAGTCAATGAACACTGGTGCATGGCGAGAAACTGAAGATTCTGAAAACCATCAATGCTTTCATCTTGTGGCATGGCCTCATTCATAAAGTTTCTGCCAATAAGCAGCGTGCTGATGTTTCTGCAGTTCTTAAGGGCATGCAAAGCTTTTGTGATATTCGTAAAGGAGTTTCTACTAAGTGATACGAAGGACAGGTGCTTCAGATTGCCTATTCTTGATGAGATCTCACCATGGAAATGGTTCTCCGATAGCCGCAGTGCAGTCAGCTTGCTGCATGAGTAAATGCTTTCTGGTACCATGCCACTGAGATTATTCCTTATAAGATCTAAGTATTTTAAACTTCGTAGGGCGGAGAAGTTGATCTTGCCCAGATCACCACTGAAGTTGTTGATCTTGAGATCAATGGTTTTGAGATGTGTACAGTTGCTCAGAGTTGATGGCAACTCCCCAGACATGTTGTTGCTACCCAAATGTAGCTCCTCCAGCCTCTCGAGCAGACCTATGAACTGTGGAATCTCGCCACTGAAATGGTTTTCTCCAAGGTCAAGAGTAACCAGATTACCGAGTTTCACTATGTGTGCTCCATCAAGTTCTCCTTGCAAACCATTGTTGGGGAAGGAGAGGTACTCTAGCAAGGTAGCACGGAAGATTTCAACAGGGAGAGTCCCACTTAGGTAGTTATGACCAACCTTGAGCACTTTGAGCTTGGAGCAATCACCGAGTGTGGCAGGAATATCACCACTCAATTGGTTGTAACAGAGGTCAAGCAAGGCCAAACATGGTGAGCCAATGCAAAGAGAAGATGGTATGTGCCCAGTGAAGCTGTTATTGCTGGCGTTGAGCGCGATCAGATTCTTCATCACCTTCCATGTGGCTGATGGAAATTCTGAGCTGAACTGGTTGCTTGAGATGTTGAGTACCTGCAGAGGCCGGTCTGTGGTAACCAAAGGCGGCAACTCGGGCAGCGGTCCGTTGAGCCGGCTGAAGCTGACATCGAGGATGATGATGCTTCTGGAGAACATGAGCTCCGGCGGAAGACCATCGGAGAATAAGTTGTGTGAGAGGTTGACATGTAGCAGGCTGGTGAGGTCGGCAAGGGACGGCGAGATGCGCCCTTGAAGTCCTTTAGATCCCAAGGAGACCTCAGTAATGGCTCCATCTCCATTGCAGCTGATGCCTTCCCACTCGCAGCAGTCTGTACCGTTGTCGTGCCAGGATGCGCCGAGGCCGCCGTCTTGCGATAGCCCGGCAAGGAACTGGAGGAGGTTGCACTTCTCCTGCTCGTTGCATGCCGTGGCAGGAGAGGCCAAGAAGAGCAGTAGGAACAGATGCAGCACAACCGGAGGAACGGTGAAGAACTGCATTGGTTGGTATTTTTCCCCCTTGTTTTGCTGTTGCTTGAAGAATGCATGCACTGCTGGTACTATTTATCATCTAACAGGGGCTTTATTCTGTGCATCAGAGCCAGTGAACACCATTCATGACATTTTCACCTTGTGATGTCATGGGGGCAGCTTAGGGCCCTGGGTCACGGTTGGTTGGTGCACAAAAGACTGCAGTACTAGCGCGGGAAAGTGACACCCGTGCCTATCAATTAGCTAATATAACAAAACGCCATCAACTAGTTTATAAAGCTCTCTTGTAGTTATGTATGGATTAAATAGTTACCGATTAGATTGATGTTAGGCATTGTTTCCAAAATATTCAAGTAACAAGAATTCAACAATTTGTCATCTACCAGCCCCAAGGTTCATGGTTAAGTTTCAATGGCTGAAAATTATATAGGAGGGCAAGGTTCATTGCTAGTTAGCTCATCTTAAATGACCTATTTATTGCTTGGCAACCCAATAGTACATATGCTAGTAGCAGGCTGCCATTGATAGCCTGGCCCCTGGGGAACCCTAGTTTTGGGTCCACTGTGGCTTACTGGGAATTTGCTCACCCTACTGTTGGTATACTTGAGTATGATACATACAGACCATACCCAAAGATACTAGTCCACATGGGCTGGATTTCTTTTGATAAATGATGCAGAATGGTTCCAGTTACACCACATGATTTGTTTTCCATGCTTTAATGCAGAAGCAAGTTAGATTCTGGAAATCAGAGTCAAATGGTCGATCCGAAAGGTGTGTATCTTTCTTAGTTTTGAAATTTCATCTTATTTCGTAGTTGCTTCTTGCATGATGGGAAGACTTCAGTTAGGTTTCCTCTTCTCAGTTCATGCTTGAGCCTGATAAAATGTTGTGGTTTTCCTTCATGCTCGCTGCTGGTAGTTACTAAAGTACTGGAGGTATTTGTGTTTCAATAAAATCTCCTGAGAAGGTACATACCTAAATGCCTTATCTAATTCATGCTTTGCAGAACATTTTGTAAAGTTGCGTTTCCTGTCTATGAGAAGATATTCTGCTTGATATTTATACTGGGGGAGTCATTTCCTTCCAAGTTTTTGATAGTAATGAATAAATATCTATTATATCAGTTTGAAAGTGGTTTTGTTTGCGCGCTTGGAATAAAAAAACTGTCCCTTTGTTACTTTGTAGCAAGTGAACAAAATACTCATTATATCATTTGAAAACTGTTTCATGGTTGTGTTCTAGTTTTTCTAATGTTTTTCGAAGATGAGGATAACCTCCAGCCTCAGAAATGAATGGGACCAAGCAGAATCAAAAGCACATATGCAACATTCATGAATGTATTTTAGATGCAAAGAAAAGCTTTGAGCTCCAACTTCCTTGGCTCCCTTTCTTGCTACTTTGCTTCTTTTTAACAGATGTCTCCTAGGAGATGGTTAGACATATTAGTGATTGTCTCCAATGAGGTGGCTAGGTTGATGTAAAGGATGCATGGATTCTTGCTTCCACCACTCTGACAGCTCGATTTTACCCGTTGAATAACCGTTATTAGTCGATTCTTTTTAGAGACGTCGTAATCATATTTCATTTGTTACTTTGCTTGATGCATAAACTGTGTATGAAGACCCTGGCGAAAACCCTCGAACACTCACGTATCACGTATTCATGCAATGAATCAGCCAAGACTTGTTTTCATGGAAAATTGAACAGGTACTCAAAGGCAGACCAAGCGACTTGGCTTTGGTCATCAGGGACAAGTCTTGTACGACAGAGGCAGACCATGCACCAGGACCACCTTGACTATCTAGGTCACGGTCTTCCAACATTACTTCATCTTGACTATCTAGGCTCCATTGTGAGCCTTGAAACTGCATTCTTTGTTTTAGTAAAGTACACGGTTAGTACAAGAAGTTGCGGTGAAAGTACAGTATATATATCAAGTTAGAAATATCACAGTTCGGTACACGATGTTGTTTAAGTGAGTGTTAAGTGGTACAAAGTGATTGTGTTTACAGTAGCCGTGCTCTTTGTAGCTAGTGATCAAAATATTCATTCCACCAGAGTTTGAAAACTGTTTCATGGTTGTGGTTTTTGTTATATTTCCTGTCAGTTCGTTATTACAGATCATATTTTTGTGACATTTCCCTGGGTACAGGTCTTGGAACAAAGCAGAGTCAAAAGCACATGTGCATCATTCATGAATGTACTTCAGATGATGCATAGAGAGTGGCCATGGTGTATTCCCTCTTGGTAAACAAGCTGTAAGCTTCAACTTCCTATGGCTCCTTTTCTTGCTGTTTCTTCTTTTTTGTACTATAGAAAAACATAAACGTACAACTTCATCCATATGAGACAGGTAGATATATTGATTGATTATTGTCTCTGCAACTTGTTCATGGAAAGTTGAACAAGGACTCATCAAAGGCAGAGCAAGCAACTCGGCATTATCTTGCCAGCCACCATACCTCAAGTGTAGTTAAGTAGTATGAAGTTGAGTGACTGACTATGGTCATCGCGGTTTGGAACCCGTGAATTTCCGCAGATCGTTGGATGGATTTTGTACTCCCTCCGTTCCTAAATAGAAGCCTTTTGTTTTTGGCGCTCAGACTTGAAACTGTTTGCTGGACCTGAGTCTGTTTTCTTTTGTCGTCCTGGTTGACAGGGTTGGCTATCTTTTTCGAACCAAACAATGGACTGAATCGTAAGGTCGCCATGCATCAGTGAGAATTTAGTCCTCCAATGCTGGTGGTTTAGGCTTCATCACACGAGATGCGGCGTGGATTTTTTTTTAAAAGTACTATATAATTTGTACCAAATTCAAAAAACATATATTTAAATTGAAAAAAAAAATCAAAAATAGCACCCCGTCGGCCTCCGGGGGGCCGAAAAGGGGCCGTCGGCCTTCGGGGGGCCGAAGAGGGGCCGTCGGCCTCCGGGGGGCCGAAGAGGGGCCCGCCGGCCTCGTGGAGGCCGAAGAGTGTCAGGGGCATAAAACGTAATTAAGATGGCCTCAAATGAAAAAGTTGTCAACATGAAAAAATCTTCGCCTCGTCGAATCGGTTGATTTTGATATAAAAATCGTCTTAATCCGAGGTCGTATGCAACCTGTAGAGGCAAAACAAGATCAGAGGCAGAAGAGTGTCGGGGGCACAAAATGTAATTAAGATGACATGAAATGAAAAAGTTATCAACACAAAAAAACTTCACCTCATCGAATCGGCTGATTTTGATACAAAAATCGTCTTAATACGAGGTCGTATGCAACCTATAGAGTCAAACAAGATGAAGGACAGAAGTTGCGCAGTTACTTCGGACAGACCGAATGGATGTCAGAAAATTTGTCACGGGACACCCGGTGCATTCGGTGGGACCATCTATTTTTTTTTGTCACGGGACACCACCCAGATCACACAGCGACACCATCTAAAAAAAGTCACACGCCGGCGGGCTCATCGTCGGCCGCCTCCTTTGTCTGCGTGAAGATAACGAATAAACAATCACACGTACTACGAACATGGAACATGGAATGTGATTTGGAACATGCTGACTTGCCATGTTTTTTCTTTTCTTCTTTGAGCACATTACAATGTAAGTCGTTCACATACATCAAGCATACAATCATTCCTATAAACAGACGCATGCACGCTTTATTTCGATGAGCATTTTCGATAGACTGCATCGACACACCATCTCTTATCTCTTATCTCTTATTTACTAACTGGAAGCAAAATAATACAAGAGTACTTATTTAGTAAAATAATAGTGTTCAAAAGGAGATATACACAGAGGCCTTAACCGGATACTAATATATATCATGGGTTATGATACCGGCAAACTAGACATCATCGCCCAACGAAAAATAGCATCACCACTTTTCTCAATGGCTCGTTTAGAATTTCAGAAGGAGAAGGATCAATTAACTTAAAAGGATACTCTTTCTGTTTCTAAATATAACTCTTTTTAAAGATTATATTACGGACTACATACAGATATATATAGACATATTTTTGATGTGTAGATTCATTTATTTTGCTTCATATGTAGTCCATAGTGGAATATCTAGATAGATTTATATTTAGGAACAGAGGAAATACAAAGTAACTTTCAAAATCGTATATGCATTCGCTCAATAATTTAAGGAACTTTTGGGACAGCAGAAGTGTGAGCTTTTAGAATATTCAAGAAAGCAACCACATCTCAATGTTGAATTTAAAGATTTTAGAATATTCGCCCAATAACTCTATAACTTCCGTGTCTGATCTTGTTTTCACTCTACAGGTTGCATACGACCTCGTATTAAGACAATTTTTGTCTCAAAATCAACCGATTCGATGTGGTGAAGTTTTTTTGTGTTGATAACTTTTTCATTTGAGGCCATCTTAATTATGTTTTGTGTCCCCTGACACTCTTCTGCTCTTGATCTTGTTTTGACTCTACAAGTTGCATACGACCTCGGATTAAGACGATTTTTATATCAAAATCAACCGATTCGACGAGGCGACGATTTTTCGTGTTGACAACTTTTTCATTTAAGGTCATTTTAATTACGTTTTGTGCCCCTAACACTCTTCGGCCTCCACGAGGCCGACGGGTTCCTCTTCGGCCCTCCGAGACCGACGGACCCCTTTTCGGCCCCCCGAAGGCCGACGGGATGCTATTTTTAATATTTTTTCAATTTAAACATATGTTTTTTGAATTTGGTATAAATTAGGTAGTACTTTTGAAAAAAAATCTGGGGCGTGCTCCCCAGCTCTTGCTGGGCCAGGAACTCAGGATTCTGTCACGAAGATGACTGAATGAAGTGAACCCCCAGGCGCATAAGGATGAACAGCGACGAAGCACAATGGTACGTAAGCAGATGATCCGCAACTGATAGCGAAATGATGCCTGGACTGGACATTTATCATTGACGGGTTGAATGTTCACCGGTCAGCGATAACTTGTTAGCGCCGCTCCCAAATTACCAAAATCCATTGATGTCATCACTGACGGGTTGCTAAGTTTAGCCCTTCACTGTATCTTTGTTAAGACTGACTGATTTGTTTATGGACTGGTCAGTGATGTTATTTGCGCGGCCGTGTAAATTCCAATTCCACCGTCTTCTGCTCTCCTAACCCATCGCCGCCGATCCCCCGTCGATTAGTCTCCATCGTCTTTGGCTGCCCATGCCACTCCTCTCCCTCCTGTCCCGCCTCTGTGATGACCAATTAGAGATTGATTGCACGGGGAAGAGGAGCAAGAGTGGGGATGAGAAGAGAGTAGGTGAGGTAGGAGAAGAAGATGAGAACGATTCAAACGTTTATGCCTTGTCCAACAGAGGACGGGTCTATTAGTACAGACATGCACACTGCTAGAATTAATTAATTATGTTAATCTCTGCTTTTCTTAATTACCAAGGCAGTTACTTTTGACACGTCGGTTCCTCATGCCCCTTTGTATAGACACCTCTTGGAGGCACTCTTTGTAATCCCATATAAGACATCACCGTCCATGAAGAGGGTACATTGGTTTACTTTTACATCTCTCTCGTCTCTTGCTGAGAGCATCTCTAGCCGCATCACCAATAGGCCCTCCCTCCCAGGCGACTTTTTCGACGCCGGTACCGAAAAAACGTCCCAGTCGCGCTCCCAGGACGTCGAAATATGTCGGCTCGGCCCGTTTTTGGGCCCGGCGATCGCAGGACGCACCCGACGCACTGGAGGCGCTCTGGGGCTCCGGCGCAAGGGAAAAGCACGTCTGGCCCACACCGTCAGGCGAAAAGTCAATCTTTTTTCCAGATTCGCCTCTCCCCCCTGCGCTCGGACGCCAACCGGCTGATCCCGACGCCGCCCACCGCCCCGCCATCGCTAGATAGCCCATCCTCGTCGAAAAAAGAGCAAAGGTTTCGCCGAGGCAACCCCTCCACCACCAGTTGGGCAATTTTTTGGCGTTTTCCAACCTCGGAGGGGCAGTGTAGCGGCGGATAACAAGATAGTGTGTAGATCTACTGCTTTGCAGATTATCACCACTACTGATAAAGCCTATATTTTGTCATTTTGACATTATAATTGCTTTACAAGGTGCTCTCTCATACATTTTACTAAGTCATAACATAAGGCATTACGACTGAGTATCTACTGATTGCATCAGATTATACTCTTTAGTGCTGCGAGATCTACTCCATTTTGGAGATTATCTTCAAAGTGTCATATTTAGCAATTTAAGATTCACACTGATGGTTTCAAGATAACTTCTTGAAACACCCATTGATTTTGCTAAGTTCATTAGAACATCAAACATGATGGTCTTTAATTTACTGACCGTAAATTGACTATCTCTAGTTTACCCATAGCGGTAACATATGGCTATAGAATTTGAGAAACTTGCCCTCAATGGCCGCCCTATTTGGGCCATGGACGTCATGATCGCTCTTGTGTCTCGTGGGATAATGTGTGCAATCCAGGATTCACTTATGGTCAGGGTCACACCACTAACAGAAAAATGTTGTCTTATACATTATAAGGCATTAGATTCACATCTCAGCATCTGGTTATTCTGTATCAACAATTCCTAAGATACAATGAACTCAAGGGCAATGGTTTGAAGTTCACTTCAACCTTCAACCAGACATCACCAGTGATGATGGGATCCTATGGGCACGGAGAACGTGTGGTTGAATATGCCTCAACCGACATGTTTGGAGATTATGAATAGTCTCTCAATCTTCTGAATGGTCAATATAATTTATGTCCATTCATGTGTTGTAACAATAACATACATATTGTTGTCATCATATATTGTATATCACAATGTATTGTATCAACACTTTGGTACAAATACATTTGTATGTATTCTATATATCTGACAATGATTTTCACATTGAGAATCTTCATGTCCATATATAGATTTCTACGGGGTCAATCCGATGAAAGATGATATGTGCATTGTGGATATATGCACCACAAACTCTATACTCAGGGTCGTCCAATGTTTCCACTCTCATTGAGAGAAAGGAGATATTTTAAAATCGCTAGACGCGATGAGGTATTTGTTGGATCAACTCGAGTCATATTTACTATCCATGTGGGTACTCGAGTAACGTTGGGATTCTTTAATGCTTCCCAGGTTTAACTCGTACCCTACTAAATCATAGAGATATCCGTCAAAATAGTTTCTGTAGCGAAACTTATGATGACAACAAAGAGAAATAACTTCTCTTTACCATATGCAACGGATATGGCAAGCACATTCTCTATGTATCATCTGGATTGTACTACACATACTACAAACCCCGTACCACAGTTTGCGCCCACGATAATTTTCCAAAATATCTTGTACATGACAAGCTTGGCATTCTTGCCTTGGTCATCGAGACATTGGGTTGAAACCGAAACTATCAGCAATTTCAATAGTTTATGATTATTATGATGCTAAATTCTAACAATATTTGGATTTTGTGTGCACTACATGTGACACAGGGAAGCTAATTTCAAGGCTCGCGCATCTTAAAGTCTATGCTGTACCACTCAGATTCCTTGAATGCATCAAGTTGAGGTAAGTGGCTCTTCCTATCCATTGACTAGACTATTCAGGTGTTCCATGGTTCTAAAAGACACATCTATACGGTGGTCTCAAGTGTGGTTTATCCACACGAAACCATTGGCTCATTATCCCGATATCGATTTCAAGCAAATCGAATGGATAACATTGCAGAATTCTCCTTGAGTGCCTTCTATATGGCACTCGGATTGAAGTTTAGCAATTTATCCTAATGTCTAGACTCAAAATGGTTTAGTAGAATCCTATATCCAAGGAATTAAGCTCATTGCGTGATCTTTACTTTGAAATTGCAATTTACCAACTTTACGTTGGAGTCATGCAGTTTTACACGCTCATGACCAAACTGCATACTATTATTCCCCTCTATCTTTGATACGTGGAAATCTACCAAGTATTTACCATCTGTGGTAATTTGGTTGCATACCGATATCACCACTCGGCATACATCATTGGCCCCTCGACATATAGTTGGTATCTATGTGAGGAATAATTGTATTTTCGTCAATACCTCAAGCCCCTCGCATGGGGAGTTATTTAAGGACTGTATGCTGATTAAATGAGGAATATTTCCAGGCATTATGGGGAGAATTCAAGTACCATGAAGAATGCCAGGAAATTAGTGAAATGTTCAACACATTTCTGCCTCAAATCCTCGTACCCAAAGATCTGAACCATGCGTTCAGAAGATTTGCAACACATTGCAAATAACCCGCCAGATTCATTTACTAACTATAAAGGCATCACACAATCCTATAATCCTGCAAAAGTACGCCTGAAAGAGTGGAGGTACCAACAAAATCCACTCCACTCCCTGTTCAAAGCAACAGGGGGAGATGTATGGCAAAAGTACATCGGGATTCAGCTTCTCGCAAGCAAGGATATCAAGGCATGTGAATCAGTAAATGCAAGTCAACTTCACATTGACAGACACCTAATGGGTATATACACCCAGTGGATGGGAAACCTCCACCAACCGAGGTCATAGTGCACACAATGACCGGGATATCGGAATACCCGACTCAATCACATTGGGAAATCATGAGCAGTCACCATGGGTAACGATATTTCCATAAACTATATATTGATATATAGATTCTGGAGAATCATATAAACGGAAGTCTACAATTGTAGACATACATTTCTCAACTAGATTGCAAAACCTTTCACATGATTCAGGACCAAATACCATGGCCATGGCAAAGTGTGAACAACACTCGGACTGAACTCAAGAAAAGGGTATAATCTAGGTAGAAATGGTCTTGCCCGATAATGGGAAGGTATTCATAAGCAATACCTACACCAATTTTCTTCTGGAAACAGAATTGACAACAACGAGGTGGTGAAACAAAGAGAAAGTATTGTAGCACAAGGGTTCACGCAGATACCCAACTATTCTCCAGAGGTGAAATCTCTTTCCGATAACTTATATCATTGGTAGTACAAAATCATCTATCTCTGCAATTGATAGATGTAGTGATCACATATCCATGTGGATCACTAGATTCAGACACATATGATTGATTCCCAATGGAATCTCACTTCTGAATCGAAATGCAAAAAGCGACATACATTGTGTAAAATCAATAAGTCACCATAAGACTTATTGTTGTCGGTACATATGGTACAACCAACGTAGTGAGTTCCTTATACACAAGGATTACTCCTACAATGATGATTATCCATGTTTGTGTGTCTGCAATGACGACACATGTAATCATCTAAATGATGGAGTTTAATGAAGGATTTGGGTAAACCAAAATACCTCTCGTTACTACAACTTTAGCACCTTCATTCATACATTATGGTATACTATGTTGTATATATCAAAAATATGTTGGAGAAATTCATTATGGACAAATCTCCATCCATAACTCCCATGGTAGTTCATTCTCTAGACGTAGAGAAAGAACTATATAGACCAAGAGATGATGGAACTAAGATATTGGGACTCAACATTCCATAATGCCATTGGATCCACCAAACACAATTGGTTGGTACTCAAGAATATCTTTTGATATCTCCAATGCATCAAACATCATGTCCTGTTTTTTCAGTTTCATAGAAATGTGAACACCGACATCGTTGGATACATCAATTAGATCCCTACTATGTCAGATCGTAGACAAGCTTAGTGTTCCTACTAGGTGTGGTAGCCCTCTCATGAAGAGTCTTCGAAACATACCTCATGGCTACATCCACCAACCATTATCTCAACGATAATGTTTCTTGTGTTGCCCGGATGCAAATAGGTTACATGATAAGCAATATCACTATATTGCATATCTTGCAAGTTAAATCATGCGATTGATTTATTCATGGAGTCTCTACCAAATTTTACATTCCAAAAATATGTTTACAGAATTGGTATGTGATGGCTTCGAAATTTGCAAGAATTAGGGGGGTATCTTCCTGAATTGTTCTTGTTCAATGCATCATATTATACTATTTTTCCCTTCATGAGTTTACTTTACAGGTTCTCATAAAGGTTTTTAATGAGGTAATATCAACACAAGATCATATGTCATATTTTCTGTTTTCCCCACCGGGGCTTTTAAGAAAGTATATACGACATATTTATTGTTCTCTAAACTCTATGAGTTTTCTCATATTGAGTTAAAGAGACAATGACCATTATATGTTGCATCATTTTCTCCTTATTTTTTCCACTGGGTTTGAAGGAGTTTTAGCAACATATCAAACACCTATCAACTCATATTTTTCCAACAGGGTTTTTGGAGGAGCTTTTTCAAGATGATGATACTTACACAAATAAGCATGGATTAGGGGGAATGTTAGGATTAATTAATTATGTTAATCTCTGCTTTTGTTAATTACCAAGGGAGTTACTTTTGGCATGTCGGTTCCTCATGCCCCTTTGTATAGACACCTCTTGGAGGCGCCCTTTGTAATACTATATAAGACATCATCATCCATGAAGAGGATACACTGATTTACTTTTACATCTCTCTCATCTCTCGCCGAGTTCCAACACACACCACACGACGCACACATGACTTGGCCACATGCGACCCAAGTAGGACCTACTGGGCTCAGCCCAACACACTCATGTGCTTCTCCTTCTCCTTGCTAGTCCACAACTACATCATAACAGGTGTGACAATACCCCCCTAGTGAGAGTGCTTGATCCCAACATGGACCAGTGAGGGTACCGATGACAAAGGATTGTGTAGTCTTCCCATGTTGTCGAGTCAGGAGGGAGCGGGCACCACTGCACACAGATCTGAATGACCGAGTTGCTACCTTTCTCGACCATGCGAACGACGATCCAGGATCAGCTCGGGTTGTAATGGATTGGAGCAGCTGTCGGGTCTGGAGGACGGGGCAATTCCGAGAAGACCAGAGAGTAGTCAGGTGTGAACGACTTCAACTGAGACACATGGAAGACGGGGTGGATGCGGTTGTCCGGTGGTAACTCCGGTTTGTAAGCCATGGAAACGGTCCATTTCTCGATTGTGAATGGACCAAATAATTAGAGTACTAGTTTGAGACAGGGGCGATTCGCAACTGTAGATTGAGCATAGGGCTGCAGCTTCAAGAGAACTTGTTCAGCCACCGCAAAAGAGCGATCCATCCTATGGAGATCGGCCTTTTTCTTGTACCTATCCTGAGCCCGGGTCAACCGAACACACAGATTGTCATTCTGTGTTTGCCCAATCCAAATCAGCATCAGTATCCTCTGACACCTTGCTGGCAAGTGTGGGCAATCCTCCCAAATTAGGGTCCTGACCATACATCACTTTGAAAGGTGAGGTGTTCAACAAGGAGTGATGTGTTGTATTCTACTAGAACTTAGCACTAGGTAGCCATTGTCGGCACTTCTTTGGCTGATCATGCACTGTGCAACAAAGATACATCTGGAGGCACTGATTGACACGTTCACTCTAGCCATCCAGCTGGGGGTGATCTGCTATGGAATAGCTGAGTTTTGTTCATGTCGCCTCTAAGAGAGCATGCCATGTCACACTAGTGAAAACCCGGTTGCGATCGGAGACCCACTACTAGGGAAAAGGCTATAGGTAGATGCTTAGTAGCAGCGCATTGTGGGGAGCAACATTGCTGGTAAACCGTACCAGCAACGCGGGTTAAACTGATAGACGCTACTGTTAATTGGGGCCCATAGTGCTCCGGGGCTAGCAATAGTAGGAGCGCGTGATGCTGGGGCAGCGCTACTACTAACGTGGTATCAACATCACCGTGTGTATGGACCGCGCTGCTACTATTGCTAATCTCGGGGGCACTGTGGGCACCGTGGGCCAGGCTTAGAAGTAGCATTTGGTGCCTTGCTCGCGCTATAGCTAACGAGCTTAGTAGTAGTGCCATCCCTAGCCCCACGCTACTAGTAACCAACCTTATCCTCCCATGGACCGTCCACCTCACCCTCTTTATGCTCACTCTCTCTTGTCGTCGTTCTTCCTCCCGCCGTCGCTGCGCGCCGCCGTCCACCATTGTCACTGTCCCCGGCCTCTATAAGACTCCTCCGCCAGCCGTCGCCCATCCTCCATCGCCCCTCCCTCCTCCTCCTCCCTCCCCCAGTCGCTGCACCTCCTCCCTCCCCCCTCATTAAACTAAATTGTTTTATAGTTTCTATTTTATAGTTTGTAGTTTACTAAATTAGTTTACAGTTTCCAGTTTACCGAATTAGTTAAAAATTTAGTTGGTAGAAAAAATTATTGGATGCTCTAATTTAACTAGTAATAGAATAGAAAATTTAGATAGAATAGAAAATATATTATAAAAACTAGTAATAATTTTTTTCACTCTGTATATGTAATGTTAATTGACTGATACTTAGGGTTGACTTTCCATTTGTCGGAGCTCCTTGTCTAACTTTCAGTCTTTTCTTGAATGAAGAATCCCAACTGTTGTCGTGGGGGTTGCTTCCACTTCTTCTCATGATATAACTTGGTAATGCATGAGATAAGGAGCGGAAGCGACCATCACCGATGGCCAAAATATCACAGAGGAAGAATCCCGACTGTTGTCGTGGGGTTCGCTTCCTCCTTCTTTCCTGTGTGCTAGACATTTTGGTAATGCACTTGGGAACGAAGGGAGGAGCAGCCAACACCGATGACCGTAATATCAGTGTGAGGGAGTGTCCATCATATACACCACCATATCAGTGTGAGGGAGTGACCACCATATACACCATGAGAGATGAGGGTTTTTGAAGGAAGACTCGACATACCGAAAGTCAATCCATACTGAGTAGTGATATGTATATTGAGTTTCTGGCATTTTCCGTCGATTTTTAATATTTGAATTATGAACATAACAAATGTCTGATGATGATAGGATCCTCGAGTGCAACCACTGCACCACTTGGAAGACGATGGGTGCTTCACTGTCACACTGAAGGAGACCATCAAATATTTTACGGTATGTGTAATGGCAGCAAGTATGTAATTAAGAATGACTTGTGCTTTTTTAACATGTTATTTTTGTTTTTTGCAATTCCACTAGTGCATCCCCTGCTATGCAAGACCTTATGTCTTAGAGAAGCTCGGTTTCGAAGATAGGGAGAGTACGAAGACGAAGAAAACACACCTTAAGACGAAACACTTCATTTTGAGGTTAAGTTGTACAATGCAATAAATCACACCCAATTTGGTTGTTCAAATTGTAGAGGACTATGCAAGGCCTACAGATTTCTGGAGGATGTAACAATAACCTTCGATATTGGTGCTGAAGATGGACAATATCGATATTTAGGTGGATGTGGACATTAGTCCAATTATACATCCACATGAGTTTGTCAAACAATTTTTTAAGTAATTTAATATATTGTTTATTTAAATATAGTTGGTATTCATCCCTACTAATATTTACAATTGGCAACTAATTTCTTTTCTCCAAAAAAAGGAAGGTAGTAACAAGACCTACTATAGTTATGGCTCAGAGCTAACTTGGGAGGAGAAAAAAAATCTTGTAATATTTCTTAATGATGTTGAGACTTTTAAGATCAATTGTCAATTTTACCAAAATTATAGTGGATATGCGCCACTAGTCCATGAGTTGAACAAATGGTAACATCCGTGCAAACATCATGGTAAGATTTTTTACTATTGTGTCATTAGTCCTTCTTTTGCAAGAATTCTTCTAAAAAAACTACATTGCTAACTATGTTACTAGTATGTTCTTCAACGGAAACTTTTGAAGGATGTTGTGCCTAACCTGATGTTTACCAAAGGTAACATGAGTATTTTTAGCTTACGACCAAGTCCGTCTGTGGCTTTACATAGTGCATATTCGATTTCCTTATCAGATGAACGCCTCAACATCAAAGATGGAGAAAAGTAATGAATGCGCATAGGAAAATTGGAGACATCATGGATGTGCGTAGGCCACAAAGTGGAGACAGGTGGATCCCCGTTCTCCATTTTGGTGATGGAGGGGTTGACATGTTTATTTTATTTTACCTAAGAGAGAGGATTAGGTCTAGCTAGTATTTTTCATGTGCTATAATAATGATGAGTTAATTACCTAGGATGATAACAATTAGCTAGTGTTGGTTAACTTGGCGTGTGCTAGATGATGAGTTGTTATATGACTATGATGACGATTATGAGGAGGCCATAGTACTTGTCATGTGCTAGTATGATGATGGGTTGTTATATCATTGGGTGGGAAACATGGATGATATTATAGTGTATGGATCCAATTAACCAAGGTGATTAGTCCACTACCTACTAATCAACCTTGGTTAATTGGATCCATCCACTACCTACTAATCCAACTTGATTAATTGGATCCATCCACTTTAATCTAGTCAGTGTTTCTTACACTACCCATTCGTTGCTAACGTATAAAAATTCGTATAACGGTGTGAAAATATAGAATAAAGAAATAGTAATATCAGTGGCACGGGGCTAGAGCAGGAGCTGCTACTATTTAGCAGTAGCACATGTACAACCAACGCTAATGCTATCACAACTAGTAGTAGCATGGGGTAAAACACATGCAACTGCTAAAAGTTAGTTGTAGTGCCCTAGCAGTAGCGCGGGCCCCCATGCTACTGGTAGGCCCAAAAAACAATGCTATTAGTAGTGTTTTCCCTAGTAGTGACCAATCATTCCGGACAACGCTTGCATCCATTGTCTTACCACGCTTGCTGGCACAAATTTAGAAATGTGGTACTCCGTGCAACTTGATAATGTTATCCTAAAATGCTCGAGCCACTATTGCTGTCATGAATGGATGGCGAAGAGGAACTGAGTGAGCATATTTGGTGAAGTGATCGACTACCACCATGATCACTTTGTAGCCCTCGGACACTGGAAGTCCTTCGATAATATCAATGTGAAGTCTCACCATGGTTTTGTTGGGACTGGTAATTGTTGGAGTAGCCCAGGTGTTTTCACGTGTTCATGCTTGAATTGTTGACAGACTGAACACCGACGAACATAATCTTCCATAGCTTGTTTCAGACCCTTCCACACAAACAACTTCTTGACACGCTGGTAAATTTCTGTCACCTCTGACTGCCCCCCATCACTTGCATGAAATGTGCTTACCAATTTGGTTTGAAGGGTTGTATTGGCGCCAATCCAGATCCTGTCCTGGAAGCGAATGATGCCTTGACACAATTCGTATCCTTGATCATCCGGGCTACACAGAGCAAGGCGTAGCAGCAAATCTTGGTTGCTGTGTCGGTTTCGTAGGATTTTTTTGATCTCCTAAAGTCATTGGGGCCGACATATGTAGAGTGCATCAAGAGAGAGCAGGTGTCCCACACGGGATAGTGCATCACGGTTCATTGTCGGCACCGTGATAGTACTTGAATGAGAATTGGAGACACACCATATTGGACATGGCCTTGCGCTGCAACTATGTTTCCAATTGTTGGTCGCCGAGGTAGCAGAGTGTAACGCCCCGATCTAGACTAGCCTCACAGATCAATACTAGTCTTTTCTGCGAATTTTGTCCTCACTCATGCGCACTCGGGACCAACTTCCTTGTTAGTCACCCATCCTAGAACTACTCCAAGCCAAGCGCGCTTAACCTGGGAGTTCTGTTCGAATGGGCTCCCGGAAAAGAAGGAATTCCTTATTGATATGAGTAGTCTATCATCCTTAATAAGCCAGGCTATCACATACACCACCGCTCAAAGGAACCGACGTCCTCGTCGGGTCACAGGAACGTTCCCTCTTGGCACAAACGTCTGTGCTTCCAGTTCGATACATGTGTCATTCCGTGTGCCACGACGGGTCACCAACTTCGTGAACAACATGACCGCGCACCTGTCGGCAAACATCCGTGTAACCGCGAGGGTCGGCTCTAATACCAACTTGTCACGCCCCGGACACAACATCTGGTGGAATCTAGACTAGCCTCATGGGCTCTCGGAAAAGAAGGAATTCCTTATTGATATGAGTAGTCTATCATCCTTAATAAGCCAGGCTATCACACAGAGGCTCTTATGATCCATGACGATGATGAACTAGGCGCGTTGGAGGTATGAACCCTAGGCCTTATTTCCAAGCATTTATACAACATTTTGCTTGCTGTTCTACACACTTGTTACCTTGTTGTTTCTATATTTTTAGATTACAAAAACCTATATATATCATCCATATTGCACTTGTATCACCATTTCTTCACCGAACTAGTGCACCTATACAATTTTCCATTGTATTGGGTGTGTTGGGGACACAAGAGATTTCTTGTATTTGATTGTAGGGTTGTTTGAGAGTGACCATCTTAATCCTACACCTCACACGGATTGATAAACCTTAGGCCATCCACTTGAGGGGAAATTGCTACTGTCCTACAAAACTCTGTGCTTGGAGGCCCAACATAGTCTACAAGAATAAAGTTGTGTAGTAGACATCAAGCTCTTCTCTGGTACTGTTGCCGGGGAGGTGAGTCCTTGAAGGTATATCTTTAGATCTTGCAACTAAATCTTTTTGTTTCTTGTTTTTCACTTGTTTGGTCTTATGAAAGAAAACTACAAAAAATGGAGTTTAGGTTGCCTCATTTGCTTCGTCTTTATAATGTCTTTCGTTAAAATGATGGTTCGGAAAATTGTGCTCAATTGTTAGAGGAAGAATTTGGGAAAATGGTTAATGTGAATTCCTTGAATGATGAGCATGATAGTAATATTGCTAGTATGAATTCTCTGAATATCCATGATGCTAATGATATGCAAAGGCACAACCTTGGGGATGCTATGTTTGATGAAGATGATATTTTTAGTCCCCCAAGTTTTGATGAGCAAATTTATTATGATTATGGCATTGATACTCGTGATCTGCGTTGGATTTTCCGTGAAGAGTAACGGGTTATCGCAGCAAAAAGTGGGTAAGTATTTCCCTCAGTTAAAAGAACAATGTTTATCGAACCAATAGGAATACCAATCCTCAACCGTCTTCAGCGGCTGCACACAAAGAAACAAACCACTTGCACCCAACGTCGGCAAGAGGGTTGTCAATCCACTTGATCTCTTTATTTGCAAGCAAGTGAGTTGTGTAGGTAATTGTAAATTACAAAATAAAATAAATAATAGCAAGGTAATGAAAGCGTTTTTGAATAGACTCGGGGCCGTAGAGTTCTCTAGTGGCATCTCTCATGAAAGTAGCATATGGTGGGTAAAGAAATTACTATTGGGCAATTAATAGAAAAGCGAATAGTTATGCGATTTTCACGACAATGATCATATATAGGCATCAAGTCCATAAGCAAATAGGCCAAATCCTGCCTGCACCTATTACGATTACTCCACCCATCCACCACTATCCAGCATGGATCTAGAGTATTAAGTAAAATAGAATAATGCTTAGAGAACAATGATAGGATGTAGACAAAGTAAAGTCAATCAATATGACTAAACCCAGTCGTTTTATCCTTAGTAGAAGCAAGACATAGAAGAAACTTGTCCCCTTCTGTCACTAGGATATAGAAACTCACCAGGTTGTACCTATTACAACTCACCACTCCCACCGAAGAAATATCAATCTAGGGTGCCAAACTATCTCAATAGACCGGAGAGCATTACGAAGCTATGATGATCATGCAAATAAGAATCTTAATATTCAGAGGTGACTCAAATACTTTTCATGAATAATCTGAACATAAACTCATAATTCATCGGATCCCAACAAATGCACCATACAAATGGATTACATCGGATTGATCAAGGCAAAGATGCGATGAACATTGTACTGTAGATCAAGAGAGAGAGAGATTGCCATCTAGGTACTACCTACGGACCCGTAGGTCTATGGTGAACTACTCACACACCATGGTGAGGGCAGCAAGGTTGATGAAGAAGCCCTCCGTGATCGATCTCCCCTCGGGCAGGGTGCCGGAACGGAGGTGAAGATGGCCTCCCGTCGGAACAGAGACTTGCGGCGGAGGAAAAGGTGTCTCGGGAGCGCTTTTGGAGTTTTTAGGGTATATGTGAATTTATACGCCAGAGAACGACGTCAGGAGAGGTGCCAGGGGCCACCACATATCAGGGCGCGCCCCCTGGTGGCACGTCCTGTTGTGTGGTGGGGCCCTGGTGCAACTCCCGGCCTTCCTCAGAAGATTCTAGGTCTTGAATTTGTCCAAAAAATCGTCAAATTTTTTTGTTTCAACTGGACTTCGTTTGGTACTATAACTCTAAAAAGGCAAAAACACATAGAAAACAACAACTAGAACTAGGCACTGGGTCAATAGGTTTGTGCTCAAAATATTATAAATTGGTAAATAAATCCAAAAAGTATCCTAGAATGATGATATATCAGCATGGAGCAATCAAAAATTATAGATGTATCAGCATCCCCAAGCTTAATTCCTGCTCGTCCTCGAGTAGGTAATGTTGGAAATATGCCCGAGAGGCAATAAATAAAGTGTTCATTATTATATTCCCTTGTTCATGATAATCGTTTATTATCCATGCTATAATTGTATTAATTGGAAACATGGATACATGTGTGGATACATAGACAAACACAATGTCCCTAGTATACCTCTAGTGAACTAGCTCGTTGATCGAAAGATGGTTAAGGTTTCCTAGCCATGGACATGAGATGTCATTTGATCATGGGATCACATCATTAGGAGAATGATGTGATGGACAAGACCCAGACTACAAACATAGCTTATGATCGTGTCAGTTTATTGCTACTGTTTTCTGCATGTCAAGTATATGTTCCTATGACCATGAGATCATGCAACTCACAGATATCAGAGGAGTACCTTGTGTGTATCAAACGTTGCAACATAACTGGGTGACTATAAAGGTGCTCTACAGGTGTCTCCGAGGGTGTCTGTTGAGTTGGCATGGATCAAGACTGGGATTTGTTACTCCGTGTGACGGAGAGGTATCTCAGGGCCCACTCGGTAATAGAACATCACAATAAGCCTTTCAAGCAATGTGACTAAGTGTTAGTTACGGGATCTTGTATTACGAAACGAGTAAAGAGACTTGCCAGTAACGAGGTTGAACTAGGTATGGAGATACCGACGATCGAATCTCGGGCAAGTAACATACCGAAGAACAAAGGGAACATCATACGGGATTAACTGAATCCTTGACATAGAGGTTCGACCGATAAAGATCTTCGAAGAATATGTAGGAACCAATGTGGACATCTAGGTCCCGCCATTGGTTATTGACCGTAGAGGTGTCTCGGTCATGTCTACATAGTTCTCGAACCCGCAGGGTCTGCACACTTAAGGTTTGGTGACGTTTCGGTAGTATAGAGTTGTGTATGGTGGTGATCGAAGTTTGTTCGGAGTCCCAGATGAGATCCCGTACGTCACGAGGAGCTCCGTAATGGTCCAAAGGTAAAGATTCATATATAGGAAGTCCTGTTTTGGTCGCCGGAAAAGTTCCGGGCTTATCGGTAGTGTACCGGGAGTGCCGGTAGTGTACCGGGAGACCTCCGGGAGGGGTATTTCGACCCAAGAGGCTTCATGGGCTGTGGGAGAGTGAATATCAGCCCTTAGTGGGCTGGTGGAAACTCCCACACAACGCCCATGTGGCTGGAGAAGAAAACCCCAAAGGAAAAAGGTGGAAACGGGCAAAAAGGAAAAAAAAGGGATGAATCCTAATCCTACTAGGAGTGGAGGAGGTGGACTCCTCCTCTCCTAGTTCGGCCGAAGCCTAGGAGGCTTGGAGGCCAAGATACCTCCTCTCCTCCTCTCCTCCTATATATACTAGTGGATTTCTAGGGTTTTGGACTTGATTTTTGAGCCACATGCAAACCCTAATCTCTAGTGCATAGTTTCTCCTCTAGATCGGTTTTCTGCAGTGCTTAGGCGAAGCCCTATCGGAATTGCTCCACCACCATTGCCGGAGCGCCGTCAGGCTGCCGGAGAACTCTTCTTCCTCTCCACTCCTTCTTGCTGGATCAAGACGGTGGACATCGTCATCAAGCTGTACGTGTGCTGAACGCGGAGGGTGTCGTACGTTCGGTGCTAGATCGGAAGGATCGTGATCAAGTTCGTGAGACGGATCATGATCAAGTTCGTGGGACGGATCGTGATCGGATCGCGGGACGGATCGTGATTGGATCGCGGGATGGATCGTGATTGGATCACGGGACGCACGGCTATTTGGATCGCGAAGACGTTCGACTACACCAACCGCATTTCTTAACGCTCCCCGCTTAGCGATCTACAAGGGTATGTAGATCCAGTCTCCCTCTCGTAGATGCTCATCACCATGGATAGATCTTCGTGTGCGTAGGAATTTTTTTGTTTCCCATGCAACGGTCCTCTATAGTGGTATTTGAGCTAGGTCTATGTGTAGATGAGATCTCGAGTAGAACACAAAAGGTTTGTGGGCGTTGATGCTTAGATTGCTTCCTCCCTTGGTCGGATTTTGGTTCAGCGGTATTGTGAGATGAAGCGGCTCGGACCAACATTACTTGTATGCTTACGAGAGACCGGTTCCCTCGACGCAACTTGTTGCCTAGATGGCTTGCGGATGGCAGTTTCTCTGACTTTAGCTGGATCAGATTCGACAAAGGCGGTCCTTGAGAAGGTTGAAAAGGAAATTATGTATCACCGTTGTAGTTTATGCGTAGGTGAGCATCGTTCTTGCTAGAAACCCACAGCAGCCATGTAAAACATGCAACAACAATTAGAGGACGTCTAACTTGTTTTTGCAGGGTATGTTGTGATGTGATATGGCCAATTACATGATGTGATATATGTGATGTATGAGATGATCATGTGATGTATAGAATTTCACGACTTGCATGTCGATGAGTACGGCAACCGGCAGGAGCCATAGGGTTGTCTTTAATTATTGTATGACCTGCGTGTGAATAATTAAGCACTATGTAATGCTTTACTTTATCGCTAAATGGTAGCAATAGTAGTAGAAGCATGCAGGGTGTCACAACCTCGATGGCGACACGTTGATGGAGATCATGGTGTCGTGCCGGTGATGATGAAGATCATGCCGGTGCTTTCAAGATGGAGATCTAAAGCACAAGTTCATGGCCATATCATGTCACTTATGAATTGCATGTGATGTTAATCCTTTTATGCACCTTGTTATGCTTAGTACAACGATAGCATTATAAGGTGATCCCTCACTTAAATTTCAAGATAAAATTGTGTTCTCCCCGAGTGTGTACCTTTGTGAAAGTTCGTCGTGTTGAGACACAACGTGATGATCGGGTGTGATAGACTCTACGTTCACATACAATGGGTGCAAGCCAATGTTGCACGCGTAGAACACTCGGGTTAAACTTGACGAGCCTAGCATGTACAGACATGGCCTCAGAACACAAGAGACCGAAAGGTTGAACATGAGTCATATAGTAGATATGATCAACATAATGATGTTCACCATTGAAGCCACCTCAACTCACGTGATGATCGGACTTGAGTTGGTGGATTTGGATCATGTGACACTCAGATGACCTGAGGGATGTCAATTTAAGTGGGAGCTTTAGTAATTTGATTAACTAAACTCATTATCTTGAACAATAGTCTAAGTGAACGTTGCATATTTATGTTGTAGATCAATGGCTCGCGCAGTAGCACCCCTGAATTTTAATGCGTTCCTAGAGAAAGCTAAACTTAAAGATGATGGAAGTTACTTTGTTGACTGGGCCCATAATCTGAGGATTATCCTCACGGCTTCCCAGAAATCATATGTCCTTGATGCACCGCTTGGTGACCAACCAGAAGACATGACCTCCGAAGACGTTAAGAACGCTTGGGAGGCACGTACTGGAGATTACTCAATAGTTCAGTGTGCAATATTGTATGGCTTAGAACCGGGACTTCAAAGACGTTTTGAACGTCATGGAGCATATGAGATGTTCTAGGAGTTGAAGTTTATCTTTCAGAAGAACGCCCGTATCGAGAGGTATGAAACCTTTGATAAGTTCTATGCTTGCAAGATGGAGGAGAACGGGTCTATCAGTGAACATATACTCAGAATGTCTGGGTATTCAACTCTTCTAGCGGAGTTGGGAATTGCCCTTCCGCCAGAGGCGATCACTGACAGAGTTCTTCAATCACTGCCACCTAGTTACAAGAGCTTTGTGATGAACTATAACATGCACGGGATGAACAAGTCAGTCGCCGAGCTGTTTGCGATGCTAAAAGTCGCTGAGTCTGAAATCCAGAAAGAACATCAAGTGTTGATGGTCAATAAAACCACTAGTTTCAAGAAAAATGGCAAAGTCAAGGGCAAGGGCAATAAGGGTAAAACCAAGAAGGATGGCAAAGCAGTTGCTACTCCTGCAAAGAAGCCCAAGCATGGACCCAAGCCAGAAACTGAGTGCTTTCATTGCAAAGGAACTGGTCACTGGAAGCGGAACTACCCCAAGTACTTGGCTGATAAGAAGGCGGCCAACGACAAACAAGGTATATATGATATACATGTTATTGATGTGTACCTTACTAGCTCTCGTAGTAGTGCCTGGGTATTTGATACCGGTTCGGTTGCTCACATTTGCAACTCAAAGCAGGAACTACGGAATAAATGAAGGCTGGCAAAGGACGAAGTGACGATGCGCGTGGGAAATGGTTCCAAGGTTGATGTGATCGCCGTCGGCACGCTCTCTCTTCGATTACCATCGGGATTAGTGATGAACCTGAATAATTGTTATTTAGTGCATGCGTTAAGCATGAACATTATATCTGGATCTTGTTTATTGCGAGACGGTTACTCATTTAAATCAGAGAATAAAGGTTGTTCTATTTATATGAGTAATATCTTTTATGGTCATGCACCCAATGTTAGGGGTTTATTCATACTGAATCTTGATAGTGATGACACACATGTTCATAACATTGATGCCAAAAGATGTAGATTTGATAATGATAGTACCACTTTCTTGTGGCATTGCCGTTTAGGTCATATTGGTGTAAAACGCATGAGGAAGCTCCATGCTGATTGACTTTTGGAGTCACTTGATTTTGAATCACTTGACACATGTGAACCATGTCTCATGGGCAAGATGACTAAAACGCCGTTCTCTGGAACAATGGAACGGGCGAGTGACTTATTGGAAATCATAGGCACTGATGTGTGCGGTCCAATGAATGTTACAGCGCGTGGTGGATATCGTTATTTTCTCACCTTCACTGATGACTTAAGTAGATATGGGTATATTTACTTAATGAAACACAAGTCTGAAACGTTTGAAAAGTTCAAGCAATTTCAGAGTGAAGTTGAGAATCATCGCAACAAGAAGATTAAATTCCTGCGATCTGATCGAGGAGGTGAATATCTGAGTTATGAGTTTGGCAGTCACTTAAGATAGTGTGGAATTGTTTCATAGTTGACACCGCCCGGAACACCACAACGTAATGGTGTGTCCGAACGTCGTAATCGAACCTTATTAGATATGGTGCGTTCTATGATGTCTCTTGCTGATTTGCCACTATCGTTTTGGGGTTATGCATTAGAGACAACTGCATTCACTTTAAATAGGGCACCATCAAAATCCATTGAGACGACGCCATATGAACTATGGTTTGGCAAGAAGCCAAAGTTATCGTTTCTTAAAGTTTGGGGATGTGATGCTTATGTCAAAAAGCTTCAGCCTGAAAAGCTGGAACCCAAAGCGGAGAAATGCGTCTTCATAGGATACCCGAAAGAGACAGTCGGGTATACCTTCTATCTCAGATCCGAAGGCAAAGTGTTTGTCTCTAAGAACGGAACATTTCTTGAGAAAGAGTTTCTCTCGAAAGAATTGAGTGGGAGGAAAATAGAGCTTGATGAGGTTATTGAACCTTTACTTCAACCAGAAAGTAGCGCAGCACAGAAAGATGTTTCTGTGGAACCTACGATGGTAGAAGAGGAAGTTAATGATGATGATCATGAAGCTTCGGATCAAGATGCTATTGAACCTCGTAGGTCGACAAGGCCGCGTACTACCCCTGAGTGGTACGACAACCCTGTCTTGGAGGTAATGTTGTTGGACAACAATGAACCTACGAGCTATGGAGGAGCAGTGATGGGCCCAGATTCCGAGAAATGATTAGAGGCCATGAAATCCGGGATGGGATCCAAGTATGAAAACAAAGTATGGACTTTGGAAGTATTACCTGAAGGGCGAAAGGCCATTCAGAACAAATGGATCTTTAAAAAGAAGACAAACGTGGATAGTAATGTTACCGTCTATAAAGCTCGACTTGTGGCAAAGGGTTTTTCACAAGTTCAAGGAGTTGACTACGATGAGACTTTCTCACCCGTAGCGATGCTTAAGTCTGTTAGAATCATGTTATCAATAGTTGCTTATTTCGACTATGAAATTTGGCAGATGGATGTCAAAACAGTGTTCCTCAATGGTTTCCTTGAGGAAGAGTTGTATATGATGCAGCCCGAAGGTTTTGTCAATCCAGAGAATGCTGATAAATTGCAAACTCCAGTGATCCATTTATGGACTGGTGCAAGCATCTCGGAGTTGGAATAAGCGCTTTGATGAGGTGATCAAAGCGTTTGAGTTTATACAAGTTTACGGAGAAGCTTGTATTTACAAGAAAGTCAGTGGGAGCTCTATAGCGTTTCTAGTATTATATGTGGATGACATATTGCTGATTGGAAACAATATAGAAATGCTGGAAAGCGTGAAGGAATATTTGAAGAAGAGTTTTTCAATGAAGGACCTAGGAGAAGCTGCTTTCATATTAGGCATTAAGATCTCTAGAGATAGATCGAGACGCTTAATAGCACTTCCACAGAGCACATACCTTGATAAAGTTTTGAAGAAGTTCAAAATGGACCAGTCCAAGAAGGGGTTCTTGCCTGTGTTACAAGGTGTGAAGTTGAGTAAGACTCAATGCCCAGTAACTGCAGAAGATAGAGAAAAGATGAGTGTCATCCCCTATGCTTCAGCCATAGGCTCTATCATGTATGCAATGCTGTGCACAAGACCCGATGTCAGCCTTGCCATAAGTATGGCCGGAAGGTTTCAAAGTGATCCTGGAATGGAGCACTGGCAAGCGGTCAAGAATATCCTTAAGTACCTGAAAAGGACTAAGGAAATGTTTCTCGTTTATGGAGGGGATGAAGAGCTCGTCGTAAAGGGTTACATCGATGCAAGCTTTGACACTGATCCGGACGAATCTAAGTCGCAAACCGTATACGTATTTATTCTTAACGTGGGAGCGGTAAGCTGGTGCAGTTCCAAGCAAAGCGTGGTAGCTGATTCTACGTGCGAAGTGGAATACATCGCAGCCTCGGAGGCGGCGAAGGAAGGTGTCTGGATGAAGCAGTTCATGACAGATCTAGGAGTAGTGTTGGGGAACGTTGCATGGGAAACAAAAAATTTCCTACGCACACGAAGATCTATCCATGGTGATGAGCATCTACGAGAGGGAGAGTGGATCTACATACCCTTGTAGATCGCTAAGCAGGAAGCGTTAAGAAACGCGGTTGGTGTAGTCGAACATCTTCGCGATTCAAATCGCCGAGCGTCCTGCGATCACATCACGATTCGTCCCGCGATCCAATCACGACCCATCCCGCAAACTCATCACAATCCGTATCGCGATCTCATCATGATCTGTCCCGCGATCTCATCACGATCCATCCCGTGAACACATCACGAACGGTCTCGCGATCTTGTTCACGGTCCTTCTGATCTAGTGCCGAACGGACGACACCTCCGCGTTCAGCACACGTGCAGCTTGATGACGATCTCCGCCATCTTGATCCAGCAATAGGAAGTGGAGAGGGAGAAGAGTTCACCGGCAGCGTGACGGCACTCCGGTGATAGTGGTGGAGCAATTCCGGCAGGGCTTCGCCTAAGCACTGTAGAAAACCGATCTAGAGGAGAAACTATGCACTAGAGGAACGGGTAGCACGTGGCTGAAAATTCTGTGCCAAAACCCTAAAATCCTCTAGTATATATAGGAGGAGAGGAGGAGGAGTCTTGTCTGCCAAAAATCCAGCCCTTGGGTCGACCAAAGTGGGGAGGAGAGGAGGACTCCTCCAATCCTAGTAGGACTAGGATTCCTCCCTTTTTTGGCCCTTTTCCACCTTTTTCCCTTTGGGCTTTTTCTCCCAGCCGCATGGGACTTGTCTGGGACTTCAACCAGCCCAAAAAAGGCTGGTATTTACTCTCCCACAGCCCATGAAGCCTCTTAGGTCGAAATACCCCTCCCGGTGGTCTCCCGGTACACTACCGGCACTCCCGGTACATTACCGATTAGCCCGAAACTTTTCCGACGACCAAAATGGGACTTCCTATATATCAATCTTTACCTCCGGACCATTCCAGAGCTCCTCGTGACGTCCTAGATCTCATCCGGGACTCCGGACAACCTTCGGTTACCACCATACATAACTCTATACTACCGAAACGTCACCAAACCTTAAGTGTGCAGACCCTGCGGGTTTGAGAACTATGTAGACATGACCGAGACACCTCTACGGTCAATAACCAATAGTGGGCCCTGGATGACCATACTGGTTCCTACATATTCTACGAAGATCTTTATCGGTCGAACCTCTATGTCAAGGATTCAGTCAATCCCGTATAACGTTCCCTTTGTTCTTTGGTATGTTACTTGCCCGAGATTCGATCGTCGGTATCTCCATACCTAGTTCAACCTCGTTACCGGCAAGTCTCTTTACTCATTCCGCAATACAAGATCCCGTGACTAACACTTAGTCACATTGCTTGCAAGGCTTGTTGTGATGTTGTATTACCGAGTGGGCCCTGAGATACATCTCCGTCATACGGAGTAACAAATTCCAGTCTTGATCCATGCCAACCCAACAGACACCCTCGGAGATACCTGTAGAGTACCTTTATAGTCACCCAGTTACGTTGTGACGTTTGATACACACAAGGCACTCCTCCGGTGTCAGTGAGTTTCATGATCTCATGGTCATAGGAACAGATACTTGACATGCAGAAAACAATAGCATTAAACTGACACGATCATATCCTACGTTTGTAGTTTGGGTCTTGTCCATCCCATCATTCTCCTAATGATGTGATCCCGTTATCAAATGACATCTCATGTCAATGGCTAGGAAACCTTAACCATCTTTGATCAACGAGCTAGTCTATTAGAGGCATACTAGGGACATGGTTTTGTCTATGTATCCACACATGCATCTAAGTCTCCGATCAATACAATTATAGCATGGATAATAAATGATTATCATGAACAAGGAAATATGATAATAACTAATTTATTATTGCCTCTAGGGCATATTTCCAATAAGTAGTGCCCAGTGCACTGAATCCAATGAACCTGTTCTGTGACAACACTGGTGCCATTGCTCTGGCCAAATAACCAAGGTTTCACCAGAGGGCCAGACACATAAAGTGACGCTTCAACTCCATCCATGATTACATCATGGAGAAAGACATAAATATTTGCAAAAGTGCACATAGATCTGAATGTTACAGAACCGTTGACTAAACCTCTTCCAAGGGCTAAACATGATCAACACCAGAACTGCATGGGTGTTCGATTCATTACAATGTAAATCACATAGTGATGTGAACTAGATTATTGACTCTAGTGCAAGTGGGAGACTGTTGGAAATATGCCCTAGAGGCAATAAATAAAGTGTTTATTATTGTATTTCCTTGTTCATGATAATCATTTATTATCCATGCTATAATTGTATTAATTGGAAACATGGATACATGTGTGGATACATAGACAAACACAATGTCCCTAGTATACCTCTAGTGAACTAGCTCGTTGATCGAAAGATGGTTAAGGTTTCCTAGCCATGGACATGAGATATCATTTGATAACGGGATCACATCATTAGGAGAATGATGTGATGGACAAGACCCAAACTACAAACGTAGCTTATGATCGTGTCAGTTTATTGCTACTGTTTTCTGCATGTCAAGTATATGTTCCTATGACCATGAGATCATGCAACTCACAGATATAGGAGGAGTACCTTGTGTGTATCAGACGTTGCAACGTAACTGGGTGACTATAAAGGTGCTCTACAGGTGTCTTCGAGGGTGTCTGTTGAGTTGGCATGGATCAAGACTGGGATTTCTTACTCCGTGTGATGGAGAGGTATCTCAGGGCCCACTCGGTAATACAACATCACAATAAGCCTTGCAAGCAATGTGACTAAGTGTTAGTTACGTGATCTTGTATTACGGAAGGAGTAAAGAGACTTGCCAGTAATGAGGTTGAACTAGGTATGGAGATACCGACGATCGAATCTCGGGCAAGTAACATACCGAAGAACAAAGGGAACATCATACGGGATTAACTGAATTCTTGACATAGAGGTTCGACCAATAAAGATCTTCGAAGAATATGTAGGAAACAATGTGGACATCCAGGTCCTGCCATTGGTTATTGACCGTAGAGGTGTCTCGGTCATGTCTACATAGTTCTTGAACCCGCAGGGTCTGCACACTTAAGGTTTGGTGATGTTTCGGTAGTATAGAGTTGTGTATGGTGGTGACCGAAGTTTGTTCGGAGTCCCAGATGAGATCCTATACATCACGAGGAGCTCCGGAATGGTCTGGAGGTAAAGATTCATATATAGGAAGTCCTGTTTTGGTCGCCGGAAAAGTTCCGGGCTTATCGATAGTGTATCGGGAGTGCCGGTAGTGTACCGGGAGACCTCCGGGAGGGGTATTTCGACCCAAGAGGCTTCATGGGCTGTGGGAGAGTGAATATCAGCCTGTAGTGGTCTGGTGGAAACTCCCACACAACGCCCATGTGTTTGGAGAAGAAAACCCAAAAGGAAAAAGGTGGAAAAGGGCAAAAAGGAAAAAAGGGATGAATCCTAATCCTACTAGGAGTGGAGGAGGTGGACTCCTCCTCTCCTAGTTCGGCCGAAGCCTAGGAGGCTTGGAGGCCAAGCTGCCTCCTCTCCTCCTCTCCTTTTATATATACTAGTGGATTTCTAGGGTTTTGGACTTGATTTTTGAGCCACGTGCAAACCCTAATCTCTAGTGCATAGTTTCTCCTCTAGATCGGTTTTCTGAAGTGCTTAGGCGAAGCCCTGCCGGAATTGCTCCACCACCATCGCCGGAGCGCCGTCAGGACGCCGGAGAACTCTTCTTCCTCTCTACTCCTTCTTGCTGGATCAAGACGGTGGAGATCATCATCAAGTTGTACGTGTGCTGAACGCAGAGGTGTCGTCCGTTCGGTGCTAGATCGAAAGGATCGTGATCAAGTTCGTGAGACGGATCGTGATCAAGTTCGTGGGAGGGATCGTGATCGGATCGCGGGACGGATCGTGATCGGATCACGGGACGCACGACGATTTGGATCGCGAAGACGTTCGACTACACCAACCGCGTTTCTTAACGCTCCCCGCTTAGCAATCTACAAGGGTATGTAGATACACTCTCCCTCTCGTAGATGCTCATCACCATGGATAGATCTTCGTGTGCGTAGGAATTTTTTTGTTTCCCATGCAATGTTTCCGTATAGGTAAATCATAGACATAATTTTTGATTTGACATGCTACCCATTATGTAATCTTTTGCATGTGTGCTCATTGAGAAATGATGAATTAACAAATAACAACATAGTAATAGTTATAAGTATAAGAAACATAATCATTGATTTTTTTAAAGTATATGATCCTAAAAGAATGTGGTGGGCTGATTTGGCCGCCCCTATTTTTATTTTATTTTTCATTTGGAGTCTCATCCCGACTTGTGGGGGAATCATAGTCTCCATGATTCTTTCCTCACCGGGAGAATGTTGTAATAATGATGATCATCACACTTTTTTACTTACAACTCAATATGAAGAACTGATAGGAAGATATGACTCTATATGAATGCCTCTGGTAGTGTACCAGGATGTGCAATGATCTAGCGTGACATGTATCAAAAACATAATGAAGGTGGCTTTGCCACAAATACTATGTCAGCTCTATATGATCATGCAAAGCATTATGATGATGAACGAACTAGTCATGTGAAGTGATGATGGAATTTGCACGGCAATATATCTCGGAATGGCTATGGAAATGGCATGATAGGTAGGTATGGTGGATATTTTGAGGAAGATATAATGAGGCGTATGTGCAATAGAGCGTATCATGTCATGGGGTTTGGATGCACCGGCGAATATTTGCATCGATCCTCGAGGTGAGAATGGGCTATGCACGACACCGAAGAGGCTAGCAAATATGAGAATGTGAAGATGCGTGTGTCCATGGTGTCACATTAGTCATAAAGAACTCACATACTTATTGAAAAGTTTTATTACTTTTATCATAAATCAAAGTACTCCTCGCATGCCCTGAGGGAGGAGGTTGGTAGTAGTTAACCATCGCGCGCCCCCAACTCGAAACAACACTAGGATTTCAACGAGGAATAAAAATGCTCACACATCATCACCATGCCTCTTTAATTTTTAGATGAATAACAAGTTAGCACTTATTAATCTCGACACTTCTATGAATAAAGAATTGTGGAACCACACCCTTTTCATATTGCCACATCAATGTCATTAACCCACAACTTCTTTATATGTGCTACACGATGGTTTTGATTATCATTCATTGAATACTTAATATTCTTGGACTAGTCTTATGACCCATGCAAATTACCATCACTATTTATTCAGATCTCAAATAAATATAAGTGAAGAACGAGATCATACCATTTCTATAAAATCTACACTCCACCGTCCTCAAAAGGATATAAGTGAAGTATTAGAGCAACTGCCAAGCTCAAAAGGTATAAGTGAAGCACATAGAGTATTCTAGCAAATTATCATGAAGTTGTGTCTCTCTCAAACAGGTGTGTCCAGAAAATGATGATTGTGAGAAACTGAAAGTAAAAGCAAACAAAAGCAAATGATGCTCCAAGCAAAACACATATCATGTGATGAATAAAAACATAGCTCCAAGTGACATACCGATGGATTGAGACGAAAGAGGGGATGACTTCCGGGGCATACCGAAGCTTAGATGCTTGAGTCTCCTTAGAATTATACTTGGGGTGCCTTAGGCATCCCCAATCTTATGCTCTTGCTACTCCTTATTCCGTAGTCCATCGTGATCTCACCCAAAACTTGAAAACTTCAATCACACAAAACTCAACAAAACTTCGTGAGATTCGTTAGTATAAGAAACATATTGCATACTTGAGGTATTGTGATAAATTGATTATTAATTAGTATTTGCATTATAGGTAATGTATTCTAACTTCTCCATGGATTATACCCCCTGATACAACACATAGCATAATCAAAACAAGCAAACTATGCAAGCAAAATAGAATCTGTTTAAAACAGAACAATCTGTAGAAATCTGTAGAGGACCCATACTGCTGAAACTCTACAGATGCTTAAAAAGTAGGATAACATAAATAATTTCTATAGAAATACTGTGTTAAAATTTCAGATCATTATCACGCTCGAGAAAAATGACAATTCCTGTACTGGAGTCAAAGTTTCTCTTTCTATTTCAGCATCGTTTCTAGTCATCTTGTGAGTCATACCAAAGGCTTTACCTTGCAAAAACACTAATTAAAACATAAAAAAACAATAATTAGAGAGGCAACAATTATTTTATCACAAAATAACAGAAAAATATACATATTGGGTTGCCTCCCAACAAGCGTTGTTGTTTTATGCCCCTAGCTAGGCATAATGCATAGTTTCAAGTGTTGTCGTCTTTGACACTCAACCCATAAGTGTCTCTCATGATTGATTCATAAGGTGGTTTAATTATATTCCTAGGGAAGTGTCCTGTCCCTTTATTTAATAGGAATTGGAATCTTATGTTTCCCTCTTTCAAATCAATAATTGCACCTATAGTTCGTATAAATGGCCTTCCAAATATTATGTGACAAGAAGGATTGCAATAAATATCAAGCACAATGAAATATACAAGCACATAATTTTTGTTTGCAATAATAAGCACATCATTAATTCTTCCTAAAGGTTTCTTGATGGTAGAATCCACAAGATGCAAGTTTAGGGAACACTCTTCAATATTAGTGAGACCAAGCACATCACATAAAGTTTTAGGTGTGGTTGAAACACTAGCACCAAGGTCACACAAAGCATTCAATTCATATTTGTTTATATTTATTTTTATAGTAGGTTACCACTCATCATGCAATTTCTAGGAATAGAAGTTTCAAGGTCAAGCTTCTCATCATAAGGTTTTATCATAGCTTCCACTATATGTTCAGTAAAAGCTTTGTTTTGTTCATAAGCATTGGGTGAGCTAATAATGAATTGCATCAAGGAAATACATTCTACTAAAGATCATTTATCATAATTAAATTCCTTGTAATCCAATATAGTGGGCACATCACTAGTTAAAATTTTGACCTCTCCAGACCCACTTTTTCAGTTTTAGCATTAGAATCATCACCCTCCAAGCAAACGGGGTGCTCCTCAACTAATGTTGACTCATCTCCAGTCCCTTTATCATTCGTATTCAGAGAAGTAAACAAAGATTCAATAGGAAAAACACCAATCATTTTAAGATCTTCATCATGATTCTGGTAACAACCGGGTGGAAGAGCATTTTCTTGCTTAGCTCTCAACTTAGCGGTCCTATCCTTACTTTCATTAATAGATAGGTGGATAGATTTAATAGTCTAATTAAAATCATGCTTGGGTGTCAAAGACTTATTTTTAAGAGTTTCAACATCAAGAGCAATTCTATCCATGTTTTTAGCCAAAGTATCAATCATATGCAACTTTTCTTCTACGTAATATTGAAAACCTTTTGAGAGTTAATAAATTATTTAATTGTATTATCAAGATTAGATGGTATCCTATTAGAATTTGTAGAAGTATTGCTATATAAATTACCATAATAATTTCCATAGTTGTTAGAGGAATTACCGGGATATGGTCTAGCATTGAAATTTTCTTCTATAAGCATGGTTGTTGAAATTATTTCGCGAGATGAAGGTCACATCAATAGCATCATTATTTTTCTCAATAAAAGCATCCACCTTTTCACTCTAAGTAGCTATTTCTTTGACATAATTTACCTTCTTACTAGTTGGATCTCTTTCGGTATGCCATTGAGAATAATTTGTCATAATGTTGTCCAGAAGTTTCGTGGCCTCTCCTAAGATCACATCCATAAAGGCACCTAATTCACTTTGCCTCTTCACAATATAATTATCCATATCCTTGTTCTTTTGCATGTCACATAATTCAATAAGGTATTAAGATGTGATGCGGGATCCTCATTAGGACTTCCCAAAAATTGATCTTTCATCACAAGGTTGAGCAATGCAGCATTAATATCAAATGCCTCCGAACTAGTGGCGGGTGCTATAGGAGTACTAATAAAATCATTATTATTAGTATTTGAAAAATCACACAACTTAGTAGTATCTTGAGACATGGTGAATGGACTTGCAAAGACAAGTAAACTAGAAAGCAAAGCAAACTAGAGGTAAACTAGTGACTAGCAAAGATAAATATTTTGTATTTTTGTATTTTATGAGACACACTAAACATAACATAAAATAAAAAGAAGAACAAGTGAATGAAATTTTTTGCGAAGTTACTTGATAGTTGGTGATGGTATTCCCCGACAACGGCGCCAGAAATCCTTCCTGATACTCGTGATCTGCGTTGGGTTTTCTGTGAAGAGGAACGGGTTATCGCAGCACAAAGTGGGTAAGTATTTTCCTTAGTTATGAAACCAAGGTTTATCGAACCAATAGGAATACCAATCTTCAACTGTCTTCAGTGGCTGCACACAAAGAAACAAACAACTTGCACCCAACGCCGACAAGAGGGTTGTCAATCCCCTTGATCTTGTTATTTGCAAGCAAGTGAGTTGTGTAGATAATTGATGATAATTGTAAATTGCAAAATAAAATAAAAGCAAATAAATAACAGCAAGGTAATGAAAGAGTTTGTGAATATATAAGTGAATAGACCTGGGGGCTGTAGAGTTCTCTGGTGGCATCTCTCATGAAAGTAGCATATGGTGGGTAAACAAATAATTATTGGGCAATTGATAGAAAAGCGAATAGTTATACGGTTTTGATGGCAATGATCATGTGTATATAGGAATCGCGTCCATAAGCAAATTGGCCGACTCCTGCCTGCACCTATTACTATTACTCCACCCATCGACCGCTATCCAGAATGCACCTAGAGTATTAAGTAAAACAAAGTAATGCTTGGAGAACAATGACATGATGTAGACAAAGTAAACTCAATCAATATGAATAAACCCCGTCGTTTTATCCTTAGTAGTGGAAATAGAAAGACGCAACTTGTCGCCTTCTTTGACTGGGATATAGAAACTCGCTAGGTTGAACCTACTACAACACAACACTCCCACTGAAGGAATATCAATCTAGTTTGCCAAACTATCTCAATAGATCGGAGAGCATTACGAAGGTATGATGATCATTTAAATAAGAATCTTAATATTCAGAGGTGACTCGAATACTTTTCATGAATGATCTGAACATAAACTCACAATTCATCGGATCCCAACAAACGCGCCAGACAAAGGGATTATATCAGATAGATCAAGGCAAATATGCAATGAGTATTGTATTTAAGATCAAGATCAAGATATATATATTTCCATGTAGGTACTACTTACGGACCCGTAGGTCTGTGGTGAACTACTCACACATCATGGTGAGGGCAGCAAGGTTGATGAAGAAGCCCTCTGTGATCGATCTCCCCTCCGACAGGGTGCCAGAACAGAGGTGTAGATGGCCTCTTGTCGAAACAGAGACTTGCAGCGATGGAAAAAGTGTTTCGGGAGCACTTTTGGAGTTTTTAGGGTATATGTGAATTTATAGGCCAGAGAACGACGTCGGGAGAGGTGCTAGTGGGCCACCACATATTAGGGCGCCCCCTAGTGCCGCGCCCTATTGCGTAGTGGGGCCCTGGTGCAGCTCCCGGCATTACTCCGTAGCTTTAGGTCTTGTATTTGTCCAAAAAATTGTCAAAAAGTTTCGTGGCAATTGGACTTTGTTTGGTACTGCAACTTTGAAAAGAAAAACACGCAGAAAAGAACAACTAGCACTAGGCACTGGGTCAATAGGATAGTGCTCAAAAATATTATAAATTGGTAAATAAATACCGAAAAGTATCCTAGAATGATAATATATCAGCACGGAGCAATAAAAAATTATAGATACATTGGAGACGTATCAGGCATGCCTCCTATCTATGATGATTATTGTGATGACACATATGCTATAAAGAGTAATGATAATCATGTCATCATGATTTGAATTTTCATTTGGATTGTGCCAATCAAGTGTCTCATGATAGCTATTTTGTTGAGTTTGCTCCCACTACTATGGATGGGAAGAATTTTGCTTGTGTGGGTAGTAATACAAATTATGTGATTGTGCATCATGAAAATAATGCTTTATGTGATAATTATATTTTTGAATTCCTTCATGATGCTACTGAAAATTATTGTGAGGGAGAAATGTATGCTTGTAGGAATTGCAATAATATCAAGTTTCCTCCGTATATGTTGAAAATCTTGAAGTCATGCTTGTTTTGCCTTCCTATGCAAATTGATTTCTGCTCCTATAAATTGTTTGCTTAGAAAATTCCTATGCATAGGAAGTGTTTTAGTATTAAATGTGATTGTCATGTGATTCATGATGCTCTCTAGCAGATTTCAATTGCTATTCCTATACGGGCATCATTGAAATCATCATGCCTAGCTAAAAGGCATTAAAGAAAAGCACTTGTTGGGAGACAACCCAACACTTTTACTTTCTGTTTTTATGTTTTCACATGATTAAGATACTGTATTAATAATGTTTTGTTCCTTTTATTTCAATAAATTACCAATTAAAGCCTTTGGGATAGTGTGGAAACTTGTTAGTTTGATTCTATGCAAAAACAAAAACTTTTACGTCCAATGCAGAATTTCTCTGATTTTACTGGAGTGTGTCAAAAAAATCTGATATTTTTACACAATATTTAGATGCAAATTATATGCATTTTCCTAATGTTTCAGAATTTTTAGAGTCAGGGAGGTATGGTGTCCATTCAGATGTTCACAGACTATTTTGTTTTTGACAGATTTTGTTTTGCATGCATAGTTTGCTTGTTTTTGTCATGGGAACGAACGCGTGTGGGATCATAGAGACCCCTTTCGGTTCGGCGGGGGGAAGGCTTGCACAAAGAGCTGGTCTGATGAACAGCACGTGGGGATCTTTACCCAAGTTCGGGCCGCATGGATGCGTAAAACCTTACTCCTGCTTGGTTGTATTGAGAGTATTCTTAGGGTTCTAGCTACAGGAGCGTTATGAGCAGTCGCCACGCACATGAGCTAGAAAGTCCCAAAAGTCAAAAAGTCCAAAGGTCCTCTACCGTATCGCCATGGGCCTCCTTTTATACTCCAAAGGGGATCCCAACAGTGGCGTACAGTGCGTACACAGGGTGTACAGAGCTATAGTGCTATCATACCTAACATTGACAGAGTAGGACAAGTGCATTTAGTGCACCGTGAGACATCTCTGTCCGTTAGTGGGACGGGACAGGAGCTCGTCACATCGACACCGCTTAGCCCCCTCCAACGTCGACTCCGCGACACGCGTCCAGGTGGATTGACACCTACCCTGTGCGCTGGTGGAGTCTTGCCGGGACTTTGCCTTGCCGGGGCCATGCTTTGCCTGGGGTGTCTTGCTTTGCCTGGGGGTTCAATAGCCCTCCCAGAAAGACCTTGCCGATGTTCTTGATTTTCCTGTGTTGGTATCTGGTGAGTCCCTGCTGGGCCTCGCTGCCAGGGTGGCTACTACTTCCCATGCACGAGTAAGGGGCACTCGAGAGCCCAAAACTCAAGTGCACCGATAGTTTTAGTGTTTCCCTAGCTTATATTTGGTGATATAAATTGTGGGAATGATAGAATATAGTAGGTATAATGTGATAACAATTATGAATCTTGTCTTGACAGGACCTAAGTGAATGGTCTATCTTTATTACACTAACCCATCTCACGAAGTTCCGTTAAGTTTTGTGTGAATTAAGTTTTCAAGTTTTCGGTGAGACACTGATATGAGGAAAATAAGCAGTGACAAGAACCTAAGCTTGGGGATGCCTAAGTCCACCCCAAGTTAATATACAAGGAGGACTCAAGCGCCTAAGCTTGGGGATGCCCCGGAAGGTATCCCCTCTTTCGTCTCCAATATTATCGGTACATCTTACTTGGAGTTATATTTTTATTCATCACATAATATGTGCTTTACTTGGATCATCATTATATTTTGTTGTTCTCTGTTAGATGTTATTTCTAATCTTGTTTTTCAATAAAAAGTTCCAAGAATTGCATTAAGATGCCTCCATTCCATTTTGATGTGTGCTGTGTAAAAACATAAACTTTTGCAATAGTGTTTGAATTTTAATATTTTACTGGAATGTAGAAAGTTTCTGAAATTTTTACACAGTATTTTCATATAAATGATTTAGCTTGTCCTGAATTTCAGAATTTGTGGAGTTACAGAAGTACACTGGTTTAATTGATTTCTACAGACTGTTCTGTTTGGACAGATTGGTGTCATAGTTTTGTTATCTACTTATCCTATAGTTTCCATAGCCTATACTGATAGATATATATTGTGGAAATGATAGTATAAAATACCTACTATTCGAAAACTATTATGAAACTTGTCTTGGCAGTACATGAAGTGTTGATTTATTTTTGTATGTACTAACCTATCTCACGAGTTCTTTTCGAGTTTTTGTGGATGAAGTTTTTGAGAATAGGTGAAACCGTGATACGAGATGAATGAAAGAGATACAAAAGCTCAAACTTGGGGATGCCCAAGGCACCCAAAGTTAATAATTCAAGAAGTCTGAAGCATCTAAGCTTGGGGATGCTACGCAACCCATCTCTCTTCATAAATCAACTATCGGTTAGCCTACGTTGATCCTAAGTTTTTTATTCGTTCACATGATATGTGCCATTCTTGGAGTGCCATTTTTATTTTGTTTTCTGTTTGAATGAAATAATCATATTTGAAAATCTTTATTGAGAGAGAGCCCTCACATAGCTACTTAATTGTTTGACTACTCATTGATCTTCACTTATATCTTTTTGATAGTAGTTTGATGTTTACTCTTGTGCTTCAGTTATATCCTAAGAGTAAACTGTGAATGAATTGAATATCATAAATATGAAATTATCAATATGCTTTATGCTTAGTAGTAGCTTCACATCTAGTTTATAAAGTAAACTCTATTGAAGGTTGAATATCATCAAATTGGTCATACAAGCAATTCATTAATGATTAGTATAAGAAAGAGAACTTTTACATACAAATATATTATCTTGGACATCTTTTATAATTTTGAATACCATCAATTATTTTCAAAATTGATCAAATAGTTGAAGTTGGACAAGGAAGACAACATAATGGTTATGTTTGGGTATATTTGCATAGAAGTTATATTGTTATGGATCCTCCAATGTGTGGTGTTTGTTGAGAACCTTTTTCTAGCCAAAATTTTGTACTAAGTAGAGATACTACTTGTGCATTCAAATCCTTGAGCGAAGTTTCTTCCATGAGAGTCCACCATACCTACCTATATATGTTATTTCACTGCCATTCCAAGTAAATTTGCATGTGCCACCTCTAAACATTCAAATAAAAATCCATTTTGTGTGCTAGTACCGCTCATGGAGCGACGGGGCGGTCATTATCTTCCATGCTAAGCGAGTTATTCTCATGATGAGTGTTTATTCAATTATCATTTCAAGAGACAGGCTGGTAAAAAGGATGCCCAGTCTTGTATAACCCAAAAATAAATAAACAAACAATCCCCCTAGAATGCTGATTGTTTGGAGGGAAAACATGGATTCGGCCAGCCATGGAATGTGTTTGAATGGTGGAGGGGGCATAAAATTTCAATGTCGTTTGGGAACCACCAATAATGTGATTAGCATGGAAGATATTGAAAACTCTGTTGTGACGTTGACAGGAAAAGTACACCACTTAAAATTATATATTCATCTCTGTTTTAAAACAATGAGCTCTGGCACCTATACAAATCCCTGCCTCCCTCTGCGAATGGACAATCTATTTACTTTCATGCTGTTCCTATTCAAGTTGAGTCAGACTTATTATTCCAACCTCGGTCTATTAGTTGGAAAGCATCACATGATGTGGAAAGATCAAAACATATATTTCCACTCAAATATACTTGATCATGATTCATTATTGTTGAAAATTATCTTTACGATAAGTATGTTGGGAGGCGAAACATTAAGCCCCTATCTTTCTCCGTGTTCGATGGATGTTGTTTGTTCTAAAAATATGCCTTGAGTATTAGCAATCATAAAAGACTATATGATAATTGAGTATGTGGAGCTCTTACTTAGAGTTGTTGATGCATTTAAATTGTTTGATGACTAAGAACATATGTTGTTAAGTTTCAAGGAAATGCATTGTTTGAACCATGACATGTGAATTGATTGCTACTCTATCATGATGAATTTTATGAGAAAAAGTTGCTGGTTATGATGCTAGAAAAGTGACTGAAATTATCAATGATCAAAACTATTCACCATGCTAGCATTCACACTTCATAAATTATTTCTTTTATCATTTACCTACTCGACGACGAGCAAGAATTAAGCTTGGGGATGCTGATACGTCTCCAACGTATCTATAAAGTATGAATTATTCATGCCATATATGCCTATGTTTACAATACTTTTGTATGGTTTTGATGCACTTTATATGATTTGTTTAGAACTAACCCGGACTAACACTGTTTTCAGCAGAATTACCATGGTGTTGTTTTTTGTGCAGAAAATGAAAGTTCTTGGAATCGCCCAAATTTTTTTTGTGATTTTTCTGGAGGAAATAAGCAACATTGGAGCAAAGAAACACCGGAGGGGGCCACCCTTGGTCCACAAGCCATCAGGGCGTGACCCCCTAGGGTCATGTGTTGTTGGCTTGTGGGCCCCTCGTGGCTCCCTTTGGCGTGATTCCAACACTGAAAAATCCTAGAAATCCCAGAGACCCCAGAAATAAAGAGAGACTCCCCGATCCGCCGCCGTAACCCTTTGTATCAACGAAAAACCAATCTGGAGGCATTCCAGTACCCCTCCGGAGAGGCAAATCATCATCCGATGGCCATCTTCATCATCCCGGCGGAGGCCATGACGGGGAGGGAGTAGTCTACCATCGGGGCAGACGGTTTGTACCAGTAGCTATGTGTTCAATCTCTCTCTCTCCTTCTCTCTCATGTTCTTAAGATGGCACGATCATGATGTATGTTGGGTTTTGTTAATATAGTTGGATTATATGATGTTATTTCCTTGCTACCTTATTGTGATCAATTGAATCTTTCCCTTTGAGATCGTTATGTTGTATTGAATATTATTGTTTGAGAACACTTGATGTACATCTCGCATGGGATACCCGTAGTGACATTGGGGTATTCTATTGATTCACTTGATGCATGTTGAGGCATCAACTTGCAGTTTCCGGTGACCTTGGGGATCTATGCATAGGGGTTGACTGCACATTTTCATACCACGTTCTTCGGTAGAAATCTTGGGGGTGCTCCTTGAAGTTCTTTGTGTTGGATTGAATATGATAGATTTGAAATTTTTTGATGCATGTCGCATAATTTACCCACGGATACTTGAGTTGACATTGGAGTATCTAAGTGACATTAGGGTGGATTGATATGTATCATTGGTGTTATTTTACTATGAACTCTAGGGCTGTTTGTGACACTTATAGGAATAGCTCAAAAGATTGATCGGGAAGAATAATTTTGAGGTGGTTCTACTACCTACACCAATTTCATCTATTTTTTCTCTGCTAGATAGGAACTTTGGAGTGATTCTTTGTTGCACGTTGTGTTGGGGAATGTTGCATGGGAAACAATTTTTTTCCTACGCTCAGCAAGATCAATCTAGGAGATGAACATATACGAGAGGAGATATTGCATCTACATACCCTTGTAGATCACTAAGCGGAAGCGTTAAGAAACACGGTTGATGCAGTCGTACGTCTTCGCGATCCAATCATGATCTGTCCCGCGAACTCCCGATCAAGTGCCGAACGGACGACACCTCCGAGTTCAACTAATGTACGGCTTGATGACGCCTTCACCTCCTTGATCCTGAGTGTCGTGGTGAAGTAGTAGACTGAGTCCTCCGGCTGCACGACGGCATGGTGAGGTGGTGGTGGTGAAAACTCAGCAAGGCTTCGCGATGCGCTATGGACAGGAGAAGAACTACGAGGAGAGGAGAGGCAGTGTCGTAGCACGTTGTGGTCCGCCTGCCCTCTCTCTCTCTCTTCTAAAAGTTCTTGGGTTGACCTGAAAATTTACGGAGATTATTTTTGGAATTAATAAACAATACTAGCGAATGAATCAACCGGAGGGGGGCCACCCACAGGTCACAAGCCCACATGGCGTGACCACCCCCTAGCTGCGCCTAGCAGGCTTGTGGGCCCCCTGGAGCTCCGCCGACCTCAATTCCAACACTATATATTCCTATTCCTAGAGAAAAAATCAGAGAGAAGGGTTCATCGCGTTTCACGATACGTAGCCGCCGCCACCACCTGTTCTTCCTCGGGAGGCCAGATCTGGAGTCCGTTTTGGGCTCCGGAGAGGGGAAATCGATGCCATCGTCATCACCAACCATCCTTCATCACTAATTCCATGATGCTCTGCGCCGTTCATGAGTAATTCCATCGTAGGCTTTCTATACGGTGGTGGGTTGGATGAGATTTATCATGTAATCGAGTTAGTTTTGTTAGGGTTTGATCCCTAGTATCCACTATGTTCCGAGATTGATGTTGCTATGACTTTGCTATGCTTATTGATTGTCACTAGGGCCCGAGTGCCATGATTTCAGATCTGAACCTATTATGATTTCATGAATATGTATGTGTTCTTGATCCTATCTTGCAAGTTGTAGACACCTATTACGAATTGTGATTTTCGTCCCCAGGGTGACAATAACTGGGATTCTTTCAGATGATTACCGTAGTTTGAGGAGTTCATGTATTCACTAAGTGCTAATGATTTGGTCTGGTTCTCTATTAAAAGGAGGCCTTAATATCCCTTTGTTTCCATTAGGACCCTGCTGCCACGGGAGGGTAGGACAAAAGATGTTATGTAAGTTCTTTTCCATAAGCGCATATGACTATATATGGAATACATGCCTACATTACATTGATGAATTGGAGCAAGTTCTGTGTCACCCTATGTTATAACTGTTGCATGATGAATGCCATCCAACATAATTATCCATCACTGATCCATTGCCTATGATATTTCCACATATTGATCTTTGCAAAGTTACTTTTCCATTTCTACTGTTACAATCACTACAAAATTGCTACTATCACTTTTGCCATCGTTACCATTACTTCCATACTACTATGCTACTAAATACTTTGCTGCAGATATTAAGTCTTCCAGGTGTGGTCGAATTGATGACTCAACTACTAACACTCGAGAATATTCTTTGGCTCCCATTGTGTCGAATCAATAAATTTGGGTTGAATACTCTACCCTCGAAAACTGTTGCAATCCCCTATACTTGTGGGTTATCAAGACCTTTTTCTCCCGCTGTTGCCGGGGAGCATAGCTCTATTCTGTGAGTCACTTAGGATTTATATCTGTTGATCATTATGAAGACTCTGAAAGATCCAAAAACCAAGAGCTATCCCTCTACTATGAGGGGAGGTAAAGAACTGCTATCTAGCTCCGCACTTGATTCACCTTCTGTTATGAGTAAATTTGCAACACCACCACTTGCTATTGATACTGATATGTCGCAAGTAGTTGATGATGCCACTTCTGCTATGCATGATGCTTATGATTATACTTTGCTTGATAATACTGTGCCACTGGGTGAATTTCTTGATGAACAAATTGCTAGAGTCAATGCTGAAAATGATGATATTTCTGAAAGTGGTGAAATTATTGAAACTGAACACTATGAGACACCTGCTAGACCTAGCTCTTCTAGATATGAATTTCCTAACATACCTAAGGGCTATGTTATGGAAGGAGAGGTATCTAGGGACTTTCTTGCTTGTAAGGATAGACATGATCTTATGAAACTGCTATGCAAGTGGAAGGAAAAAAAATTTGAATGCTAGAATGCAATATGATCCTAAGTTTGCTACTTCACCTATCTTTGTTACTGATAAGGATTATCAATTCTCTGTCGATCCTGAGTTAATTAGTTTGGTTGAATCTGATCCTTTCTATGGTTATGAATCTGAAACTTTTGTGGCACATCTTACTAAATTGAATGCTATAGCCACTCTATTTACTCATGAGGAAAATTTTCATTATTACTATATTCTTAAGTTGTTTCCTTTCTCATTAAAGGGTGATGCTAAGATATGGTTTAATTCTCTTGCTCCTGGTTGTGTGCGTAGTCCCCAAGATATGATATATTACTTCTCTAAAAAATATTTTCCTACCCATAAGAAACAAGTTGCCTTGCAGGAAATATTTAATTTTGTGCAAATTGAAGAAGAGAGTCTCCCACAAGCTTGGGGGAGGCTTCTCCAATTATTTAATGCTTTGCCTGATCACCCTCTCAAGAAACACGAAATACTTGATATATTTTATAATGGACTAACCGATGCTTCTAGGGACCACCTAGATAGTTGTGCTGGTTGTGTTTTCAGGGAACGAACTGTTGAACAAGCTGAACTACTATTGAATAATATATTGATAAATGACAATGATTGGACTATTCCCGAACCACCTCCGAAGCCAACTCCGAAGTAAAGAGGTATTGTATTTCTCAGTCCTGAAGATATACAAGAGGCAAAGAAATCTATGAAAGAAAAAGGTATCAAAGCTAAAGATGTTAAGAATCTACCACCTATTGAAGAAATACATGGTCTTGATAACCCGACACGGGTAGTAGAGGTAAATTCTTTCCGTAGATTTGATGAAGGTGATATTCCTTATAATAAGTCTGCTAGCCAATGCTTGGATGAGTTTGCTAACTTTGTTATTAAGCAAGAAAATTATAATGCTTATGTTAGTAGACAATTGAAACATAATGCTTACATGCTTGATTGCTTAGGTGATTATATGAGTAGAACTATCAATGATCTTAAACTTATTAGTAAACATGCTTCCATGGTAACTACTCAAGTAGAACAAGTACTTAAGGCACATAATGATTTTCTTAATGAGATGAATAGTAAGAACAATAATCATTCTATTAGAGTTGTGACTAGAGGTGGTAGAATGACTCAGGAACCTTTGTATCCTGAGGGCCATCCTAAGAGAATTAAGCGAGATTCACAAATAATTAATACTGATGCACCTAGTCATTCTAGTAATAAAAGGAAAAAGGATGATGATAGGACCTTGCATGCGACTAGTGAACCTGTTATAGATACACGTGAAAACGCAAATGATATTTCTGTTTCTGATGTTGAGACATAATCTGGTGATGAACATGAGCCTAGTGATAATATAAATGATGATGTTCATGTTGATACTCAACCTAGTAATGATAATGATGTGGAGATTGAACCTGCTGTTGATCTTGATAACCCACAATCTAATTATAAAAGATATGACAAAAGAGACTTTGTTGCTAGGAAGCATGGTAAAGAAAGAGAACCATGGGTTGAGAAACCCATGCCCTTTCCTCCTAAACCATCCAACAAAAAGGATGATTAGGATTTTGAGCGCTTTGTTGAAATGCTTAGACCTCTTTTTTTGCGTATGCGCTTGACTGATATTCTGAAAATGTCTCCTTATGCTAAGTATATGAAATATATTGTGACTAATAATAGAAAGATACCGGAAGATGAGATTTCCACCATGCTTGCTAATTATACTTTTAAGATGGAGTACCAAAGAAATTAGGAAATCCATGAATACCAACTATACCATGCTCTATTAAAGGGAATTATGTTAAAACCGCTATATGTGATTTGGGAGCTGGTCTTAGTGTTATGCCTTTCTCTTTATATCATAGACTTGATTCGAATAGGTGGACACCTACTGAAATCTCTTTGCAAATGGATGATAAATCAACTGCTCTACCCATCGGTATTTGTGAGGATGTACCTGTCATAGTTGCAAATGTTACTATCCTAACGGACTTTGTTATTCTTGATATTCCTGAGGATGATAGTATGTCGATCATCCTTGGTAGACCCTTTTTTAATACTGCAGGGGCTGTTATTGATTGCAGCAAGGTCAATGTCACTTTTCATGTTAATGGTAATGAGCATACGGTACACTTTCCAATGAAACAACCTCAAGTTCATTGTATCAACTCCATTGAAAAAACTTTAATGATTATTATTGGAGACTTTGAATTCCCTCTCCCTACTGTCAGGAATAAATATGATATACTTATTGTTGGGGATATGCATATCCCTATTGAGGTAACTTAGTGTTATTCGAAAATTATCCGGTTTCACGTTACTCGAAAGAAGTTTGTTAATAAGACTTTATCAACCTTATTGATAGATTCCTTTTGATGAGAATGAGATGGTTGAATTTAGAAAGCAGAACTTTCTATACCCAACCTTTACTTTCTGTTAGTTAGAGTAAGTAAAGCAAAAAATGCTATTATTTTTCTTTTTTCCGAGTTTTCCGTGCAATAGAAAAACGACCTGAAAATAAAAGTTCTACAAATGCCCTGAAAATGTAGTACGATTTTTTCTGGAATATTTAAGAATATCTGGCACAAAGTACATACCAGGGGGCTGCACCAGTGGGTCACAAGCCCACAGGGCGCGACCACCCCCTAGCCACGCCCAGGTGGCTTGTGGGTCCCATGTAGGCCCCCTTCACTTATTCCAGAGCCCATCCACTTCGTCTTCCTCCAGAAAAAATCCCACCATTGCTCAAACCCATGTTCTAGCTCATTTTGCTGCCATTTTCGATCTCCTTGTGCAAAGCTCCAATTGCAAAACTGTTTTGGGGGATTGATCTTCGGTATGTGACTCCTCCAATGGTCCAATTAGTTTTTGTTCTAGTGCTTTATTTATTTTAATTTTTTGCTGCTGTGGTGACCTTGTTCTTGAGCTTGCATGTCAAATTTATATGGTCCCAAGTAGTTTTGATGCATGATATAGCCTCTAGGAACTTGTGGGAGTAGTCGCTATAAGGTTTGTTGAGTTTTTTTCTCCTTCATTTTAAGTCACTAAAAATTTTAGAAATTTTTCAGAGAAAGAAATGATTAGGAGATTGTTAAGAGACTCTTCAAGCCAGGTCTCTAAAGAAGATGAAAATGAGGTGAAGAAGAAGTCCAAGTACAATCTTCCTCGTGTCGCAGAAGTTCGACCATGTGAATGGCCAAGTAATGCATTCTTGAGGGTGGACGGAATTTATGAAGATTTCTATTATTTGGCTGAGAATGGATGCATCACCGACTTCCTCAACGATAAGTGTGACCAGTACCTCTTGCTCACTAATACCTTTGTGCAAAACATTCACTTTCTTTATAGGGAAGACCCTCCTACGGTAGAATTTCACATATATGATGTGCCTAAGAAAATGAACCTTTATGATTTTTGCAATGTTTGCAAAATACCCTATGAGGGTAGCATCAGGGAACCACGTCCTAGAGACCTGGAAGATTTTATTGTCTCAGTCATGGTAGGACAAGAGAGAGGGGTGTCAAAGGCAAGAGCAGCTAGTTTACATTTTCTTGTTCTACATTATTATTCATTATTCACTGGGAGATGTCTAGTGGTTGTGGGGAGAGTGGAGGCGTTAGTGCTCCCGACCTCGCCATTCCGCGCCATGCTTTACTGGCTGACCTTTAGTCTGGGCGCTATGGTGGCCCAACGGTTGAACTTAAACCATTCACAGGGGCCCATATTCGGAGGTATCTATGAATCTCGTCTAGCTAGACACTTTAAGATACCCATTAGGCTTGACGAGGAAGAGGAAATGCTGCTACCCGCGAAATATTTAGACTATGACAGTATGGTAACACATGATTTTATTAGGAAGAATAGTGATAGGAGGCAGCTTTACAACTTAGTTTTTAGTCAAGGTACTTGTGAGATTATTGTTCTGCCTGCTTCTTCCTTGTTCGATATTCATTCCGACAGGTACACTATTATGCCCGAGGACACTTACAGATATTGGGGTCTATCACAACCCCCAACACCTGAACCAGCACCAGCCCTTGATCCGTATCCGGAGCCAGTTTTTTAGTGGGAGCTACAGGAGCTCGCCAACAATGGAACCCTCAGGACCCTCCGAAGTATACAGGAGAGGGTTATTTACAACCATGGCCCTAGACCAACTTAGGCCAAAAGCCTAAGCTTGGGGGAGTACATATTTCTCAGTGACATTACATTCATGTTCACACATTCATCTTAGTAGTCGGTGTTCATACTTTTTCATGGTACCATCCATGGTAGTTTATTTCTTCTTACCGCTTTATTCTTGTGTGTTTAATTAACTTTGAGAAAAATCCAAAAAAAATTAGTTCTAGCTTTACCTTTCAGTTTGTTTAGTTTTAGTATTAAAAGAAAACCCATAAATATTTATCGTTCTTCTTTTGCTTGTTGGGAGCTTTCCCGTGTGAATAAGTTTTCTTGTTTTTGTATTGAATTTTCTTTCTTTGGGTCATAAGGAGAAGGCCACAATGAAAATGTCGAGTGGCTCTCATATGCATTATTGTCTACCCATCAGAGAGCCCATATTACCTTGCCTTCTCCTTTGAGTTATTGTTTGTAGATTCCAGCTTAGTCCAATACACGTGCACTTTCATTATTATTCACATAGTTCGGTCGTGCAAGTGAAAGGCAATAATGATGATATATGATGAAAAGATTGAGATGGAGAAAAAGCTGGTACAAACTCGCCCTATTTTGCTTTTGTGAATATGATTAGCTCATTGTTCTGAATTCGGCTCATTATGGGTGAAACATATTTGCAATCACAATAAGAGATTATAGTTACTAATGCCATGCTAAATTAGCTAAGAGTGGATAATGATTTGTCTTGAGTGCCAACATGCATATTAAAATGGTTGTGATGTAGTATGATAGGACGGTATCTTCCTCTGAATGATTCAGGTGGCTTTACTTGGCACATGTTCATGCATGTAGTTGAAACAAAATCAACATAGACTCGATGATATTTATGTTCATGGTGATTTATATCCTACTCATGTTTGCATTCAATGTTAGTTAATCTCAAAGAATGTTGATGACTGTTGTCGCTCTCTAGTTGGTCGCTCCCCAATCTTTTGTTGGCCTTCACTTGTACTAAGCGGGAATTCTGCTTGTGCATCCACTTCCTTAAACCCAAAATTGTTCCATATGAGGCCACTATACCTACCTATATGCGGTATTCACCTGTCGTTCCAAGTAAATTAGCATGTGCCAAACTCTAAACCTTCAAATAATATAATGTTTTGTATGCCTGAATTGCTCATGTAGCAATTGGGGGCGGTTAATATCTTCCATGCTAGGTGGGTTATCTCACGATATGTGTTGATTCACTATCATTCACGAGAAAGTGGTTAATAATCGGGATGCCCTGTTCCATGCTCAAAATCAAATCAAAATATAGTAAAACAAAACTCCCCTAGGATTATTGTTTGTATGGACGGTACCCGTGGATTCGGCTTGCCGTGCAGTGTGCTTGATTGGTGGAGAGGGAGTAAAAACTTTATCATTCTGTTTGGGAACCGCCTATAATGTATCTAGCATGGAATATGGTGAAATCTCTTGGTCGTTATGCTGACAATGAAAGCACACTGCTCAAAATTGCTATTCATCCCTGTTTTAAAATCTTGAGCTCTGGCACCTCTGCAAATCAATGCTTCCCTCTACGAAGGGCCTATCTATTTACTTTATTGCTGAGTCATCCTCCTCTTATAAAAAGCACTAGTTAGAGAGCACCACCGTCATTTGAATTCTTTGCTATTAATTGATATTGAGTATGAGTGTGACTAGACCTCTTTTACCATGAATTACAATGTCTAGTAAGTCCTTGTTCTTTAGAGGTGCTCTGCATTTTTGTTTTGCGGTCTCAAAAAGGGCTAGCGAGACAAAATTATATCACATTGTATGATGATTGTTTTGATAAAAGTGTTGTGATCCGAGAGTTATTATTATTGCTCGCTAGTTGGTTATGCCATTGATATGAGTAAATGTGATACCTAAATGTTATTGTGAACGTTGTTAGTCTATAATCTTTGCTAAAAATCTAAAAATCAATTAGACATATTTATAACACCAAGATCAAAGAGAGTTTGTAAAAGTTTTTCTTTATCACTTTCAGTTTATCAACTGAATTGCTTGAGGACAAGAAGTGGGTTAAGCTTGGGGGAGTTGATACATCTCCATCGTATCCACTTTTCCAAACTCTTTTGCCCTTGTTTTGGACTCTAATTTGCATGATTTGAATGGAACTAACTCGGACTTACATTGTTTTCAGCAGAATTTCCTTGGTGTTATTTTTATGCAGAAATAAAAGTTCTCGGATTGACCTGGAAATTTACGGAGATTATTTTTGGAATTAATAAAAAATACTCGTGAAAGAATCAACCGGACGGGGGCCATCCACAGGTCACAAGCCCACAGGGAGCGGCCACCCCCTGGTCGCGCCTAGCAGGCTTGTGGGCCCCTTGGAGCTCCGCCGACCTCAATTCCAACTCTATATATTCCTATTCATGTAGGAAAAAATAGAGAGAAGAGTTCATCGCGTTTCACGATACGGAGCCGCCGCCACCTCGTGTTCTTCCTCGGGAGGCCAGATTTGCAGTCCGTTTTGGGCTACGGATAGGGGAAATCGACACCGTCGTCATCACCAACCATCCTTCATCACCAATTCCATGATGCTCTCTGCCGTTCGTGAATAATTCCATTGTAGGTGTAACAGAAAAAGTGCTCCCCTTGACATTTTGGTCAAGTATCTCATGCGAACCTCTTTGTTTGCCATGTGCCTTGAATGAATTATGATTTTTCTTCATTGCCATTTCCATTTCATGCATCATGCCCTCATGCTCATCATACCAATGCATAACTATTATTGCTTTGCTTGTGCTTGAGAAGTGTTGTGATGTGAGGTGTGTATGTGGGTGAATGGATGTGTGCCTTGTTGGAGTGTTACTCTAGTTCCTACCATTCCAAGACTATTCCCATCTCTCTCTTTATTCAAATTTGCTACTTGTTAAATATTTGCTTGTTGTTTTCCCTCGTTTAAAATGTTGGTCATCTTCTAAGTGTTCTACTAAGATTTCTAGAGTAGTCATTATGCCATGGTTGGGGCTTTCTTCCTTTCAATAATTTTGAAACCATGTCTAGTTGAAACCTAGTTAAAATATTGTTTGATCTAAAAATGCCCTAACCAATTTTATTAAATGCCTTGCATTTTTGTGAGCTCCAAAGTATTTTCTTTGTTTTCCCAAAAATTTCTCTCTGCCCTCTGGGAATTGTTTTGTTCCTGGCTTTAAAAAAAGGAAAAACCTTTTCATTTTTGTGTGAGCAGAGGAGCAGAGTCCACCTAGGCCGCAAGCTCCCTCAGGCCCAGCAGAGCGCTCCCACAGCCTAGCCGGCCTCCTTGCGTGTGCTTCGTCCTCCTCCTGTACGATAGGACATCCAGGATGTCCATGTCACCATCCTTGATGATTTGATGGTCGTCCGACGTCTGGGCGCCCTATTTATCTCGTCCTAGACCTAGCCCTAGCATTCCTTGCTCCATTCCTTCCCCCTCCTCGCCTCGCTGCCGCCAGGTATGGTAGCTTTGCTCCATGATGTCGCCGTGCCCGTGGTGCTCCGGTCGAGCAACAACTCGTGCCCGGGGATAGTCTTCGTGTTGTGCCCCATCGAGCTGATGCGCGGGAAGGGTGCCCCCATGCTCCAGCTGCTTCCCCGCCGTCCGAAGGAGCGCCAAGGCTGAGATCTTCATCGACCTCGACCTCTTCTTCCCCTTCGGTTCAGACCGGTGATGCACTGGGTTTTGTCCGCTCGCCGCCTTCGCCCCGACGTGCCCTACTCTGCCCCTTCATGTCCTAGGTAGGGTGGTATGATCCCTTCTTCCTCTCCTCTCGCCCATTGCGACGTTAGCCTCTCGTGCGCATAGTTTTGGCCGTGGCTTAGTCATGCTCATCGCGCTCTCGTTCCGTCCCTGAATATGTCCGTCAGTAGAGAAAGGAGGGCCTTCTGTAGGACCCCGCTGTGCTCAGTTCTAGCGCTTGCCCCGTGCGCTCGCTGTGCTGCTGCATCGCGTTTCCCGCACGCGTCCAGCCGCCCCGTAGCCTCGTCCTACCTAGCGTTGCGCTAGAGGCGAGCAGTGGCTTCCACCATGAGCAGGAGCTCGAGCTCGTCCTGCCTCGCGTTGTGGTCGCCCTAGCTCCGCGGGAATGAGTTTCCCCTATGTTTCCATAGCCCAGCCGTAGGTTGCCGGCCCTGGTGGTTGCCGGCCCTGGTGGTTGCCGGAGGGCTCGTCTGCGTCTTCTTCTTCATGCCTTCCTGAAGGTAGGAGAAGCTAGCTCTTTTATGAGATTTTCCTAGCTAACCCCTTTCTAGTAGAACCCCCGCCTAGCCTAGTGGTAGCCAATCCGGGGTGAGACCGTGAGGTCTGGGGTTCGAACCCCCGGTGCGCCCCCTTTTGTTTTCTTTTTTTGGTGGAGGGCTAGGTGTCTGTGGTGTGCATGATCCGGTGTGCCTACACCCGGATCTGGTGTGAGTGTGAAGTGCGTGTGTGTGCCTGCGTGTGTGTGCGTGTGGGTAGGATTTGCTGTGGCAGGCAGATACCGTGTGAGTTTGTGTGTGTCTGCGTGTGTGTGTGTTGTGTGTGTGTGTGTGAGGCTGACAGTGGGCCCTGGCCACTTGTCACCCACATAGAGGGGCCCTGGTGTCTATGCCAGGTGGGTCCCCTCCTTTTGTTTTTTTCTTTTGTTTCTTTTCCTGTTAGTTTTGTTTGTTATTTGTTTGCTTTACATTTTTAGTATTGTTCCATTTCTGTTCATAGACATTTTTGGCATGAGCATATACGGTAAGTTTTGACTAATGGGCATGTGATGTTTGTGAAGCAATTTGGGACTTGAGGTTGTGCGCTTTTTATCCAATGAAAAATATGAGTATGATATATGAAATTGGGGTAGAATTTCCCAAGGAATCCATTGGTGCAATTTGTTTTGTCATTTGAGCAAGTTTTACAAAATGACATTTTATCTCAATATGCCATTTTGTCATTGCAGTTAGAATTGATCCATGCATGCTATGATAATTGTGTCAACATGGAAGTGGTAGTGTTTCATGAGTATTATTCCATGGAATTTTATTTTGACATGATAAACTTTCATATGAGTGGGAATCTTGCTCCAAAGTGACTAATAAATTGCTGCAGTTTTCAACATGCTAAATATTTCGAAGTCTGAGAATCTGTTAATATTTCTATGCCATGTTAAGTGGATGCTACCAAGTGATATGTTGTGTTTCACCTCAAGCTCAGTGCTAGTGTTTTGTAGTAGATGTTGTCCTCTACCATCCTGTTAATTTTTATGCCATGAGGTGGTCTCTAGCATCATTATTTTCTGCTAGCAACTTGCTATTAGCTTAACTCAGCTTCCAGAAAACTGTGATTTTCACTAAGTCCCTAGAATCTGTTTCACCAAGCCATCTTGTGAGCTTCGTATTTAGTGATCCATGCTTCCTTTCCAGTTTGCGTAGTTGGATGAATTGATAATCATGTTATGTAGTTTCTATACATGCTTTGTTTGAGGTTGGAGACATCCTTTTGCTCTAGATAATTGCTGTGGAAGTTGCTATGTTACTGTTTTGGGACAAATTGTGTGTGTTAGTGTTTAGTGACTTGTGGGAGCTATGTAACATTGTTTTGCTTGATCTTTGGCTCTATTGTGGTTGGTTTTTCATTTCCTAACCAGTGGCTACCTTGGCATACCAAGGAATAGCCCTTAGCCTTCCATGTCTTGTATTTTCTCTCTGTACCTTGTCGTGAGCGTAGCGTGAGATTCGTTACTTCGTTTCCTATGTTTTACATATGCATTTGCATAGATATTGGATGAAGCATCCATATTTGCCATGATCATGCATGATCAAACAACTTAACATGAGGTTCTGTCCAGAATTGTAAATAACTTAGCTATTGCATGGGAAACATGACTAGCTTAGGATTGCCATGTTAAATACTTCAAATGAATCATGCATTATCTTGTTTGTGCATTGCACCTTGGTTGGTTGTTTATTGTTGCTGTTTTTCTTGGGTGGACGCGAGTGTTGAACCTGAGTACGAGGATCCAGGAGAGTACCACTACGAGGACCCAGCTCTTTTCCCTCTGAAGAACCATCAGGCAAGATGACCGTACCCGGATCCCAACACAATTTTGGTTTGCTAGATGTCTTGCTCTTATCGTTACATATGCATTACCTATCACTTGAATGCCAAGCCTCCTATAGTGCCATGATAGCCTCTAACCCCTCCACTACCTAGCAAACCTTGTTTGGCTAAGTTACCGCTGCTCTGCCCCTCTTATAGCGCTCCTAGATGCAGGTGCAGGTTGTTTCCATATGATAACATGGGTATCTAGAGATATCACAATATTTACTGCTATTTAATTTAATGCACATATATATATTGGTATGGTGGAAGGCTTGGCCTTTTGCTCAATGTTTTGGTCCACTTTTACCGCCATAGTTACTTGCTACCAGTGTTATGTTTCCATATTTTGCGCTCCTAACATGCTCGGGTTGTTATGGGGACCCCGTTGATTATCCGGTTGAGATTATAACTCGTCTGGCAAGACCCAACATTGGTACTATTTGCTTAACAACTTAATAATAAAACTACATAGGGCTTTGCAACCTCGTGGATAACTAATCAACAACCCGGGCCAGTGCTCCTCATGAGTGTTGGTCCAAACTAGAGCCAGTTACGGGGCCACCTCGAGGCAACTCGAGGGATTTCTATCAGGCCATGGTACATACTGCTCATCTGGTAGTGCCCTGAGACAGAGATACGCGCGGCTCCTATTGGGATCTGGCCTGCCGGGCGGTCTTGCTGGACTTGTTTTACCTTTCTCGAATGGCTTGCGTGAGGAACTCTGGTCTTCTTCGGGCTATCTCGAGATCCGTGGTCGAGGTTATTCCCGCGGAGTGTGGTTAATTTGTGATGGATTAGTTGGAGCACCCCTGCAGGGTTAAATCTTTTGGAAAGCCGTGCCCGCAGTTATGTGGCAACTTGGATATTTTGTTTAAAACCTGGTTATAGGTAACTTGAAATAAACTCCAATAAAATACACCAAATGTGTGAGTAACCGTGATCGTCTCTGCTCGTGAACATGAACCGAGAGAGAACATGGTGGGGTTATGTTTGATGTAAGTAGGTGTTCAGGATCACTTAGTGATCATGGTAGAACTCGATCATCTTACATAGTCCACCATATTTTCATTCATGTTCTCGTAAGATAGCCACCATACAATGCTTAGTGCTGATGCAAACTCAACACTTAGCCCCATCCAACTCAATAAGCTTTTATAGTCTCGGTACCTGGTAACAAGATTGCTGAGTCCCCGTGGCTCACAGATTACTACAAAAAATACAGGTGCAGGTGCAGATGAGACCGTACTAGATGATGTGACCCAGCTCCAGTGGAAGTATGACGAAGAACATGGCAGATTGTATGTCATATATCTGACGAGTAGAGAGGCCCTGGTCGTGATCTTCGGGGCTAGCAAGACAGTTTCATTGCTTCTTTTTCTTTGTTTGTTTTCGTCCGTAGACGGACCCTGTCTTTTGAATGATGTTTGAATAAACTGTGTGGACTTGTAATTTAGCTTCTGGCGAGTGTAATCCAACTCATATACTCCTCTCTTCATACCTGTATGTGATGTTACTGTACTTGCGAAACGACTAGATGCGCCTCTATCCCTGTCGCGGCCCTCGTGCCTAAATAAGGATAGGCACGCATCTTGGGCGTTACAAGTTGGTATTCAGAGCCATATGACCATAGGAGCCCTTTGCTTGATCAAACTTGGCCAAGTCGAGTCTAGTAAAAACTATTTTGAGTCTAGTTATATCGGAGAGTAGGTTTGTTTTACTCCTCTTCTATACTCTGGTGAGGTATTCGACTTAGGAATTTTGATTCTACTCCTCTTCTCGCCCAATATTTTTTAGGATCACGTGGGTATTTTGGAAACTATATGATGCCGATGTGACGGAGTTATGTCTTTGTGCCTCCTATCTGACTTGATTTCTTACGGGGAGTTGAGCTCCAGAGAATTCTTGGCACATCGTTATCATTCAGGTTCCTTAGTATCTCAGGATGGAGTGTGTTTAGAATTGCTTCAATACTTGTCGTGGTGAGATAAGGTCGGAGTCACCCAGTACTGGGGAGGCGTTCGGGGTACCACCATGTCTGGTATCATTGTGCTTTCGAGGATCCGAGATAGATGGATTTCTGAAGCCTCTAGGTATGTGTTGAAGGATGGATACAATTGGGGTGTAGGACTTGTTAGTTGTGTGAGATACTTCCTCCTTGTATCCCCAACACCAGATTGCATAACCAGAAAGATTTCAGAAGTTCTTAGGTGGGAATTCATGTAGTTATCTAGGATCATCTTCTTCAGATGTATGTGGTCTTATACATTTGTTTCGAGCAACATTAGCTCAATACTTGTGTGTTATTGCAAGCGGCTTCTAATATCTGATGATGTTATCGCAAACCCGAAGAAGGCGTTCTTACTAATTTTTCAGTAGGAAGGCTATTATGTTATTCATTCAATTTCTTTCAAGTCATTTGATTCAGCTTATTGCCATCATCTTTGTCAATGAGGTGTTGATGTTCTTGTCCATCTCCAGGATGGCTCCACCAACTCACGGGAATCCAGGTCGGGGTGAGGAGCAGCCTGATCCTCCACCACCCCCACCACTGCCACCTCCAGAAGCTTGGCAAGCTGTGATGGCCGCAACCAATGCAAATATCAGATGTTGCTCAGGCTGTTGCAAGAAAGAGATCAGGGCCAGCAAGGTTTTCAAGGGAATTTTCAGAATCAGCCTCAGTTCGCGACGCTCAACCAGATCCTTGACAACCATCCCAAGTCTTTCACCTTTTGTGAGCAGACTTTTGATGCAGATGATTGGCTCCGTAACATGAGTAAGCATTTTGAGTGTAGAAATGTCAGACCAGAGGACTATGTCAGCACTACAAGAATCAGGTACTTTCCCGTCAGCCATCCCGGATGGCAAAGGCATGCATGCCGGACGTCAAAGGCTTTGTCGTCCGCCAGCACACGGTGAACAGTCCGGCTAAATAGGCCATGGTAAAGGGCGTTTTGCTGTCTGTTGGCAGACAGCAAAGATCCTTAGGTCTTTGCCGTCCGCCAACGGACGGCAAAGACCGTGGACGGCACATGTGGCATCTTACGGCCGTTAAGGGGTTAACGGTGTGCTTTGCCGTCCGCTGACAGACGGCAAAGACCTAAGGTTCTTTGTCGTCTGCCAGTGGACGGCAAAACACCTGTTTCTTTGCCGGACTAGGTGGTTTCTTTGTCGTCTGCTTGCGGACGGCAAAGAACCTTAGCTCTTTGCCGTCTGCCAGCGGACGGCAAAGAAACCACCTAGGCCAGCCTAGTGCTACCCCATGTTGCATAGGTAGCTGCCGCATGGCTGCTTTGCCGTCTGCTAGCTGACGGCAAAGACCTTTGCCGTCTGCCAGCAGACGACAAAGTGTCCATATAGCCCCTGTTTTTTCTGTTTTTTCTTAAATTCATTCAATTTGACAGAATTTCTCATATATATACACATTTCAAAATAATTTCAACAAGCATACCAACAATAAGTTTCCAACAACATATCCAACATACAAGTTTCCAACAACATATCCAACATACAATGGTTTCCAATAACATATCCATACATACATATCCAAAACAAGTTTCCATAAACAAAAAGGAAGCACAAGTAGAAGAGTACAATTGCCAATGCAAGCTTCCTCATCTATAGCAAATCTGCAAATTAGGAAAGATGAAAGTTAGAACAAGAAGAAGACCAGCTAGAAGAAAAAGAAGAAAAAGAAGAAGAAGAATTTATCTTCTCTTTCTTTTTCTCCTCTCCTCTTCGTTATCTTCCTCTTCTTCTAACTAAGGTAGGTAAAAATGCCATTTTTAGCTAAGGTAGGTAAAAATGCTAAGTGTGTAGGTCATTTTAGAGCTAAGATAGGTAACTAGGTCATTTTGGTGCTAACCTAGGTAGTTATGCCATTTTTAGCCAACTAGGCATATTTATTCATTTTGGAGGACAAAATGGTAAGTGCAGGTCATTTTAGAGCTATCCTAGTTAAAGTCGGTCATTTTGGAGCTAGGTAAGGTTATTTTGTCATTTTGGAGGAAAATAAACTAATTATATGATAGTTTGGAGCTAAACCAAGGTTATTATAACAATTTTTACCTAAGTAAGCTAATTATGTCATAAATGAACTAGGTAAGCTAAGTATAGATTATTATTTAGCTATCCAAGGTAGTTATGACATTTTTCAGCTAACTAAGCATATTAAGTCATTTAGGACAAAAAATGCTAAGTATAGGTCATTTTATAGCTATCCTAGGTAAAGTATGTCAGTTTGGAGCTAAGTAAGGTTATTATGTCCTTTCCGAGGAAAATAAGCTAAGTATAGGTCATTTTGGAGCTACACCAAGGTTATTATGCCATTTTTAACCTAAGTGAGCTAATTATTGAGCTATCCTAGGTAGTTATGCCATTTTGTACCTAAGTGAGCTAATTATGTCATAAATGAACTAGCTAAGCTAGCTATAGATCATTATTGAGCTATCCTAGGTAGTTATGCCATTTTCTAGCTAACTAAGCATGTCAAGGCATTTTGGAGGAAAAAAATGCTAAGTATAGGTCATTCTATAGCTATCCTTGGTAGAATATATCATTTTGGAGGTAAGTAAGGTTATTATGTCATTTTTGAGGAAAATAAGCTAAGTATAGGTCATTTTGGAGTTAATTAGGTCATTTATTAAGCTAAGTATGCCTTTGTTAAGCAAAACACTTGGGAAAACTTACCATCATCACGGAGGTGAAGGACCGGTCGGGTTTGCGCCAGGGTGAGACGTAGAAGGACCGGTCGGGGTTGCGGCAGACGCAGAAGGATCGGTCGATGCTTGTCAGGAGGCACGCTGCACCAAAGATCATTTGCAATGTATCCTTAGCATGATGAAACTCAAATGTGAATACTATTAACTAATGACCATTCAAATGAAACTCACCGTGGGTGCTATAGCAATATGGGGCATCGATGGAGGGGTCTGACCATTGTTCTCGCACACGGTCTGCACATTTTGTTTTCACGAGTCATTCATATTAGTTAGCTATCAAACGAACATTACGTGCATGATTTGGCTAATGTGTAGGAGAAACTTACCACGAGGAGCTCGTATAGGGCCCGGTGAGACGCGTCGTTTCGTTTCCTCTCCTCCTCCAACAGCCTAGCCGTCCTCTCCTCCATGCCCCTCTCCCTCTGCACCGCCTGCCTGTTTGCCTCCGCCAGAAGCTCTTGGGCCCTAGCCTCAATGGCGAGCTCCATTGGCCGTGGACGAGGCCTTATCTCAGGATCAGAGCTCGTCTAGCGCTTCTTGATCTCCGCGAGAGTTCTAGGACAATGTATCAGTCCATCCCCAATGGCTATCGAGCAATGGGGCCTCCCGCCACCAGATATCATCCCGAGCTCTGGATCAAAAGGACTCTGGCTCGGTTTGTAGTCCTCCCCTTTCCTCGCCTTCCCCTCATCTCTGTACCTCATGAGCTTGTTGTGGGAGGAGATGTTGCTGAAGCTCTTTGGATGATCGAGGTCATCCTCAGAGAATGCCTTGGCCTTCTTGTATGAGGCAGTATGGGCCATGGCATAGAGGTCGAACAGAGGTGGCATCTCCTTCTTGTTTTCTCGCGCCTAAAAGAGAGGAACAAAATATTAGTTAAGGGCTCAAGCTAGCATGAAGAATGAAATTGCATGAATCATGAAGCAAACCACATACCCAGTGATCCCCTACTCAAACAGGTTGGAGCTCCCTTGATGGTGTGGCACACCTCTCATTTGGGCACGCTTATCCTTGGCCTTGTTGTGTTCGGCTAGCCATTCGGGAGAGCACCACTCATCCACCAATGCCTCCCAACAGTCCATCCTATCTGCACACCATCTCGGGGGCACCTAAGTTAGACAAGAGAAATTTCAGCGCTACGCCTACAAATCAAATCAAGGAAACTAAGTACAAGGCCTTAAGAATAGATAATTACCTTCACTAATTTCTCCTTACTCACATATTTTTTGCGGCACTTCTTCTTGGACCTCTTAATGTTAGTCGAGGCGTAATAGTCTTGAATAGCCTGCACCCGAGCCTCGTGTTGTAAGTTCTAAAGTAGGAGCTTGCACTCGGCTTCGAGAACAACAGCCGCTTTCGCCTCGTGTTCCTCAAGACACCTTTAGAAGGTCTGCAATCAAACAAGACAACACTGATTAGTACAATCACTAGGTGTTGTTGATTTTTAATTCTGTAAAGGAGAAATTACCCAAAAGCGAAGGATCACAATGTCAGCCACCGTCTCGCACAAGACACCGTCGGCCATCTCCTCCGGCGGGGCCAGGGCAGCCATGTACAGCTCCTAGGTCAGTGCTACCTGTGGAACCTCACCCTCACCGGGCAACTGGACCTTCCCCGGGAAGTGGTGCCGGAGAAGCACACCAAGGACCTGGTTGGTCCTACGGACACCACGCTCATGTTTAACCCTTGCAGTATGACAAGGCCAACACATTAGATATAATTTGAAGAAACATGAAGGCAAAAGGTTAAAAAAGAGTAAATGCACTTACTTCTCCGCATTAGGCACAATCAACCACCTCTGATCGCGAGTCGTCGGCATGGGCGGGAGCTTTGTACAACCACATTGGTAGACCTTCTTGCCCTCCTCAACCAGCTCGCCCTCGCTATAGGGGTCCTCAGACAAGTTGTCCTCGCCACCATCAGCATGGCCACTAGCCTCTGGAGTCACGTGGGACAAAGACTCTGGGACCCGAGTCTCCTGGGACGAAGACTCTGGGACCCAAGTCTCCTGGGACGAAGACTTTGGGACCGGAGTCTCCTGGGACGAAGGCTTGGTGACCCGAGGCTCGTCGACCCGAGGCTCGACAACCGGAGTCCGAGACGGGTCCAAGTCAGATGGGTCCACCTAAGACGGAGCACTCCTATGGTCGGGAGAATCAGCTGGGGGTGGCGGCGAGGAAGGTGCAGCAGCCTTCCTACTTCTAGCACCTCTCTTCGTCTTCCCCCGACCTCTCCCGGTCGAAGAAGAAGCGCTCTCCGGTGTCTGCATACTATGTACCATCGCTCTTCGGGGTTGCTGGGGTGGAATAATAGCACCCCTCCCAGCACACGCCGAGGAAGGAGGCTCAGAGCGCTCTCGACCCGAGCCCACCATCTGTCAACACCTGCAATGACAAAGAGTGAACGGAATTAGTTCAACATAAAAAATTGAATACCTAATAACATGAACTAATTAATAATATATATGTACATAATAATAATTGAATACCTCACATTACTAATATTAATCTTCATCATCTATATATGCTCCGAGATCAATAAATGCATAATCATCATCACTATTAGTAATGACGTGCTCATCAGCATCATCAATAAATGCATCAACATGTGGAAGGCCTCTATGTAATCGGTCAAGCATTGACAGGTCATCCGCAGCAGTAACCTCTTCTTCTTCCGTCTCTTCTTGTTCCGGCTTAGGGGTGAAGTCGGATTCACTGTCGCTGTCGACCTCAATGTTTTGGGGTGAAGTAGAGCGGTTCTTGAAACGTTTTTTGGAAACACGTGTTTCTTGAAAGAATTCTCCTTCATATGTGTCTGGGTTAATGTGAGGTTCATAATCATCTTCATTGAGGGGAGGTGGTCTAAAATGTGGCGGCACATCATAAACGACATCCCAACCTTTCAAATTTGGATCCGTTTGGCAGGCCCATGGTAGATAGAAAACTTGGGTCGCCTGTTGAGTCGTAATATAGACATCGGGAACATCTAAATGGGTGCTTTGTTTGATTTCGACTAGCCCTATATGTTCATGAGTCCTTCTAGTCTCCTTCGGCTGGAACCAATAACATTTGAAGACTACGACGTTTGGTGGGTTTTCACCAAAGAATGTAAGTTCATAAATTGCTTCAACTCTTCCATAATACTCGACCCCTCCTTCGCCGACAGCGGAGACACAACAATTTGTAGACTTTTGGTCGGCCATAGATAGCTCTTTGCCAAAATTACGAAAGCGATACCCGTTGATGTCGTATTTGTCAAATGAATGGACCTTATAGTCAAAACCATTAGCGACTTGTCTCAATTCGAAGTCCATAGACTTTGCATTAGCCTACAAGTTTAATACGAAAGTATTGTTGCATTAGCCGCAAACTAGGCGAAGAAATGAAATCGTCTAATTAATGGAAATTACCGTTTTCTTGAACTAAGAGATGAAACCGGGATAGCCGCCTCCATGCTTTGCCAGAAGCTCATACTATTCGATGGAATCCTTTTGGATCACCGCTCCATCCGAGAATTTGGCGACGTATCGATTGTATCACATATTCGGGAATAAGAGCATTTCAAAGGAATTAGAAGTTGCGAAACAATGTATCGAGAACTTACTCGGTGTACGGACGCACTTCTGTTAGGTTGTTGAAGATATACAATGAAATGGTCCGTCATTCTTCGACATCCAACGCTATTGCTTTCGAAGCACCGGTTGGTGCGAGCTTCCCTTTGAATAGGCTGATGTTGGATCGACCTTTTTCACGGTCTCCATCATTGTACCGAGGCTTCGGATTATGAAAATAACGATTCTTGGCTTTGTAGTGTGCTGTCACGAAGTTTGCTGCCTCCTTAGTAATGAATGCCTTGGCCATCGATGCTTCAACTCTACGTTTATTTTTACATTTTGCTCGAAGCGTCTTCTGCATCCTCTCAGTTCGAAGCACCAACGATTTTGCACGGGTCCCCCAATCTTGCCTCAGCCGGGAGATGCAAAATCAAATGATGCATTGGATTAAAGAAGCCCGGTGGAAAGATCTTTTCTAACTTGCAGATCAACTCCGGCGCCAACTCTTCTAGTTCATCTAGCATGTCAGGCGATAGTTCTTTCGCACAAAGAGCACGGAAGAAATAGCTCAGCTCTGCTAGTACTAGCCATTCATCCTCAGGGATTAAGCCACGCAACATCACGGGCATTACCCTCTCAAGCCATATGTTCCAATCATGACTCTTGAGACCAAATATGTTCAATTTGTCAAGACTCGCTCCCCTCTTTAGATTCGCTGCATACCCATCGGGGAACATCAACTGCATTTTCACCCACAAGATCATTTCCCTCATAGTTGGCCTTCCAAGATTGAACCATGCCTTTGGCTTCCTCTAGTTCTTCTTTTCTTTCGGTTGTCAAATGTTTTGTAACGGTCTATCACATAGAGCCTCCTAATCGACTCTAGCCTTAGGATTATCCTTCGACTTCCCCTCTATGCCAAATAATGTACCAAAAAGGGCCTCCGCGATATTATTTTCAAGGTGCATCACGTCGATGTTGTGTGGGCAAAGGAGGTATTTAAAGTAAGGAAGATCCCACAAACATATCTTGTGAGTCCAGGCGTGTTCCGTATTATACCCTTTGAAATACCCTAGACGATCTAGATCCGGCTCGAGAGCGTTTATCTGATCCAGGATCTGTTGGCCTGTCAACGCGGGTGGTGCAGTGTTTTTGACAACTCTACCTTTGATGAAATTCTTCTTGTCTTTTCCGAACTTATGGTCAGGATCCAGGAATTGTCTATGCATGTCGAAGCAAGAAAACTTGTGACCCGCCTGTAGCCAACTGAACTCAAGAGCTGCCTTGCATGTGGGGCACGGAAACCTTCCATGCACACACCAGCCAACAAATAGCGCATACGCCTGCAAGTCATGCGACGAGTACATGTACCACACATGCATTTTGAAGTTCTTTTTGGTAGTGGCACCGTATGTCTTGATCCCATTATCTCAGGCTTCTTGCAATTCATCCTTAAGCGGCTGCATGTACACATTCATATTCTTCCCCGGATATTTGGGCCCTGGAATTATCAATGTCAGGAAAATGTTCTTTCTTTTCATAATCTCTCTGGGGGAGATTGAGTGGAATGACAAATACAGGCCAACAACTGTATTGTGCTGCCATCATACCATACACATTGAACCCATCCGTGCTGATGGCAACTCGAGGATGCCTTGGATCTGCCGCTTTATCCTTATGTAATGCATCGAAGTGCTTCCACGCAAAAGCGTCTGAAGTGTGTCCCAACATCGGATTCCCATCTACATCTAGTTCTGTTCTTTTGCCCAATTTATGCCATGTCATCTGTCTGGCCGTCTCTTCGACCATGAAAAGACATTGAAGTCTTGGTATGATTGGCAGATATCGAAGAACAATAATGGGGATTTTGGTCTGACTCTTCTCACCCATACCGTTGTCTACCAAAACATACCTGGAAGCATTGCAAATGGGGCAATAGTTCAAGCCTGCATACTCAAGCCTAAACAAGGCACATCCATTCTCATAGGCATCTATCTTCTCATAGGGCATCTTAAGTGCACGTAGGAGTCCGACTGGTACAGTTTTACTAGCAATAGATGGCCTTTGGGTAGAAAGCATCCAAATATTGTCATCATCGCGTCGTAGCATTCTCTGCCTAGGTTGAACTGAGCCTTCAGAGCCATTACTTGCGCGATGGCATCCAGCTAAAAAAGCTCAGTGTGCTCGTGGAGAGGACGTTTTGAAGACTCCAACATTTCATAAAAGGCCTTTGCAGATTCCTCCATCTCATCGTCCGAATCCCGAGCATCATCAAAGTCTTGCACCATGTCTTCGATCCCGGTACCATGCTCGTCGGTGCGACGACAAACCACCTCAGCTCTGGCACGTTGGGCAGACTCACCATGAAATGTCCAGACTGTATACTTAGGCATAAAACCACACTTCTATAGGTGTTTGATCATTTCAAACTCTGACTTCTTCTTACAATTGTTGCAATTGACACAAGGGCACCAGGTTGTTTTCTGTCCATTTGCAAATGCGACTCTCACAAACTCCTTGGTTTTTGTTATCCATTCATGGATCATGTCTTTCTGACTAGTGTGACCGGTGTACATCCACCCACGATCACTCATCTTGCCTAGCTACTGGACACACACAAAATATATACATAATTCAGCAAACCATATTCATCAGTTAATAGAGTTTGTCAGTTTTATTACGTCGAAGCAACCTAGACGCTAGTAGGTAAAGATAGGTCCTAATCCCACCCGAGTATGTGTAGATTGGGTTCGTTTTCCCATGCTCCGCTTCGGATCCGACGCACAATTTTGGCAAAACCTCCTCGCTATTCTCCGGATACACGTCTCGGCAATAAGCAGAGAGGATGTGTACTTGAAGAACAACAGGGAGGCATTGACAAAATTCTGCATCGGATCCGGAGCAGAGCATATGGGAAAACAAACCCAATCTACGCATACTCGGGCTGTCCAAGGATAACGTTGGACAATTCGAAAGAATCACGGTTATAAATATGCTAATGAATGCATATTTATAGATGCAACCCTTTCGAACGGGAGACGCATAGTGGTCACGCATATTGATGATTGAAGACACTTATAGCTAGCAAGTTTCATCCGCTTGAAGACCGGAACAGAGCAAAAAATTTTAAGGGTGCCGAGGGAGAAGATGTCATTTGTGCTCACCAACGAACGCAACATGGGAGCTCGTCAAATGCACGGGGATGTCGCCGAACAACTTTACATTGAAATTCACCCGATCAACACAAAATATGATGTTTTTATAACAAAATAGGAAAATATGTGACCTAGCTCATAATTTACAAAACTATAACCTTCTCGGCCTCACGAAGGCCGAAGAGCACCTTTTTGGTCAACAGGAGGCAGAACAGGTGTCGGGGGTCGAGGGTTAGTGGAGTCAGGGGTCGGTGGCATTGGTGGTTGGGGGTCGATGGTGTCGGTGGTCGGGGGTCGATGGTGTCAGTGGTCGGTGGCGATGGCGTCGGGGGTCGGGGGTCCGGGGCGTTGGGGGTCGATGGCGTCGGGGGTCAGTGCCGTCGGAGGTTGGGGGTCGGTGGTGTCGGTGGTCGGGGGCGATGGCGTCGGTGGTCGAGGGTCCGGGGCATCAGAGGTTGGTGGCGTCGGGGGTCGATGGTGTTGGTGATCGGGGTCGGTGGTGTCGGTGGTCGGGGGGGCGATGGCGTCGGTGGTCAGGGGTCGGTGGCGTCAGGGGTCGTTGGCGTCGGAGGTTGGGGTTAGTGGCGTCGGGGATGGGGGGATCTTCTCTTCTCTTCTTCTTCTTCTTCTTCTTCTTCTTTTTGCACTAACTTAATAAACCTAAACTAACGCTAACCTAATTAACACTAACCTAATAATCTAAACCTAAACTAAAATAAAAAACAGAAAAAACAGGAGGGGAAGAGCTTACCAGAGGGGGCGGGGCAGGGGGCGTCGGGGAGGGTTGAGGGAGCGCCAAGGAGGGGCGGGGAGCGCCAGGGAGCGCTGGGGCGGCGGTGGCGGTCGGGCGGCGGGGACAGGGGGCCTCGGGCGCATGGGAGCGGTGGGTGGCAGGGCCGGAGAGGGGGCAAGGGGGCCGTAGGGCATCGCCTGGGCCGGTGGGGCTGCAGGTGCAGTCGGCGGGCGGCGCTGGGGGCGATGAGCGGCGCTAGCGACGGGGCCACAGGGTTCTGGGCGGTGGGGCATAGGGGGGCTGGGCGCGGCGGCGGGTGCAATGGGGCGGCGGTGGCGCCGGGGGGCGGTGGGCCGGTGGGGTGGCAGGGTGGTGGGGCGACGGGTCGGCGGCGCACAAGCGATGGGCGGCGGGGAGGAGAGGGAGAGAAACAGAGAGAGAAAGAGAGAGAGAGAGAGGCGGTCCGGGGTGGGGCGCTGCCATTAGTTAAGTCCCCTCTTTGCCGTCCGCTAGCAGACGACAAAGAGGTGGGCCGTTAGGTTAAGTTGTAAGTGGCTCGTTAGTGGGGCCCCCTCCCTCTTTGTCGTCCGCTAGCAGACGACAAAGAATTGGCTGATGGCAAAGAGCATCTTTGCCTTCGGCTAGTTGTTTGCCGTCCGTTTTCTGGAAACGGATGGCAAAGAGCTTCTTTGTTGTCCGCCAGCTGACAGCAAAGATGTTGTTTCTAGTAGTGCAGGTTCGTGTTGTTCTAGCTCAAGGGTGAGGCAGCAGATTGGTGGCAGCAATACAAGGACTCCATGGGCGATCATGTTGTCACCTGGGACGATTTCTGTCGTGACTTCAGGGCCCATTATGTTCCGACAAGCTTTGTCGAGGAGATGCATGAGAAGTTCAGGCACCTGAAGCAGGGAAGCAAGTCTGTCTATCAGTACAACGTCGAGTTCCAGAATCTGGCCCGCTATGCTAAGCAAGATGTTCCAGATGACAAGTCCATGATTTATCAATTCAGAGGTGGTCTCAAGGATGAGCTTCTGCCGGGTCTGGTCCTTTAAGAGCCTTGTGAGTTTGATCAGTTCCACAACATGGCTTTGAAGGTTGAGGCAACTCAGCTCAAGTTAGAGAACTCAAGGAAGCGTTCCAGGGATTCCTATTCCTCTTCTTCCAGCTCTCAGATGGTCCCTAAGAAGCTAAAATATTGGGTTCCTCCTCCGCCTCCGTTTCGCCCTCCCCAGCTGCGCCCAAGTCAATTGATGTTCCTCCTCCAGGTAACTTCCATCCGCTCTCAGAGGTTACTTGTCACAAGTGTGGTCAGAAGGGTCACTACTCAAACAAGTGCAACTAGCGGCGTCTTTCGCCTCCTCCTCCAATCAGACCTCCAAGCAATGCTATGGTGAAGCATAATCCCAAGTCAGCAAGGGTGAACATGGTGAATGCAGCTGAAGCAGAACAGTCTCATGATGTGATTATGGGTAATCTCTCAGTTAATTCTATTCCTGCTAAAGTTTTGTTTGATACCAGTGCATCACATTCATTCATATCTAGGCCTTTTGTAGCTAAGCATGAGTTTGTGACTAAAGAAACTCCTAGGCCCCTAAAGATTATTTCTCTGAGGTCGCAAGTGACTTCTCGTGTGATGGTTCGGGATGCCTCCATCAAGATGGGCAATTATTCTTTTCTGGCCTCTCCAATTGTTCTCGGTAATTTCGATATTGACCTCATTCTGGGCATGGACTTTCTGGCTATGAACAAGGCGTATGTTGATTGTCAAGCCAAAGAAGTCAAATTGACTCATCCTTCAGAAGATGTGATCATTTTCGCAGCTCGCGATGACACGATTCGTCTCTTTGCTCTTAATGAGAAGGGTGAGATCTCGGCTATTTCTCAAATTTTGGTGGTTTGTGAGTATGAAGATGTCTTTCCAAAATAATTGCCAGGAATGCCTCCACACCGGCCAGTCAAGTTTTCGATTGACCTCGAGCCCGGAACTAAACTGGTTTGCAAGCGTCCTTATAAACTTGGCCCCAAAGAGCTGAAAGAGTTGAAGAAGCGGCTAGATGAACAAGAACGTATGGGTTTGATCAGACCAAGTTCTTCTCCATGGGGTTGTGGTGTTTTGTTTGTCAAGAAGAAGGATGGCATGGACCGACTTTGTGTCGATTACCGTCCATCGAATAAAAAAACAATCAGAAACAAGTACCCACTTCCCAACATCAATGAGTTGTTTGAACTACTGAAAGGTGCCAAGGTTTTCTCGAAGCTTGATCTTCGCATGGGCTATCATCAAATTCGCATTCGCGAAGAAGATATTCCAAAGACTGCTTTCAGGATGAGTTTTGGCTCTTATGAGTGCACCGTCATGTCGTTTGGTCTCACCAATGCTCCTCCAACCTTCTCCAGAATGATGAACTTCATTTTCTCTCCTTTCAAGAATGAGTTCGTTTTGGTCTATCTAGATGATATCCTCGTGTTCTCGGAGACTGAAGAAGAACATGCAGAACATCATCGGCTTGTGCTTGACAAGCTAAGAGAGCATCGATTCTATGCTAAGTTTTCCAAGTGTGAGTTTTGGCTCAATGAAAATGTGTACCTTGGGCATGTGATCTCTGCCGAGGGCATTAAAGTGCACCCTGAGAAAGTTGAGGCAATCTTGAAGTGGGAGCCTCCTCAGAATGTCAACCAGCTTCGTAGCTTCCTCGGGCTTGCAAGTTACTGCTGAATATGCGTGGAGAACTTCTCTCAAATTTCTAAGCCTCTGTCTAATCTCATCCAGAAGAATGTCAAGTATGCTTGGTCTCCTGAGTGTAATGTCGCATTCAATATGCTCAAGCAGAAACTGACTTTAGCTCCAGTTCTTGTTCCTCTAGAGCAATCAAAGACTTTCCAAGTTTTCTGTGATGCTTCTCTCCAAGGTCTTGGTGGTGTTCTCATGCAAGATAAGAAGATTGTTGCTTATACCTCGCATCAGTTGAAGCCTGCCGAGAAGAACTGCCCCACTCATGATCTTGAGTTGGCAGAAGTTGTGCATGCTCTGTTGACTTGGAGGCATTTGTTGTTGGGTAGACCAGTTGAGGTGTACACCGATCAAAAGATCTTGAAGTACATTTTCACTCAACCCAATCTAAATCTTCGGCACTCTCGTTGGGTGGAAATGATTGAAGACTTCAACCCAAGCATTGAGTATACTCCTGGAAAAGCAAATGTCATTGCAGACGCGCTCAGCCGAAAGGCGTACTGCAATAGTCTTATCCTGAAGCCTCTTCAACCCGAGCTTTGTGAAGTCTTCCGCAAACTCAATCTTCAAATGATTCCGCAAGGATTTCTTGCCAATCTTCAAATCTCTCCGACTCTAGAAGATCAGGTTCACCAAGCTCAACTACTTGATGCGATGGTGGAGAAAGTGAAGAAAGGTGTGGCCAAGGGCATTCCGAAGTATAAGTGCTTTCGTGTTGATGACAAAGATACCTTGTTCTTTGAGGACCGTTTGGTGGTTCCAAAAGGTGATCTCAGGAAGGTTATCATGGACGAAGAGCACAATTCTCTCCTATCCATTCATCCAGGCAGTAAAAGATGTATCACGACCTCAAGCAAACCTTCTGGTGGACTCGCATGAAGCGTGAAATTGCTCAGTTCGTGAACGAGTGTGATGTTTGTCACAAAGTGAAGGCGGAACATCAACATCCAGCAGGTCTCCTTCAGCCTTTGCCTATTTCGGAGTGGAAATTCAATCATGTGGAGATGGATTTCATCACTGGTTTTCCTAAGTCCAAGAGGGGCAACGATGCCATCTTTGTGGTTATTGACAAGATGACCAAAGTTACCCATTTCCTTCCGATCAAAGAATCTATCTCGGCAGTTCAGCTAGCAGAATTGTATACGTCAAGGATACTTTCTTTGCACGGTATTCCTCATCTCATTTCATCTGACCGTGGAAGCCTCTTCACTTCCAAGTTTTGGGAGTCCTTCCACACTACTATGGGTATCAAGATCTATTTCAGCACTGCATTCCATCCGCGGACAAGTGGTCAAGTTGAGAGAGTTAATCAAATCCTTGAAGACATGCTCAGAGCCTGTGTGATTTCGTTCGGCATGAAATGGGAAGACTGCCTTCCATACGCTGAATTTTCATACAACAACAGCTTTTAGGCTAGCTCAAGCAAGGCCCCTTTCGAGATTCTCTACGGCACGAAGTGTCGTACCCCACTCAATTGGTCCGAAACCGGCGAGCGTCAAATTTTGGGCAATGACATGATCACCGAAGCAGAAGAGATGTGTCGTGTCATTCGTGAGAACCTCAAAGCAGCTCAATCCCGATAGAAGAGTTATTATGATAACAAACATCGGGATGTCTCCTTTCAAATTAATGATCTAGTCTATCTCAAAGTTTCTCCCATGAAGGGCACTCAGCGGTTTGGAATTAAAGGGAAGCTAGCTCCTCGCTTTGTGGGTCCTTTTAGAGTTGTTGGCAAGAGAGGTGAACTTGCCTATCAACTAGAGCTTCCTCCGAATTTTGCAAATGTGCACGATGTCTTCCATGTCTCTCAGCTCCGGAGGTGCTTCAAGACTCCCGAGCATACCATTGACCTCCAAGACATTGATCTCCAGGAAGACCTATCTTATCGTGAGCATCCAGTTGCTATTCTTGCAGAAACTAAGCGTGAGACTCACAACAAGTCAATCAAGTTTCCCAAGGTGAAGTGGTCTCATCATTTCGACAAAGAAGCTACTTGGGAACATGAGGATCTTCTCCGTTTCGAATTTCTAGAGTTCTTTTGTTCTTAGATCTCGGGTCGAGATCCTCTTGTAGTGTGGGAGAGTTGTAACAGCCCAAGTGCCCTCCTTGCCATTTTGGTCAAGTATCTCATGTGAACCTCTTTTTTTGCCATGTGCCTTGATGCCATGTCCATTTCATGCATCATGCCATCATTCTCATCATATCAATGCATAACTATTATTGCTTTGCTTGTGCTTGTGATGTGTTGTGATGTGAGGTGTGTATGTGGGTGAATGCATGTGTGCCTTGTTGGAGTGTTACTCTAGTTCCTACCATTCCAAGACTATTCCCATCTCTCTCTCTTTATTCAAATTTGCTACTTGTTAAATATTTGCTTGATGTTTTCCCTTGTTTAAAATGTTGGTCATCTTCTAAGTGTTCTACTAAGATTTCTAGAGTAGTCCTTATGCCATGGTTGGGGCTTTCTTCCTTTCAATAATTTGGAAACCATGTCTAGCTGAAACCTAGTTAAAATATTGTTTGCTATAAAAATGCACTAACCATTTTTATTAAATGCCTTGCATTTTTGTGAGCTCCAAAGTATTTTCTTTGTTTTCCCAAACATTTCTCTCTGCCCTCTAGGAATTGTTTTGTTCCTGGCTTTAAAAAAGGAAAAACCTTTTCGTTTTTGTGTGAGCAGAGGAGCAGAGTCCACCTGGGCCGCAAGCTCCCTCAGGCCCAGCAGAGCGCACCCGCAGCCCAGCCAGCCTCCTTGCATGCGCGTCGTCCTCCTCCTGTACGGCAGGACATCCAGGATGTCCACATCGTCATCCTTGATGATTTGACGGTCGTCCAACGTCCGAGCACCTTATTTATCTTGTCCTAGACCTAGACCTATAATTCCTCGCTCCATTCCTTCCTCCTTTTCGCCTCGCTGCTGCCAGGTAAGGTAGCTTCGCTCCATGCCGTTGCCGCGTCCGCCGTGCTCCGGTCGAGCAATAGCTCGTGCCTGGGGATAGCCTCTGTGTTGTGCCCCGTCAAGCTGGTGCGTGGGAAGGGTGCCCCCATGCTCCAGCTACTTCCGCGCTGTCCGAAGGAGCACCAAGGCCGAGAGCTTCGGCGACCTCGACCTCTTCTTCCCCTTCGGTTCGGACCGGTGACGCGCCGGGTTTCGTTCGCTCGCCACCTTTGCCCTGATGTGCCCTGCTCCACCCCTTCATGTCCTAGGTAGGGTGGTATGATCCCTCCTTCCTTTCGCCTCGCCCATTGCGACGTTAGCCTCTCGTGTGCGTAGTTTTGGCCGTGGCTTAGTCGTGCTTGTCACGCTCTCGTTTCGTCTCTAAATATGTTCGTCAGTTGAGAAAGGCCGGCCTTCTGCAGGACCCCGATGTGCTTAGTTCTAGCGCTAGCCCTGCGCATTTGCCGCGTTGCTGCATCGCGTTCCCCACGCGCGTCCAGACGCCCCGTAGCCCCGTCCTGCCTTGCGTCGTGCCAAAGGCGAGCAGTGGCTTCCGCCATGGGCAGGAGCTCGAGCTTGTCCTGCCTCGCGTCCTGGTCACCCTAGCTCTGCAGGAATGAGTTCCCTTGTGTTTCCGCAGCCCCGCCGCAGGTCGCCAGCCCCGATGGTCGCCGAAGGGCTCGCCGGCGTCGTCTTCTTCTTCCCTGCCTGAAGGTAGGAGAAGCTGGCTCTTTTAGTACATTTTCCTAGCTAACCCCTTTCGAGCAAAAGCCCCCACCTACCCTAGTGGTAGCCGATCCGGGGTGAGACCGTGAGGTCTCGGGTTTGAACCCCCGGTGCGCCCCCTTTTGTTTTCTTTTTTCGATGGAGGGCTAGGTGTGTGTGGTGTCCATGATCCGGTGTGGCTACACCTACATCTGGTGTGAGTGTGCAGTGCGTGTGTGTGTGTGCGTGCGTGTGTGTGCGGGTGGGTAGGATCTGTTGTGGCAGGCAGATCCCGTGTGAGTTTGTGTGTGTCTGTGTGTGTTGTGTGTGCATGTGAGGCTGACAATGGGCCCTGGCCACTTGTCACCCACATAGAGGGGCCCTGGTGTCTATGCCAGGTGGGTCCCCTCCTTTTGTTTTTTTTCTTTTGTTTCTTTTCCTGTTAGTTGTTTTCTTTCCATTTTTAGTATTGTTCCATTTCTGTTCATCATTTTTGGCATGAGCATATATGGTAAGTTTTGACTTATGGGCATGTGATGTTCGTGAAGCAATTTGGGACTTGAGGTTGTGGGATTTTTATCCAATGAAAAATATGAGCATGATATATTAAATTGGGGTAGAATTTCCCAAGGAATCCATTGGTGCAATTGGTTTTGTCATTTGAGCAAGTTTTACAAAATGTCATTTTATCTCAATATGCCCTTTTGTCATTTTAGTTAGAATTTATCCATGCATGCTATGATAATTGTGTCGACATGGAAGTGGTAGTGTTTCATGAGTATTATGCCATGATATTTTATTTTGACATGATAAACTTGCATATGAGTGGGAATCTTGCTCCAAAGTGACTAATAAATTGTTGTTGTTTTCAACACGCTAAATATTTCTACGTCTGAGAACCTGTTAATATTTCTATGCCATGTTAAGTGGATGCTACCAAGTGATATGTTGTGTTTCACCTCAAGCTCAGTGCTAGTGTTTTGTAGTAGATGTTGTCCTCTACCATCCTGCTAATTTTCATGCCATGAGGTGGTCTCTAGCCTCATTATTTTCTGCTATCAACTTGCTATCAGCTTAACTCAGATTCCAGAAAACTGTGATTTTCACTAAGTCCCTAGAATCTGTTTCACCGTGCCATCTTGTGAGCTTCATATTTAGTGATCCATGCTTCCTTTCCAGTTTGTGTAGTGGACGATTTGATAATCATGTTATGTAGTTCTTTACATGCTTTGTTTGAGGTTGGAGACATCCTGTAGCTCTAGAGAATTGATGTGGAAGTTGTTATGTCGTTGTTTTCCGACAGATTGTGTGTGTTAGTGTTTAGTGACTTGTGGGAGTTATGCTCCTTTGTTTTGCTTGATCTTTGGCTCTATTTTGGTTGGTTTTCATTTCCTAACCAGTGGTTACCTTGTAATACTAAGCAATAGCCCTTAGCCTTCCATGTCTTGTATTTTGTCTCCGTACCTTGCCGTGAGTGTAGCGTGAGATTCGTTACTCCGTTTCCTACGTTTTACATATGCATTTGCATCGATTTTGCATGAAGCATCCATATTTGCCATGATCATGCATGTTCGAAAAACATAACATGAGGTTCTGTTCAGAATTGTAAATAACTTAACTACTACATGGGAAACATGACTAGCTTAGGATTGCCATGTTAAATGCTTCAAATGAATTATGCATCATCTTGTTTGTGCATTGAACCTTGGTTGGTTGTTTATTGTTGCTGTTTATCTTGGGTAGACGCGAGTGTTGAACCTGAGTACGAGGATCCAGGAGAGTACCACTACGAGGACCCAGCTCTTTGTCCCTCTGAAGAACCAACATGCAAGATGACCGTACCCGGATCCCGACACTATTTTTGCTTTGCTAGATGTCTCACTCTTATCGTTGCATATGCATTACCTACCACTTGAATTTCAAGCCTCCTACATTGCCATGATAGCCTCTAACCCCTCCACTACCTAGCAAACCTTGTTTGGCTAAGTTACCGCTGCTCCGTCCCCTCTTATAGCGTTCTTAGATGCAGGTGCAGGTTGTTTCCTTGTGATAACATGGGTACTTGGAGATATCACAATATTTACTGCTATTTAATTTAATGCGCATATATATCTTGGTATGGTGGAAGGCTTGGCCTTTTGCTCGGTGTTTTGTTCCACTTTTACCGCCATAGTTACTTGTTCCGGTGTTATGTTTCCATATTTTGCACTCCTAACATGCTCGGGGTTGTTATGGGGACCACCTTGATTATTCGGCCAAGATTAAAACTTGTCTGGCAAGACCCAACATTGGTACTATTTACTTAACAACTTAATACTAAAACTGCATAGGGCTTTGCAACCCCGTGGATAACTAATCAACAACCCGGGCCAGTGCTCCTCATGAGTGTTGGTCCAAACTAGAGCCACTTGTGGGACCACCTCGGGGCAACTCGAGGGATTTCTATCAAGCCACCGTACGTACTGCTCATCTGGTAGTGCCCTGAGACAGAGATACGCGCGGCTCCTATTGGGATCTAGCCTGCTGGGCGGTCTTGCTGGACTTGTTTTACCTTTCTCGAATGGCTTGCGTGAGGAACTCTGATCTTCTTCGGGCTATCTCGAGGTGTCGGTTTTCCTTTGGAATTGCCTAGGATGATCACGAGATCCGTGGTCGAGGTTATTCCCGCGGAGTGTGGTTAATTTGTGATGGATTAGTTGGAGCACCCCTAAAGGTTAAATCTTTCGGAAAGTCGTGCCCGCGGTTATGTGGCAACTTGGATATTTTGTTTAACGCCCGGTTATAGTTAACTTGAAGTAAACTCCAATAAAATATACCAATTGTGTGAGTAACCGTGATCATCTCTGCTCGTGAACATGAACCGAGAGAAAACACGATGGGGTTATGTTTAACGTAAGTAGGTGTTCAGGATCACTTAGTGATCATGGTAGAACTCGACCGTCTTACGTAGTCGACCATATTTACATTCATGTTCTCGTAAGATAGCCACCATACAATGCTTAGTGCTGCTGTAAACTCAACGCTTAGCCCCATCCAACCCAATAAGCTTTTATAGTCTCGATACCTGGCAACAAGATTGGTGAGTCCCCGTGGCTCACAGATTGCTACAACAAATACAGGTGCAGATGAGACTGTACCAGATGATGTGACCCAGCTCTAGTGGGACTATGACGAGGAACGTGGCAGATTGTACGTCCTATATCCAGGCTTGCTGGACGGTGGTGGGTTGGTTGATATTTATCATGTACTTCCTCCGTTCCTAAATATAAGTCTTTTAAAAGATTTCACTAGGGGGCTACATACGGATGTATATAGACATACTTTAGAGTGTAGATTCACTCATTTTGCTCCGTATCTAGTCCCCTAGTGAAATCTCTAAAAAGACTTATATTTACGAACAGAGGGAGTAATCGATCTAGTTTTGTTAGGGTTTGATCCCTAGTATCCACTATGTTCTGAGATTAATGTTGCTATGACTTTGCTATGCTTAATGCTTGTCACTAGGGCCTGAGTGCCATGATTTCAGATCTGAACCTATTATGTTTTCATGAATATATATGTGTTCTTTATCCTATCTTGCAAGTTTTAGACACCTATTACGAGTTATGATCTGCATCCCCCAGGGTGACAATAACTGGGATTCTTTCTGGTGATTACCGTAGTTTGAGGAGTTCATGTATTCACTAAGTGCTTAAGCTTTGGTCCGGTTCTCTATTAAAAGGAGGCCTTAATATCCCTTAGTTTCCATTAGGACCCCACTGCCACGGGAGGATAGGACAAAAGATTTCATGCAAGTTCTTTTCCATAAGCACATATGACTATATATGGAATACATGCCTACATTACATTGATGAATTGGAGCTAGTTCTGTGTCACCCTATGTTATAACTGTTGCATGATGAATGCCATCCGACATAATTATCCATCACTAATCCATTGCCTACGAGCTTTCCACATATTTATCTTTGCTAAGTTACTTTTCCGTTGCTACTGTTACAATCACGACAAAACTGCTACTGTCACTTTTGTCATCGTTACTGTTACTTTCATAGTACTTTGCTACTAAATACTTTGCTGCAGATGTTAAGTCTTTTAGTTGTGGTTGAATTGACAACTCAACTGCTAATACTCGAGAATATTATTTGGCTCCCCTTGTGTCGAATCAATAAATTTGGGTTGAATACTCTACCCTCAAAAACTGTTGTGATCCCCTATACTTCTGGGTTATCAGCGGTGGCTGTCGACGGGAGGAAAAAGATCAACCCTGAAAGGTGCGCCCACTCCCCTTTATATAGACCTCCGAGGTGGGCTCAACACTTGAGGCCCATGATGAGTCTAGTCCCAATTTCCATTCGGATCCAATCCGAATGGGCTGCAATCCCTTAAGTGTGCGACCCTATAGGTTCACGTACACATGGACATGACCCGAGTCGGTAGTCGGTAGCGGCTCCTAGCAAACATGCCAACTCCCATGTGTGCGCAAAGTCATTAGACGAACCTCCACAATGTGTCATATACAAAATTCCTTTTACCCCATGATATAGGTTGTAGAGGTCAAGGCAAGTACTTGTCATCCTTGTGGTAGTTCAACATCTCTTTTCGAAACCGTGATACAGATTCCCGAACTGGGTTAACACTTAACCCATGTCGCATGTCCATGCTTTCTGAATTGGATCACATGAGAGGTCCCAAAGAATATCTCTACTCACAGAAGGGCAAATCCCATCTTGATTAACCATGTCTCACGACATATCTCAGGACTCACCCGAAAGCTACCTTTGTTACTACCCAGTTATGGAGTAGCGTTTGGTAGACCCTAAGTAAGTCGATCCTCATCCCGAGAACATGCGATGACCTCAGGTCTAGGACATGGCATATACATTGTACTTGAGACTAACAGATGACATTATCTCACTGTGTCTCAAAGTGGATCTATCCGACTCGGTGATCTCAATCCCCGAGTCCATACTATTAGATTATCATCTCTATGCACAAGACTTGTGAAACGTAGTCATCAACTGAATCATATACTAGTAAAGGAGACTCACAGGAGACCCGTTAAAGACATGACATCTCATAAATGACCTAGCTGGCGGACTGTAGATGACCAAGGCCCAAGACCCGGGGGGTGAGCCGACGCTAGGCGGCTCACGAGATAAGACCCGGTGGGTGAGCCGGCGCCAGGCGGCTCACGAGATAAGACCCGGTGGGTGAGCCGGCGCCAGGCGGCTCACGAGATAAGACCCGGTGGGTGAGCCGGTGCCAGGCGGCTCACGGGACAAAGACCCGGTGGGTGAGCCGGCACCAGGAGGCTCACAAGAGAAGGCCCACAAGAGAAGGCCCGAAAAGAGAAGGATTCCATTAAAGGAAATAAGACCCGGAGTAGGATTTGTGATGAGTCCTAATCCTACTCCTAGTAGGACTCTATTTGTAAGCCTACCCTCTCCACTTATATAAGGAGGGGTAGAGCACCCCTAGAGAGACAGATTGAGAAGAGACACAAGCCCACAAGTTTAGACAACACAATTAGAGATAGACAGATTAGAGGCTCTCGTAATTAGAGGTAGCGATTAGCACCCTTGTAACCGAGAGATCTTCATCATCATCAATACCAGACAAGCAGGATGTAGGATTTTACCTCGACTTGAGGGGCCGAACCTAGGTAAAACTCCGTGTCTTCTCGATTCCGACCAACCCCTTCAAGCCGCCACGTAGTTGCGTCTCGCCCCGAACCTAAGTCCGTGACCCGGACATCTGCCGTGACAAAACCACGACAGTTGGCGCCCACCGTGGGGCAAGAGACATGGTGGTATTGTGTTTTCGAAGGGAGCCTTACCAGGGATCGAGAAATTCATAGCCGGTCAGGGGAAGAAGATCAAGCACCGAATAATTACATTGGATAAAACGTACGAGGTTTGAGTGAAAAGAAAAATTAGGGTTAAACGCATGCGACGAGGCGATCCATCGAGACCGGATTAACTTCCGTTGCTACTGCAAGTTGAAGTTTCGCATCCGAAATCAATTGGTACAAGTGGCTACTGCTCCCAAAGGTAATCATACAACAGAGACCGAGATGGAAAAAGAACAAAAGAAAAGAAGATCACCACGGACTTGGTTCTGGTTGCCCTTGTGCCACTGTTGGCTTCGCGTTGTCACCGAGCGCCTCGGACGGCTTGGCCGCCTCCCCATCTTACCTCAAGCGATCTAGCCGGCTCACCGGACGCCACCGTTGAAAGTCGGCTCACCCCTGGCTGCGGTCGCGCCCGTGCGCACTGCGTCCGTCTCCTCCCGCGCCATGGCCATCTTGCTGCTCCTCTTTGCCTCACCTTGCTGCGTCGCTGTACTTCACCTCACGTCCGCCGAGCCGTCCAATCAGACACGATTTGAAGCCGGAGAAGGATATATACGTGGGTTTGTTTTGCCGTCCTCGACCCGGAAGCGGACACAGGCCCGGGATCGGCCTCCGTCGTGGCCTCGAGTCGCCGGCTCCGCCGTGGCCTGGCTGGCTGGCATGGCTGAACCGGCCTTCTCCTTTGCCCCCGCTCCCGCCTCACGCAACCTCGCGCCGGCCCTCCGCTACGGCTTGCTCGCCGAGCCGCCCTTAGCCTCGGCCTGCTCGCGTTGAGCCGCCTCCGACCGGGCCGCTGCCAAGTATCAGTCGGGGATCCAACCTCACCGGCACCCTTACGAGCGCCGCCATGTATCCACAGCTGCTGTCAACTACCGCCGCGACCTCCGCGTGCCCCGCTCGGAACCGCCATGTGCCCCTACGGCGCAGCTAGAGATCGCCACTGTGACCACTGTTGCTTCTCCAGCAGAACCGGCCCTGAGCCGCCTCTGTTTCGACCGCGCGCCGCGCCCCCAGCCATCGGCTTTGGCCGAGCCTTTCCCCACTACGGGCTCGTCCCGAGCCTCTACTGAAACTGCCGGAGGCCTCTTCGAGCCGCCGCTACCACAGCTTCTTCACACCTCCACCTCCGGTGTTGGCCTCCCGTGCATCTCAGAGTCGCCACCGCCGGAGGACGCGCTAGCTCTGCTTTCCTTCTAGCCCCGCATGGAAGGAGTAACGGGAGGATAAGGAAACATGAGTAGTGGAGCCGGGAAAAAAAGGGGGGAAATACCCTCACTACTATCCGATACCGGTGTCCATATTCATCCGACAAGAAACTTCAGGTGATATTTATCCGGTTGGTTATATCGGTATATATTAATTTTTCTGTGAGAATAGTGAATTTTTCCTGTAATATTTTTACACAGGAGAGCAGTTCAAGTGGCATTATGCTGTGGAAACGGAGGCATCACCAGCACCGCCAACTCATGACGCCAGGGCCACCTCTCACGGGGGCACCGGTTTACAAACATCGTGAAGTCAGCATCGGCTTACAAGGCCATGACCGCCCCTCGCCGTCGCGCCGTCTTACAAATACCGTGGCCTTTTTTGCCATGCGCCAGTCTCCAACACCACTACCGATTCACAGACAGCGCTGGCATACAATGCCATGGGTGACTCACCGGCTGAACCGGTTTAATAATGCCACGGAAACTCGGCGTCTGTACTAATTTTCAACGTCGTGGCCATCTCTCGCCGTCGTAGCGGTTCACAAGGCCGCGGCCGACTCTCGCCACCCGCGCCGGTTCTCAGTACCATGGCCATTTCTCCTCCGTCTGCATCGGCTTACAACGCCCGCGGATGACCCAACATCCGTACCGGTTTATAACACCCACGGCCGACTCATTCATCTGCACCGGTTTACAACACCGTAGCCGTCTTTCACAACAGAACCGTCTTACAATGTCGTGATTGCTTTCTATATCTACATCAACATATCGGTGCAGTGCTCGCCTGTACGAGCCGCCCAACGGACGTGTGCAAGACGCCGCCCACACTGTGATCTACATTAACATATCAGTACGATGCTCATCTATACGAGCCGCCGAACGGACAAGCGCATAAGTCGCCGCCACTACAGTTTGGTTCACTTCAAGCAAACAACCGGAACGAATCATCGACCGGATCATTTAAGCAATTCATATGGGATCATTTATAACCCGCCACGGACAACTTCAACTTTCGATGAAGATTCTCAAGCCGCCTCTTTGAGTCAACTTGAGACTCGGGGGCTACAGACATGGCAAGACACATTTGGTTGTTTTCAATGAGAAGCCCGGATCTTTGCCAAGATGAAATTTTTCCGACTCAACAAGTTTAAGTCGAAATGGTTTGTGACCCGCCGAAGTTCTTCTCAGTCAATCTCACTTTAGAGACCCTGAATTGATGTCAATACAATAAGTTCTTCTCAATCAATCTCGCCTTAGAGACCCTGAGCCGGTTAACAAAGTTGACGGCCAATCTCGCCTTAGAGACCCTGAACTGATGTTACTCTTACCAGTCAATCTCGCTTTAGAGACCCTGAGCCGGTTCACAAAGTTGACGGCCAATATCACTTTAGAGACCCTGAACTGCTGTAAGTTACACACTTAAGCTCTTATCAGTCAATCTCCCTTTAGAGACCCTGAGCCGGCTCACATAGTTGATGGCCAATCTCGCTTTAGAGACCCTGAACTGGTATGATGCATAGTTTGAGTACATTAAGCGTTGTTGCTAATGGAGGCTTCTTACCTTTGGTATAGCTTAAAAATTTCCCCTAAGGCAACAGCGTGTACATCAAATTCCAGTTGCTTATCAATTGTGGCCATCGAAGGGGGCTTCTTACCGACGGGTATCGCTTATCTCACCCTAATGGTCGGCTTTATGCCACTTCCGGTTACTTATTAACCATGGTTGTCGAAGGGGGCTTCTTACCGACGGGTTCGCTTATCTCACCCTAACAACCGGCGTTTACACCAAAAATAGTTGCGGAAGGAGGCTTCTTACCCTTGGGTATAGCTTACATAAGCCCTTCACGTAGCCGGCTAGTACAATTACTAGTCGCGGCTATCGAATGGATGCTTCTTGCCATAAGGTATAGCTTACATAATACCATCGGCATCCGGCCCTATTCAACATTGGCTGATTGGAGGAGGCTTCTTGCCTTCGGGTATAGCTTACATCACCCCCCAACAGCAGGCTTTCTTGAGCTGCGGTTGTCAGTAGAGGCTTCTTACCTTTGGTATAGCTTACATAAACCTATTGACAACCGGTGTTGGAATACAATGGATAAAGTATTTGCTGTTAAAAGGAAGTTTTTTACCATCATGGTATAGTTTACATCACCCCTCATGCAGCCGGTTGTAGGCTGCTTCAAGTTCATCAACAGTCGCCGTTGTTGATAAGGGCTTCCTACCGTCAGGTATAGCTTACATATATCCTAAGACAACCGGCTCTTAAAAGAAATTATTTGCAAAGGGCGACTCATGTTACCCTGAAAAATTGCTGGCTTTAGGTCGCTTCCGGCTCTTCATTAGCCACGGTTGTCAATGGAGGCTTCTTACATTGGAGTACAATTCATATTACCCTACGACAACCGATCATCAACAGAGCTCATAAGACTCGGAGTCATGCTACTCCGGTTGACATCTCACAGGTGGATTATTCAAGGGGGGCTTCCCACCTCCAGATAAACATGCCGGCTTATAAAAGTCGGATCAGAGCAAGATTATGAGAAAAGAGCAATGTTATGAAAGGTATGAACATCTCCGGGTTGAGCTTCTTCAAGCCGCCCTCACAACAATGCAGAATGTATTCTGTCTTGTTTATTTTTTGCAAGTATTATCTCTTAATATGAGCCGCTATTAAATATTTAGCAAAGATCAAATGGATCTTTTAATAGCCAACATGGCTGGATCTTCATGGTTATCATAACCAGTGTTAAAATGACTGGGGTTTTTAAGCCAGCTCGGAGAAATTTATTATTTTTCAAGAGTCGCCCTATCAGATATAATGCCGTGTCATCTAATTGAATGGCTCTTGGATTTCTTCAATTGTGCTCTGTAGTAATCTACAACACTCATGGATTTCTCAAACTTATATTTGTCGGGTTGCACCGCAGCCACGAGCAGGAATTTCATATCAAAGACAAAGGAGTTATTCCAGGATATTCATTCCGGGTTATAATACAACCACGGTCAAAGGTTCATTCAACAAATTATGATGAGTCATATCATTTTCACATAGTCCCGAGTCGCCGCAGGCTGACGACCCGGCACTTGGGGGCTACATTATTCAAGTCCAAGTTTATATCAATTATGCAAGTCCCATGTTGCTGCAAGCATGCACCACGGCACTTGGGGGCTAATGCAAGCCGGCTTTCAAATTATTACATTGTCAGCAAGACCATATTATCTCAAAGAGATGACCCGGTCCTTTTATATTTTCTCAAGAAGATGAGCCAGCCTTTCTATATTGTTCTAAGTCCCAGCCCAGTAAATTCTTACTGACCCAGCACTTGGGGGCTACAGTATTCAGCCGTTTAAAACAGATTATAAGATTCAAATTGAAGACCCGGCACATCACACTCTGATGAGCCGGCCCTTGGGGGCTACACCCGCCAAAGCTTTCTGATGAGCCGGCCCTTGGGGGCTACACCCGCCGAAGGTATTACAAAAGTATAAAGCAATTATAAGTCCCAGGTTGCTGCAGGCAAGACAACCCGGCACTTGGGGGCTACATAGTCCAAGGTATCATTGCAAAGCACCAAGTTATCATGGATAATCTTGGAGCTTGGGGGCTACAGGTAATATGGACATATCAAAACTTTTGAGGACAGTTTTCATAATGTTAATTATGGAGTTGAGCTGTTAGACCCGGTATTATCAAAATATCATAACCCGCCAGATTTTATAAGCCGCCTTGTTTTATAACAATGGAAGTCCGGCTTTACATCAGATGGATTTTCATCCCAATATTTTTATCAAGTCATCTGGATTCTACTTATTTAAACCCGGAGTCACCAACGATAATGACCCAGCATCATCAATGATTATAACCCGGCGGAGATCACCCACCAAAGAGCATTGGAAGCCAGCTCAATGGCATATGGGTATTATATTCTCAATATTTTTCAAAAGGAAATTGACAATCAAGATTATCAAGACGGTTCATTCATATATAGAGAAGACCTGGATTCCTGAGAAGCCATTTTATAAGCCGGCCAAAGGAGCAAGTCGGCCGCTTAACATATTTGCTATTCCTATTTCAGGAGGTTACCATGAATAAATTCAAGCTAACCTGGGGGCTAATGTCGGGGATATACCCCGCGGTATGACCCGCCCAGGCGACTCATAGGAGACCCGTTAAAGACATGACATCTCATAAATGACCTGGCTGGCGGACTGTAGATGACCAAGGCCTAAGACCCAGGGGGTGAGCCGGCGCTAGGCGGCTCACGAGATAAGACCCGGTGGGTGAGCCGGCGCCAGGCGGCTCACGAGATAAGACCCGGTGGGTGATCCGGCGCCAGGCGGCTCACGAGATAAGACCCGATGGGTGAGCCAGCGCCAGGCGGCTCACAAGAGAAGGCCCACAAGAGAAGGACCGAAGAGAGAAGGATTCCATTAAAGGAAATAAGACCCGGAGTAGGATTCGTGATGAGTCCTAATCCTACTCCTAGTAGGACTCTATTTGTAAGCCTACCCTCTCCACTTATATAAGGAGGGGTAGAGCACCCCTAGAGAGATAGATTGAGAAGAGACACAAGCCCACAAGTTTAGACAACACAATTAGAGATAGACAGATTAGAGGCTCTCGTAATTAGAGGTAGCGATTAGCACCCTTGTAACCGAGAGATCTTCATCATCATCAATACTAGACAAGCAGGATGTAGGCTTTTACCTCGACTTGAGGGGGCGAACCTGGGTAAAACTCCGTGTCTTCTCGATTCCGACCAACCCTTTCAAGCCGCCACGTAGTTGCGTCTCGCCCCGAACCTAAGTCCGTGACCCGGACATCTGCCGTGACAAAACCACGACAATATGTGTCCACATAACCTTAACAACTAGGGACTATTAGAACAATCATCATACTATATATAGTCTCACAAATAAGTCACATACTTATTGATATATATCATTGATGATGTTCAAGGACAATACAAAATACTCATGAATACATAGGAAACAAAATCATCACATGATTGCCTCTAGGGCATATCTCCAATAGTCTCCCACTTACACTAGAGTCAATCATCTAGGCATCGTATGCCCATGGACCTCATTTGATCTCATGCTTCGACTGCGGGAGAGGCTTCATTGATGGATCAATAACATCTGCATCCATTTGTATCTTGCATATGTTTACATCGCCTCTCTCGAGAATGTCACGAATGATGTTAAAACGCATGAGTATGTGTTGGGTTTTATGATGGTTCCGTGGTTCCTTGACTTGTGCAATAGCACCACTATTATCACAATAGAGGTCCATTGGATTGGACGAGTCCTGAACCACTCCAGGATCAGAAATAAAATTCTTCACCAAAACACCTTCTTTTGCAGCTTCAGAAGCCGCAATGTACTCAGCCTCCATTGTAGAATCATCTACCGTATCTTGCTTGGAACTCCTACAGATCACTACTCCTCTATTCAGAATGAACACAAACCTAGATTGCGATCGACTATCATCCCTATCGGTTTGGAAACTAGCATCAGTGTAACTCGTTACAATGTGCTCATCCTCACCTTCATAAACCAGGAGCATATCCTTTGTCCTTCTCAAGTATTTGAGGATATTCTTTACCGCTATCCAGTGACTCTCACTTGGATCAGCCTGGTATCTTCCTACTACACTTAGAACAAAGCTAACATCAGGACGACTACATACCATAGCATACATGATGCACCCGACAGCCAAAGCATACAGAATCCCATCCATGCATCCTCTCTCATCAGGATTCGAAGGACTATGTGTCTTGCTAAGACTAATGCCATGTGACATGGGCAAGAACCCTTTCTTGGCATCTTGCATGTTGAACTGCTTTAGCACCTTGTCTATATACGTACTTTGGCTTAATCCAATAAGCCTTCTCGATCTATCTCTATAGATCTTGATTCCCAGAATATAAGTTGCTTCTCCCAAGTATTTCATCAAAAAACTATTTTTCAATGAGTCCTTGACAGATTCAAGCATTTGAACATCATTTCCAATCAACAATATGTCATCCATATACAGGATCAGAAATTCAACTGAGCTCCCACTAATCTTCTTGAATACACAATGATCATAGTCGTTCTTGATGAAGCCAAAATCTTTGACCGCTTCATTAAAATGAATGTTCCAATTCCAAGATGATTGCCCCAATCCATAAATGGATCTCTGAATCTTGCATACCATGCCAGCATTCTTTAGATCGACAAAACCCTCAGGCTGCGTCATATACATGTCCTCATTTAAATTTCCATTAAGGAAAGACGTTTTGACATCCATCTGCCATATCTCATAGTCAAAATATGCAGCTATAGCAAGAATGATCCGAATTGATTTAGGCATCTCTACCGGTAAATAAGTCTCACCGTAGTATTCTTGAACTTGTCGATAACCTTTAGCGACAAGTCGAGCTTTATGGACTATAACATTTCCATCCATATTAGTTTTATTCTTAAAGATCCATTTGCACTCAATGGCTCGAACGCCATCTGGCGGATCAACCAAGTTCCAAACCTGATTGTCATCCATGGACTTTAATTCAGATCTCATGGCCTCAAGCCATAACTCGGAATCAGGGCTCACCATCACTTCCTCACACGTGGTCGGTTTGTTGTTCGCCAAGAACAACACAATGCAGTCATGCATATTGCGCAACCTTTCTGACCTACGTGGAACTGGTGTTGATTCTACTATGGGTTCTCTAACTAACTCCGGCATGACTAAATCACCTGTCGGAACGTCCCGTGTGGCTCTTGAATTTCTTCGAGTCGGACCGATCTCCCACTAGCCTTCTAATTGAGAAACTCTTTCTCAAGGAAAACTCCATGTCAAGCGACAAATAGTTTGCCCTCTTCACGGTTGTAGAAGTAATATCCCAAGGCTTCCCTAGGATATCCCACGAATATGCACTTGTCTGACTTGGGTGTGAGCTTGTCTGATTGGAGTCGCTTGACATATGCTTCACAACCCCAAATCTTTAGAAAATACAAGCTATGACACTTTGCTATCCATATCTCATATGGTGTCTTATCTATGGACTTTGATGGTACCCTGTTTAGTGTGAAAGTTGCGGTTTCTAGAGTGTATCCCCAAAATGACAGGGGTAAATCTGACTGACTCATCATCAATCGGACCATTTCTAACAAAGTACGATTCCTTCGTTCTGACACACCATTTCTCTCTGGCGTACCTAGAGGAGTGAGTTGTGGAAGTATTTCACAGTTCTTTAGATGATCATCAAACTCCTGGCTCATATACTCACCGCCACGATCAGATCGTAGAAGCTTGATTGTCTTGCCGAGTTGATTTTCCACTTCGTTCTGAAACTCCTTGAACTTTTCAAAAGTTTCTGACTTGTGCCTCATCAACTAGACATATCCATATCTACTAAAGTCATCGGTAAAAGTCACGATGTATTGGAAAGCACCTCTAGCTATCGTGCTCATTGGTCCACATACATCACTATTTATAAGTTCCAATAGCTCAGATGCCCTCTCACAACTCTTTGCAAAAGGAGTCTTAGTCATCTTGCCGAGTAGACAGGACTCACGTGTCTCAAATGATTCAAAATCAAATGAAGTCAGAATTCCATCATCATGGAGCTTCTTCATGCACTTTTGACAAATGTGTCCTAGTCGACAATGCCACATATAAGTCGGATCTATCTCGTTAGGCTTATGCCTTTTGACATTTATGTTATAGACTGATTCACCTTCAAGATCTAATATAAATAACCCGTTCACAATAGGCACAAAGCCATAGAACATTTTATTCAAGTAAATAGAACAACCATTGTCCTTAATACTGAATTCATAACCTTGCCTCATCAAACATGAGGCCGAAATAATGTTTCGACTTAGTGCAGGAACATAATAAGAATTATCAAGTTCCATTACAAATCCTGAAGGTAAATTAAGTTGATGGTGCCAAAGGCTAACGCGGCAACTCTTGCTTTATTGTCGACGCGTATGTCAACTTCTCCTCTTGCAACATTCCTAGTCCTTCTTAGCCCCTACAGCAAGTTGCATATATGAACAACCGATCCGATATCATATAGCCAAGAGCTAATAGAAATAGCAGCAAGAAAAATGTCTATAACATATACAACAAGTGTACCTAAAGAAGAAGTCATACTTCCAGTCTTCTTGCCTATCTGAGCAAGCCACTTGATGCAGTTCCTCTTCCAATGACCGGTTTCCTTGCAGTGAAAGCAAACGGTCCCCGTGTTTGGTCCCGACTTGGGCACGATGGCTATAGTAGGAGTTGACTCCTTGCCCTTTGCCTTACTCTTTTTCTTGGACCAACTCTTCTTGAAATTTGCCATGTTCTCCACCATCAACACCAGATGCGTGCCTTTCTTGATATCCTGCTCTAGCACTTTTAGCATCCCATGCAATTCAGTGAGCTTCTTTCCATGTCGTGCATATGGAAGTTCGAGATGAACGCCCCATAGCTAGTCAAAAGAGAAGCCATAATTGTATATGTGGACAATTCGTCCCCAGGTGGGAAGCCTAACCAATCCAAAGCTTGCATGTATCCGATAATCTTGATCACATGCGGGCTCAGTGGATCACCCTCTTTCAGCTTACAATCCATCAAGGATCGCCAGATGTTGAACCACTATGTCCTTGCCTGCATCTGAAACATGCTCTTGAGGTTCTCGATCATATCGAAAGCCTCAATGTTTTCGAAATGTTGTTGTAGATCGGGCTCCATAGAAGCCAGCATGAGACAGCTGATCCCATTTGACTCATCAACGAGTTTCTGGTGGGCATTCCTGGTTGTGGCATTAGCATTCTCGACAGGTTCCTCTGGAAGGGGTTCCTCTAGAACATGTTCCTTTTTATCATGCCTGAGAACATTTCTCAGATTTCTATACCAGGTGGTAAAGTTTGTTCAATTCAATTTATCCTTTTCTAGGATTGATTTCAATGAAAAACTAGGTTGAGCAGGTGGTGCCATTGATCTACAACAAAAATATGAAAAACACTAAGACATGTATTCATAAAGAGTAATTCAAATTAAACATTTTAATAAGAACATTACTCCCACTAAAATCAACGTCCCTGTGTCGATTCTTAGCGATTCAAGATCCAAGATCCACATGTCAACTAGTGAGCTTTTGCATCACTGCTAGAAGACTAGATCACTTCATAAGCAACAGTTTCTAATCGTATCTCTATACAACTCTTGTTTGTCGGGGACATCTAATGCCACGCCAACTCTTATGCCTCGAGGCCCAAAACTGTTTTGATTGCCACGACAAGTTAACCAATGCTTCGCTCGTAAGTGTCCGACACAAACACACCACGTTAAGGAGAGTTAGTAGCACCCTGATTTTATAGGCCCACCACTAAAAATACTTAACATGTGATGGTGCAGCAATTGGGAAGGCAATTTTACTTGACATTCTTTGAGGGATCACCCTACTTAAAACATCTATCATGCAAAATAAGGGCGCATAACAGGGGCAAACTTTCACATGCAGTTTATATATGTCTGATATGGTATAGCCCCTTTCATTAACGCATGGTGATCTCCATCTCCACGTGCGTTGCATGTCCATGGAGATCTCCATCGCCATGCATGGTTGCCCTTGTGGTGATCTCCATCTCCACACATGGTGTCAACCGCCAAGTGTTACATAAGATACTATGCTATTACAAACTAATAGCTATAAGAGTATATTACATTACAAGGCATCTCATGTTGACACGCAGGTCATTAATACAATAATAGGACAACCATATGGCTCCACCCGGTTGCCACACTCTTGACACGCAGGTCATGATTTAATAATTTACAAGCAACATTCATGGGCTATACCAAATCACAAGCATTCCCTGCAAAAACCAGTCACACGTTCTATCGCCAAAAACAAAACCATCCAAAACTTTATTTTCCAATAGGATTTTGACCTCGAAAGTATTGCCGAAAATGGCAAAGACATTCAAGGTCAAATGCATATTTTCATGTTGTTCAGTTTGACAGGTCGTGGAGCGAAAACGGAGTTCGTATGCAAAAGTTATTTACTTTGATGCCTCCAACAGATTTCAGCACTGCGGAAATCACTTTTCCACCGTGTCGATCTTTACTCTGGTTCGATCAATCTCATTGATCTTTATGTGTTGCATCTGGATTTACGTTCCATTGTCTACCACGATGGTGGAAACCGACCGGTAGGGGTAATTCGTGTCACAACCTCTACATCACGATCACGGAAGCAAGATTACGAAACAAACCATCAACACTGACGTGTACGGCCGATCTCATCGACCCGCACCTGAACCGATCTGCATATCTCATATGTAGATCACCGAACCTATCACCACACAGCGGAGGCTCTGATACCACTATTGGAACACGATGTACGCTATCCTAGTGCCAAATAAAAAAATTCTACATCGCACCCAAGAACATGATGCTGGAAATAGATCACGGGGTCGGGTTTACCACCTAGAGGCGCAGTCACCACAGCAGAAGTAGAGTTGGGGATGCGTGTAGTTGATCAGGCGATTCATCTCCTCCTTAGCCGATCTCCCACGAGCAGTGATCTCCCACGAACAGCTCCTCACTGATCCCTCGAACGGTTCGTCACGGATCCCTCGAACGGTTTGTGCAAGCATCGCAGATGCGATGCCTCCAAGGTATCCACACGTAACAGGGCAGTGTCGGGAGGCGGATTGCTAGGTCTGATCGGAGGGCATGGTGGCGTGGGGAGTGGCGTTGGTTGTCGACGGGAGGAAAAAGATCAACCCTGAAAGGTGCTCCCACTCCCCTTTATATAGACCTCCGAGGTGGGCTCAACACTTGAGGCCCACGATGAGTCTAGTCCCAATTTCCATTCGGATCCAATCCGAATGGGCTGCAATCCCTTAAGTGTGCGACCCTATAGGTTCACGTACACATGGACATGACCCGAGTCGGTAGTCGGTAGCGGCTCCTAGCAAAACGTGCCAACTCTCATGTGTGCGCAAAGTCATTAGACGAACCTCCACAATGTGTCATATACAAAATTCCTTTTACCCCATGATATAGGTTGTAGAGCTCAAGGCAAGTACTTGTCGCCCTTGTGGTAGTTCGACATCTCTTTTCGAAACCATGATACAGATTCCCGAACTAGGTTAACACTTAACCCATGTCGCATGTCCATGCTTTCTGAATCGGATCACATGAGAGGTCCCAAAGAATATCTCTCCTCTCAGAAGGGCAAATCCCATCTTGGTTAACCATGTCTCACGACATATCTCAGGACTCACCCGAAAGCTACCTTTATTACTACCCAGTTATGGAGTAGCATTTGGTAGACACTAAGTAAGTCGATCCTCATCCCGAGAACATGCGATGACCTCAGGTCTAGGACATGGCATATACATTGTACTTGAGACTAACATATGACATTATCTCACTGTGTCTCAAAGTGGGTCTGTCCGACTTGGTGATCTCAATCCCCGAGTCCATACTATTAGATTATCATCTCTATGCACAAGACTTGTGAAACGTAGTCATCAACTGAATCATATACTAGTAAAGGATATGTGTCCGCATAACCTTAACAACTAGGGACTATTAGAACAATCATCATACTATATATAGTCTCACAAATAAGTCACATACTTATTAATACATATCATTGATGATGTTCAAGGACAATACAAAATACTCATGAGTACATAGGAAACGAAATCATCACATGATTGCCTCTAGGGCATATCTCCAACAGATATCATCTTGACAAAATTTGCAACGGTATAATTGTACTCTGGCACATGGCTTATGTCAAGTACCTTAGCTTTCTCTTCATTGCTCCTTACCATTTTAACTTCTTCAACCGGGTTAGGCTCTAGTTTACATGCAAACTTGGCCAAAATCAAGGTTAGGCTCTCCGCTATCTTTGGCACTTTTGCCTCCATGTTCTTGCATCTAGCTTCAAGTATCTACACATCATTTGTTAGTCCAACAACCTTACCGGTCAATTGACCAAGTAAGTTATCATGATTCTTCAAGATATTCTTAAAGATTTCATTTTGCTCAGTTTGGCTAGCAATTAAACTTTTAAGAGTTTCTTCAAGAGTATTTCCATTGCTACCATTAGTTCCATTAAAATTATTGGATGCTCCTGCATTATTAGGGTAAAGAAATTTAGGAGCATAACCATTATTTTTCACATTAGGATTACAGATGTTATGATCAATCAAATTCACATCACTAGTATCTTCACTAGTGATGGCATTGACATTTACCTCTTCTTTACCTTTCATCAAAGAGATAAGTTCTTCTAGTTTGGTTGTCAACTCTGAGCTATTTTCTTCTATGGCATTCACCTTCTTGGTGGTGGTTCTATCAACATGACATTGGACATGGTTCTCTTGCATATCATCTAGTATCTTCTTCACATCTTCTATGGGCTTTCCCATGATTGTTCCTCCTGTAGTTGTATCAAGCCTAGTTTTCGACATGTGATTCAAGCCATTATAAAACATATGAAGGATTGACCACTCCTCCATTCCATGATTGGGGTAGTTTCTTATAGCTTCTTTTATTCTATACCAGGCAAGCGCTATTGGCTCACGTTCATCTTTCTTAAAACCTGTAATCTGAGAACGTAATTGCATAATTTTTGCGGCTAGACATAACTTAGATAAAAATTTACTGCAACAAGCATCCCAAGAAGTAATACTACCTTTAGGCAAAGCTAAAAACCATTCTTAACTTTTCTTCTCAAAGGGAAAGGAAATAAGCGAAGTTTCAAAGCATCTGGGTCACAATCCTTTATGTGTGTCATGTTGCAAAATTCAGTAAAATTATGTAAATGCGTACTTGCATCTTCAGAAGCAAAGCCTCCAAATTGGCCATGTTGAACCATGAAAACTATGTTTGGTTTGATCTCATATTCTGCAGTTGCAACATCGAGTTGTGCTATTTTGGTTCACACATGAAATTGTTGCTAGGAGTAAAAAAAACTCCCAAGATTACGAGCCATAGTAACTTTTTGGTATTTTCAACTAAAAGACTTGCAGCAAAATAAGACTTAAACTAAAAACTGATAAGTAAAAAAGAAAAATTGAAAATTGAAAATTAATTTTAACAAAAAAAACCTCTAAACACGAAGACTAGGAATACTAAACTCATCCCCAACACTAGTGCTAGAAAATGGGCTTGATATCTCCTTTTTATTGATCCGGTATTGCAACAAGAAAGGTTATCCCACACCTATTTCCCTAGAGGTGACCCTAGGTATTGAACCCACGAGAGGAAGATTCCCTTGAAGCAATGGTCTCGAGCAAGATTTTGCTAAAATGTCAATCCAACTTTTGATCGGATCAACAAGCAAATAGTGATTCAAATACTTATAATAAAAGAAGGTACGTGGATTTGGTCTTAATGCTTACAACCATGTATTGGTGTTGGGATAATAAATGATATTAGTTTGTGCTCGGGAGGTCACCCATCAAGAGGTTCTTGCTTCGTATCGGATAGGGGGATGTGTACGAATAACATCTTGACTGACACGAGGCCTGCATCAAAAATCAGTTGTCCTACCAAAGGCCCTATCCATCTCGCGGGGTTGCCTCAATAGTCATGATAATAATATCAGACAAAAGCATTGGATGTTTAATGACTACATCTCATGATGCTCAAGGATATGATCCATGTTACCCTACTAAGCCTTACTGTCACCGGTGTATGGTATAACACTTCACGGTCTCCTTGCTCCTAGCCTCACCGGTGCTTAATCTCCATGATCCTAGGGACCTACATGGATGAAGATCATGGACAAGACAATAGATGCTTCAAGAAACAATTTTATTTCACACATACAAGACGCCAAAGACTTCCATTCATCCGTCAGAAAATACCTAGGGTTGCAAGGCTCATGCCTCACCCCATACCTTACCGAAATACTCACACATGGAGATCAGACCGCGATAAGAAAACATTGAAGAACACATCTTGGGATTGATTGATTGCAATATGTATTACAATGGGCGCCTTGTGCGATGCACGATTACAAGTATTAACTAGATAAGAGAGCACTATGGTGGTGGAGATGGCTATGAAGATGAAAATGGTGGCTGGGGTTTGTGGATGAAGAGGTTGGCTATGCTCGCCTTGTGCTATGCTCGACGTTGTTCTGTTGACATTTTGACGGGGCCCCTTTTATAAAAAAAAATCAGGTGGACGACCTGCCTAGGTTTCCACACCAAATGGCTGCGCATGCAAGTGCGTGTGGTCACATGGAACGCCATCTTTGACTCTGATGGCCTTCTGGTGACTTATTTCTTCTCCATTTTCCTTCCTTTCCTTTCTCCCACGTGATTTCTTTCCTTTTTAACCCATTTCCCGTGGAACAATATCGAAGAGAGGAATTGTAGAATCCTTAGCATTCACTAGTCATTAGTGGCAATATAGAAGCGAATATCTCCCTTTTAATGAAATATCTCAGTTTAAGCATGGTTGAAATGAATTCAACAATATCACTCATCAGAGGCCAGATTTGATCGACCTAGGTGGATCTCGGCACTAGGGGGCCAAGGGTGGGGAAGGAGGTGTCTTTCTGCTCATCTCTTAGGTCCTCATAGTTGCAAGTATCGGGTGGTTTAGTAGCTGGCATGGTGGTCGATGTGTGATGGTCGCTAGTGGTGGCTTGGTGTACTTCATCTCAGAGATGATGATGGCTTGCCGGGGTGAAAACCCTCTCTGGTCATGCAAGGATAATGGTAGCGGCTCCTATGTGTGTCGTTCAGCGTGGGCGTTTGATATAAACCTAAAATTAAGTTTATTTCATTATGTTAGTTTTCAACTTCGGTATGGAAAATTGCAACCAATACTAGCTAACCAAAAATACGATTAACCAAGTATTTCGGTCCGGTTGTAGTTTAAGCAAAAAGGACCTTGTCGTGAACAATTGTGTTACAAGTGACAAAGACATTATCTTTCAATTGACAACCCATTTTTTCGTCGCATCGCTCGCGTCGCTCCCCCACGGAGCGGCCAGGGCGTGAAACCCTAGCCGCCGCAGGCCACAGCTTCACCCACCCCTCCCTTCGCTGCCACCGGCGAGCGCCGTCGAGCAAAGCCTGCGTGGCGGCGGCGGTGGGCCTCTCTCCCCTTTCGTCTGGGCCTAGAGCTGCGTGGGGCTGCTCCCCTAGGTTGAGGAGGCGCTCGGCAACTCGAGCGTTGGGCGCGAGCGCGGCGTGGCCGGGGCGCGCGTTGGTGGCGAGAGCGGCGCCGCTTGGCGCTGGCTGGATGGGCGGCGTGCGTGTGCTGGCTGCTGCTATCGTGCGGGGAGGCGTGGATCCAGCGGCGTATGGATCTGGTGGCGGATGAGATGGCGGAGTGGTGCGTGCCGGCGAGCGCTCCTGGTGCGGTGAGTCCCTTCCCACTCCTCTAGACCCGTCTTCATACGGCCTTGGTCGGCCGGTGGCGCGAGGAGGACCGGTGAGGGGCGGCTGGAGGCCCCTGTCGGCGTGCCGACGGTGGCCCTCGTCTCCACGGCGAGGATCCGTTTGGTTCCAACCAGCTGCGAGGTTGGGGGACGCGACTTCCGGTGAAAATCGCGCCGACTTCGGTCATGGCGGACGATGGCGGCGTCTATGACATCGTTCCCTACTCTAGGCACCGTTGTTGTAGGTCGTGGCACCCCACTCGTGATGCTTTGGGGGAAACCCTAGATCTGGATCTACCGGATTGGACGATGATGGTATCTTTTATGCCTTTGTCCCTCTTGAGGGCATCGTTTTGGAGCAAGTGCTGGTTAGACGGGACAAGCGGAAGAGCGATATCTCATCCACCGCAAGGCCGACGGTGGAACCCGGTGGCATGGTGCTGCGGAGGTTCGGCGACAGGCGCGTGTGGACGGATACGTGCAGGATGGTGGAGTTGTCTAGTGTCATGGTGGCGTCGATGGCAGGCCAGACAAGGTCGATGGGTCAGTTTTTGCTCTCGAGATGGACTGGTGGAAGATGGCGACGGCAGCCTCTGAGAGTGCGTCGGTCCGGTATGGGACCTAGTCCCGGTGTGTGGCTGGACCGGGGCATCCGGCTTTAGATGTTAGGGTTCGGTGCAATGTCCGTTTGGTATTAGGCCCGGATATTCGGCACACCTTCATCAAGGGGATAGGAGTAGCAACAGATGTTGCCTAGATAGTGGCTTCACTGATGTATTACTGTGTATGATCTCTATGAATAATTAATAAAATGACTGTATGCATCATGCTGATGCAGAGGCTGGAGGTCACACTTCTTTTCTAAAAAAACCATTTTTTTGCATAGATTGTCCGACCGAATACTTTTGTGATCGAGCATGTAAAAACTATGAACAACAGAATCCTTTTTTGTTGTGATCTGATGCTATGTGACCGGGTGCTATGCATTTGTATTTTAAATTGCCCAGACCTGCGTAAACGTTTTGGAGATGTGGTTGGGTGACTGGCTTCAGCATCTATGTCCACGAACTGATCCAGACGAATACGATGTGTGATTTGGATGTCGGCATTTGACATGCCCTTAGATTAAAGACCAACTATTTTCTTATTTCTTGTTCTTCCAGCTTTCTTTCTTCTCCATTTGTTTCTCCTTTCACAAAATCGACTTACGATGGAAGCCATAGCAATGCGAGAAGGACAGACAACTTGAGTGGCTTATCCGCCGCAGCTCTAGTCTCCTCCTACGCCATCGTTCTCCCCCGCCATCAGCGGCCGATGTTGGGTGCCTTCACGCTCGCCCAGGCCTTTCACACCCGCCTCCACTTTATCCCTTGTGCGAGGTATGCCGCCGGTGTGTGGCTGCACCCCCGGTGGTCAGCGGGCTAGTTCCAGTGCTCCAACCCAAGGATCTGGTGGTTGCTCGTGCCTTTTATGGCCTCTGGCACAGATTCGTGCACTCTGCCATGGTTGCTCCTTGCATGCTGTAGGTGCACCCGTGTATGTGTGCAGGCCAATTTCCACTCAGATCCGGCTGGATTAGGCCTGGTGGTGACATGCGTCGAGCTCTCTACTGGGAGGTGGACCAAGGCAGCGAGGTGCTGGATTTTGCGCGGGTGGTGGCCGGCCAAAGGCGCTACGGTCCACATCTGATTGGCTGGATGGTGGTGACTGCAGATTGTGCTATAGCTATCTCCTACTGCTCCATGATGGTTGTGGTCACCGAAAGATCTTCGAGAATCTTTATCTCACAAGTGTCAGTGGTTGACTTCAGAGATGAGAAGCAAATTATGGACGAGGGCTTGATCCAGAGGGATGTTTGTGCGACGACGATGGTCGCATTGCATGTAGTTGCTAGTATTGTCCTTATAGAAAAAGTTGCTAGTATTGTGGAAAAATGGTGACGGCAACACTTGAGTGACTTCGATGATGATGCTATTTGAGAACCCGGTCTCGAGGTCAGGGAGAAAGCGTGGATATAACTTGAGATGGTTATGTCTAGAAATGGCGATGCATTTTTTATGTCGTTACCTTGTTCAAAACATTGTTCGAATATGCACAGTTTGATTCTTCAAGGTGAAAACCTAGATTTTGGCCTTGGTAGTTGGATCTAGTGACGATGACGCTTCAATGTCGCTCTCTTTATGAAGGCGTTTTTGTTACCAAACCTCGTCGTTCTTGTGATGTCATGAGATGATTGATGCGTATATGGTCACTGATGCAGTTTACTGATCATGTATCTGGTTCCTTCAAAGATTTATTTTTTTTGCCTATGCTAGCTTTGGTCTTATATGACTTTGCTCGATTTTTTTTATATGTTGATGTTAATTGTGTGCATCCTAATTATGCAGAAGTCGGGTGTGTGCTTATTTTGTTATGTATCCGAAATGAGTGAACAAAATTCACCCTTTGTAGAAATGATTGACTTATCCAAAATGTAAATTTAGTCAATTTAGGGCATCTCCAGTGCCGAACCTTAAACCATATGTAACCGTCCGGACCACGCGGTTCAGACGTGTTTTGCCATCTAACAAGGTTTTTTATCGGTCTGTTGGCCGGTCCAAACGTGTTTTCTCCACAAACCAGAGACAAAGTGGGGAGGGCTTTACAGGCGTCCAGATCGCTGCCACATCCGCTCCTTACTAATCTGGCCCACGCAAAACCCTTCACCCGAGGCCGCGTGTGTTCCCGTCCATCGTCAGCTGCCCATATTCATGTCGATGTAGAGTCATTGCTCCACATTGACGTCTGCCCAGAGTGGATGCGACCTCTCACTGTCGGCATTGAAGCGGCGCGCTAGCAGAGAGAGCGCCGCCCGTGACGCGTCCTGGGCGTATGTGCCTGTTCAATGCCTGAGTGCAATTTACTGAATCGCACTGGAAGGAATATCTCCATGCCCATTCAAAGCCCGTCTGTCCCTTTGTCGCCATTAAGCAGGCTCGTCGGAGGAACCAACTCTGGCGCCGCGCATTGACGCACATGAAATCTTGGCCTCACCAGAATCCCATATTTAAAGGTGGCCACACTTCAACACACCACATCCTCCTCCCTTGCACACCATCCACCATGACCGCAAGCTCTAGCACTTTGTGGTAGATCTTGTCATCGGAGCAGAAGCACAAGATGGCTGCTCTTTTTGCCGCCTAGCAGACGTGTCGTGCCTGGCATCTCAAGCATGACATGCTGGCTAGCTCACTCGAGGTCTCCGACAACGATCCCACGATGGAGACATGCTCCAACGACGACACTGTGCTAGATCCCACGCATGTGCATGCCGTCTTGATCATGATCATGAAGCAGGAGTAGGCGCAATTTGATGCCGCCATGGCAGAGGAGGAGCAGCCAACATCGACTCCTATATCAACGTTCCAACAGGCACAAGAGGAGGAGTGGTACAAGCTCTTTCTCCTCGAGCAGCACCAGCTAGCGAAGGGATAAATCTACGGCAACCGTGCAATCAAGGAGGTCGTGGCCGCCATTGTCGTGGCGAACCACAACTTTGTTCCGGAACAACGGGCGATCTAGGAGGCCGCGCGTGTTCAACGTGCAGCTCGTAACGAAGCAGTGGCGCAGCCGGACATGGATGCGACAGCACACGCACGAGCACTGGCGGTGGAGTACGAGAACGCCACCAGTTGTGATGGGGATATACCCCATGGTATGACCCAGCCTGGCGACTCACAGGAGACCCGGCCGAAGACATGACATCTTATTAATGACCCGGCCAGGCAACTCACAGGAGACCCGTTAAAGACATGGCACCTTATTTATGACCCGGCAAGCGGGTCACAGGATGACCAAGCCCAAGACCCGGCGGGTGAGCCGGCGCCAGGCGGCTCACAAGAGAAGGCCCACAGGAGAAGGCCCACAAGAGAGAAGGATTCCCTTAAAGGAAATAAGACCCGGAGTAGGATTCGTGAGAGACTAGTCCTAATCCTACTCCTAGTAGGACTCTATTTGTAAACCTACCCTCTCCACTTATATAAGGAGGGGTAGAGCACCCCTAGAGGGACAATTTCTCAAGAGACACAAGTCTACGAGTTTAGACAACACAAGAGATTAGAGACACAAGAGATTAGAGGTAGCGATTAGCACCCTTGTAACCGAGAGATCTTCGCAAGCCTAGCCGTACTGGAAGGTGCGGCTGGATCACCTCCTTTTCAGGGAGAGCTAATGCTTATGCTTATTGGGTATTTTGGTTTGACACTTCTTCACGCCCAGAAAGAAGGCACCTACGTCTGAGCTAAACTTGGATATGGAAGTCTTCTTTCATTTAGGGTGAAGTAAGACCAAGCTCATGAGCTTATTATCCTAGGTCGTAACAAATTAGTTGATAGTGATAGGATCCCTTTTTTGACGTCCCCATGTCCCCCCTGTGGTGTGGCGGCATGGGGATGTCAAAAGGAAAGGGATGAAATAATTTGAAATAATTAAAGTAAAGGGTGTATTTTACTCTGAAACGGATATAGTTACGTATTTACTTACGGCGACGAAGAATAAAACTATCGTTATATTTTATCATCATCAATACCAAACAAGCAGGACGTAGGCTTTTACCTCCATCGGAGGGGCCGAACCTGGGTAAAACTCCGTGTCTTCTCGATTCCGATCAACCCCTTCAAGCAGCCACGTAGTTGGGTCTCGCCCCGAACCTAAGTCCGTTGACCCGGACATCTGTCGTGACAAATCCACGACAGTTGGCGCCCACCGTGGGGCATCGCACGGTGGAATTGTGTTCTAGGAGAGAATCTCACAGGAATCAAAAAGCTCTTGATTGACTAGATGGAGAAGAGCCGGTTCGAAAGGATCTACATCATGCTCAAATTCATCAGCCCAGGATTAAAAAGGTTATATATAGACTGGATGGCAGCGTGAAGATACATGAAGATCGCCAACAACAATAAACAACAATAAACCCGACGTTACTGCATAATGATGGTCGCTTGAACATCTAGGTATTTATAAATCGGTCAATGCATGATCAACAAAGTTTGAGAAAGGAAGATGATGCACAAGCCGCCGTTAGCACATGCAGCCATGGTGTACGACATATACATACAACCGCCTCGTCGGACGGAAGCTAGAAACGCCAACCCAGGGATCGAACTAAGGCTAGCTACCACCACCATATGAAATTCCAGGATCAACACGTATTTTACTGAAGCTGGATGAGTCGGACAAAAAAAAAGAGAAACCGCCATGAACTCGGTCTCCTTCGCGATGGATCGCTTCCGCCGTGGCTCGTCTCTGCCTCGGTCTTACCTGTTGACCTCGCCCCGAGCCGGGCCTCTGCAGCGGACGGAGCCGCCGCCATGGCCTTGCCTCCGAGCTCCCGACGCCCCGCAGTGGCTGCTCGGTGCCAGCCGCCACGCCGGCCGACCGAGGCCTTGTTCAGGCTGGCGACGGCTGGTCGCGGCCCGTTCTCCCACCTCTGGTCGGTGGAGTCCAAGCACCGGCTCACCGTGGTCGTCTACCGCAGCCTCATCTCGCCGGAGCATGCCCTGAGCCGCCGCTGTGAGGCGTCTCCACTGGAACAGGCTTCGAGCCTTCGCCTCGCCGCTGCACCCGCTAGCCCTGCTCTCACCGGCTCAGCGCGCCGACCGTTCACTACTACGCCTCGTCGCTGCCGCGTCTCGCGCGCGCCATCGCCTAGCCGTGCTCCGCCTCTGTCGTGGCTACGCCAGGCATCGCCGCCTCCGCCTCTCCCGTGCTGAGCCGGTTCTCCGACACCTCCAAAGCCGCCTAGACACGCGCTTCCACCTCCAGCCATCGCCTCAACCCACGCTGCTGTGAGCCACCTGGCGCAGCCCTCGCGTCGAGCCGCCGTCGGGCTCAGTTCCACCTCTGCTGCGACCTGGCCTGGCCATGAGCCGCTGCACCCGCGGCCGGTTTCACCGCGCGCTGCCGTGTTATCCGGCCCCGTGAGCCGCCGTCATGGATGACCGCACCCCTCGCCGCTGCGCTTCGTCGGCTGCTGCTGTGCCGCTGCACCTGCCAGTCGCCGTCCGCCGACTCACTGCGGCGTCGAGCCGGCCGGCTGCTGTCGCAACCCGCCGCCGCGCCCTGGCCATTACAGCCGCTGCGCCATCTTCCTGAGCCGCCGCTGCCGTTTTCCTTGCTGCATCTCCTTAGGCTACTCGCCGTCGTTGAGGCCACTCCCCATCGATGCCTTGCCTTGCACCCGGCTCTGTGTCGTCCGCACGACCCACACCGCTCTGGTCGCCCACAGTCTTGCATCGCCGCGAGCTGCAGGCCTCAAGCCGGCCGACTCCGCCCCGCGTGCTGCCTTCCATCTCGCTCCCTCACCCCGCCACGGATCCGGCAGCGCATAAGAGCTGCCTCGGACCGAGCTGCCACTACTCCTGCGTAGCCCCGCCACCCGCCCGTTGCCGGCTCCCCCACCTTTTGCTATCCCCGCCACTGGATTCTCCCTAGGGACTCCATTGCCCACGAGGGGAAGGAGGAGAAGTGGGAGCCAGGTGGTTCAGAAAAGGGAAGTGGGGAGCTGTTTTCTCTTAAAAAAGCGGAAGCGGGCCTAGTTGGATGAAGGACATATATTTCGTCCGATTACGTCCGTACACGAATCATCAGTAGTTTCTACAAAGATCATCAGAGGCAACATGCCTACTGGCAGAGGCCCCCAAAAGCTACTACAGACTACATGCTACAGGAAACATTCAGGGTTCACTATCCTACAACCTATGTGCTTTGCTTCAGTAGCGAAGAAAAGAAAACAGTGGATCGATATGCATGATTAAATTCGATTTGCTCTGTCCATGTTCGTCTGACAAAAATATCAGGTGCCATCCACTCTATTTATTTTATCAGTACATATTAAATTCTTTTAAAGAACAATTACTTTGGTTTGCAATGTTTTAATGCAGGACCATTATTGATTACAAAAACGGCTTTATATTGCGAAGATGGAGCGCGTGCCAGCATCATTTTATACTGGTGATCATCCGTGTCATGTTGCTCAACGGATTTGCGCACAGGCTTACAACGCCGTGGCCGTCTCTTGTCACCTGCGTCGGTTTACAAACGTCATCGCGTCTGTCACAATAGCACCGGCTTACAACGCCGCAGCTGATTTCTACGTCTACATCAACACGCGAGTGGCTGCATACACCAGTACAAACCGTCCACCGTCCTACGATCCAATTTACATCAACATCAGGTGCAGTACTCGACGATACGAGCGGCCCAACGGACAAGCGCATAAATTGCCGCCACTACAGTTTGGTTCACTTCACACAAACAGCCGAAACGAACCATCGACTGGATCATTGAAACAATTCATACGGGATCATCTATAACCCGCCACGGTCAACCTCAAACTTCGAGTGAAGATCCTCAAGCCGCCTCTTCGAGTCAACCTGAGGCTCGGGGGCTACAGACATGGCAAGACACATTTGGTCGTTTTCAATGAGAAGCTCGGTTCTTTGCAAGATGAAATTTTCCGGCTCAAAAATTTGAGTTGAAGTGGTTTGTTCGCCGTCAAAACGGCTGACCTATCATCCGGCTTTATGTCCTATCAAGCGTTGTTGCAGGGAGGCTTCTTGCCTTTGGGTATAGCTTACATCTCCCCTGCACAGTCTACTTTTACGCTGTTGCAAGGAGGCTTCTTGCCTTCGGGTATAGCTTACATCTCCCTTGCACAGCCGGCGTCCGCACCTACAACTGTAGCTGTCGAAAGAGGCTTCTTGCCTTCGGGTATAGCTTACATCTCCTTTCAAACAGCCAGCTTTATCAGTAAGCCGTGGTTGTCGATGGAGGCTTCTTGCCTTCGGGTATAGCTTACATTACCCATCGACAGCCGGCGTCCGCGCCTACAACTGTAGCTGTTGAAAGAGGCTTCTTGCCTTTGGGTATAGCTTACATCTCCTTTCAAACAGCCGGCTTTATCAGTAAGTCGTGGTTGTCGATGGAGGCTTCTTGCCTTCGGGTATAGCTTACATTACCCATCGACAGCCGACATTCGCGCCTACACTGTAGCTGTTGAAAGAGGCTTCTTGCCTTCGGGTATAGCTTACATCTCCTTTCGAACAGTCGGCTTTATCAGTAAGCCGTGGTTGTCGATGGAGGCTTCTTGCCTTCGGGTATAGCTTACATTACCCATCGACAGCCGGCGTCCGCGCCTACAACTGTAGTTGTTGAAAGAGGCTTCTTGCCTTCGGGTATAGCTTACATCTCCTTTCAAACAGCCGGCTTTATCAGTAAGCCGTGGTTGTCGATGGAGGCTTCTTGCCTTCGGGTATAGCTTACATTACCCATCAACAGTCGACGTTCGCGCCTACACTGTAGCTGTTGAAAGAGGCTTCTTGCCTTCGGGTATAGCTTACATCTCCTTTCAAACAAACGGCTTTATCAGTAAGCCGTGGTTGTCGATGGAGGCTTCTTGCCTTCGAGTATAGCTTACATTACCCATCGACAGCTGACGTCCGCGCCTACAATTATAGCTGTTGAAGGAGGCTTCTTGCCTTCAGGTATAGCTTACATTCCCTTCCAACAGCCGGCTTTATCAGTAAGCAGTGGTTGTCGATGGAGGCTTCTTGCCTTCGGGTATAGCTTACATTACCCATCGACAGCCGACGTCCGCGCCTAAAACTGTAGTTGTTGAAGGAGGCTTCTTGCCTTTGGGTATAGCTTGCATTCCCTTCAAATAACTGGCTTTATGCCGTTCCGGCTCATCAGTAGCCACGGCTGTCGATGGAGGCTTCTTACCTTGGGTATAGCTTACATTACCCATTGACAGCCGACGTTCGCGCTTACAATATTTGCTGTCAACAGGAGGCTTCTTACCTTTGGGTATAGCTTACATTACCCTAAAAACAGCTGGCTTTATGCCATTCCGGTTGACATGTCAGCCGTGGATTATTCAAGGGGGCTTCCCACCTCCAGGTTTTATATCTTAAGATGAGCCACCGTTAAAGTATTCTGCAAAAGCAAATGGATTTTTTTAATAGCCAATATGGCTGGATCTTCATGGTTTATCATAACCAGTAATAAATGATTGAGATTTTTTTCAAACCAGCTCGGAGAAATTATTATCTTTCAAGAGCCGCCCTATCAGATATAATGCCGTGTCATCTAATTGGCCGGTTCTCAGATTTCTTTAATTGTGCTCTGTAGTAATCTAAAACACTCACGGATTTCTCAAACTTATATTTGCCGGGTTGCACCGCAACCACGAGCAGGAATTTCATGTCAAAGACAAAGGAATTATTCCAGGATATTCATTCCGGGTTATTTACGACCACGGTCAAAGATTCATTCAACAGATTATGGTGAGACGTATTATTCTCACATAGTCCCGAGTCGCCGCAAGCAGACGACCCGACACTTGGGGGCTACATTATCCAAGTCCAAGTTTATATCAATTATGCAAGTCCCATGTCGCTGCAAGCATGCACCACGACACTTGGGGGCTAATGCAAGCCGGTTTTCAAACCATTACATTGTCAGCAAGACCATATTATCTCAAGGAGATGAGTCGTCCCTTCTATATTTTTCTAAAGTCCCAGCCCAGTAATTCTTACTGACCCAATACTTGGGGGCTACAGTATTCAGTTGTTCCAACAGATTAAGAGATTCAAATTGAAGACCCGGCGCATCACATTCTGATGAGCCGGCCCTTGGGGGCTACACCCGCCGAAGCGTTCTGATGAGCCGGCCCTTGGGGGCTACACCCGCCGAAGCGTTCTAATGAACCAGCCCTTGGGGGCTACACCCGCCGAAGCATTATAAGATATAAGGCAATTATAAGTCCCAGGTTGCTGCAAGTAGGACAACCCGGCACTTGGGGGCTACACAGTCCAAAATGTTATTTGCAAAGCACCAAGTTATCATGGATAATCTCGAAGCTTGGGGGCTACAGGTAATATGGACATATCAAAAAAATTGAGGAGAATTTTCAAGATATTAAATATAGAGTTCAGTTGTTAGACCCGGCGTCACCAACACTTATGACCCGGTGTTATCAAAAGATCATAACCCGCCAGAGTTTATATAAGCCACCCTGCTTCACAACAATGGAAGTCCGGTTCTACATCAGATGGATTTTCATCCCAATATTTATCAAGTCAGCAGGATTCTAGTTATTTAACCCGGAGTCACCAACGATAATGACCCGGCATCATCAATGATTATGACCCGACAGAGATGACCCGCCAAGAGTATTGGAAGCCGACTCAATGACATATGGGTGTTCTATTCTCAATATTTTTCAAAAGACATTGACAAGCAAGATGATTATCAACACGACTCATTCATATGGAGAAAAGACCCGGATTTCTGAGAAGCCATTTTATAAGCCGGCCAAAGGAGCAAGCCGGCCACTTAACATATTTGTTACTCTTATTTCAGGAGCTTACCATGAATAAATTCAAGCTAACCTGGGGGCTAATGACGGGGATATACCCCATGGTATGACCCGGCATGGCGACTCACAGGAGACCCGGCCGAAGACATGACATCTTATTAATGACCCGGCCAGGCAACTCACAGGAGACCCGTTAAAGACATGGCACCTTATTTATGACCCGGCAAGCGGGTCACAGGATGACCAAGCCCAAGACCCGGCGGGTGAGCCGGCGCCAGGCGGCTCACAAGAGAAGGCCCACAGGAGAAGGCCCACAAGAGAGAAGGATTCCCTTAAAGGAAATAAGACCCGGAGTAGGATTCGTGAGAGACTAGTCCTAATCCTACTCCTAGTAGGACTCTATTTGTAAACCTACCCTCTTCAGTTATATAAGGAGGGGTAGAGCACCCCTAGAGGGACAAGTTCTCAAGAGACACAAGTCTACGAGTTTAGACAACACAAGATATTAGAGGTAGCAATTAGCACCCTTGTAATCGAGAGATCTTCATCATCATCAATACCAGACAAGCAGGACATAGGCTTTTACCTCCATCGGAGGGGCCGAACCTGGGTAAAACTCCGTGTCTTCTCGATTCCGATCAACCCCTTCAAGCCGCCACGTAGTTGCGTCTCGCCCCGAACCTAAGTCCGTTGACCCGGACATCTGCCGTGCCAAATCCACGACAAGTTGCGCATCCTACGCGTCGTCGTTCAACTTTCAGAGCCGCATCTGGTAGGTGGACAGTGATGGCCTGGCCACGTTCATCATCGACCTCACGTCCATCGGCATCGACGACCGACAAGTCACAGACTCCTCCAAACATGAGTAGGGCATGTGAGGCAGCAGTGCCCGGTGTCCCATGTGGGTCAGTCCGACTCCCATGTCGTACTCTTCCTCGCCAGATACCACACCTTCACTTTATGGGTCTTGAAGCCCGTCGACACTCATGGAGGCGGTAGATGAAGAACGTGATCGCCGATGCGGAATACAAATTATCACCATAGGATAGGTTTATGTGTGTATGCTTTTTTTAAATGAAAAATTTCTGAATTTCAATGAATGTGTTCCGTTTTATATGAAATTCAGTCGGTTTATATGAATTATGTCCAATATGTTGTATGTTTAAAACAGTGTTTGAATTGTATGCATGTAACGTTGGATGATCGGCTTCCGCATCACGGATGCGAAAGCAAATGTACAGAGTTGGAGATGCTCTTATATATAGAACTATTGAGGAAAGAAACCCATATTTTCCATGCATTGGCGGGTCGATAAGATAGGTACGTACCTCGCAAAAAAAAGAAAAGATAGGTACGTATGTGATCATGGTTGCGCCGTGCGTGTCCATCGATGGAGAAATTCAAGTCCCACTACTAGCAAACGTTGAACAGAAGAGCATAAGGACACACACTCCAAACTCCAAAGTCCAAACCAAATTGTCACGTAGTAAATCGAGCCATGTGCTAAACGTCTATGCGTGGTCAGAAGATCACCACCGTACTCGATCATTCTTCCTGGCCAGCTACAAATACGACACCAAGGGTCAGGGAGAGTCCAGCACGGCTACGCGCCAGCACAACTAGAGCCGGCAACGGCGGCTCAACCAGTCTTGCTGCTACCACTGCTCTTATCTCCCCAAGCACTATTGCTCTACCTCTTGCTCATCCCTCTGCTGATCCTCTTCCGGGCGACAAGCAGGAGATCGGCCGGCGAGCGAGCCGCAGCGGACCATGGGGGCCGTCCCCTCCCTTCGCCTCCGAACAAGCTCCCTCTCATCGGCCACCTGCACCTGGTCGGCCCCGACCCCCACGTCTCCCTCGCCGTCCTCGCCGCCAAGCACGGGGACGGCGGCCTCATGCTCCTCCGCCTCGGTCACACGCGCGCCCTCGTCGTGTCCTCCCCGCGTGCCGCCGAGGCGGTCATGCGCACGCAGGACCACGTCTTCGCCTCGCGGCCGCCGAACGCGGTCGTCGACGCCCTCGTGGACGGCGGCGGCGGCGTTGCCTTCGTCCCCTACGGCGAGTTCTGGCGGCAATCCAGGAGGCTCGTCACCACGCACCTGCTCAGCGCCAGGAAGGTCCACTCGCTCCGCCGCGGCCGCGAGGAGGAGGTGCGCCTGGTGATGGCCAAGATCCATGAGGAGGTGGCCACCGGCGCCTCCGTGGACATGACGAGGTTACTCGGCGCCTTCACCAACGACATAGTGTGCCGCGCCGTGTCCGGGAAGTTCTTCCGGGCGGAAGGCCGGAACGAGCTGTTCAGGGAGGTGATCGACGGGAACGTGGACGCGTTTGGAGGGTTCGGCCTGCTGGACTACTTCCCAGGCCTGGCCAAGGTGGGCATGCTCAGGCGACTGGTGTTTGCCAAGACCAGTCGGTTGAAGAGGAAATGGGACGACCTGCTCGATAAGATCATCGACGACCATGTAAGCAAAAAAGCATCGCCACAGGAGCAGCACCGCGACCACGATCAGCAAGAAGATCAAGAAGAGACAGACTTCGTCGATGTGCTCCTCAGTCTTCAGCAGGAGTACAATCTCACCAGAGAGCATATCAAGGCCATATTGATGGTAATTAAATCTCCTCTCATGCCGTCATACGTACTACGTAGCTAAGCTTTGAGTGTGCTGACGTTTCAGATTGAATTGAATCCATACACATACACAGGACATGTTTGTGGCAGGCACAGATACGTCATACATAGTTCTCGAGTGCGCCATGGCTGAGCTCATGCGAAAGCCGAACCTCATGACCAGACTTCAAGCTGAGGTGCGGGAGAAGACACCCAGGGGCCAACAAATGGTGACCGAGGACGACTTGGGCAGCATGGCCTACCTAAAGGCCGTCGCGAAGGAGACGCTCCGGCTACACCCACCGGTGCCGCTCCTCCTCCCGCACCTCTCCATGGCCGAATGCGACATCGACGGTTATACCATCCCCGCTGAAACCCGTGTCATCGTAAACGCTTGGGCTCTTGGTAGAGACCCTGGATCGTGGGAGGCTGCCGGCGAGTTCATGCCGGAGAGGTTCGTGGACATCGCGTCCCCCGACTTCAAAGGGAGGGATTTCCAATTTCTGCCGTTTGGCGCTGGGCGAAGGATATGCCCCGGGATAAATTTTGGAATGGCCTCTGTGGAGATCATGCTCGCTAACCTCGTCTATTGTTATGATTGGAAGCTTCCAGGTGGAATGCTGCCAGAGGACCTCGATATGACGGGTGTGTTTGGCATGACGATGCGTCGGAAGGAGAAGTTATTTCTTGTCCCGACATCGCGAGTTGTTCATTGTGCATAATTTTTGTCCTAATTTCTATGCACTTGTAAGACTAGATGTTGTACTACTATATATGGTTTTCCCAGCTTTCAAGAGGGTGTGTGGGACACGCTTCAGGAACTCGCATTCTGCCACACAAAAACTTTCGGCCATGATCGCACTGTTGGAATAGTTGTATAGAGATAGGAGTCTCCTTTAAACTGTTGTATCTCTTCTCTATCTCTTCTTCTGTCTGATCTCTTCCTCTCTTGTTATGTAAACGATCTCTTTGATTGATCTATTTGTAAGCCACGTTATTGATAATATAAATACAAGCGCGGCCCAAGAAAAGGGTTCTACGCTTTCCAAACTACTTTACATGGTAATCAGAGCATCTTCTCTCTAAGACCGAAAGGATCGCATCTAGCCGAGCGAATTCTTTCCAGGAGATCGAGAGAGGATCGCATCTAGCCTAGCTCCACCCCAAAGCCTCGCCATGACCAGCCCATCCACCCAAAGCAGCACCATGAGTGCCATATCCACATCCGTCTCACCATCCTCCACCTTCGCCCCTTCATCCTCCAGTTCATCCTTCGCCATGTCCATTGGACCCCCACCTCAGGAGAAGCTTACGAGGAACAACTACCTCATGTGGAAGGCCATCGTGCTTCCCCAAATTAAGGGTGCACGGATGGGCCACCACCTTGATCCGGAGAGCCATGCGCCACCGGAAACCCTCATCGTCGTCAACGATGGGAAGGAGGAGCAGATTGCAAACTTCGTCGTGTTCTCTGGTATGCACAACAACAAGTTCAAGGTTTTCTCATGGGTTCCTTGTCTCGCGAGATACTTGCACAGGTTGTGACTCTTCAGACTCTAGCGGAAGTATGGGCAGCAATCCAGGCTATGTTCGCCGCCCAAACCCAAGCTCAAGCGATCAACACTCGGATTGAGCTTACCAACCTCAAGAAGGAAACATGTCCATGATGGAGTACCTGGCCAAGACCAAGACACTCTCCGATGAGATTGCATGCACTGGAGCAGCACTGACAAGCGGCGAGATTGTCTCTCAAGTTCTGTCCGGGCTCGATCTTGAGTACAACCCAGTTGTTTCGGCTCTTGCAGCGCGGGTTGAACCTGTGACTGTCCAGGATCTAAACACACAGCTACTAAGCTTTGATGCGCGTCTAAACCTTCTTCATGGGATGAACGTGCATCAATCGTCAGCCAACTCAGCATCTCGTTGTCATGGTGGCGGCCGCGGGCGTGATCACCAAGGGCGCAACCGCGGCGGAAGCAGCAGCGGGTGTGGCTATGACAACAACGAGGGGGGCGGTTCGATGGAAACAGCAACAACAACAACTCTTCACGGTTCGGAGGGGGGCTACAACAACAACCACGCCTCCTCTGGATCCTCCTCCTCCAACAATTGCATTCGGTGTCAACTCTGCAAGAAACCGGGCCATGAAGTCCTAGACTGTTGGCATCGCTACAAGGAGGACTATGTTCCTGATGCTCGCCATGCTGCTACTGCGATCAGAGAACAAGGAGGAGATCCTACGATCTGGTATGCGGATTCAGGAGCTACCGATCATGTCACCAATGAGCTCGAGAAGCTTGCCATGAGGGAAAGGTACTTCGGCAACGATCAAATTCACACCGCAAGCGGTGGAGGTATGGATATTTGTCATATTGGTCAAGCATCTATTAAATCCCCTACTCTAAAATGTGATCTAGTACTAAAAGATGTTCTACATGTCCCACAAGCCGACAAAAATCTTGCATCTGTGTCTCGTTTGAGTACCGATAATAATGTCTTCTTTGAAACTCATCCCACTTATTTTTTCATTAAGGATCGGGCAATGAGGGAGCTCATTCACCACGGTAGATGCACTGGAGGCTTATACCCCATCACATCCAGAACACTTAGTCCAAAGCGTCGTCATCAAGTCTACTCCGCCATCAAGCCCTCCTTGGCAAGATGGAATCAAAGATTAGGACATCCTTCTTCGATCATCGTTAAGCAAGTAGTGAATAAAGGCAATCTTCCATTGTCATCTAGTCAAAGTATTGAGTCAGTTTGTGATGCTTGTCAATGTGCAAAGAGCACCAAATCCCATATCCTAGGTCAAATAGTGTGTCACATGCTCCGTTATTTTCAGTGATGTATGGGGTCATGCAAGAGAATCTTTTAAAAATATTATGTTAATTTTATTGATGATTTTAGCAAGTTCACTTGGATATATTTGCTTAAGTTTAAGTATGAAGTTCTCTCTATCTTTCAAGAATTCCAGAAGCTTGTTGAGCGTCAGTTTGATAGAAAAATTCTCACAGTCCAAAGTGACTGGGGAGGAGAGTATGAAAAACTCAACTCTTTCTTCTGCAATATAGGCATTGCCCATCATGTCTCTTGCCCTCACGCCCATCAACAGAATGGCTCCGCTGAACATAATCACCGTCACATTGTTGAAGTTGGTCTATCCCTTCTAGCTCATTCATCTATGCCACTAAAATATTGGGATGAAGCCTTTATAATTGCCACATATCTTAAAAATCGTCTTCCTAGCAAAGTCATTGGCAATATCACTCCCTTGGAAAAATTGTTTCATCAAAAACCTGATTATAACTCTCTAAGAATTTTTGGTTGTGCTTGTTACCCAAATCTTCGCCCCTGCAATAAGCATAAACTTGAGTACCGATCCACTCAATGTGTTTTTCTTGGCTACAGTAATCTCCACAAAGGGTACAAGTGTATCGAGATCTCTACTGGACGCATTTATATCTCTCGTGATGTCATATTTGATGAAACAATATTTCCTTTTGTTAAGATTCATCCCAATGTTCGAGCCCTACTTCGAGCAGAAATTGCTCTCCTTCCTGATTATCTACCTAGTCTAGATCATGGGGTGATTTAAATAATGCTAATCATATGACCAATACTGCCAAGAAGGATTTAATTTCTGGTGATAAGTGTGCAGATTCAGGTTCGGGTCATGATTTCATGCAGGCAGATACAACCAAACTGGTCCTAGGCGGTTTCTGTGTTCGATCCAAGGAGGATCCTCGCGTCAGTTTGGCAGGACTGGCAAGCGCGATCCCAGAATGATTTGGCTGGCTCCAGCCCAGCCAGTGCGGGCTGGCGCGATTCCCTGTCCCCCGCATGTGCGTGGGACATGCCAGCGACCGACCGAGAGGGGTCCGCGGGGCCCGACACCAACGACTCGCATTCGAGCGAGCAACCAACCATCAAAGGGGCCACGCGGCCAGGCACAGTAGCTGAGGTGGACTCTTCTTCCCCTCTGTTTGCGTTGGATCGTGTGCAGTTAGCTACAATAGATCCAATGGGATCTTTTGTGGATATTAATTCTGCAGCAGAATCAACAATGCTACCAGGATCTTCTGTGCCACCAGGGTCTCATATTTGTGCTCCTGCACCTGAAATACATCCTCGTCATACTAGGTCTAGATCTGGTATTGTCAAAGAAAAAAAGTACACAGATGGTACTATCAGGTATGATAAAATTAAACGTGCTTTCCTTACCAGTATGGGTGAACCAACACATTTGCATGATGCACTTGCTAGTAAAGAGTGGAAAAAAGCTATGGATATAGAATATGGAGCACTCATGAAAAATAAAACCTGGCATTTAGTACCACCAGAAAAAGGCAAGAATGTCATTGACTGTAAGTGGGTATACAAAATCAAGAGGAAATCCGATAGAAGCATTGACAGGTATAAGGCAAGATTAGTTGCAAAGGGGTTCAAACAGAGATTTGGTATTGACTATGAAGATACTTTTAGCCCTGTTGTTAAAGCTGCTACTATTCGACTTGTTTTATCTATTGTTGTTTCTAGAGGCTGGAGCTTAAGGCAGCTAGATGTTCAGAATGCGTTTCTTCATGGTGTTCTAAAAGAAGAGGTTTTTATGTGGCAGCCACCAGGGTATGAGAATGTTAGCACACCTCATCATGTTTGCAAGCTAGACAAAGCTTTATATGGTTTGAAACAGTCCCAAGAGCTTGGTATTCCAGGTTAAGTACACAATTACAAGAACTTGGATTTACGCCATCTAAAGCAGACACCTCACTATTTTTCTATAGAAAAGGCAATGTCACTATATTTGTTCTAGTATATGTTGATGATATCATTGTTGCTAGTTCAAGTTCAGATGCCACTACTTGTTTGCTTAAAGACTTGAAGATAGAGTTTTCTCTTAAGGATTTGGGAGATCTTCATTACTTTCTGGGTATAGAAGTCAAACAAGTAAAAGATGGTATACTTCTTTCACACGAGAAATATGCACATGATATACTCAGGAGAGTAGGGTTGGAAAATTACAAACGTGTGAGTACACCAATGTCTACTTCTGAAAAACTTACCATTGAATGTGGAGAAGCACCTGGACCAGATGATGCAACAAACTACAGAAGTGTTGTAAGTGCACTAATATACTTAACTCTCACACATCCTGATATTTCTTATTCTGTGAATAAAGTGTGTTAGTATTTGCATGCACCTACTACTACTCACTAGGTAGTAGTAAAAAGGATTGTGAGGTATCTAAAATTTTCAGGAGGACTTGGACTCAGAATTGTTAAATCTTCATCTATGCTTGTAACTGCCTACTCAGATGCAGACTGGGCAGGGTGTGCTGATGATAGAAGATCTACATGTGGTTTTGCTATTTTCCTGGGAACAAATCTTGTGTCATGGAGTGCAATAAAACAGGTTACAGCCTCAAGGTCAAGCACTAAAATTGAGTATAAGGCTCTAGTGAATGCCACAACTAAAGTCGTGTGGATTCAGACTTTGCTATATGAGCTTGGGGTAGAAACTCCGCAAGTTGCAAGATTATGGTGTGACAATATTGGGGCAACCTATCTTTCAGCTAATCCTGTTTTTCATGCACGCACTAAACATATTGAGGTTGACTTCCACTTTGTCAGGGAAAGAGTAGCTCGCAAGCTCCTTGACATAAGGTTCATACCTATTGGAGATCAACTAGCCGATGGCTTCACAAAACCTCTCACTATGAGAAGGCTTGATGAGTTTAAATACAATCTCAACCTTGGATCTACCAAGGTTCAGATTGAGGTGGAGTGTTGGAAAAGTTGTATAGAGATAGGAGTCTCCTTTAAACTGTTGTATCTCTTCTCTATCTCTTCTTCTGTCTGATCTCTTCCTCTCTCGTTATTTAAACGATCTCTTTGATCGACCTACTTGTAAGCCACGTTATTGATAATATAAATACAAGTGCGGCCCGAGAAAAGGGTTCTATGCTTCCCAAACTACTTTACACGCACTTCTGGTCCGCGATGATCAAATGGGTTCTAGTCATGGTAGAAATATCGTCAAGAACCTATCTTTGGTGTTGAACATATCAACTCTTGTCATGCTTGCAAGGGGTAACCCATGGTCATTAAGCTTTACTTTCACAAAGAGTCAATTACACCATAGGTGTCTGAACTTGGTAAGAAAAATTGGTGCTAAAACTTGCGGCATACATTGAACCGGTGTCAAAACTTGACTTGGACGTGCATCTATGATGCTAATCACATTTTGTACACGCACAACACGCTGATGAGGTGCGCCAACGTGGCATGGGACCCAATGTCAGTGACCGAAAGGTGGGGACGGGCATGGGGCCTGTTTTTTTTTTAAACACCTTGGTATTTTAAAAAAAATCTCACAAAAAGCATCTCAATTTTCTCACAAAAACACCTTGATATTTTATTTTTTTTCTCACAAAAATCACCTTGATATTATTTCAATAAATGCTAATAAAATTTTAAAATGTGGGTCGCTAACAAATGGACCCCACACCCCTCCATCTTTGAGGAAAATATGGGTCGCTATTAGGAGCTCTTTTGTGAGAGAAATCTTGAAATTTTCTTGCAAAATAGGAGGCACACGTCGTCCAGTCGCTAACAACGGCCCCATGCCACATTGGCACGCCAAATCAGCACTGTGTTCATACAGAAACGTGACTTGCACTATATATGCATGATAAAGCCAAGTTATGACACCAGTTCAATGTATGTCAAAAGTTTTAGTACTAAACCGACTTTTCGCACTAAGTTGTGACACTTATGGTGTAATTGACTCTTTCACAAAATATTCGACTCGGCTTCCCAACCCTCACTTGTATCCACTCTAAGACTTCGTGGCTTCCAACCAAAGTTCATTTATTCAATAAAAAGTATCATTTGTACGGGCAAAACGACAGTCAAGCTGAATGCAACACCTGACCCCTTGCTTGCAGAAATGATATGAGACAAGGCGAGCCCCATTCACCTCATCTTTTCATTATCATTGCCTATATCCTTCAACAACTAATAAAAAAAAATTAGTCATATCTCTCTTTCCCACCCATTTACGACCACCTACCACCAAAAACACTAGAATACATGGGACGAGGCCCATATATATGTGTGTGCTCGCCCTAAGGTGTTGAAACCATAGTTTTAAATAGCCCTCTATAGCCTCGCTATAGCCTTTCTATAACCTTTTCAGCAAAGTGTCGCTAAATGGTTTCATGTAAAAATGGCCCGGTATAGCTCCGTTATAGCTTATTTGGAGGTTTGCTGCTATTTTCCATAGCCCGCTATTTAAAACATTTTGAAACCCTAAAACACATCTTAGATGACTTAGCTTTAGAGTTGTAGACTATCCATAAACTCCCATAAGAAACACATTTGTCGCCCCCTACACACAAGCACCTAACAAATCCCAAGCACTGGGATGCACCATCTCTTCCATCTCCTAAACCTACCCTCGACCACCTCTTTCCCCTTAGAACTACCATCATCTCCCTTTTGATTTATTTTCCTACGCACACGCAAGATCTATCCATGGTGATGAGCATCTATGAAAGGGAGAGTGGATCTATATACCCTTGTAGATTGCTAAGCGGGAAGCATTAAGAAATACGGTTGATGTAGTCGAAAGTCTTCGCGATCCAAATCGCGGAGCGTCCCGCGATCCAATCACGATCCATCCCGATCTAGCAGCGAACGGACGACACCTCCGCGTTCAGCACATGTACAGCTTGATGACGATCTCCGCCTTCTTGATCCAGCAAGAGGGAGCAAAGAGATAAACGAGTTCTCCGGCAGCGCGATAGCGTTGTGGTGATGGTGGTGGAGCTATTCCAGCAGGGCTTCGCCTAAGCACCACTGAAACCGATCTAGAGGAGAAACTACGAACAAGAGGAGAGGTAGCACGTGGCTGTTTTTCTGTCTCAAAAAACCCTCAAACCTCTAGTATATATAGGAGGAGGGAGGGAGGAGACTTGGCCCTCAAGGGGCCAGCCCTTGCGTCGGCCGAAGTGGGAGGAGGAGGAGTCCTCCTCCAATCCTAGTAGGATTAGGACTCCTTCTCTCCCACTTGGAAAACTCCTTTTCCACCTTTTTCCTTTTGGACTTCTCCTCCCAGCCGCATGGGCCTCTTGTGGGACTTAGGCCAGCCCACTAAGGGCTGGTATACCTCCTCCCATAGCCCATGTAGCCTCTTGGATCGAAATACCCCTCCCGATGGTCCCCCGGCACCCTCCTGGCACTCCCGATACACTACCGATGAGCCCGAAACTTTTCCGACGATCAAAACAGGACTTCCTATATATCAATCTTTACCTCTGGACCATTCCGGAGCTCCTCGTAACGTCCAGGATCTCATATGGGACTCTAAAAAACCTTAAGTCACCACCATACATAACTCTACACTACCAAAACGTCACCGAACCTTAAGTGTGCACACCCTGCAGGTTCGAGAACTATGTAGACATGATCGAGACACCTCTAGGATCAATAACCAATAGCGGGACCTAGATGCCCATATTGGTTCCTACATATTCTACAAAAATCTTTATCAGCCGAACCTCTGTGTCAAGGATTCAGTTAATCATGTATGTTGTTCCCTTTGTTCTTCGGTGTGTTACTTGCCCGAGATTCGATCGTCGGTATCTGTACACCTAGTTCAACCTCGTCACCGGCAAGTCTCTTTACTTGTTCCGTAATACAAGATCCCGTGGCTAACACTTAGTCACATTGCTTGTGATGTTGTATTACCGAGTGGGCCTTGAGATACCTCTCCATCACTCGGAGTAACAAATCCCGGTATTAATCCATGCCAACCCAACAGACACCCTCGGAGATACCTGTAGAGCACCTTTATAGTCACCCAGTTACGTTGCGATGTTTGATACACACAAGGTACTCCTCCGGTGTTAGTGAGTTGCATGATCTCATGGTCATAGGAATAGATACTTGACATGCAGTAAACAGTAGCAATAAACTGACACGATCAAATGCTACGTGTATAGTTTGGGTCTTGTCCGTCTCATCATTCTCCTAATGATGTGATACCGTTATCAAATGACATCTCATGTCAATGGCTAGGAAACCTTGACCATCTTTGATCAACGAGCTAGTCTACTAGAGGCACACTAGGGACAAAGTGTTGTTTATGTATCCACACATGCAATGTGTTTCCAGTCAATACAATTATAACATGGATGATAAACAATTATCCTGAACAATAAAATATAATAATAACCATTTTATTCTTGCCTTTAGGTCATATTTCCAACAATACGCCCATGAGCCAAAACGCTCCTCCCATTGCCCACATCACTATGTGTATACACATCTGCAAAAAGGGGTCTTCTGTCACACATGTATATGGGTTGATCTCATGTAAAAGTAATTGGGGGAGTTTCTTGAATACTACCATGGACCAGACCAACAACTAGATGAGATGAAAATAAACAATGATGGGATGCGAGGCCAGATCAAAAACTTCAAGAAGTTTCAACATGTAGTTTTTTAGCTTGTGTTATGATTGGGCACACTCTCCTAGCTAGATCGGTGAAAACATTTCTTCTTGTAGGAGTCATCGCAGTGATAATGTTTTTCCTTAAAGCAATTAAGTAGATCGAGTAACAATTAGTCGCTTAGTAGAGAAAATATAATAGTGTTTAGATCACTAATTTCTTTACAAAGGCAGTATTAGTTATTATTTATCCTTGAACTATTATGTATCTGGATTAGTGATGTTGTTCTTCAAGTTATTAAGTCTTGGACTATTTAATTATTTATAGTACCTGGAGAAAATAAATAATTAAGGTAACATAAAAATATTAACCCAAATTAATTTTGAATACTAAATGAAATTCAAATGAAAAAATTAATCCAATAAAATAAAATAAACATAAATATAAAATAACCGATATAGAAATTAAACATAAATAAATAAAACATTAAAATAAAAATAAAAAAGGTAAATTTATAATAAAAACTTACCAATGGCATGGGCAACATCAGCCCATGCCACCACCTAACCTGGTCGGCCAACCCACCCTAACCACCCCACCTTATCCATTATTTTCCTTTCTCTATCCACCCGCGCCGCCACCACCTTCGTCGATGCCACCGTATGTACTACACCCCGCCACCTGCACCATCGAGCCCGCTGTGTACGACGTCGCTCCTCCTCCATCGCCATCGCCACTGCAATCTCCACCGCAGTCTCCACCACCCGCCCACGGTGAGCCCTGGCCGACATCCGCCCCTTGTTTTTAGTGTACATTTGACAGGGTTATTACCCCTAGGTAGGCCAATGCAATGGGGTCCCCCCGCCCCGCTTCAAAGAAAAACCATGCAACCGGTTGCCGACGACCGACTGGAGCGTGGCCGGTTCGAGCTGTGACCGGCTGGTGGCACAGACGGCTAGTCAAGGAGCCGGCTCGACCCCCGACCGGTTGGGCGTGGCCGGCTGCCTCCGGGCCACCTCCTCCGTTGACCCCGGGGCGGACATGCAACGTCCCGTCCCTCTGCACACGAGTACGGCAACAAGACGTGACCTCCACGACATGCATCATTGTAGCCACAGTGGTCGCTGACGCATGAGTGTGCATGGCTACAGTCCGGCCGTCCAGGCCGCTAACCTTGGCGAGCGCGGTCGGGCGGGGAAACAGTGTCGGCATGCCCTCGCCCACTCGATTACCTGCCCCGGTGTGGCTACAGTGCAGCCGGCCGTACCAGAGACTTCGGCCGGTTGGCACTAGACGACGCCCCCTGAGCGGCCTATGCCTCGGCAGGTGGGCGAGGGCCAATCACAGAGCCAGTTGGCGGCCCCCCCATAGGCAACGGGACCGCACAGCCGATGGGCCCTACAGGCGACGAGACGACTCGAAGGGCGGGACCCCCTGGTCAGCCGGAGAGGCTGCCAGCCGGGTCCCCTCACCTTTTTACCTTAGGAATATTGTAAGCCGGGGGGTTGGCCTATAAAAAACCCCGAGACCCCCATGCAACATGGACAGACAACTCTCACGCTCACACCTATGAGACACTTCCCACTTTCCTACACTCCGTAGCGGAGGAAGGCAAGCCGGCTGCTCCCTCTTCCTCCTCTAGACTCAGCTCCAGGAGCAACCCTGTAAACACACCCATCCATCAAACTAGATCGAGCAGGACTAAGGGTATTACCTCCCATGAAGGGCCCTGAACCTGGGTACATCATGTGTCACAAGCGCTTGTGCCTAATCCCGCACCCGGATCCCGTCGACGTCCTCCGGCCCTAACCACCTACGATAAGCCTACCCATGGCATCTGTCGTGAGAAAACGACGACAGTTGGCACCCACCGTGGGGCCGTACGTGGCGCCGGCCGGATTCATGCTCCGGGCGGGATGTTGGGAGACGTAGTAGTAAATCAAAATTTTCCTAAGTGTCACCAAGATCTATCTATGGAGAAACCAGCAAACGAGCGGGGAGAGATTGGATCTTCATACCTTTGAAGATCGCTAAGCGGAAGCGTTGCTAGAACACGGTTGATGGAGTCGTACTCGCAGCGATTCAGATCGCGGTAGATCCAATCAAGTGCCGAACGGACGGCACCTCCGCGTTCAACACACGTGCAGCCCGGTGACGTCTCCTACGCCTTGATCCAGCAAGGAGGGAGGAGAGGTTGAGGGAGAGCTCCGGAAACACGATGGCGTGGTGGCGGTGGAGCTGCGTGGTACTTCGGCAGAGCTTCGCTAAGCACTACGGAGAACGAGGAGAGGGAAGAGTAGGGCTGCACCAGGGAGGAGACGAACTCGTGTGTTGTGCAGCCCCAAATACCTCCACTATATATAGGAGGAGGGGAGGAGAGGTGCTGCGCCCTAGGGTTCCACCCTAGGGGTGGCGGCAGCCTCCAGAAGCCCATCTGGCCGACGGCGAGGGCAAGGAGAGGTGGAGGCGCCCTAGGGTGGGCCTTAAGGCCCATCTAAGCCTAGGGTTTGCCCCCTCCACCCTTGCTGCGCCTTGGGCTGGGGTGGGAGGCGCACCAGCCCACCTAGGGGCTGGTTCCCTCCCACTCTTGGCCCATGGAACCTTCCGGGGCAGGTGGGCCCACTTGGTGGACCCCCGGAACCCTTCCGGTGGTCCCGGTACACTACCGGAGACACCCGGAACACTTCCGGTAACCAAAACCTCACTTCCTATATATCAATCTTCGTCTTCGGACCATTTCGGGACTCCTCGTGATGTCTGGGATCTCATCCGGGACTCCGAACAACCTTCGGTAACCACGTACACTATTTCCCTATAACCCTAGCGTCATCGAACCTTAAGTGTGTAGACCCTACGGGTTCGGGAGACACGTAGACATGACCGAGACACCTCTCCGGTCAATAACCAACAGCGGGATCTGGATACTCATGTTGGCTCCCACGTACTCCACGATGATCTCATCGGATGAACCACGATGTCAAGGATTCAATCAATCCCGTATACAATTCCCTTTGTCTATCGGTATGGAACTTACCCGAGATTCGATCGTCGGTATCCCCCTACCTTGTTCAATCTCGTTACCGGCAAGTCTTTTTACTCGTTCCGTAATACATCATCTCGTGACTAACTCCTTAGTCACATTGAGCTCATAATGATGATGTCTTACCGAGTGGGCCCAGAGATACCTCTCCGTCACACGGAGTGACAAATCCCAGTCTCGATTCGTGTCAACCCAACAGACACTTTCGGAGATACCCATAGCGTACCTTTATAGCCACCCAGTTACGTTGTGACGTTTGGCACACCCAAAGCATTCCTACGGTATCCGGGAGTTACACAATCTCATGGTCTAAGGAAACGACACTTGACATTGAAAAGCTTTAGCAAACGAACTACACGATCTTGTGCTATGCTTAGGATTGGGTCTTGTCCATCACATCATTCTCCTAATGATGTGATCCCGTTATCAACGACATCCAATGTCCATGGTCATGAAACCGTGACCATCTATTGATCAACGAGCTAGCCAACTAGAGGCTCACTAGGGACACGTTGTGGTCTATGTATTCACACATGTATTACGGTTTCCGGTTAACACAATTATAGCATGAACAACAGACAATTATCATGAACTAGGAAATACAATAATAACCATTTTATTATTGCCTCTAGGGCATATTTCCAACAGTCTCCCACTTGCACTAGAGTCAATAATCTAGTTACATTGTGATGAATCGAACACCCATAGCATTCTGGTGTTGATCATGTTTTGCTCGTGAGAGAGGTTTAGTCAACGGATCTGCGACATTCAGATCCGTATGCACTTTACAAATATCTATGTCTCCTTCCTGAATGTAATCTCGGATGGAGTTGAAGCGGCGCTTGATGTGTCTTGTCTTCTTGTGAAACCTGGGCTCCTTCGCAAGGGCAATAGCTCCAGTGTTGTCACAGAGTAGAGTCATCGGGCCCGACGCATTTGGAATAACTCCTAGGTCGGTGATGAACTCCTTCATCCAGACTCCCTCCTTTGCTGCTTCCGAAGCAGCTATGTACTCCGCTTCACATGTAGATGCTGCCACGACGCTTTGCTTGCTGCTGCTCCAGCTCACTGCCCCTCCATTCAAAATATACACGTATCCGGTTTGCGACTTGGAGTCCTCCGGATCTGTGTCGAAGCTAGCATCGACGTAACCCTTTACGACGAGCTCTTCGGCACCTCCATAAACGAGAAACATGTCCTTTGTCCTTTTCAGGTACTTCAGGATATTCTTGACCGCTGTCCAGTGTTCCGCTCCGGGATCACTTTGGTACCTTCCTACCAAACTTATGGCAAGGTTCACATCAGGCCTGGTACACAGCATGGCATACATGATAGAGCCTATGGCTGAAGCATAGGGGATGACACTCATCTCTTCTCTATCCTTTGCCGTCGTCGGCATTGAGTCGTACTCAATCTCACACCTTGCAACACAGGTAAGAACCCCTTCTTGGACTGATCCATATTGAACTTCTTCAATATCTTTTTAAGGTATGTGCTTTGTGAAAGACCAATGAGGCGTTTCGATCTATCTCTGTAGATCTTAATACCTAATATGTAAGCAGCTTCTCCAAGGTCCTTCATTGAAAAACACTTATTCAAGTAGGCCTTTATACTTTCCAAGAGTTCTATATTATTTCCCATTATCAGCATGTCATCCACATACAGTATAAGAAATGCTATAGAGCTCCCACTCACTTTCTTGTAAATACAAGGTTCTCCATAAACCTGTACAAACCCAAACGCTTTAATCACCTCATTAAAGCAAATGTTCCAACTCCGAGATGCTTGCACCAGCCCATAGATGGAGCGCTGGAGCTTGCATACCTTGTTAGCATCTTTAGGATCGACAAAACCTTCCGGCTGCATCATATACAGTTCTTCCTTCAGGAAACCATTAAGGAATGCCGTTTTGACGTCCATTTGCCAGATCTCATAATCACAAAATGCGGCAACTGCTAACATGATTCGGACTGACTTTAGCATCGCTACGGGTGAGAAAGTCTCATCGTAGTCAACTCCTTGAACTTGTCGATAACCCTTAGCGACAAGCCGAGCCTTATAGGCGGTCACATTTCCGTCCGCGTCAGTCTTCTTCTTAAAGATCCATTTGTTTTCAGTGGCTCGCTTATCATCAGGCAAGTCCACCAAAGTCCATACTTTGTTCTCATACATGGATCCTATCTCGGATTTCATGGCCTCAAGCCATTTGTCGGAATCCGGACCCGCCATCGCTTCTTCATAGTTTGAAGGTTCACCGTTGTCCAACAACATGATCTCTAAGACAGGATTGCCGTACCACTCTGGTGCGGAACGTGTCCTAGTGGACCTTCGAATAGCGACTTGATCTGAAGCTTCATGATCATCATCATTAACTTCCTCTCTAGCCGGTGTAGGCTCCACAGAAACAACTTCCTGTGCTGCGCTACTCTCCGGTTCGAGTGGAGGTACAATTACCTCATCAAGTTCTATTTTCCTCCCACTTACTTCTTTCGAGAGAAACTCTTTCTCGAGAAAGGATCCATTCTTGGCAACAAAGAATTTTCCCTCGGATCGTAGGTAGAAGGTATACCCAATAGTCTCTTTGGGATATCCTATGAATACGCACTTTTCCGCTTTGGGTTCGAGCTTCTCAGGTTGAAGTTTCTTCACATAAGCATCGCATCCCCAAACTTTTAGAAACGACAGCTTAGGTTTCTTTCCAAACCATAATTCATACGGTGTTGTCTCAACGGATTTAGACGGTGCCCTATTTAAAGTGAATGCGGCAGTCTCTAATGCATATCCCCAAAATGATAGCGGTAAGTCAGTAAGAGACATCATAGATCGCACCATATCCAATAGAGTGCGATTACGACGTTCAGACACCATTTCGCTGAGGTGTGCCGGGCGGCGTGAGCTGTGAAACAATTCCACATTTCCTAAGGTGTGTGCCAAACTCGTGACTTAAATATTCTCCACCACGATCAGATCGTAGGCATTTTATTTTCCTGTCACGTTGATTCTCGACCTCACTCTGAAATTCCTTGAACCTTTCAAAGGTTTTAGACTTGTGTTTCATTAAGTAGACATACCCATATCTGCTCAAGTCATCAGTGAGGGTGAGAACATAACGGTAGCCACCGCGAGCCTCGACACTCATTGGACCGCATACATCGGTATGTATTATCTCCAACAATTCAGTTGCTCGCTCCATTGTTCCGGAGAACGGAGTCTTGGTCATCTTGCCCATGAGGCATGGTTCGCATGTGTCAAATGATTCAAAATCAAGTGACTTCAAAAGTCCATCAGCATGGAGTTTCTTCATGCGTTTGACACCAATATGGCCAAGACGGCAGTGCCACATGTAAGTGGGACTATCGTTATCAACTTTACACCTTTTGGTACTCACACTATGGACATGTGTAACATCACGTTCGAGATTCATCAAAAATAAACCATTGACCAGCGGGGCATGAGCATAAAACATTTCTCTCATATAAATAGAACAACCATTATTCTCGGATTTAAATGAGTAGCCATCTCGCATCAAGCGAGATCCAGATACAATGTTCATGCTCAAGGCTGGTACTAAATAACAATTATTAAGATTTAAAACTAATCCCAAAGGTAGATGTAGAGGTAGCGTGCCGACGACGATCACATCGACCTTGGAACCATTCCCGACGCGCATCGTCACCTCGTCCTTGGCCAGCCTCCGCTTATTCCGCAACTCCTGCTTGGAGTTACAAATGTGAGCAACTGCACCGGTATCAAATACCGAGGAGCTACTACGAGCGTTGTTCAAGTACACATCAATAACAAGTATATCACATATACCTTTAATGTTGTCGTCCTTCTTATCCGCTAAGTACTTGGGGCAGTTCCGCTTCCAGTGACCGGTACCCTTACAATGGAAACACTCAGTCTCAGGCTTGGGTCCAATCTTGTTCTTCTTCTTCCCGGCAACTTGCTTACCGGGCGCGGCAACAGCTTTGCCGTCCTTCTTGAAGTTCTTCTTACCCTTGCCTTTCTTGAAACTAGTGGTCTTGTTTACCATCAACACTTGATGCTCCTTTCTGATCTCGACCTCTGCTGATTTCAGCATCGAGTACAACTCAGGAATGGACTTCTCCATCCCCTGCATGTTGTAGTTCATCACAAAGCTCTTGTAGCTAGGTGGAAGCGACTGGAGGATTCTGTCAATGACCGAGTCATCCGGGATGTTAACTCCCAGCCGAGTCAAGCGGTTGTGAAGCCCAGACATCTTGAGGATGTGCTCACTGACAGAACTGTTCTCCTCCATCTTACAACTAAAGAACTTGTCGGAGACTTCATATCTCTCGACCCGGGCATGAGCTTGAAAGACCAGTTTCAGCTCTTGGAACATCTCATATGCTCCGTGTTGCTCAAAACGCTTTTGGAGCCCCGGTTCTAAACTGTAAAGCATGCCGCACTGAACAAGGGAGTAATCATCGCAGCGAGAATGCCAAGCGTTCGCAACGTCTTGTTCTACTGGGAGAAGGGGTGGGTCACCTAGCGGTGCATCAAGGACATACAGTTTCTTGGAAGCTATGAGGATGATCCTCAAGCCATGGACCCAGTCCGCATAGTTGCTTCCATCATCTTTCAGCTTGGTTTTCTCTAGGAACGCGTTGAAATTGAGGTTGACATTTGCGTTGGCCATTGGATCTACAATATAGATATTAAAGGCAATTTTAGACTAAGTTCATGATAATTAAGTTCACATAATCATATTATTCAATGAACTCCCACTTAGATAGACATCTCTCTAGTCATCCAAGTGATACATGATCCATGTCAACTAGCCCGTGTCCGATCATCACGTGAGACGAACTAGTCATCCATGGTGAACATCTTCATGTTGATCGTATCTTATATACGACTCATGTTCGACCTTTCAGTCTTCCATGTTCCGAGGCCATGTCTGTACATGCTAGGCTCGTCAAGTCAACCTAAGTGTTTCGCGTGTGTAAATCTGGCTTACACCCGTTGTATGCGAACGTTAGAACCTATCACACCCGATCATCACGTGGTGCTTCGGAACAACGATCCTTAGCAACGGTGCACAGTTAGGGTGAACACTTCTCTTGAAATTTTATTGAGAGATCATCTTATTTACTACCGTCGTTCTAAGCAAATAAGATGTAAACATGATAAACATCACATGCAATCAATATAGTGACATGATATGGCCAATATCATCTTGCTCCTATGATCTCCATCTTCGGGGCACGATGATCATCATTGTCACCGGCGCGACACCATGATCTCCATCATCATGATCTCCATCATTGTGTCTTCATGAAGTTGTCTCGCCAACTATTACTTCTACTAGTATGGCTAACGCTTAGCAATAAAGTAAAGTAATTACATGGCGTTTATGATTGACACGCAGGTCATACAATAATATAAGACAACTCCTATGGCTCCTGCCGGTTGTCATAGTCATCGACATGCAAGTCGTGAACCCTATTACAAGAACATGATCAATCTCATACATCACAATGCATCACATCACATCCTTCTGGCCATATCACATCACAAGGCATATGCTGCAAAAACAAGTTAGACGTCCTCTAATTTGTAGTTGCAAGTTTTTACGTGGTTGCTATAGGATTCCAGCAAGAACGTTTCTTACCTATGCCAAAACCACAACGTGATATGCCAATTGTTATTTACCCTTCATAAGGACCCTTTTCATCGAATCCAATCCGACTAAGGTGGGAGAGACAAACACCCGCTAGCCACCTTATGCAACTAGTGCATGTCAGGCGGATGAACCGGTCTCACGTAAGCGTACGTGTAAGGTTGGTCCGGGCCGCTTCATCCCACAATACCGTCGAATCAAGATAAGACTAGTAACGGCAAGCATATTAACAAAATCGACGCCCACAACTGCTTTGTGTTCTACTCATGCATAGATTCTACGCATAGACCTAGCTCTGATACCACTGTTGGGAGACGTAGTAGTAAATCAAAATTTTCCTACGTGTCACCAAGATCTATCTATGGAGAAACCAGCAAACGAGCGGAGAGAGATTAGATCTTCATACCTTTGAAGATCGCTAAGCGGAAGCGTTGCTAGAACGCGGTTGATGGAGTCGTACTCGCAGCGATTCAGATCGCGGTAGATCCGATCAAGTGCCGAACGGACGGCACCTCCGCGTTCAACACACGTGCAGCCCGGTGACGTCTCCTACGCCTTGATCCAGCAAGGAGGGAGGAGAGGTTGAGGGAGAGATCCGGCAACACGACGGCGTGGTGGCGGTGGAGCTGCGTGGTACTCCGACAGAGCTTCGCTAAGCACTACGGAGAACGAGGAGAGGGAAGAGTAGGGCTGCACCAGGGAGGAGATGAACTCGTGTGTTGTGCAGCCCCAAATACCTCCACTATATATAGGAGGAGGGGAGGAGAGGTGCTGCGCCCTAGGGTTCCACCCTAGGGGTGGCGGCAGCCTCCAGAAGCCCATCTGGCCGACGGCGAGGGCAAGGAGAGGTGGAGGCGCCCTAGGGTGGGCCTTAAGGCCCATCTAAGCCTAGGGTTTGCCCCCTCCACCCTTGCTGCGCCTTGGGCTGGGGTGGGAGGCGCACCAGCCCACCTAGGGGCTGGTTCCCTCCCACTCTTGGCCCATGGAACCTCCCGGGGCAGGTGGGCCCACTTGGTGGACCCCCGGAACCCTTCCGGTGGTCCCGGTACACTACCGGAGACACCCGGAACACTTCCGGTAACCAAAACCTCACTTCCTATATATCAATCTTCGTCTTCGGACCATTTCGGGACTCCTCGTGACGTCTGGGATATCATCCGGTACTCGGAACAACCTTCGGTAACCACGTACACTATTTCCCTATAACCCTAGCGTCATCGAACCTTAAGTGTGTAGACCCTACGGGTTCGGGAGACACGTAGACATGACCGAGACACCTCTCCAGTCAATAACCAACAGCGGGATCTGGATACTCATGTTGGCTCCCACGTACTCCACGATGATCTCATCGGATGAACCACGATGTCAAGGATTCAATCAATCCCGTATACAATTCCCTTTGTCTATCGGTATGGAACTTACCCGAGATTCGATCGTCGGTATCCCCCTACCTTGTTCAATCTCGTTACCGGCAAGTCTTTTTACTCGTTCCGTAATACATCATCCCGTGACTAACTCCTTAGTCACATTGAGCTCATAATGATGATGTCTTACCGAGTGGGCCCAGAGATACCTCTTCGTCACACGGAGTGACAAATCCCAGTCTCGATTCGTGTCAACCCAATAGACACTTTCGGAGATACCCGTAGCGTACCTTTATAGCCACCCAGTTACGTTGTGACGTTTGGCACACCCAAAGCATTCCTACGGTATCCGGGAGTTACACAATCTCATGGTCTAAGGAAACGACACTTGACATTGAAAAGCTTTAGCAAACGAACTACACGATCTTGTGCTATGCTTAGGATTGGGTCTTGTCCATCACATCATTCTCCTAATGATGTGATCCCGTTATCAACGACATCCAATGTCCATGGTCATGAAACCGTGACCATCTATTGATCAACGAGCTAGCCAACTAGAGGCTCACTAGGGACACGTTGTGGTCTATGTATTCACACATGTATTACGGTTTCCGGTTAACACAATTATAGCATGAACAACAGACAATTATCATGAACTAGGAAATACAATAATAACCATTTTATTATTGCCTCTAGGGCATATTTCCAACAGTCTCCCACTTGCACTAGAGTCAATAATCTAGTTACATTGTGATGAATCGAACACCCATAGCATTCTGGTGTTGATCATGTTTTGCTCGTGAGAGAGGTTTAGTCAACGGATCTGCGACATTCAGATCCGTATGCACTTTACAAATATCTATGTCTCCTTCCTGAATGTAATCTCGGATGGAGTTGAAGCGGCGCTTGATGTGTCTTGTCTTCTTGTGAAACCTGGGCTCCTTCGCAAGGGCAATAGCTCCAGTGTTGTCACAGAGTAGAGTCATCGGGCCCGACGCATTTGGAATAACTCCTAGGTCGGTGATGAACTCCTTCATCCAGACTCCCTCCTTTGCTGCTTCCGAAGCAGCTATGTACTCCGCTTCACATGTAGATGCTGCCACGACGCTTTGCTTGCTGCTGCTCCAGCTCACTGCCCCTCCATTCAAAATATACACGTATCCGGTTTGCGACTTGGAGTCCTCCGGATCTGTGTCGAAGCTAGCATCGACGTAACCCTTTACGACGAGCTCTTCGGCACCTCCATAAACGAGAAACATGTCCTTTGTCCTTTTCAGGTACTTCAGGATATTCTTGACCGCTGTCCAGTGTTCCGCTCCGGGATCACTTTGGTACCTTCCTACCAAACTTATGGCAAGGTTCACATCAGGCCTGGTACACAGCATGGCATACATGATAGAGCCTATGGCTGAAGCATAGGGGATGACACTCATCTCTTCTCTATCCTTTGCCGTCGTCGGCATTGAGTCGTACTCAATCTCACACCTTGCAACACAGGTAAGAACCCCTTCTTGGACTGATCCATATTGAACTTCTTCAATATCTTTTTAAGGTATGTGCTTTGTGAAAGACCAATGAGGCGTTTCGATCTATCTCTGTAGATCTTAATACCTAATATGTAAGCAGCTTCTCCAAGGTCCTTCATTGAAAAACACTTATTCAAGTAGGCCTTTATACTTTCCAAGAGTTCTATATTATTTCCCATTATCAGCATGTCATCCACATACAGTATAAGAAATGCTATAGAGCTCCCACTCACTTTCTTGTAAATACAAGGTTCTCCATAAACCTGTACAAACCCAAACGCTTTAATCACCTCATTAAAGCAAATGTTCCAACTCCGAGATGCTTGCACCAGCCCATAGATGGAGCGCTGGAGCTTGCATACCTTGTTAGCATCTTTAGGATCGACAAAACCTTCCGGCTGCATCATATACAGTTCTTCCTTCAGGAAACCATTAAGGAATGCCGTTTTGACGTCCATTTGCCAGATCTCATAATCACAAAATGCGGCAACTGCTAACATGATTCGGACTGACTTTAGCATCGCTACGGGTGAGAAAGTCTCATCGTAGTCAACTCCTTGAACTTGTCGATAACCCTTAGCGACAAGCCGAGCCTTATAGGCGGTCACATTTCCGTCCGCGTCAGTCTTCTTCTTAAAGATCCATTTGTTTTCAATGGCTCGCTTATCATCAGGCAAGTCCACCAAAGTCCATACTTTGTTCTCATACATGGATCCTATCTCGGATTTCATGGCCTCAAGCCATTTGTCGGAATCCGGACCCGCCATCGCTTCTTCATAGTTTGAAGGTTCACCGTTGTCCAACAACATGATCTCTAAGACAGGATTGCCGTACCACTCTGGTGCGGAACGTGTCCTAGTGGACCTTCGAATAGCGACTTGATCTGAAGCTTCATGATCATCATCATTAACTTCCTCTCTAGCCGGTGTAGGCTCCACAGAAACAACTTCCTGTGCTGCGCTACTCTCCGGTTCGAGTGGAGGTACAATTACCTCATCAAGTTCTATTTTCCTCCCACTTACTTCTTTCGAGAGAAACTCTTTCTCGAGAAAGGATCCATTCTTGGCAACAAAGAATTTTCCCTCGGATCGTAGGTAGAAGGTATACCCAATAGTCTCTTTGGGATATCCTATGAATACGCACTTTTCCGCTTTGGGTTCGAGCTTCTCAGGTTGAAGTTTCTTCACATAAGCATCGCATCCCCAAACTTTTAGAAACGACAGCTTAGGTTTCTTTCCAAACCATAATTCATACGGTGTTGTCTCAACGGATTTAGACGGTGCCCTATTTAAAGTGAATGCGGCAGTCTCTAATGCATATCCCCAAAATGATAGCGGTAAGTCAGTAAGAGACATCATAGATCGCACCATATCCAATAGAGTGCGATTACGACGTTCAGACACCATTTCGCTGAGGTGTGCCGGGCGGCGTGAGCTGTGAAACAATTCCACATTTCCTAAGGTGTGTGCCAAACTCGTGACTTAAATATTCTCCACCACGATCAGATCGTAGGCATTTTATTTTCCTGTCACGTTGATTCTCGACCTCACTCTGAAATTCCTTGAACCTTTCAAAGGTTTTAGACTTGTGTTTCATTAAGTAGACATACCCATATCTGCTCAAGTCATCAGTGAGGGTGAGAACATAACGGTAGCCACCGCGAGCCTCGACACTCATTGGACCGCATACATCGGTATGTATTATCTCCAACAATTCAGTTGCTCGCTCCATTGTTCCGGAGAACGGAGTCTTGGTCATCTTGCCCATGAGGCATGGTTCGCATGTGTCAAATGATTCAAAATCAAGTGACTTCAAAAGTCCATCAGCATGGAGTTTCTTCATGCGTTTGACACCAATATGGCCAAGACGGCAGTGCCACATGTAAGTGGGACTATCGTTATCAACTTTACACCTTTTGGTACTCACACTATGGACATGTGTAACATCACGTTCGAGATTCATCAAAAATAAACCATTGACCAGCGGGGCATGAGCATAAAACATTTCTCTCATATAAATAGAACAACCATTATTCTCGGATTTAAATGAGTAGCCATCTCGCATCAAGCGAGATCCAGATACAATGTTCATGCTCAAGGCTGGTACTAAATAACAATTATTAAGATTTAAAACTAATCCCAAAGGTAGATGTAGAGGTAGCGTGCCGACGACGATCACATCGACCTTGGAACCATTCCCGACGCGCATCGTCACCTCGTCCTTGGCCAGCCTCCGCTTATTCCGCAACTCCTGCTTGGAGTTACAAATGTGAGCAACTGCACCGGTATCAAATACCGAGGAGCTACTACGAGCGTTGTTCAAGTACACATCAATAACAAGTATATCACATATACCTTTAATGTTGTCGTCCTTCTTATCCGCTAAGTACTTGGGGCAGTTCCGCTTCCAGTGACCGGTACCCTTACAATGGAAACACTCAGTCTCAGGCTTGGGTCCAATCTTGTTCTTCTTCTTCCCGGCAACTTGCTTACCGGGCGCGGCAACAGCTTTGCCGTCCTTCTTGAAGTTCTTCTTACCCTTGCCTTTCTTGAAACTAGTGGTCTTGTTTACCATCAACACTTGATGCTCCTTTCTGATCTCGACCTCTGCTGATTTCAGCATCGAGTACAACTCAGGAATGGACTTCTCCATCCCCTGCATGTTGTAGTTCATCACAAAGCTCTTGTAGCTAGGTGGAAGCGACTGGAGGATTCTGTCAATGACCGAGTCATCCGGGATGTTAACTCCCAGCCGAGTCAAGCGGTTGTGAAGCCCAGACATCTTGAGGATGTGCTCACTGACAGAACTGTTCTCCTCCATCTTACAACTAAAGAACTTGTCGGAGACTTCATATCTCTCGACCCGGGCATGAGCTTGAAAGACCAGTTTCAGCTCTTGGAACATCTCATATGCTCCGTGTTGCTCAAAACGCTTTTGGAGCCCCGGTTCTAAACTGTAAAGCATGCCGCACTGAACAAGGGAGTAATCATCGCAGCGAGAATGCCAAGCGTTCGCAACGTCTTGTTCTACTGGGAGAAGGGGTGGGTCACCTAGCGGTGCATCAAGGACATACAGTTTCTTGGAAGCTATGAGGATGATCCTCAAGCCATGGACCCAGTCCGCATAGTTGCTTCCATCATCTTTCAGCTTGGTTTTCTCTAGGAACGCGTTGAAATTGAGGTTGACATTTGCGTTGGCCATTGGATCTACAATATAGATATTAAAGGCAATTTTAGACTAAGTTCATGATAATTAAGTTCACATAATCATATTATTCAATGAACTCCCACTTAGATAGACATCTCTCTAGTCATCCAAGTGATACATGATCCATGTCAACTAGCCCGTGTCCGATCATCACGTGAGACGAACTAGTCATCCATGGTGAACATCTTCATGTTGATCGTATCTTATATACGACTCATGTTCGACCTTTCAGTCTTCCATGTTCCGAGGCCATGTCTGTACATGCTAGGCTCGTCAAGTCAACCTAAGTGTTTCGCGTGTGTAAATCTGGCTTACACCCGTTGTATGCGAACGTTAGAACCTATCACACCCGATCATCACGTGGTGCTTCGGAACAACGATCCTTAGCAACGGTGCACAGTTAGGGTGAACACTTCTCTTGAAATTTTATTGAGAGATCATCTTATTTACTACCGTCGTTCTAAGCAAATAAGATGTAAACATGATAAACATCACATGCAATCAATATAGTGACATGATATGGCCAATATCATCTTGCTCCTATGATCTCCATCTTCGGGGCACGATGATCATCATTGTCACCGGCGCGACACCATGATCTCCATCATCATGATCTCCATCATTGTGTCTTCATGAAGTTGTCTCGCCAACTATTACTTCTACTAGTATGGCTAACGCTTAGCAATAAAGTAAAGTAATTACATGGCGTTTATGATTGACACGCAGGTCATACAATAATATAAGACAACTCCTATGGCTCCTGCCGGTTGTCATAGTCATCGACATGCAAGTCGTGAACCCTATTACAAGAACATGATCAATCTCATACATCACAATGCATCACATCACATCCTTCTGGCCATATCACATCACAAGGCATATGCTGCAAAAACAAGTTAGACGTCCTCTAATTTGTAGTTGCAAGTTTTTACGTGGTTGCTATAGGATTCCAGCAAGAACGTTTCTTACCTATGCCAAAACCACAACGTGATATGCCAATTGTTATTTACCCTTCATAAGGACCCTTTTCATCGAATCCAATCCGACTAAGGTGGGAGAGACAAACACCCGCTAGCCACCTTATGCAACTAGTGCATGTCAGGCGGATGAACCGGTCTCACGTAAGCGTACGTGTAAGGTTGGTCCGGGCCGCTTCATCCCACAATACCGTCGAATCAAGATAAGACTAGTAACGGCAAGCATATTAACAAAATCGACGCCCACAACTGCTTTGTGTTCTACTCATGCATAGATTCTACGCATAGACCTAGCTCTGATACCACTGTTGGGAGACGTAGTAGTAAATCAAAATTTTCCTACGTGTCACCAAGATCTATCTATGGAGAAACCAGCAAACGAGCGGAGAGAGATTAGATCTTCATACCTTTGAAGATCGCTAAGCGGAAGCGTTGCTAGAACGCGGTTGATGGAGTCGTACTCGCAGCGATTCAGATCGCGGTAGATCCGATCAAGTGCCGAACGGACGGCACCTCCGCGTTCAACACACGTGTAGCCCGGTGACGTCTCCTACGCCTTGATCCAGCAAGGAGGGAGGAGAGGTTGAGGGAGAGATCCGGCAACACGACGGCGTGGTGGTGGTGGAGCTGCGTGGTACTCCGACAGAGCTTCGCTAAGCACTACGGAGAACGAGGAGAGGGAAGAGTAGGGCTGCACCAGGGAGGAGATGAACTCGTGTGTTGTGCAGCCCCAAATACCTCCACTATATATAGGAGGAGGGGAGGAGAGGTGCTGCGCCCTAGGGTTCCACCCTAGGGGTGGCGGCAGCCTCCAGAAGCCCATCTGGCCGACGGCGAGGGCAAGGAGAGGTGGAGGCGCCCTAGGGTGGGCCTTAAGGCCCATCTTCCACCCTTGGTGCGCCTTGGGCTGGGGTGGGAGGCGCACCAGCCCACCTAGGGGCTGGTTCCCTCCCACTCTTGGCCCATGGAACCTCCCGGGGCAGGTGGGCCCACTTGGTGGACCCCCGGAACCCTTCCGGTGGTCCCGGTACACTACCGGAGACACCCGGAACACTTCCGGTAACCAAAACCTCACTTCCTATATATCAATCTTCGTCTTCGGACCATTTCGGGACTCCTCGTGACGTCTGGGATATCATCCGGTACTCGGAACAACCTTCGGTAACCACGTACACTATTTCCCTATAACCCTAGCGTCATCGAACCTTAAGTGTGTAGACCCTACGGGTTCGGGAGACATGTAGACATGACCGAGACACCTCTCCGGTCAATAACCAACAGCGGGATCTGGATACTCATGTTGGCTCCCACGTACTCCATGATGATCTCATCGGATGAACCACGATGTCAAGGATTCAATCAATCCCGTATACAATTCCCTTTGTCTATCGGTATGGAACTTACCCGAGATTCGATCGTCGGTATCCCCCTACCTTGTTCAATCTCGTTACCGGCAAGTCTTTTTACTCGTTCCGTAATACATCATCCCGTGACTAACTCCTTAGTCACATTGAGCTCATAATGATGATGTCTTACCGAGTGGGCCCAGAGATACCTCTTCGTCACACGGAGTGACAAATCCCAGTCTCGATTCGTGTCAACCCAATAGACACTTTCGGAGATACCCGTAGCGTACCTTTATAGCCACCCAGTTACGTTGTGACGTTTGGCACACCCAAAGCATTCCTACGGTATCCGGGAGTTACACAATCTCATGGTCTAAGGAAACGACACTTGACATTGAAAAGCTTTAGCAAACGAACTACACGATCTTGTGCTATGCTTAGGATTGGGTCTTGTCCATCACATCATTCTCCTAATGATGTGATCCCGTTATCAACGACATCCAATGTCCATGGTCATGAAACCGTGACCATCTATTGATCAACGAGCTAGCCAACTAGAGGCTCACTAGGGACACGTTGTGGTCTATGTATTCACACATGTATTACGGTTTCCGGTTAACACAATTATAGCATGAACAACAGACAATTATCATGAACTAGGAAATACAATAATAACCATTTTATTATTGCCTCTAGGGCATATTTCCAACAGTCTCCCACTTGCACTAGAGTCAATAATCTAGTTACATTGTGATGAATCGAACACCCATAGCATTCTGGTGTTGATCATGTTTTGCTCGTGAGAGAGGTTTAGTCAACGGATCTGCGACATTCAGATCCGTATGCACTTTACAAATATCTATGTCTCCTTCCTGAATGTAATCTCGGATGGAGTTGAAGCGGCGCTTGATGTGTCTTGTCTTCTTGTGAAACCTGGGCTCCTTCGCAAGGGCAATAGCTCCAGTGTTGTCACAGAGTAGAGTCATCGGGCCCGACGCATTTGGAATAACTCCTAGGTCGGTGATGAACTCCTTCATCCAGACTCCCTCCTTTGCTGCTTCCGAAGCAGCTATGTACTCCGCTTCACATGTAGATGCTGCCATGACGCTTTGCTTGCTGCTGCTCCAGCTCACTGCCCCTCCATTCAAAATATACACGTATCCGGTTTGCGACTTGGAGTCCTCCGGATCTGTGTCGAAGCTAGCATCGACGTAACCCTTTACGACGAGCTCTTCGGCACCTCCATAAACGAGAAACATGTCCTTTGTCCTTTTCAGGTACTTCAGGATATTCTTGACCGCTGTCCAGTGTTCCGCTCCGGGATCACTTTGGTACCTTCCTACCAAACTTATGGCAAGGTTCACATCAGGCCTGGTACACAGCATGGCATACATGATAGAGCCTATGGCTGAAGCATAGGGGATGACACTCATCTCTTCTCTATCCTTTGCCGTCGTCGGCATTGAGTCGTACTCAATCTCACACCTTGCAACACAGGTAAGAACCCCTTCTTGGACTGATCCATATTGAACTTCTTCAATATCTTTTTAAGGTATGTGCTTTGTGAAAGACCAATGAGGCGTTTCGATCTATCTCTGTAGATCTTAATACCTAATATGTAAGCAGCTTCTCCAAGGTCCTTCATTGAAAAACACTTATTCAAGTAGGCCTTTATACTTTCCAAGAGTTCTATATTATTTCCCATTATCAGCATGTCATCCACATACAGTATAAGAAATGCTATAGAGCTCCCACTCACTTTCTTGTAAATACAAGGTTCTCCATAAACCTGTACAAACCCAAACGCTTTAATCACCTCATTAAAGCAAATGTTCCAACTCCGAGATGCTTGCACCAGCCCATAGATGGAGCGCTGGAGCTTGCATACCTTGTTAGCATCTTTAGGATCGACAAAACCTTCCGGCTGCATCATATACAGTTCTTCCTTCAGGAAACCATTAAGGAATGCCGTTTTGACGTCCATTTGCCAGATCTCATAATCACAAAATGCGGCAACTGCTAACATGATTCGGACTGACTTTAGCATCGCTACGGGTGAGAAAGTCTCATCGTAGTCAACTCCTTGAACTTGTCGATAACCCTTAGCGACAAGCCGAGCCTTATAGGCGGTCACATTTCCGTCCGCGTCAGTCTTCTTCTTAAAGATCCATTTGTTTTCAATGGCTCGCTTATCATCAGGCAAGTCCACCAAAGTCCATACTTTGTTCTCATACATGGATCCTATCTCGGATTTCATGGCCTCAAGCCATTTGTCGGAATCCGGACCCGCCATCGCTTCTTCATAGTTTGAAGGTTCACCGTTGTCCAACAACATGATCTCTAAGACAGGATTGCCGTACCACTCTGGTGCGGAACGTGTCCTAGTGGACCTTCGAATAGCGACTTGATCTGAAGCTTCATGATCATCATCATTAACTTCCTCTCTAGCCGGTGTAGGCTCCACAGAAACAACTTCCTGTGCTGCGCTACTCTCCGGTTCGAGTGGAGGTACAATTACCTCATCAAGTTCTATTTTCCTCCCACTTACTTCTTTCGAGAGAAACTCTTTCTCGAGAAAGGATCCATTCTTGGCAACAAAGAATTTTCCCTCGGATCGTAGGTAGAAGGTATACCCAATAGTCTCTTTGGGATATCCTATGAATACGCACTTTTCCGCTTTGGGTTCGAGCTTCTCAGGTTGAAGTTTCTTCACATAAGCATCGCATCCCCAAACTTTTAGAAACGACAGCTTAGGTTTCTTTCCAAACCATAATTCATACGGTGTTGTCTCAACGGATTTAGACGGTGCCCTATTTAAAGTGAATGCGGCAGTCTCTAATGCATATCCCCAAAATGATAGCGGTAAGTCAGTAAGAGACATCATAGATCGCACCATATCCAATAGAGTGCGATTACGACGTTCAGACACCATTTCGCTGAGGTGTGCCGGGCGGCGTGAGCTGTGAAACAATTCCACATTTCCTAAGGTGTGTGCCAAACTCGTGACTTAAATATTCTCCACCACGATCAGATCGTAGGCATTTTATTTTCCTGTCACGTTGATTCTCGACCTCACTCTGAAATTCCTTGAACCTTTCAAAGGTTTTAGACTTGTGTTTCATTAAGTAGACATACCCATATCTGCTCAAGTCATCAGTGAGGGTGAGAACATAACGGTAGCCACCGCGAGCCTCGACACTCATTGGACCGCATACATCGGTATGTATTATCTCCAACAATTCAGTTGCTCGCTCCATTGTTCCGGAGAACGGAGTCTTGGTCATCTTGCCCATGAGGCATGGTTCGCATGTGTCAAATGATTCAAAATCAAGTGACTTCAAAAGTCCATCAGCATGGAGTTTCTTCATGCGTTTGACACCAATATGGCCAAGACGGCAGTGCCACATGTAAGTGGGACTATCGTTATCAACTTTACACCTTTTGGTACTCACACTATGGACATGTGTAACATCACGTTCGAGATTCATCAAAAATAAACCATTGACCAGCGGGGCATGAGCATAAAACATTTCTCTCATATAAATAGAACAACCATTATTCTCGGATTTAAATGAGTAGCCATCTCGCATCAAGCGAGATCCAGATACAATGTTCATGCTCAAGGCTGGTACTAAATAACAATTATTAAGATTTAAAACTAATCCCAAAGGTAGATGTAGAGGTAGCGTGCCGACGACGATCACATCGACCTTGGAACCATTCCCGACGCGCATCGTCACCTCGTCCTTGGCCAGCCTCCGCTTATTCCGCAACTCCTGCTTGGAGTTACAAATGTGAGCAACTGCACCGGTATCAAATACCGAGGAGCTACTACGAGCGTTGTTCAAGTACACATCAATAACAAGTATATCACATATACCTTTAATGTTGTCGTCCTTCTTATCCGCTAAGTACTTGGGGCAGTTCCGCTTCCAGTGACCGGTACCCTTACAATGGAAACACTCAGTCTCAGGCTTGGGTCCAATCTTGTTCTTCTTCTTCCCGGCAACTTGCTTACCGGGCGCGGCAACAGCTTTGCCGTCCTTCTTGAAGTTCTTCTTACCCTTGCCTTTCTTGAAACTAGTGGTCTTGTTTACCATCAACACTTGATGCTCCTTTCTGATCTCGACCTCTGCTGATTTCAGCATCGAGTACAACTCAGGAATGGACTTCTCCATCCCCTGCATGTTGTAGTTCATCACAAAGCTCTTGTAGCTAGGTGGAAGCGACTGGAGGATTCTGTCAATGACCGAGTCATCCGGGATGTTAACTCCCAGCCGAGTCAAGCGGTTGTGAAGCCCAGACATCTTGAGGATGTGCTCACTGACAGAACTGTTCTCCTCCATCTTACAACTAAAGAACTTGTCGGAGACTTCATATCTCTCGACCCGGGCATGAGCTTGAAAGACCAGTTTCAGCTCTTGGAACATCTCATATGCTCCGTGTTGCTCAAAACGCTTTTGGAGCCCCGGTTCTAAACTGTAAAGCATGCCGCACTGAACAAGGGAGTAATCATCGCAGCGAGAATGCCAAGCGTTCGCAACGTCTTGTTCTACTGGGAGAAGGGGTGGGTCACCTAGCGGTGCATCAAGGACATACAGTTTCTTGGAAGCTATGAGGATGATCCTCAAGCCATGGACCCAGTCCGCATAGTTGCTTCCATCATCTTTCAGCTTGGTTTTCTCTAGGAACGCGTTGAAATTGAGGTTGACATTTGCGTTGGCCATTGGATCTACAATATAGATATTAAAGGCAATTTTAGACTAAGTTCATGATAATTAAGTTCACATAATCATATTATTCAATGAACTCCCACTTAGATAGACATCTCTCTAGTCATCCAAGTGATACATGATCCATGTCAACTAGCCCGTGTCCGATCATCACGTGAGACGAACTAGTCATCCATGGTGAACATCTTCATGTTGATCGTATCTTATATACGACTCATGTTCGACCTTTCAGTCTTCCATGTTCCGAGGCCATGTCTGTACATGCTAGGCTCGTCAAGTCAACCTAAGTGTTTCGCGTGTGTAAATCTGGCTTACACCCGTTGTATGCGAACGTTAGAACCTATCACACCCGATCATCACGTGGTGCTTCGGAACAACGATCCTTAGCAACGGTGCACAGTTAGGGTGAACACTTCTCTTGAAATTTTATTGAGAGATCATCTTATTTACTACCGTCGTTCTAAGCAAATAAGATGTAAACATGATAAACATCACATGCAATCAATATAGTGACATGATATGGCCAATATCATCTTGCTCCTATGATCTCCATCTTCGGGGCACGATGATCATCATTGTCACCGGCGCGACACCATGATCTCCATCATCATGATCTCCATCATTGTGTCTTCATGAAGTTGTCTCGCCAACTATTACTTCTACTAGTATGGCTAACGCTTAGCAATAAAGTAAAGTAATTACATGGCGTTTATGATTGACACGCAGGTCATACAATAATATAAGACAACTCCTATGGCTCCTGCCGGTTGTCATAGTCATCGACATGCAAGTCGTGAACCCTATTACAAGAACATGATCAATCTCATACATCACAATGCATCACATCACATCCTTCTGGCCATATCACATCACAAGGCATATGCTGCAAAAACAAGTTAGACGTCCTCTAATTTGTAGTTGCAAGTTTTTACGTGGTTGCTATAGGATTCCAGCAAGAACGTTTCTTACCTATGCCAAAACCACAACGTGATATGCCAATTGTTATTTACCCTTCATAAGGACCCTTTTCATCGAATCCAATCCGACTAAGGTGGGAGAGACAAACACCCGCTAGCCACCTTATGCAACTAGTGCATGTCAGGCGGATGAACCGGTCTCACGTAAGCGTACGTGTAAGGTTGGTCCGGGCCGCTTCATCCCACAATACCGTCGAATCAAGATAAGACTAGTAACGGCAAGCATATTAACAAAATCGACGCCCACAACTGCTTTGTGTTCTACTCATGCATAGATTCTACGCATAGACCTAGCTCTGATACCACTGTTGGGAGACGTAGTAGTAAATCAAAATTTTCCTACGTGTCACCAAGATCTATCTATGGAGAAACCAGCAAACGAGCGGAGAGAGATTAGATCTTCATACCTTTGAAGATCGCTAAGCGGAAGCGTTGCTAGAACGCGGTTGATGGAGTCGTACTCGCAGCGATTCAGATCGCGGTAGATCCGATCAAGTGCCGAACGGACGGCACCTCCGCGTTCAACACACGTGCAGCCCGGTGACGTCTCCTACGCCTTGATCCAGCAAGGAGGGAGGAGAGGTTGAGGGAGAGATCCGGCAACACGACGGCGTGGTGGCGGTGGAGCTGCGTGGTACTCCGACAGAGCTTCGCTAAGCACTACGGAGAACGAGGAGAGGGAAGAGTAGGGCTGCACCAGGGAGGAGATGAACTCGTGTGTTGTGCAGCCCCAAATACCTCCACTATATATAGGAGGAGGGGAGGAGAGGTGCTGCGCCCTAGGGTTCCACCCTAGGGGTGGCGGCAGCCTCCAGAAGCCCATCTGGCCGACGGCGAGGGCAAGGAGAGGTGGAGGCGCCCTAGGGTGGGCCTTAAGGCCCATCTTCCACCCTTGGTGCGCCTTGGGCTGGGGTGGGAGGCGCACCAGCCCACCTAGGGGCTGGTTCCCTCCCACTCTTGGCCCATGGAACCTCCCGGGGCAGGTGGGCCCACTTGGTGGACCCCCGGAACCCTTCCGGTGGTCCCGGTACACTACCGGAGACACCCGGAACACTTCCGGTAACCAAAACCTCACTTCCTATATATCAATCTTCGTCTTCGGACCATTTCCGGACTCCTCGTGACGTCTGGGATCTCATCCGGGACTCTGAACAACCTTCGGTAACCACGTACACTATTTCCCTATAACCCTAGCGTCATCGAACCTTAAGTGTGTAGACCCTACGGGTTCAGGAGACACGTAGACATGACCGAGACACCTCTCCGGTCAATAACCAACAGCGGGATCTGGATACTCATGTTGGCTCCCACGTACTCCACGATGATCTCATCGGATGAACCACGATGTCAAGGATTCAATCAATCCCGTATACAATTCCCTTTGTCTATCGGTATGGAACTTACCCGAGATTCGATCGTCGGTATCCCCCTACCTTGTTCAATCTCGTTACCGGCAAGTCTTTTTACTCGTTCCGTAATACATCATCCCGTGACTAACTCCTTAGTCACATTGAGCTCATAATGATGATGTCTTACCGAGTGGGCCCAGAGATACCTCTTCGTCACACGGAGTGACAAATCCCAGTCTCGATTCGTGTCAACCCAATAGACACTTTCGGAGATACCCGTAGCGTACCTTTATAGCCACCCAGTTACGTTGTGACGTTTGGCACACCCAAAGCATTCCTACGGTATCCGGGAGTTACACAATCTCATGGTCTAAGGAAACGACACTTGACATTGAAAAGCTTTAGCAAACGAACTACACGATCTTGTGCTATGCTTAGGATTGGGTCTTGTCCATCACATCATTCTCCTAATGATGTGATCCCGTTATCAACGACATCCAATGTCCATGGTCATGAAACCGTGACCATCTATTGATCAACGAGCTAGCCAACTAGAGCTTCACTAGGGACACGTTGTGGTCTATGTATTCACACATGTATTACGGTTTCCGGTTAACACAATTATAGCATGAACAACAGACAATTATCATGAACTAGGAAATACAATAATAACCATTTTATTATTGCCTCTAGGGCATATTTCCAACACGGGACCCCTCACCATTCCGCGTCGTCACCGCACGTCCAGGCAAGACTGCGGGCTCATGGGGCTTGCTCCGGCACGCCCTACACGCAGCTCCATCGACCTCGTGCTCGACATCGACGCGCTCACCGAGCGTGTCGGGAGGCTCAGCTTCGCCGAAGCTCCGGCTGACGACGAGTACCCTAGCCAGGTGCTCGTCTGCCCACGGTTGTGGGCGCACTTGCTTCTACCCTGTCCAGCAGCTCCCACGATCGCATGAGGGCAAAGGCCATCATCTCCTCCACCTCCTCCGGAACTGCGCAGGCCGAGGTTAACGCCGTCGCGGCCCACGGCGGCACCTCCCCCACGGCGGCACCTCCGACCCACTTGGTGCGGCCCTTCGGGGCTTGAGCACCCCTATTGCCCCAACGACAAACCCCGATGCCGTCGCGGCCGAGCTCGAGGCGGCTCACCGCGTCCTGTTCGAGGACGCCACGGCCCTCGCGGCCACGCGGCGACGCATGGAGGCCGTCCAGCAAGAATATGCTTCCGCTTATGGTATCACCCCGGGTGGCACTGAGCCCAGCCGGCGTGGGGTTGTGCGTGACTGCGGTCACATGGTCGCCGAGATCCTGGGTGGCAAAATGCCTGTCTACGACAACCCCGCAGCCAACCTGCGTGCCCTCAAGGTAGCCTACGAGGATTTGGCTACCTTGGAGGGCGAAGAACGTGTCGCCCACGAGCATCACATCAAGGACCTCATCGACATTGCCGACGCAAGCAGCATCTGCTCACGGCTGGCGGCGCCGCCTCCGAAGGCCCCCGGCCCGAGCGCGAGGGCATGGGGACTGCTGGCTATCAGCCGGCTCAGTGCTCCTGCTCCCCTCGCGTCTCCAGCCGCCGGATCGAGGCTAGTCATCCCCGGCCCTCTCAACTGTCGGGGAGCGAGAAGACAGTTGTTAACAGCCGGCGCACCAACAACCCGCCTCGTAGTGGCCGCCATGAGGCGCCGGCTGCCGGCACAGCCGCGGGCACACTCCGCCCCCGCGGCATGAGCCGGAATGATCGATTCTGCCCGTCATCCTCCCCGAGCTCTCGGCTCGGCTTGGTCCGCGCATCCCCCATAGCGAGAACGATGCTCGCCACCGCATCGACCGGCTCGCACAGTCGGCCCACCTCGAGGAGGAGGGCTCGATTGACCAAGCCTATTTTGGCCCTCGGATTCGCAACGAGCCATTCCCAACCAGCTTCACGCTCCCGCGAGACACCCCAAAGTACAACGGGGCCACCAAGCCCAAGGACTGGCTGATCGACTACACCACTGTGGTCGGCATCGCGAGGGGGAACAAGCGCGTGGCCGTTCGCTACGCTCTCCTCATGCTGATCAGCTCAGCCCGCACCTGGCTCAACAACCTGCCAGCCGGCAGCATCAACACCTCGACGGACTTCGAAGAGGCCTTCGTCCGCAACTTCACCGACACCTACAAGCGGCCTGGCCGCCCCCATGAACTCGCCATGTGCGTTCAGGGGCCGGACGAGTCCCTCCGCGACTACCTCATTCGATGGACCGAGCTCCGCAATTCCTACGAGGGGGTGCACGAGGTGCAGGCCATACAGTACTTCATCGAAGGCTGTCGAGACGACACCCCCTCAAGCACAAGCTTCTGTGCTCCAAGCTGGCCACACTTGCCGAGCTCATGACCAAGGCAGACAAATACGCCACGGCTGATTCAGCCATCTGGGTCAAGACGACCCCGCCTGCCAAGGCGACGACGACACCGGCAATGTCTCGGCCGGCTGCTGACAACCGGCAGTCCTAGAACAACAAACGCAAGAATGACCAGCCGGATCCCTGCTATAGGAGCCGGCAGGTCGCCACCATCGAGGAGCAGGAGCCGGCTGTCCAGTCTTCTAGCCAGCACCAGCGCACTGGCAAGGCTGCCTGGCAGCCGAAGCTTACCTTCGAGCAGATGCTCGACCTCCCCTACAAGAACCACTCAGGGGCCAAACCCTCTACGCACACGCTCCGGTAGTGCAGCTTCTCACAGTGATTGGCCCGGGGGGATGGCCTTCTGGCTCCTCCCGCACCGCCTGCCCGCGCGCCGGCCTTGGCTCTAGCTGCCACCCCGACGCCGGCTCCGGCTCCGGCCCAAAACGACGGCCGTCTGATCGACCAGTTCCCTAACCAGGACGGCTATTATGTCGTCTTCACTAGTGAAGAGATGAACAAACATGCTCAGCGCCGGCTCCATCGTGAGGTGAAGGCCATCATGCCGGCAACTCCCTAGTTCATGCACTAGTCGGAGAAGCCGGTCACCTGGAGCCGGGCGAATCATCCTGCCGTGATGTCGAGTCCCGGTAGCTACGCCCTGGTACTCGACCCCACCATCGCCACCGAGAAGCGCACCTGCCGCTTTTCACGGGTGTTGGTAGATGGTGCCAGCAGCATCAACATCCTTTACCTCGACACGATGCACAAGCTGGGCTGAAGATAGAAGACCTAGAGGCAAGCTGGACGGTTTTCCATGGCATCGTGCCTCAAAAGTCATGCTCCCCTATCGGCAAAATCATGCTCGACGTCCTCTTCGGTGGACCCGACTACTTCCGCCGCGAGCTCGTGGTTCGAGGTCGTGGACCTCGCAAGTCCCTACCATGCGCTGTTGGGCCGGCCGGCCCTTGTCAAATTCATGGCGGTCCCCCATTACGCCTACCTCAAGCAAAAAATACCGGGGCCCAAGGGGATCATCACCATCGTGGGTGACTACAAGATGTCGATCGAGTGCGCTCGAGATGGCAGCCGGCTGGCCGAGGTCCTGGAAATCGCTGAGGAGAGGCGACAGCTCGACCGGCTCGTGGCCCTTGCTGCCACCCAGCCGGCCGTGTCGGCTCACCCCTCGCAATCCATCGGCGAGGCCTCCTTCCATCCCCCCATGGACACCAAGCAAATCCCGCTCGACCCGGCCAACCCGGCTCAGTGCGTCACCATCGGCTCCTGCCTCGACAGAAAATAGGAAGGCGAGCTCGTCGACTTCCTCCTTGAGAATCGGGACATCTTTGCATGGTCCCCCAAGGACATGCCGGGTGTTCCGAGGAAGTTCGATGAGCACAAATTACACGTCCGGCCGGACGTCAAGCCGGTCAAGCAACCCCTACGCCGTTTCTTCGAGGAGAAGTGGTGTACTATAGGAGAAGAGATCGCCCGGCTGCTCGCAGTCGGGTTCATCATGGAAGTGTTCCACCCGGACTGGCTGGCCAACCCAGTCCTTGTGTTGAAGAAGAACAAGACCTGGTGCATGTGCATCAACTACACCAGCCTGAACAAGGCGTGCCCCAAGGACCCATTCGCCCTGCCGCGGATCGATCAAGTCATCGACTCCACGACCGGCTGTGACTTGATGTCCTTCCTGAACGCCTACTCCGGCTACCACCAGATCAAGCTGGATCCGGAAGACCGACTCAAGACCTCCTTCATCACGCTCTTTAGGGCCTACTACTCACCATGTCCTTCAGCCTGAAGAACGTAGGCGACACCTTCTAGTGGTGCATGCAGAAGTGCCTCCTTCCTTAGATAGGCACGAACGTCCACGTCTACGTTGATGACATAGTCGTCAAAACCAAGAAGCACTTCAGCCTCCTCGATGACCTTCAGAAGACCTTTGCGAACCTGCGTGAATACAAGATCAAGCTCAACCCGGAAAAATGCGTCTTCGGCGTCCCCGCCGACCAGCTCCTGGGTTTCTTTGTGTCATCCCGTGGCATCGAAGCTAACCTAGAGAAGATCAGTGCAATCGAGCGCATGCCCAAGCAGACCTGGCTCCGCGACGTACAGAAGTTCACCGGCTACCTCGCCTCGCCCAGCCGGTTCATCAGCTGGCTGGGGGAGAAAGCCTTGCCCCTCTATGGGCTCCTTCCCAAGATGGCTTTGGTCGAGCCGGGTCATACCAAGAAGTCGGGCATGTTCGATTGGCCCGAGGAGGCGGACGCGGCCTTTCGTGGCCTCAAGAAGGCTCTCACCCGCGTGCCCATCCTGGTCGCGCCGGCTGAGAAGCAACCCTTGCTCGCCTACATCGCAGCGACCACTCGCGTCATCAGCGTCGTCTTAGTGGTCGAACGGACGGAGGAGGGCAAGTCCCTACCGGTTCAGCGCCCCGTCTACTACCTCACTGAGGTCCTCTCCGCATCCAAGCAGAACTACCCCCACTACCAAAAGATGTGCTATGGCATATACTTTGCCGTCAAGAAGGTCAAGCAGTACTTCCAGGAGCATACCATCACCGTGGTGAGCACGGCCCCGCTCGGCGAGATCATGAGCGGCCGGGACTCCACCGGCCTGATCGCCAAATGGGTCATAGCCCTTGCCGATCACGAGATCCGATACAAACCTCGCACCTCCATCAAGTCACAGGCGCTACCCGACTTCCTCGTCGACTGGGCGAAAACCGAGTTCGTGCCGCCACCCCCGGACTCCACGCATTGGCGCATGCATTTTGACGGCTCAAAATTGAGGACCGGCCTGGGTGCCGACATAGTCCTCTCCTCCCCGAAAGGTGACCTGCTCAAGTATGCCCTCCAGATCCACTTCGCCACCTCCAACAACATGGCCGAGTACGAGGCCATCGTCAGTGGCCTCTGGCTCGCCAAGGAGATCGGCATCAGGCATATCCTATGTTTCAGCGACTCCGACCTCGTGGTATAGCAGGTCTCTGGCGAGTGGGACGCCAGGGACGCCAACATGGCCAGCTACCGCTTCCTCATACAATAGCTCACTGGCTCCTTTGAGGGTTGTGAGTTCCACCACGTCCCATGGGCGGACAACGAGGCGGCCGACGCGCTGGCAAAGATTGGCTCCACCCGGCAGGCCATCCCAGTCGGCGTCTCCCTCGAGTGACTACTCAGGCCATCGATCAAGCCTTCCCTAGAATCAAAGTCCATCTTCGTGCTGGCAGACGTCGCCGCCCCATCAACGGCTCTGGCTGTCCCTTCGACATCTTCGCCACTGGCTCCCTCAACCTTGGCCGCCTTGCCGACACCAGTTGAACCGGCAGCATCCGAGGCCGCTGGCTCCAACGACGTGGTTGTCATGATGACAATCAACCAGCCGGCCCCAGGGGCTGGCCAGCCGGACCTGGGGACTGATCATCCGGGCCTGAGGGCTCTTGAGCCGGCCCCCGTCTCAACCCCCTCATGGGCCCAGCCTATCTTGGCGTTCCTACTACACGGTGAGCTCCCCCCGGACAAGGCCATCGCGAGGCAAATCCAGCATCGGGCCACGGCATACAACATCATCAACAACGAGCTCGTCCATCACAGCACCACCGGCGTCTTCCAGCGGTGCGTCGAGCCAGAAAAGGGTCTAGAAATCCTCCTCGACATCCACCAGGGCGAGTGCGGGCACCACGCCGCCTCCAGTATCCTGGTGGCCAAGGCCTTCCGCCACGGCTTCTACTCACCCACTGCTCTTGAGGCGGCCAAGAAATTGGTCGACGAGTGCGAGGGCTGCCAACGCTTCAGCACGCAGAGCCACCTGCCGGCATCGGCCCTCCAGACCATCCCCCTCTCGTGGCCCTTCACCATCTGGGGGCTGGACATGGTGGGGCCCTTCAAGACCGCACGAGGCGGCATGACACATTTGCTAGTGGTTGTCGACAAATTCACCAAGTGGATCGAGGCACGGCCAATCAAGAAGCTAGATGGCCCCACGGTCGTCTGGTTCATCGACGACATCACGATTCGCTACGACGTCCCCCACAGCATCATCACCGACAATGGCACAAACTTTGCCAAGGGCGCGCTCGCACGTTTCTGCTCCAAGAAAGGAATCCGGCTCGACCTGGCCTCCGTCGCTCATCCATAGTCAAACGGCCAGGTCGAGAGGGCAAACGGCCTCATCCTGTCTGGCATCAAGCCCCGGCTCGTGACACTGCTAGTAAGGTCAGCCGGCTGCTAGGTCAACGAGCTGCCGGCTATCCTTTGGAGTCTCAGGACCACCCCCAACCGATCAACCAGCTACATGCCTTTCTTCCTTGTGTACGGGCCCGAGGCGGTCATCCCCACCGACATCGAGTTCGACTCGCCTCGGGTCGCCCTATACACGGAGAAGGATGCAAAGGAGACAAGAGAAGACGGCGTCGACTTACTCGAAGAAGCCCGCAAACTGGCCTTGAGCCAGACGGCAATCTACAAGCAGAAGCTCCGGCACTACCACAGTAAGCGGATCCGGCCGCTCTCCTTTCGTGAAGGGGACCTAGTGCTCAGGCGGATCCAGCGGACAACCGGACAACACAAGCTGTCCTCCCCATGGGAGGGCCCGTTCATCGTCAGCAAGTTGTTGCACAACAATGTGTACTACCTAATAGACGCCCAGAAGTCGCAGAAGCGCAAAATAGACGCCTCCGGCGAGGAGACCGAGCGCCCGTGAAACGCGGCGCTCCTCCGTCCTTTTTACTACTGAAAAGACTAGTGTATGTATGTATCCCTTCCCTTTTGGGCTTATGAATGCAATGGGTTCCCCAGGCCGGTTCTTAGGGCACGCCCTTTTAATTTCCCTCAAAGGTCTCCTCACTCACCGGCTCCCCGACCCGGCTCTCGGGCCCGGGGGCTCGCCGGTTAGACCTAGGTCGCCTCTCTCAAAAATTCACCAAGTAGTGTGAGTCGAGCAAGCCCTCCCACCCCTCCCAGCTATAGATCCGGCTCCCGACTGTCCGGCTAATGGGGCCTCGGGGCGGCAAAGCTCAGCACACACGAAAGATTGATCGCAAAGGAGATGCCGGCTAGGCCCAGCCGGACCACCGCCTCACCTCTGCCACTCTACTTACCCTAATAAGCTCTCGCATTTCCTAAGTTCAAAATTGGCTCCCTCGAGGCGGATGCCCCGACCCAGCTACAGACCGGCTCCCGGTGGTCAGGCTGGCGGGGCCAAAACCAAAGGGGAAAGGGGCGGAATAGATAGAATCAAAAGGGCAAAAAAGGTAAGGACGAGCAAGCAAGCGCAATAAGGCAAACACATCAAATATTCACAATACGAATGTTAAGATAAAAGAGGTCCACGGCCATTACAGTTTATTACATTACACCCCCAACGGGTGGACTTAAGCCTAACATGCAGGAAGAAGAAAGAAAGATAAAATGCCCGGGGGCTCAGGCCACCGGCGCGTCGCCAGCCGGCGCACCTCCAGTCAGCGCGTCGCTGGGCGGCTCGACTCCTGTCCCAGAGGTGGTCACGGCCTTCAGGTCGGTTCCCTTGGCCTTCGAGGCGGCCTCCGCAGTCCCAGCCCTCTCGCTGCTGGAGTCAGTACTCTCGTCGGCAACCTCCTCATCCTCCGGACCTTGGGGGATGACGAAGGAGTCTTCGGCCGCCGGTTTGACGTCCTCGCCAAGGGCCGGCAGGAGCTCGTCGGGGTCAACGTATGACGCGAGCTCGTCGGCACAGTGGATAAGGGCCGGCTCACGGGCCTCCAGCTCCTCGGCCGGCTCATCCCGCATGGTGGCCAGCTTGTCTAGGTCCACACCATGGTACCACGAAGTTACAAACTAGAGCGCCATCTGCGCTCCGGCTCACGCCGCCAATGCCTTCCAGACCTCGAGCAGGGCCACGACATGCTCCGGCCACAAGGCCACGTGGTTCTCTGGAGCTCCTCCACGGCCCGACCACAAGGTGGCGATGATCTCCTTGCCGGCCGTCTTTAGCTGCTCCACGCTCCGCTCGAGGTGGATCAGCCGTTTTTCAATGGCGAGCCCAAGCTCCGCCATATCCCATGCGGCGTCCCCCTCGATGGAGCGGCCGTGCGCCTGGAGGTACTCCCGGTGCTCCTCGACGGCACGCTCAGCGCGACGCTGAGTTTCCGGGAAGCGCCCTAAGAGAAGAAAGGGAAGAAGGAAAGAGAGGGAAATCAAGAACAAGAACCAGCAAGGAAAAAGGCAACCGACTGAAAGAAGAAAAGCAGACACTCACGCTCGATGGAGTTGTCCACCTCGATGGCAAAGTGGAGCGACGAGTCTTTCTCCGATGCCAACGCCGCCTCCGCCTCGACGAGGGAACCCTTAAGCTCCTCGAGCGTCCTCTCGAGGCGGGTCACTTCGCCTTGGAGGACGGCGGTTACTTGGGCGGTGTGAGCCGCCTCCTTGACGGTTGTCTCCTTGACCGCCACCTCCCACACCACGTCGGCCTTGAGATGGTCCTTGGCCGCCTCCCCGTCCACCAACAGCGTGGCCAGCCGGTCCTTCTCCTGCGTGACCGCCTATACGCTTTGCGCCAAACGGTCTCACTCGAAGACGGCCTCGGTCTTCTCCACCCGAAGGGTGGTCAGGTCGTCTGCAAAAAATTGGGCGTCAACCAGACCTTCTAAGCCCGCTCCGGCTGCCAGGCAGCTGGCCCGACTCTCGGGGGCTACGTGCCCCTCCCACAAGACCTGGCATACCTTGCACCTGTGTCAACTCTTCCTCCAGTTGGTAGAAGTCGTGCTTGCCATGGTCGTGGATGGCGACCGCCTCCTCGAACAGCTTCTGCCGCTGGGAGTTCCCCTCCTGTCACACGGAGCCAAAGTCAAAAGACGCTCAAGGAGATCCGGGCCAGCTGCCTGTCACCCCGTCAGCCGGCCCACATCTCGGGGGATACACCCAGTGGGTGCGCTTGCGCGCCCCCACTGAAATTTTTAATAAGAGCAACCACACTTACCTCTGCGCGATGTAGGCTAGCGTCAGCCGCCTCCACAAACCAGGCCAGTTTCTGGCGACACTGGTCCAGAACGCTCCCTAACTCCCCGAACGAGGGGACGGGGGCGCCTGCCGAGGGAGCCGGAAGGGTTGGACGCGCGCCAGTGCCTCCCAATCCCGGAGCACCTCCTGCATGGTCCTCAGGGTCCTTCGGGCCCGGCTGCCGTTGCCGCACTTCCCCGGGCTCGCCATCGTGCCGGCCGCCGGGGGTGGGTTGATGATGGCAAGAGCCCGGGAGTCACCTTCTCCTCCCGCGCTTTGCGCCATCGCCATCGCCGCCTCCTCCTCCTTCTGGTCCGACGCAGCAACTGCGACGGACAACGCCTCCGTCTCCATGGCCGCCGCCTCCGGCGCTGCCTCTGACGCCGCCTCCGGGGCCGCCAGAGCCTCCGGCACGTCGAGTCAGGCCGGCTCGACCACGGGAGGATTGTTGGAAATATGCCCTATAGGCAATAATAAATTCATTATTATCATATTTCCTTGTTCATGATAGTCGTTTATTATCTGTGCTATAATTATGTTGATCGGAAACTCAGATGCATGTGTGGATACATAGACAACACCATGTCCCTAGTATGCCTCTAATAGACTAGCTCATTGATCAAAGATGGCTATGGTTTCCTAGTAATGGACATGAGATGTCATTTGATAACGGGGTCACGTCATTAGGAGAATGATGTGATGGACAAGACCCAAACTACAAACGTAGCATATGATCGTGTCAGTTTATTGCTACTGTTTTCTGCATGTCAAGTATTTGTTCCTATGACCATGAGATCCTGCAACTCACCGACACCGGAGGAGTGCCTTGTGTGTATCAAACGTCGCAACGTAACTGGGTGACTATAAAGGTGCTCTACAGGTATCTTCGAGGGTGTCTCTTGGGTTGGCATGGATCAAGACTGGGATTTGTTACTCTGTGTGACGGAGAGGTATCTCAGGGCCCACTCGGTAATACAACATCACAATAAGCCTTGCAAGCAATGTGACTAAGTGTTAGTCATGGGATCTTGTATTACAGAACGAGTAAAGAGACTTGCCGGTAACGAGGTTGAACTAGGTATGGAGATACCGACGATCGAATCTCGGGCAAGTAACATACCGAAGAACAAAGAGAACATCATATGGGATTAACTGAATCCTTGACATAGAGGTTTGACCGATAAAGTTCTTCATAGAATATGTAGGAACCAATATGGGCATCCAGGTCCCGCTATTGGTTATTGACCGTAGAGGTGTCTCGGTCATGTCTGCATAGTTCTCGAACCCGCAGGGTCTGCACACTTAAGGTTTGGTGACGTTTTGGTAGTATAGAGTTACGTATGGTGGTTACGGAAGGTTGTTCGGAGTCCCGGATGAGATCCCGGACGTCACGAGGATCTCCGGAATGGTCCGGAGGTAAAGATTGATATATAGGAAGTCCTGTTTTGGTCGCCGGAAAAGTTTCGGGCTCATCGGTAGTGTACCGGGGGACCATCGGGAGAGGTATTTCGACCCAAGAGGCTACATGGGCTGTGGGAGGAGGTAAACCAGCCCTTGTGGGCTGGTTGAAGCCTCCTCTAAGGGCCCATGTGGCTGGAGTGGTTTGAGAAGGAAAAAATCCAAAGGTGGAGAGGTGGAAAGAGTTTCCAAGTGGAAAGGAGGAATCCTACTCCTAATAGGATTGGAGAAGGACTCCTCCACCTCCAATTTCGACCAAACCTTGAGGGTTTGAGGCTGCCTCCTCCCCTCCCTCCCTCCCTCCTATATATACTAGAGGATTTAGAGGAAAAAGCTAACCCTAATAGTCACGTGCTACCTCTCCTCTAGATCGCAGTTTCTCCTCTAGATCGGTATTCTGCAGTGCTTGGGCGAAGCCCTACCGGAATAGCTCCACCACCATCGCCGTAATGCCGTTGCGCTGCCGGAGAACTCGTCTACCTCTCTGCTCCCTCTTGCTGGATCAAGAAGGCGGAGATCGTCATCGAGCTGTATATGTGTTGAACGCGGAGCTGTCGTCCGTTCGGCGCTAGATCAGAAGGACCGTGATCAAGATCGCGAGACGAATTGTGATGAGTTTGCGGGACGGATCATGATGAGTTCGTGGTACGGATCGTGATTGGATCGCGGGACGCTTGGCGATTTGGATCGCGAAGACGTTCGACTACACCAACCGCGTTTCTTAACGCTTCCCGCTTAAGGATCTACAAGGGTATGTAGATCCACTCTCCCTCTCGTAGATGCTCATCACCATGGATAGATCTTGCGTGTGCGTAGGAAATTTTTTGTTTCCCATGCAATGTTCCCCAACAGTGGCATCATGAGCTAGGTCTATGTGTAGATGAGATCTTGAGTAGAACACAAAGAGTTTGTGGGCATTGATGCTTAGATTGCTTCCTCCCTTGGTCGTGTTTTGTTTCAGCGGTATTGTGGGATGAAGCGGCCCGGACCAACCTTACTCGTACGCTTACGAGAGACCGGTTCCATCGACTGACATGTAACCTCGTTGCACAAAGATGGCTGGCGGGTGTCTGTTTCTCCTACTTTAGTTGGATCGGATTCGACTAAGACGGTCCTTGAGAAGGTTAAAAAGCAACTTATGTATCACCGGTGTGGTTTATGCGTAGGTGAGAATTGTTCTTGCTAGATACCCGTAGCATCCACGTAAAACATGCAACAACAATTAGAGGACGTCTAACTTGTTTTTGCAGGGTATGTTGTGATATGATACGGCCAATTACATGATGAGATATATGTGATGTATGAGATGATCATGTGTTGTATAGAATATCACGACTTGCATGTCGATGAGTACGGCAACCGGCAGGAGCCATAGGGTTGCCTTTAATTATTGTATGACCTGTGTGTCAATCATTAAGCGCTATGTAATGCTTTACTTTATCGCTAAACGGTAGCAATAGTAGTAGAAGCATGGTGGGCATGAAAACCCCGATGACGACACGTTGATAGAGATCAAGATGATGGAGATCATGGTGTCATGCCGGTGACAATGGAGATCATGCCGGTGCTTTCAAGATGGAGATCAAAAGCACAAGTTCATGGCCATATCATGTCACTTATGATTTGCATGTGATGTTAATACTTTTATGCAACTTGTTTTGCTTATGACGACGGTAGCATTATAAGGTGATCCCTCACTTAATTTCAAGATATATTGTGTTCTCCCCAAGTGTGCACCGTTGCGAAAGTTCGTCGTGTCGAGACACCACGTGATGATCGGGTGTGATAGACTCTACGTTCACATACAACGGGTGCAAGCCAGTGTTGCACATGCAGAACACTCGGGGTTAAACTTGACGAGCCTAGTATGTACAGACATGGCCTCGGAACACAAGAGACCGAAAGGTCGAACATGAGTCATATAGTAGATATGATCAACATGATGATGTTCACCATTTAAACCACCTCAACTCACGTGATGATCGGACTTGAGTTGGTGAATTTGGATCATGTATCACTCGAATGACTGGAGGGATGTCAATTTGAGTGGGAGTTCTTTAGTAATATGATTAATTGAACTCATTGTCATGAACATAGTCAGTAGTGTCTTTGCAAATTATGTTGTAGATTACTTGCTCGCGTTGTAGCTCCCTTGAATTTCTATATGTTCCTAGAGAAATAGAGTTGAAAGATGATGGTAGCAATATTGCGGACTGGGTCCGTGATCTGAGGATTGTCCTCATTGCTACACAGAAGGCTTATGTCCTTAATGCACCGCTCGGTGCGCCACCCCCTCTAGTGTCGTCTGTAGATGTTGTGAACATCTGACAGGCACGTTCCGATGACTACTTGATAGTTTAGTGCGTCATGCATTACGGCTTAGAATTGAGGCTCCAAAACGTTTTGAACGTCACGGAACATATGAGATGTTCTAAGAGCTGAAATTGGGATCTTAGGCTCGTGCCCATGTTGTGAGATATGAGATCTCCAACAAGATTCTTTGCCTGCAAGATGAAGGAGAATAGCTCAATCGTTAAGCATGTGCTCAAATTGTCTGGGTGCTACAATCGCTTGAATCGAGTGGAATTGATCTTCCAGATAATATAGTGATTGATATAGTTCTCCAAGTCACTGTCACTAAGCTACTAGAACTTGGTGATGAACTATAAAATGCCAGGGATAGAAATAATGATCCCTAAGCTGTTCACGATGTTTGACACCGCGAAGGTAGAAATCAAGAAGGAGCATCAAGTGTTGATGGTTAGTAAAACCACTAGTTTCGAGAAGGGCAAGGGCAAGGAGGGGAACTTCATGGATGGCAAGTCAGTTCCTGCTCCAGTGAAGCAACCCAAAGTTGAACCCAAACCCGAGACTAAGTGCTTCTATTATGAGGTGAGCAGTCGCTGAAGCGGAACAACCCTAGATACTTGGTAGATAAGAAGGTTGGCAACGTCGACACAAGTGTATTTGATATACGTGTTATTGATGTGTACCTTTCTAGTACTCCTAATAGCACTTGGGTATTGGATACCGGTTTGGTTGCTAAATGTTAGTAATTCGAAGTAAAAGCTACGAAATAAACACAGACTAGCTAAGGGTGAGGTGACGATGTGTGTTGGAAATGTTTCCAAGGTTGATGTGATCGACATCGCACGCTCTCTCTACCTTCGGGATTAGTGACGAACCTAAATAAATGTTATTTGGTGTTTTGCATTGAGCATGAACGTGCTTAGATCGTGTTTATTGCAACACGGTTATTCATTTAAGTTAGAGAATAATTGTTATTCTGTTTACATGAATAATACCTTCAATGGTCATGCACCCAGTGAGAACGGTTTGTTGAATCTTGATCATAGTAATACACATGTTCATAACATTGATGCCAAAAGATACAAAGTTAATAATGATAGTACCACATACTTGTGGCACTGCCGCTAAATGTCATATTGGTATAAAGCGCATGATGAAACTCCATGATGATGGATCTTTGGACTCATTCGATTTTGAATCGGTGAGACATGCGAACCATGCCTCTTGGGCAAGATGACTAAGGACCCCGTTTTCCGGATTGTTGGAGCGGGCAAGTGATTTATTGGAAATGATACATGTTGATGTATGCAATCCAATGAGTCATGTAGCATGCGGTGGATATCATTATTTTCTTACCTTCACTCATGATTTGAGTAGATATAGTGTATGTTTACTTAATGAAACACAAGTCTGAATCGTTTGAAAATTTCAAGCAAATTCAGAGTGAAGTTTAAGATCATCGTGACAAGAAGATAAAAATATCTGCAATATGATCGTGGGGGTGAATATCTGAGTGACGAGTTTGGCATGCAACTTTAGACAATGTGAAAGTCGTTTCAGAACTCACGCCACCTGGAACACCATAGTGTGATGGTGTGTCCGAACATCATAGTCGTGCTCTATTGGATATGGTGCGGGCTATGATGTCTCTTGTCGTTTTGCTACTATAGTTTTGGGGTTATGCATTAGAGACAACTACATTCACTTTAAATAGGGCACCATCTAAATCCGTAGAGATGACACCGTGTGAATTATGGTTTGATAGAAACCTACGCTGTCATTTCTTAATGTTTGGGGCAGCGATGCTTGTGTAGAAAAATGTTTTTGCCTAATGAGCTCGAACCCAAAGCAGACAAATGCATCTTCATAGAGTACCCTAAGAACAGTTGGGTGAACCTTCTATCTCAAATCCAAGCATAAAGTGTTTGTTGCTAAAATGGGCCCTTTCCCGAGAAAAAGTTTCTCTCGAAAGAATTGAGTGGGAGGAAGATAGAACTTGATGTGGTTGTTGAACCTTTGTTTCAACCAGAGAGTAGCGCAGCACAGAAAGATGTTTCTGTGGAACCTACCTCAGTTGAAAAGGAAGTAAATGATGATGATCATGAAGCTTCAGATCAAGTTACTATCGAACCTCGTAGGTGTACAAGGATGTGTACTGCTCCTGAGTGGTACGACAACCCTGTCTTGGAGGTCATGTTGTTGGACAACGATGAACCTATGAGATATGAAGAAGCGATGATGGGCCCGGATTTCGACAAATGGTTAGAGGCCATGAAATCCGAGAAAGGATCCATGTATGAAAACCAAGTATAGACTTTGGTAGACTTGCTCGTTGGACGGCAGGTCGTCGAGTACAAATGGACCTTTGAGATGAAGACAGACGCTGATGGTAAATGTCACCATTTATAAAGGTCGACTTGTCACAAATATGTTTCTGACAAGTTCAAAGAGTTGACTGCGATGAGACTTTCTCACTCGTAGAGATGCTAAAGTATATTGGAATTATGTTAGTAGTTGCTGCATTTTTCAATTATGAAATCTGGCAGATAAAACATCGTTTCCTTAACAGTTTACTTGAGCAAAAGTTGTGTGTGATACAACCAGAAGGTTTTGTCAGTCCTAAGGATGCTAAAAGGTGAGCAAGCTTCAGTGATCCTTCTATGGACTGAAGCAAGCATCTCGGATTTGGAATATACACTTTGATGAGGTGATCAAAGTTTTTGAGTCTATACAAAGTTTATGAGAAACTTGTATTTACAATAAAGTGAGTGGGAGCACTATAGAGTTTCTGATAAGCATATGTGGTTGACATATTGTTGATCGGAAATAATGTAGAATTTCTGGAAAGCATAAATGGTTGTTTGAAAGGAGTTTTTCAAAGGAAGACCTGGATAAAGCTACCTAATTGTTGAGCATCAAGATCTATAGAGATAGATCAATATGCTTGATGAGACTTTGAATAAGTACATACCTTGACAAGATTTTGAAAGAATTCAAAATGGATTAGTCAAAGAGAAGTGTTCTCGCCTGATTTGTAAGGTGTGAAGTTGAGTGAGACTCAAAGCTCGACCATGACAGAAGAAAGAGAAAGGACAAATGTCGTCCCCTATGCCTTAGCCATAGGCTCTATATTATTCCATGCTATGTACCGCACCTGGTGTGTGCCTTGCCATGAGTCTGTTAAGGGGTACAAAAGTGATCCAGGAGTGGATCACTGGACAGCGGTCAAAATTATCCTTAGTAACCAGAGGACTAAGGAGATGTTTCTCGATTATGGAGGTGATAAAGAGTTCATCGTAAAGAGTTACGTCGATGCAAGCTTTGACAACAATCCGGATGACTCCTAGTAGCAATCCGGATACGTATAGTAGAGCAGCCATTTGGAATAGCTCCAAGTGGAGTGTGGTAGCAGTGTTTACATTTTGACATAGAGATTTGCAAAGTACACACGGATGTAAATGTCGCAGACCCGTTGACTATAAGACCTCTCTCACATGCAAAGCATGATCGAGCCCCAGAACTCATTGGGTGTTAGATTCATAACAATGCGAATCACATGGTGATGTGAACTAGATTATTGACTCTAGTGCAAGTGGGAGACTGATGGAAATATGCCCTAGAGGCAATAATAAATTGGTTATTATCATATTTCCTTGTTCATGATAATCATTTATTATCCATGCTATAATTGTGTTGATCGAAAACTCAGATACATGTGTGGATACATAGACAACACCATGTCCCTAGTATGCCTCTAATAGACTAGCTCGTTGATCAAAGATGGCTATGGTTTCCTAGTCATGGACATGAGATGTCATTTGATAACGGAATCACGTCATTAGGAGAACGATGTGATGGACAAGACCCAAACTACAAACATAGCATATGATCGTGTCAGTTTATTGCTACTGTTTTCTGCATGTCAAGTATTTGTTCCTATGACCATGAGATCATGCAACTCACTGACACCAGAGGAGTGCCTTGTGTGTATCAAACGTCGCAACGTAACTGGGTGACTATAAAGATGCTCTACAGGCATCTCCGAGGGTGTCTGTTGGGTTGGCATGGATCAAGATTGGGATTTGTTACTCCCTGTGACGGAGAGGTATCTCAGGGACCACTCGGTAATACAACATCACAATAAGCCTTGCAAGCAATGTGACTAAGTGTGAGTCATGGGATCTTGTATTACGGAACGAGTATAGAGACTTGCCGGTAACGAGGTTGAACTAGGTATGGAGATACCGACGATCGAATCTCGGGCAAGTAACATACCGAAGAACAAAGGGAACATCATATAGGATTAACTGAATCCTTGACATAGAGGTTTGATCGATAAAGTTCTTCATAGAATATGTAGGAACCAATATGGGCATCCAGGTCCCGCTATTGGTTATTGATTGTAGAGGTGTCTCGGTCATGTCTGCATAGTTCTCGAACCCGCAGGGTCTGCACACTTAATGTTCGGTGACATTTCGATAGTATAGAGTTATGTATGGTGGTTACCGAAGGTTGTTCGGAGTCCCGGATGAGATCCTGGATGTCACGAGGAGCTTCAGAATGGTCCGGAGGTAAAGATTGATATATAGGAAGTCCTGTTTTGGTCGCCGGAAAAGTTTCGGGCTCATCGGTAGTGTACCGGGAGTGTCGGTAGTGTACCGGGGGACCATCGGGAGAGGTATTTCGACCCAAGAGGCTACATGGGCTGTGGGAGGAGGTAAACCAGCCCCTGGTGGGCTGGCTGAAGCCTCCTCTAAGGGCCCATGCGGCTGGAGTGGTTTGAGAAGGAAAAAAATCCAAAGGTGGAGAGGTGGAAAGAGTTTCCAAGTGGAAAGGAGGAATCCTTCTCCTAATAGGATTGGAGTAGGACTCCTCCACCTCCAATTTCGACCAAACCTTGAGGGTTTGAGGCTGCCTCCTCCACTCCCTCCCTCCCTCCTATATATACTAGAGGATTTAGAGGAAAAAGCTAACCCTAATAGCCACGTGCTACCTCTCCTCTAGATCGCAGTTTCCCCTCTAGATTGGTTTTCTGCAGTGCTTAGGCGAAGCCCTACTGGAATAGCTCCACCACCATCGCCGCAACGCCGTTGCGCTATCGGAGAACTCGTCTACCTCTCTGCTCCCTCTTGTTGGATCAAGAAGGCGGAGATCGTCATCGAGCTGTACGTGTGCTGAACGCGGAGGTATCGTCCGTTCGGCGCTACATTGGAAGGACCGTGATCAAGATCGCGAGATGGATCATGATGAGTTTGCGGGACGGATCGTGATGAGTTCGCGAGACGGATCGTGATTGGATCGCGGGACGGATCGTGATGAGATCGCGGGACGCTCGGCGATTTGGATCGCGAAGACGTTCGACTACACCAACCGCGTTTCTTAACGCTTCCCGCTTAGCGATCTACAAGGGTATGTAGATCCAATCTCCCTCTCGTAGATTCTCATCACCATGGATAGATCTTGCGTGTGCGTAGGAATTTTTTTGTTTCCCATGCAACATTTCCGAACACGGATTCCCAACCGACACCTCCGGCCGGGTCGCCTTGGGGGCCGGCTCCGTTGCCACCACCCTCGCTCGGGCCGCCTCCTTCACGGATGGAGGAGCAAGCGGCTCCATGGCCGCCCCTCGCGGCTTGCTCGACGGGGGCCTCGACAGACAGGTCGATTCCGACGCCGAGTCCGACGCCCACGCAGGGTCCACGGACCTCCTCCGCCTCTTGCCGCTCGAAGTCCCGGAGTGCGAGGACCCGCCTCGCGTTCCGGACTTTGAGGTTCGCAGCTCCACGAGTCTCCTCTTCTCCTCCCACTGGGTGGCCACGTGCTCGCGGGCCAGCCGGCTGGCGGCATCCATCGGATCCACCGCCAACTCCCCCTTGTGGAGCTCGATGGGGTCCCTATGGTGCACAAGGGTCAATCACCCATCGTCTCGCGACCCAAAAGGAAACACATGCAAGAAAAGGAGGGAGACTTACCCGACGACGACGGGCAAAGTCCGCCTGGCGTGCGCCGGCGGCTTCCGTGCGGCCACCTTCACCCGCTTATGGGCGGGCGGTGGGGCCGCCGGGGCTTGAGCCGGCTGCTCCTTCCTCCGTCCACGCCAGCCCTGCTGAGCTGAGGGGGGAGGCGCGTTCAGGATCATTACATCATCGTCGTCGTCATCATCATCGTCTGTCCAGTCCCTGACCATGGGGCCAATAGGGACTCACCGGCTCCACTGGGCTCCCCGGCCGCACCGGACCCTCCTCTGTTGACCCCGGGGCAGACATGCAATGTCCCGTCCCTCTGCGCACGAGTACGGCGACAAGACGTGACCGCCACGACGGGCATCATTGTAGCCACAATGGCCGCTGACGCATGAGTGCGCATGGCTACAGTCCGGCCGTCCAGGCCACTAACCTTGGCGAGCGTGACCGGGCGGGGAAACAGTGCCGGCACGCCCTCGTCCACTCGATTACGTGCCCCGGTGTGGCTACAATGTAGCCGGCCGTACTGGAGACTTCGGCCGGCTGGCACTAGACGACACCCCCCTGGCGGCCCGTGTCGCGGCAGGTGGGCGAGGGACAATCGCAGAGCCGGCTGGTGGGCCCCCCGCAGGAGACGGGACCACACAGCCGGTGGGCCCTATAGGCGACGAGACGGCTCGAAGGGCGGGACCCCCTGGTCAGCCGGAGAGGCTGCCAGCCGGGTCCCCCCACCTTTGTACCTTAGGAATATTGTAAGCCGGGGGGGTGGCCTATAAAACCCTCCGAGCCCCCATGCAACAAGGACAGACAACTCTCACGCTCACACCTACGAGACACTTCCCACTTTCCCACAGTCCGTAGCGGAGGAAGGCGAGCCGGCTGCTCCCTCTTCCTCCTCTAGACTCGGCTCCAGGAGCAACCCTGTAAACACACCCATCCATCAAACTAGATCCAGCAGGACTAGAGGTATTACCTTCCACGAAGGGCCCTGAACCTGGGTACATCGTGTGTCACCATCGCTTGTGCCTAATCCCGCACCCGGAGCCCATCGGCGTCCTCCGGCCCCAACCACCTACGATAAGCCTAGCCATGACATTTGTCATGAGAAAACGACGACAACATTTTACTACAATTTAGATAGTTTTAGTGTAGATTTTACTTACGATTTTAGTGTAGTTTCTGTGTAATTTGGATACTTTAGATTTTAGTGTAGGGCTAGTGTGATTTTAAGTGTACATTTAGTGTTGGTTCTAGTGTAGTTTTAGTGTAATTTAGATAGTTTCTATTCTTTCTACAATTTGTAGATTGTAATTCTAGTGTAATTTAGAAAGTTTGTAGATATTATAGATTGTAGTTCCATGGTAATTTTAGTATAATTTAGATAGTTTGGAAATATTTCTATTGTAGATTTAGTGTAGTTTATAGTTTATAAGTTTGTATAGATTGCCGATTGTAATTTTTGCACATATTCGTTTTGTCAATGTGCCAGATTTGTAGGCAAGGTTATGGCAAGTTTTTCAGCAATTTTAGAACACAATTTTTTACTAACTTGTTAGGTAATGCCACCGTCATCACATACGGCGCCGAAGTTCCATGATATAAGACAGAAGAGGAATTAATGGTAGACCACCCCTAGCTAGCGGTGCACGTCTACGATACCAAGACAGTCTAGCTTTTTCAGGGTAAGGTGTGTGTTAACTTCTCTAAGAGCAAGTCCAGCAGCGCCCCGAAATCCTCCCCAATCGTTCTTATAGGGGAGAATACAAAAAAAAAACTGTCCTCAACAGTTCCCCGAAACTTCTCCGTTATTTTTGCCTCCCCTAAAACAGCCCCTCTCTCCCCTCTATCTAGGGAAACGACGGCCTCCCCTATCCCCTTCCCTACTCGCCGGAGGAAGCAACGGCTGCGTCCGAAAAGCCGTTGGTAGTTATGAAATATTCTTAAAATATATAGTAGGAGAAATGTTTAGGAAAACTGCTGGAGTTGAGCAATTTTTAGGGGAGAATTTTTTTAAGGAGATCCCCTGTTTCAAGATATAGAGGAGAAATTTTAGGAAAACTGCTGGACTTGCCCTAAGGACCGTAAGCACACGTGGTCCCTTGCAGTGGAGAACACGGGGATGTGCTCCAAAGCTAGGGAGAAGAAGAATCCCCAGGTCAAGATGCAGTTCTTCGCCCCCATGGCGAGGTGTGTTGCAGTGGATCCTCAACTCATGGAGCAGAATAAGATGATGCTCATTCAGTTCAAAACCAGTAAGAAAACAAACGATGATCCCATAGACTGGGATGTTCCACAAATAATGTGTGTACAGATTTAGTTCACGCTACAACACTAAAATTGAACAAAAATTCTAGAACGTGCAACCATCTAACTTTTGTTGGAAAAAAACTACGTTCTTTGACATGGAATTACGAGTGATAGAAATGAAAATGAAGTGGACGTGGAGTTTCTACACCCAGGAGCAAATGCTCCTGGTCTGAATAGTAAAACCAAAAAAAATAAAAAAACATTCAAAAAATTCTGATTTTTTTGTGGCGACTTTCACAAATGTTTGTTCTTTATGCAAAATTTCATCACAAAATCACATTGTTGGAAGGCGTGATAGAAAAACAAAATTGATGCTCTGAAAAGGTTACTTACAAAAGTACTTTGAAGGGAAGTGGAGTATTTGAGCTCGAGCCCAAATGCACCCTGATGAACAGTAAAATAAAAGAAACATTTCAAAAAATTCCAATTTTTTTATGAACTTTCACAAAATTTCTAAGTGCTTGGAAATTTTTATCCTTAGATCACATTTGAGTAAGGCGTGAAAAAAAAAACAGTGTTTCAAAATGCTTTCGAAAGTAGCATTTTCAGAGTATCGTTTCCGAATGTGATCTCATGATAAAAATTTGCAAGCACTTATAACTTTTGTCAAAGTTCATCACAAAAAATTGGAATTTTTTTGAAATGTTTTTGAATTTTTTTCGATTTTATTGTTCATCCGGGTGCATTTGAGCTCGAGCTCAAAAGGACACTTTCCATTTTGAAGCTCTTATTTTGTTTTTTTGGCACGACTTTCAACAATGTGATTTTGTGATGAAATTTGACATGCACATAAAACATTTATGAACGTATATCACACAAAAAATTCAGAATTTATTTTTTATTTTCCTGATTTTACTATTCACACCAGGAGCATTTACTCCTGGGTGTAGAAAGACACTTTCGAAATGAAGTGTCTTTTACATAGGCATATGCGGCCCCATACTACTCCTGTATGCAATTAAGGTGTTTACTTCTTTATTTCGCGCTACACGCTTGTCATGAAAGTTTGACCGGTTAGAGTGCGGGTAAAATAATACTACTCCTGTATGCAACTAAGGAGTATGATAAAAGCTTTATTACAGTGTTCTTTTCTTCATAGAATATTTATACCTAATCTATACCTATACATAATACGTAAATTTTTTAATAATAAAGAAAGATGTGTTTCTTTGGTTATTTGGTCTGTTCATCATATAAAATTATTCCCCTATCTATTTGGAGTGGTACTTCAAATTTTGACATCCCCACATATTTTTTGGGGGTTAGGCCTCCAAACCATGCGCCTCTTTTCTGCTGTGTTGGGCCTTGGCTGGGCCTGAAATCAACGAAATAAGGGGCCTGAAATAAAAACCACCAATGAAATAAGTCGGCTCTTCCTATTATCTACCACCTCGCCCCCTAAAAACTAAAAGTATCAATTTATATACATCTTGAAGTTACATGTTATCGATCAACTCATTAAGTCGTTTTAGGAATCAATAATCGAATGATGAGTTCCGTTAACGGAAGAAAGGAAGGAATACGTTGTTCTATGTGTGCTAATTAAGTGGTGGACCATTAAAAGAAAGTTGTATAATGTAGGAAGACACCAGGGTGGGACATAACAACATCTCTCGTTGTAAAGCAGGGACATTTGTGTTAGTAATAGTAAAGGACGGTGCATTTCTTCAATCTATTGGTAGTTGAAGTAAATCGACCATCATGGCAATCGCAAGTGAAAAACTATTCATTAATTATTTCTCCGATTTTTCCATCTGACACTGAAACTTCCCCTAAAGTTTTGGTTAATCGTTTCTCTAATTTTATCGCGTGTCATTGAAGCCGCCCCTAAAGTTGAAGTGAATTAGCCACCCCACCATTTGTAAGTGCAAAAAACTTTTCCTCAATTGTTTCTCTGATTTTTTCGTATCCCATCAAAAATTTAAAGTTGAAGTAAATAATGCACCCCGCCACCCAAATGAGCGTTCCTCCAAATTATTCGTAGAACATATGGCCCTCCAGCTTTTATCCATCATGAGACTGAGACTGACCTTTTCTTTTCCTTATCATACACGCATCGAGGGTGCACTAAAAACATATACGCATCAAGGACCAGGTCCAACATCAAATCCATTGTGAGCATGTTAGAATACACGTATATTCAAATACGTGTGTATACATGAAGTTACAAATATTTGAAACTTGATTTGAAGACCACAATTTTATTGTCCTGTCGCAACGTGTGGGTCCTTTTGCTGAAATATCATGTGGATCTCCAAGGTGAACATGCCCGCCCTGATTTTTTCTTTTTGAGGGGTTGAGATTTTTTATCAGCCAAAAGAATTTTATTTGGTCCGAAGGAGAGCATAAGAAAAGAAGCCCAGCAGGCTGCCTAGTCGTCCCGGCCCGTAAGCACTCGCCTCCTCCTCAGTCCCTGCCCCATCCGCGATTCCCCTCTGCCGCCTCTCCTGAACTCGCCGCCAGCCGCCAGCCGCCGCCCACCTGCCTCTGCGATCCATGCCTCGCCGGCCACTTGCCGTCGCCGCATCCCGCCTGGTTCCAACCCTTCGGGGCTCTGTCCCTCCGTGCCTCGATGCGCCCTTCCCAGCACGCCGCTGCCGCGCCCGCGCAGTCCACTGCCCCCAAACGGCCAGTCGCCCAATCCGCAGATCAGTGGCCGGCATTGTGAAGGTGTGACCACGTGAGGCGTGCACCCTGCCGTGCAACTACAGCAGCAGCCTGCATCCACTAGCCAGCCCTCCAACCCTCCAACGACTGAAGACAGTACATATGTACAGTTATCTCCATTCCCAATTTTCTGATTCAAACTTTACATTGATTGATTCATTTGTTGTTATCCAATTTATGATTGATGCTTGATAGAATTCAGGGAATGATAGAATCTACCCTGTTTTGTAGAATTGTTGAAGAATGCAGGGGATATGAGAATTGTTTCTCTTTTTCCGGAAATATGTTGCGAAGAAGGCTATGCCTAACCCAAATTTCGTTGAAGAGCAAACTCAACACCCTACATGTATTCTTAGAGGTCCATCCAAATCTTATGCACATGAATTTGAAAATAATAATAGAAATAGAGTTCACAAATTCTGAAATTCAGTCCTTTTTGGTTTCACAAACATACTTGGATGCAACTAAAAGAACATGTCTGGGCTAATGTTTTTTCCTTGACTGCAAAGAATTGGCTCCTATCCTAGTATCCTGTATAGGAATAAGATCATATTCCTTCAAACCAAAGGGCCCCAAAATAATGTTTTCTACAAAATTACTATCCTTTAGAATTTCTGAAAATTCATGTAAACCAAAAGGCCCTAAATTCGGTAAAACAGATGAGGATTTCTGAAATGAGTTTATTACTGTAAGATTGCTACTCCCTCCGATCCATATTAGTTGTCGCTAGATACGTCCGTTTGAGTGACAAGTACTCCCTCCGTAAAGAAATGTAAGATCGTTTAGCTCACTACTTTAGTGGTCTAAATGCTCTTATATTTATTTACAAAGGGAGCAATATGGATCGGAGAGAGTACTAAAAGATGGGGTGAAACGAGAATTTACTCTAATTTTTTACTTTTTCTAGTCTACTCTAATTTTTAACTTGAAAAATGAAGTTCAAGCTGGGCTAGTTTCGAAGCCCAGTTATAAGCGACGTCTTGTTCTCTGGACAGGTTTGGCCAATCCAGATAATCTGAGCCCAACCTTCTCGACTGGCAATATTCCCATTGCGCTGCTGCACCGCCGCTGGTGCCACCTTCTCGCTCGGTTCCGGTGCACGTCCCAGTCACCCGACGAGTGCGGCTGGCCGGAATCGAACAGCAAGCCACGAAGGCTGGCGAACCGGCGGCTGTTGGCCGGTGTAGCTCATACGATAGTCGCTCGCGACTCAGAGGTAATTCGCCTAGTTATTCGTGTTCTCGCTTAGGAGTCGAGGTGGAGTTAACCGCAATTATTTGTTAAGCCAAAAGTTAGAGCTATTGATCCTGCAAACTTTGTCAGCGAGAGTGAAGAGGACCATTTGTTATACCAGCATCCGTCTTCGTACAACTCTTAACAACTTTGCTAGCGAGAAAAACAAACATCGTGTACCTGTATTATTCAGCAAGCTACCAATATGCAAATTACCTTATCCATTGCATACTAGACCATATTACAGTTGATGTGGGCTCAGCCAAAATATCTGAATAATACTAACTGATCATATAGCACACCAACCCCGAAGAACACACCAAATGCAATCATGAAGATGACCTTATCGCTGCATTGTTTTGCAGAGATGATGGAGACGGGAGCTCCTTCGATTGAACTGCAATGGTTAGTAAGCACAGAGCCGCACAACTTTGGGTTCCCGTCAAAGCTAGACGTCTGAAAGGTGCTCAGCTGGCCTTTTGCTAGAATAGATCCTTCTAGGTCGTTGTTAGAAACGTTGAATTGCGAAAGGAAGTGAACATTCTCCAATGCCATAGGGATTGCACCCGTGAGATGGTTACTAGACAAATCTAGCCGCTGGAGGTTCGTGAGGTTGCAGATTGATTGTGGGATCTCTCCATAGAAGTTGTTGAAACTCAAATTCAGGTAAAGGAGTGCTTTCAGATGACCAATCTCTTGTGGGATCACACCTGTGAATTTATTTTTACTGAGATTCAGCACTTTAGGCCAAGAATTGCCCATGCGGTACTGAAGTGATGGGTTCATATATATTGGTAGATCAGGGAGGCTTGGGTCCAAATAGATGGCAGGCTTTTCTGATTTTAGCATTGCCATCTCCATCAAGGCGATTGGTATTTCCCCAGAAAGACTGTTGTTTGATATGTCTAGATGGAAGAGGTGGCTTATGGAGTTGTTCCAGCTTGGCATTGGTCCAGTGAGTTGATTATTAGATAACACTAGCATCTTCAGACCTGTGGGCTTTGATAACCAAGTAGGTATCCTTCCAGTTAACGAACACTGGTGCATGGATAGAAACCGAAGATTCTGAAAACCGTCAATGGTTTCATCTTGTGGCATGGCCCCAATCATGAAGTTTGTGCCAATAAGCAGAGTGCTGATGTTCCTGCAGCTCTTAAGGGCATGCAAAGCTTTTGTGGTGTTTGTGAAGGAGTTTCTAACAACTGATAGGAAGGACAGGTGCTTCAGATTGCCTATTCTCGGTGAGATCTCACCATGGAAATGGTTAGCCGACAGCCGTAGTGACGAGGATATGTACCTAGGGTAGGGTCCTAGGCTTGACCTACATACCCTACCTAAGGACATCGCATCAAAGGACTTAAAGATCATAGGAAAGATTTCGACTGGATTCTTCATGGCACTCAGGTCACTCGACATGCAATCCACTCGGAGGCTCCTTCATCCACTCGGCGGTCACCTATCACTCGGAAGACTTCGATTACAGTCAACGCCAGAAGAGTAGAAGCCACCCCGAGAGGCCAACAGGCAGGCATTAGGCCAATCACCATTAGTAGCATTTATGATGTACGTTACCAGTAATGCTAGTCTTTAAACCCATGATCAGACCCTTGGATGCCTGACAATTATGAGGGGCAGCGAACTCTATATAAGCCGCCCCTTCCCTCTGGCACAAGGGTTCGCAACCACTGTAATCTCTACATTCCACACGACAAAGCTCCAGAGCACTGAGATGTAGGGCTGTTACCTCCATGAGAGGGACCTGAACGCATACATCCGTGTGTACATCCTAGCCGTAGCTAGGACTCTGCCCTCTCCTTTTGTACCCCTACCTTTCTACTGTCAGGCTCGTTCCCATGACAGTTGGCGCCCATCGTGGGATAGGCGTCTAAGCGACTTCCGGCGAGGTTGCGTTTTTTTCTCCTTCGACATGTCTTCCGGCGGTGTTTTTGCTCTAGGCCACGAGATCCGTTTCGGAGCGCTCACCTTCATCGCCGACGATTCGGCATGGCTACAAAAAGCGCCTCTCGACGTTGAGGCGCTCCCAGTCCGCGGGGCTGCGCACTTTCGCGTTAGTCCCTGTGACGTGCTGCTACATCAGTCGTTGACCCCGTATGCGTCGGCTCCCCTCGTTGATCGTTGTCGCAAGCGGTCCGGCCGCTCACGACTTCAGCGATGGATCAAGCATGCAGCGGCTCGTCAAATTGCTTCTCCGCAGGTTGCAGCGCTCGAGCCCGCCGAGTCCCTCCACGGCATGTTCGAGTCGGACTCCGATCAGTCCGATGTTCCCTCCGAGTGCAAGAGCTGCGATCCTGCAGCGGAGGTCCTTATGGCGGGCTCTCATTAAAGCCCGCCGTCGGGCTTTGGCCACGGCAAGCGCGGTGCTGGCGGCCCATCGAGTGAACAGCCGCGTCGCGATGGTGAAGTCCCACATACTCCCATCGTCGGTAAGACCGCCGAGGCCCAGGCCTTGGAGGCCACGCGTATTCGGCTGGAAGAGCTCTAGAGAGAACTCGACAAGCGCGCTCGCCAGCGCCCACCAGTTTCCGGTCGACGTCAACGACAGCTGTTCCCGACTGGATCCCGCAACAATGTTGAGGTATATCGTACTCCTCTGTTAAATGTTGCAGCTGCTGCTAGGATAGCAGACTCCATTCAGCCGTCGCGATCAGAGGCTGGAAGAGGGTTGATGCAGATCAGAGCTTTGCTAGATGCGGCGCAACGTCAGAATGCCGTCGTTTCACAATCGCGTAACAGGATACACAGCAACTCACCCAGGGCAGAAACCGTTCAGTCGGCACACAGCCCTGGATCGCCCTTGCATCGAAGGGGCGGAGGCTTTCGTGAAGATCAGGTCAGAGATCAGTTTCACCGTGAAGACCACCGTCGAGTGCCCACTCCTTAGCAGGATGGTCCGCATGTGCCCCGGCACCAGGACGAAAGGTGCTCGTTCGGTGACGAGCGGAATGCGAGGTTTGATGCTCGTGATCTCCTCACTCAGAGGCGGATCGACAGGGGCAGAGCCCATAGAGATGGACAAGACAGAGATTTTCCGAGTGGCAGCTCAGCTGTGATTTCTGGTCCCGAGTGTTGACTTATAACATTGTGTCCAGAAGCTCAATGAGACCTTGAGGGATTACATTTAGCGTTGGCCCACTCTGCATCATACAGTGGAGAATGTTTCCGAACATCAAGCTGTGTGTGCCTTCAAGGCTGGTGTGAAATACAGAGAGTTTTACTTGAAGTTTGGTCGAACGGATGACATATCACTCAGCAAGATGATGGAAATCACCACTCGGTACGCCAATGGCGAAGAAAAAGACCGCCTCCGCAGCGGCAAAGGAAAAGCAGTCGTTAGTGATGCCGGCGGTAATTCCAGTCGGAAGCAGAAGCGGAAGGCCGAGGGCCTCGTCCAGGCAGAGGCAGCCGCGCTGGCGACCCAAGCAAAGAACAAGGGGAAATCCAAAGGACAGTTTTCCCCTAAGAAAGGAAAGAATCAGTTAGGGACTGATGTGATGGATCAGCCGTGTGTAATCCACACGAGGAAAGATGAGGAAGGCAATGTGATTTTGCCCAAGCACACCACTCGGTAGTGTCGAACGCTTATCCAGCAGTTCAAAGAGACTCTGTCGAGTGATAAGACTCCTGAGAAGGATGATGAAGATAAAGAAACATTCCCAGATGTCATCGCTACGCTTATGATTTTCGCTGATGTAGAAAGCAAGAGTCGATTGAAGATTATCAACAGGGAAGTCAACATGGCCGTACCTACCACCCCACCTACCTCAAGTGGTCCCAGTATGCCATCACATTCGACCAAACAGATCATCCTGCTCATGTGGCCACTCCCGGTCGACAGACTCTAGTGGTTGATCCGGTGGGGGGGGGGCACTCGACTTCGAAAGGTCCACATGGACGGTGGCAGCGGCCTGAACATCCTCTATGCAGATACCCTTAAAGGGATGGGCATTCCGATGTCTTGACTGAGTGAAAGCAACATGCAATTTCATGGAGTCATTCCAGGGAAGAAGGCCAAGTCACTCAGCCAGATTGCATTGGACGTGACATTCGGGAACGATAAAAATATTCGAAAGGAAAAGTTGACGTTTGAAGTCGTGGATTTCCAGAGTGCTTATCATGCCATTTTGGGTCGACCCGCGTATGCTCGTTTCATGGCCCGTCCATGTTACGTGTATCTCAAGTTGAAGATGCCGGGCCCAAAGGGTGTGATCACGATCAATGGCAATCGACAGCGGGCTAAAGAGTGCCTCCAGCAAGGCTCTAAGATCGTTGATCATCAGATGGCTATGGTCGAGCTGGAAGAATACAAGAAGAGCGCTGACCCTGCTGATTTGCTCCGCGCAAAGAAGTTCGCTTCTGAGTCGGCATTTCAGTCGACAGGGGAAGTGAAGAAAGTGCACATCCACCCGACAGATCCAACTGCTGCCCCGACCAATATATCATCAACACTCGACAGTAAATAGGAAGCCGAGCTCATCCAGTTCCTCCGTGAGAACTGAGATATCTTCGCATGGAAGCTTGCTGACATGTCGGGGGTTTCCAGGGGGCTGACCGAGCACCGTCTGAGAGTTGATTCGAAAGCTAAACCCGTCAAGGAGCATTTGCATCGATCAGCGGCGGAGAAGCGTAAAGCAATCGGTGAAGAAGTGGCCTGTCTCTTGCAAGCCAAGTTCATTCGGGAGATTTACCACTCCGAGTGGCTCTCGAATGTTGTCATGGTGCCCAAGAAGGATAAGTCGTTGCGTATGTGCATTGACTTCAAACATATCAATCGGGTCTGCCCGAAGGATCATTTTCCGCTCCCCCCGCATAGATCAGATTGTTGACTTGACTGCGGGATGTGAGCGTTTATCATTTCTAGATGCTTACTCTGGGTACCATCAGATCCGTCTGTATGGCCCAGATGAAATAAAAACAGCCTTCATCACCCCATTCGGGTGTTTTTGCTACATCACCATGCCATTCAGTTTGAAAAATGCCGGCGCTACTTTGATGCACATGATTCAGAAGTGTTTACTCGACCAGATCCCTCGAAATGTCGAGGCGTACATGGATGATATAGTTGTCAAGTCCCGCAAAGGTTCCGACCTGCTGGCTGACTTGGCCGAAACATTCACCAATCTGAAGAGATACAATATAAAGCTGAATCTGGCCAAGTGTACTTTTGGCGTCCCTGGCGGCAAGTTACTCGGTTTTCTTGTTTCCGAACGAGGGATCGACGTCAACCCTGAGAAAATTGGTGCCATTACTCGAATGAAGACTCCCGTGCGAGTGCACGATGTTCAGAAACTCATAGGTTGCTTGGCAGCATTGAGTCCATTCATTTCTCATCTCGGTGAGAAGGCACTGCCTTTGTACCGACTGATGAAGAAGTCCGACACGTTCGAGTGAACTCCAGAAGCCGAAACAGCGTTTGTTGAGCTCAAAGCCCTGTTCTCCACCCAGCCGGTGCTTGCCGCTCCTTGCAGCAAAGAGCCCTTGCTCCTGTACATCGCGCCACTAATCAAGTCGTTAGTATAGTGCTAACTGTTGAGCGGGAAGAGGAGGGTAAAGCTTACAAAGTCCAACGACCAGTTTATTATGTTTCTGAGGTTTTGTCTCCCTCGAAGCAGAGATATCCATACTACCAGAAGTTGGTTTATGGTATTTACCTATCAACAAAGAAGGTGGCACATTATTTTCAAGACCACTCGATTTCAGTCGTCAGTGATGCTCCGTTATCCGAGATTCTCAACAGGACGCAGCTGGTCGAGTGGCTAAGTGGGCAATCGAACTCTTATACTTCGACATTAAGTTTGAATCCAAGGAAGCGATCAAGTCTCACTCACTTGCAGATTTTATTGCCGAGTAGATTGAACAACATCAGCCAACCTAAATTCACTCGGCACACTGGACCATGTTCTTTGACGGCTCTAAAATGTTGAATGGGCCCGGTGCTGGTGTTGTCTTGATATCTCCAAGGGACGACAAGCTCAGTTACATCTTGCAAATTCACTTCGATTCCTCCAACAATGAGGCAGAATATGAAGCACTTTTGTATGGGTTGCGCATGGCTATCTCACTCGGCGTCAAGCGCCTGATGGTCTATGGCGATTCAGATTTGATGGTCAATCAAGTGATGAAAGAGTGGGATGTTCGAAACCCTGCTATGACTGGATACTGTAGTGCTGTCAGAAAGCTGGGGAAGAAATTTGAAGGTCTGGAACTTCATCATGTTCCTCGAGTGAAGAATCAAGCAGCTGATGAGCTAGCGAAGATTGGGTCCACTCGACGACCTGTCCCCAGTAATGTGTTTCTAGAACACCTCCATACTCCTTCGATACAAGAAGATCCTTTCACCGAAGAGCCCCCACAAGCTATGAGCTCTATTGATCCGACTGAAGTCGATGTCCCTGCAGTAATTGATTTGGTCATGAAGATTCTGGTCGTCATTCCCGATTGGACGGTGCCCTACATTGCCTATATCCTCAGACAAGAACTCCCTGAAGACGAGACAGAAGCTTGACAGATTGTGCATAGGTCGAAAGCCTTTATTGTGATTGGGAATCAGCTGTTCAGAGAAAGTGCGACTGGCGTGACGTAGCGTTGCATCTCCCCCGAAGAAGGTCGAGTGATTCTGGATGAAATCCACTCAGGAACTTGCGGCCATCATGCGTTCTCGCAGACAATCGTCGCTAAAGCATACCGAGTTGGTTTCTTCTGGCCACGGGCCAATGAGATGGCTAAAGATATTGTTGATCATTGTGATGGATGCCAGTTATATGCAAACTTGTCACACAAGCCGGCGTCTACTCTGAAGACGATTCCCCTTGCCTGGCCATTTGCTGTTTGGGGACTCGACATGGTTGGTCCCTTTCGAACTAGAAAAGGCGGATTCACTCATTGCTGGTTGCAGTCGACAAATTTACAAAATGGATAGAAGCCAAGCCAATCAAGAAGTTGAACTCCCGCATGGCTGTCATATTCATGAGGGAAATAATTTTTCGATACGGCGTTCCTCACAGTATTATCACGGATAACGACACCAACTTTGACTCGGAAGAATTCAGAAACTTCAGCACCTCCCAAGGCACTCGGGTGGATTATGCGTCTGTTGCACATCCTCAAACCAATGGACAAGTCGAGCGTGTCAATGGCCTCATCTTGCAAGGTCTGAAGCCTCGCCTCATGCGCGACTTGGATCATGCCGCCGGAGCCTGGGTAATTGAGCTGCCGTCTGTTTTATGGGGCCTGAGAACGACGCCTAATCGGTCGATTGGACGGACTCCTTTTTTCCTGGTCTATGGAGCCGAAGCTATCTTGTCGAGTGATTTGTTTCACAATTCTCCTCAAGTCGAACTTTATTCTAAAGCTGAAGCTGAACAAGCCAGGCAAGATGGCGTCGATCTCCTGGAAGAAGAGCGAGAGATGACTCTGATCCGGACTACGGCTTATCAGCAAGATCTCGGCGCTTCCATGCGAAGAATGTCAAGAGTCGGTCGTTTCATGAGGGAGACTTGGTACTCCGAGTGGATCAACAGCGACCCCACAAGCTTGCTCCAGCATGGAAAGGTCCCTTCGTCGTCACCAAAGTGTTGAACAACGGAGCCTATCACTTGTATAACCTCAAGAAGCAGATAGACGGGCCACGATCCTGGAATGCAGATCTGCTCCGACGCTTTTATACTTAAAGACAGAAGGGTTTTTGATGTAATAAAAATGCTTCATCTATGCAAATCAGACTTCCGCAGTTTTTTGTTGATTCCGATCATACAATTTCACACTTGGGAATTCTCCGAGTGTCGAGCAATCCTCACACTCGGGGGCTTAGCTGCGAACATGCTTTCGTCTAAGTTAAAAACCTTGTCGGGTGGATAGCAGTCCATTCATTCGACGACTTAGCTACGAACCAGCCTTCGTCTAAGTTCAAAACTCCTCTCCAAGTGTCGAGTAATCCTCAGACTCGGGGGCTTAGCTGCGAACATGCTTTCGCCTAAGTTAAAAACCCTGTCGGGTGGATAGTAGTCCATTCACTCGATGACTTAGCTACGAACCAGCCTTCGTCTAAGTTCAAAACTCCACTTCGAGTGTCAAGCAATCCTCACACTCGGGGGGCTTAGATGCGAACATGCTTTCGCCTAAGTTTAAAACCTTGCGGAATGGATAACAGTCCGTCCACTCGACGACCTATTGGCGAATCAGTCTTCGCTTAGGTTCAAAGATACTCCGAGTGTCGAGCAATCCTCACACTTGGGGGCTTAGCTGCGAACATGCTTTCGCCTAAGTTAAAATCCTCGCCGAGTGGATAGTAGTCCATCCACTCGACGTCCTAGCTGCGAATCAGTCTTCGCCTACGTTCGAAATCTACCTCGAGTGTTGGGCAATCCTCACACTCGGGGGCTTAGCTACGAACCAGCTTTCGCCTAAGTCAGAAAACAAATTCGGTCGAACAAACGATTGAAAGCCAAATGCAGATAAATCCAAAGGTTTTGTCGCGGATAAATTCGCGAGAAAATAAACGTGCTTAGGCTTAAAGCCTGAATGAAGTTTTAAAGCCGATACAATTCCACTCGGCATATTGAGGCAAATAAAGTTTTTCCCAAAGATCAAGCACCCGACTGGCTGGCTGGCTCGACGAACGTGTCCAGGTTGATGCCGTCTGCAATCCTGGTGGCTGCTTCGATGAAGGTCTCCATGAAATCTTCAAACTGAAGTTTCTTCGTGTTCACCACTCGGAGCTCCTTCAATTTTTCTTCCCTTGCCTCCTTGCAATGGACCCTGACAAGGGAGAGCGCCACGTCAGCTCCGCAGCGAGCAGCTGATTTCTTTCAGCCTTGCACTCGACTGGGAAGGTCGTTAAGGCGTGCCATCATGGATGTGAGATCAAGCTGAAGAGTGTCTTCGGGCTACAGTTCCTTGTCGATCCTCTCCATCGCAGTTTTCAGTCGGAGGACGTATGCCTGAACCCCTTGGAGCCTGACGTTGAGTTTGAAGATATTCATGGCCATCGCATCTCCAACAAGTGACTTGGTGGGATCCAAATTGGGCTCTATCTCTTTAGTTTCTTTTTCAAAGTCTTGGCAGAATTCTGTTGGGAAGAAGGAATGGGAGGGAGACTAATGAGATACACTCGACAAAGATTTTATAAAGGACAGTCGATAGAGATACTCACCGTCGAGCATGATGTACATCTTTCTCGCGAACTTCCCCAAGTGCTTTTCCAAGCCATTGCTTCTCTTGGTTAATTGCTCAGTTTTCTTGATGAGGTCCACACGCTCCTGCTTCAGCTTCGTGTTCTCCACCTCCATCTTCTTGGCAGCAGCCAGCTACTGATTGGCAGGTTCAGTCTTTTCCTTCGCTACCCGTTGGGCGTCAGCAAGCACTTTGTCCTTGTCTTCCAGAGCCTTCATGGTATCTAAAGAAATAGCATTGTTGAGTCGTGCTCGGAGTCGACGATTTTCATCGCGTACGTCTGTTCGAGTGAAAGTACTCGGTTCAAGGCATGGAAAGTGAAGGTAAGAGTGCATTGGGTCGACGGAAATTACCTCCCAGAGTTTTCAGTTCTGTCTGCACTTGTTCCAAACTACTGTTGGAAGCTTCCAAATCCACACGCAGTCGGTTCCTTTCATCTTCAAGGTCCTTGTACTGCGTGCCAATTTCACAAGCTCTCTGAAACCAACAAAGAAAGAAATTCAATCGAAAAAAAATACCGGCACTCCAGAGTACAGAAGGTCAAAGATTGTCGACTAGGCGGCGTGCACCGTCCCACTACCCTGAAGTAGCGTCATATCATGGTTGATTGAATTATATCCATAAAACCTGCGTTCAGGAGAGAAGAGTCCAACCAAAAGTCCACCCGACATGTCGAGTGTGTACTCCGTGTACCATAAACAACTTCAAGATGGTCTCTATCAGACCCCCGCCAGTGCAAGCACTCGACGGTGGTCTCGGGGACTACACCCAGTGGGTGCACTCAGAGTGCCCCCACTGGAAAGGTTAACACTCGATCTGTCGAGTGATCCGTCGGCCCCACTCCACACCTTTGAAGCAACGTCATATCACGGTTGATCAAATGGTGTCCATAAAACCTACAAGGTAGCTTCGGTGCGGGACGGCTAAGAAAAATAAAATACACTCGAAATGTCTAGTGACGACCGTACTCCGCGTACGACAAAAATTCTGATTTCAGGTTTTCAAGACTACTGCTTATCGTTTGCGATCGACAATAGCCTCGGGGACTACACCCAGTGGACGCACTCAGCGTGCCCCCACTGGTTACTAAAACAGTCGACAAGGTCTTCCCTGCCTGAGCATTCAACGGTCTCTATCAGACCCCCGCCGGTGCAAGCACCCGACGGGGGTCTCGGGGACTACACCCAGTGGGTGCACTTAGCGTGCCCTCACTGGATCTGCCAACTCTCGACCCGTCGAGTGGCAGATAATATCCATAACTGGAACATCCATCACTCGATCTGTCGAGTGACATGCCACCCCACTCCGCACCCTTGGAATAGCGTCATATCATGGTTGATCAATGATATCCATGAAACCTACAAGGTAGCCTCGGAGTGGTGCGATCAACTGCAAATGTATCCCGCATACGACAAACTCTAAGACCTCTACCGGTGCAAGCACTCGACAGCGGTCTCGGGGACTACACCCAGTGGGTGCACTCAGAGTGCCCCCACTGGACCTAAACCTACTCGATTAAAGACCTGATCTATTCGAGTGGAGAACCTTCAAACATTCTAAAAGCGGAAAACAAACACCCAGTGGGGGTACAACCAAAGAAGACAGGAATTCAATCGGAAATGTACTTACAATCGAACTTACTCGGACATTGGTGCGAAGCATTGTGCTAGCGTCATAGGCCAACTTGCTGGCCTTGTACGCTTCCTTGGTGCGCAGCATCATCTGCTCCGCCTGGATCATGGCCTCCTTTGCGGCTCCGGTCTGGTCTTCTGGAACGCGGTGTAGAGGAAAAGCCGTCACTAGCGGGATCGGCAGAATGGCTAGGGCAGTCAAAGTGGTCTGAGAAGGTTCGGTTGGAGTTGACGTCACGATAGTCGAAACAGTTGGTGGGGCACTCGACAGAGGCACTGTTGGGTCATCTTTGACCCCTGTCGAGTCGCTTATCCCCTGGGAAGATCCGGCGGTCGACCGCTGAGGCGTCTGCGTGGATGAAGTTCTTCGAGTACGTATGCGCGGGGTGCCTAGGGTCTCACCTCCGCCTCCCGTGCCCCTAGGGTGTTCCTCGTCATCTTCCAGCTGAATGATTTCTGCAGTTATCAATCGGCAATGTTAACTTTTGCAATCGACAAACCGTATTCGAGAAGCAGAACTAAAGATTCGGTTACCTCTGTGGGAAGTGGCTGCATCAGCAGTGTCTACGTCCATTGCTTCCCCTTCGTCACGTTGAGGCGACGTCATTGAAGTAGCAGCTCTGATAGATCAAACGACACTCGGTCAACAAGAGTTCAAAGTCACAATCGACAACGAGAATTCGAAAGTAAATACTCACGTGAAGACGACAGGCACAACCATCCTCATGCGAGGCAGAGCTTTGCGAGGTTTGGTTACATTCGGCTTGGGTTGCTTCGCCGACCGCTCACTCGACTCGACGGTCGAGGGTTGACTCCGTTTCAGGTTCTTCTCACTTGGGACTGGGGCCTTCTCCACGGCGGTAGCAGGGTCTTGGCAGGACTTAGAACGGCGTTCGACGCGAGGAGGAGACTCGACTTCCTCCTCGTTCTCACTCGGGTCTTCATATTCGTCTTCAGAGTCATAGCAGCCGACGACGTCCACACTGCCGCCCTCGCTCTCCCCTCCATCTTCAGGCTGATTCCCATTGGGCACAGGCGAGTACATGTGCGTCCACTCCTGCATGGCTCAAACAATGAAGTCAGTCAGCAAATCAATCAATCACTCGACAGTAAAGCATTTCAGTAGACAAGATGTTATTTACCACATTCTTAGGCGGATTCTCGGCCGAGTAAGGATGGATTCTCTTCGCTCCCAATGGATTGTCGCAGGCTCCGGTGATGCTGCGAAGCCACTGCTCGACAGTTGCCATGCGAAACCTCTTCTGGATGCGTCCGGGTCGAGTCCTCGGGGCCTGAATAGTGTCACATGGTGTGGTCCCTGCCCTGGAGCGGCTGGATCCGTCGATTGAGAAAGGTCTCTAGGAGATCCATACCTGTCACTCCGCCCCGAACAAGTTTCACTACAGCGTCCACCAAGATTTCCACTTGGACTTTTTCTCCTTCTGACACCTTTAGGGACTTGGGGACGGCTGGACGATCGGATGTGAATGGGGAAAGAGCAGTCGACATGTTGTGAGAAGCTATGTCTTTGCAGTAAAACCATGTCGACTGCCAACCTCTAACAGATTCAGGAAAGGTCATGGAAGGAAAAGAACTACGAGCTCTCTTTTGAATTCCTAGGCCTCGACACAGCTGCACTACATGAGTTTTTCCGTCCTCAGGGAGAGCCTTCTTCACAGTTTGAGATCTAACCGTGAAAATGTGCTTGAACAGTCCCCAGTGAGGGGGACAGCCCAGGAAGCATTCACACAAGGTAATGAAAGCAGACAAATAGGAGATGGCATTCGGCGAAAAGTGGTGGAGTTGAGCTCCAAAGAAGTTTAGAAATCCTCTAATGAATGGATGGGGAGGCATAGAAAAACCTCTTTCAACGTGGGAGAGGAGGAGAACCCGTTCTCCTTCGTGCGGCTCCGGCTCGAGCTCCCCCTCCGGCAACCTCCAGGCGCCGTCCGCTACAAGCCTGTCGATGACCAAGTTGTCAATGTCCGCGCGGGTGACCACCGAGGGGAGAAAATCCTCCTGGATCCATCTGGCGGCGCGGTGAACCGAGCGGTCGAGGGCTTCTTGCCCTTGCTCTTCGCCACCCCCTTCTTGGCGCGCTCTAACTTCTTCGTGACCCCTTTCGTCATTACGGTGGCTGGGCTCGCCGGAGTGGAACAGAGTGTGGCGCTGGAGACGTAGGGGGCGGAGGAGGAGAGGAAATTGGGGGAAGAGTACTGTGCAATCCGCGACGCTTCGAAATTTATACCTCGCCGAGTGCCTCACTGGCGGGTGGGCCCGCGAGATCCCCGCACATCCCAACCGCAGACGGCGCCCTATACGTGGCGAAATGACCGGCGCAAGAATCGAGGAGTCATGCCCCCACTTGCTCCGATCGTGGCGTCATCGTCACAGGCGCGCGCGCTTCCTGAATTTTCGTATCCCGCAAGATTCGGGCCTGACAGACCGACCCGTCACCTCAAAAGATTCCTTCAATTCACTCGGAACAAGTTTGACGTTGAACATTCACTCGGGCACTTTCAAGACTGAATCGATCCGGGCGAGTGACGAAGAGTTCAGTCGACGCAAGTTTTGTTGAAGCCCCGAATATTATTCGGAAGATTTGGTGTCTTGTTCTGAACTGGCATGGGTACCCACTTTCACCACTCGAACCCTGATCCATTCGGGGGCTAATGACAAGGATATGTACCTAGGGTAGGGTCCTAGGCCTGACCTACATACCCTACCTAAGGACATTGCATCAAAGGACTTAAAGATCATAGGAAAGATTCCGACTGGATTCTTCATGGCGCTCAAGTCAGTCGACATGCAATCCACTCGGAGGCTCCTTCATCCACTTGACGGTCACCTGTCACTCGGAAGACCTCGATTATAGTCGACGCCAGAAGACTAGAAGCCACCCCCGGAGGCCAACAGGCAGGCGTTAGGCCAGTCACCATTAGTAGCATTTATGATGTACGTTACCAGTAACGCTAGTCTTTAAACCCACGATCGGACCCTTGGATGCCTGACAATTATGAGGGGCAGCGAACTCTATATAAGCCGCCCCTCCCATCTGGCACAAGGGTTCGCAACCACTGTAATCTCTACATTTCACACGACAAAGCTTCAGAGCACTGAGACGTAGGGCTGTTACCTTCACGAGAGGGGCCTGAACTCATACATCCGTGTGTACATCCTCGCCGTAGCTAGGACTCTACCCTCTCCTTTCGTACCCCTACCTTCTATTGTCAGGCTCGTTCCCACGACACACAGTGCAGTCAAATTGCTGCATGAGTAAATGCTTTCTGGAATTATGCCATTGAAATTATTCCTCATGAGATCTAAACTTAGATTCTGCAGGGTGGAGAAGTTAACCTTGCCTAGATCTCCACTGAAGTTGTTGATCTTCAGGTCGATGGTTTTGAGATTTGTACAGTTGCCCATAGTTGATGGCAGCTCCCCAGACATGTTATTGCTACCTAAATGCAGCTCCTCCAGCCTCTTGAGCAGAGCTACCGACTCTGGAATCTTGCCACTGAAGTGATTCCCTCCAAGGTCAATAGTAGCTAGATTGCTCACTTTGACAATATGTGCTCCATCGAGTTCTCGTAAACCATTGTTGGGGAAGGAGAGGTACTCCAGCGAGGTAGCATGAAAGATTTCAACAGGGAGAATCCCACTTAGGTGGTTGTTGCCAGCCTTGAGCACTTTGAGCTTGGAACAATTACCCAACGTGTTTGGTATGTCACCACTCAATTGATTGTAACAGAGGTCAAGCAATGCTAAATATGGCGACCCAAGGCAGAGAGAAGATGGTATGTTCCCAGTGAAGCTGTTATTGCTGTCATTGAGCGCGATCAGACTGTTCATCACCTTCCATGTGGCTGATGGAAATTGTGAGCTGAACTGGTTGCTTGAGATGTTGAGCACCTCCAGAGGCCGGTCAGTGGTAACCAAAGGCGGAAGCTCGGGCAGCGGTCTGTTGAGCCGGTTGAAGCTGACATCGACGACGATGATGCTTCCGGAGAACATGAGCTCCACCGGAAGACCACCAGAGAACGAATTGTGCGAGAGATTGACACGCAGCAGGCTGGTGAGGTTAGTGAGGAACGGCGAGATGGGGCCTTCAAGTCCTTTAGACTCCAGGGAGACCCCAGTGACAGCCCCATCTCCATTGCAGGAGATGCCTTCCCACTGGCAGCAATCTGTGTAGTTGTTACGCCACGAGGTGGCAAGGCCACCATCACATGACAGCCCATCAAGGAACCAGAGGAGGTTGCGCTTCTCCTGCTCGGTGCCCGTGGAAGAGGCCAAGAAGAGCAGCAGGAACAGCTGCAGCACGACCGGAGGAATAGTGAATGAACACATTGGTTAGTGTTTCTTCCCCCTTCTTTTTTTTGCTATTGCTTGAATACTGCATGCAGTGCTGGATAGTTGCACAACAGAGCTACTGAACACCATTCATAACATTCTCTATTCCTTGTCATGGGTGCACCTCAAGGCCCGGGGCCATGGTCGGTCGGTGCACAAAAGGACAGTGCCACCAGCATCGGAAAGCAACATCCGGGCCTACCCATTATAGCTATAATAAAACCCTATAAACAAGTTTATAGATTTCACTTAGTTATGTATGGATTAAATAGTTACCAATTAGTCCAAACTTTTCAAGTAGCAAGAAATCAATCTATTATCTCACTGCCCAAGTTTCATGTCTAAGCGTAAATGCCTGAAGAGAGTAAGGTTAATTTCTAGTTTAGTCATCTTGCCTGACCTATTCATTGCATTGCTGCGCAAGAGTGTATAGATATGGGTGGTGGTCTTCCTCTACAGAGTTACTACTACGTGTTTATGGCATGTGCTAGTGACAACTGGCATTGGTACCCAGGGCCCGGGAGGCACGGACCTAGTTTTTGGCCCAGGGGGTACCAACCTAGTTTTGGCCAGGGGGTACGAACCTAAATTTTGAAACGTGTTTCATGTGTATTTGAGATATTCTGCTCGACAATTATTATGTGAGGTCATTTTCTGCCAGCTGTATGAATGAATACCCATCATTTCAGTTTGAAAACTGCTTTATGGTTGTATTTTTTCTCATGCTTATTTATGTCATTTCCTTGGGAGATGTCCTGGAACAAAAGCAGAATCAAAGGCACTTATGCATCATCCATATATTTCAGTGCCCATGGATTATTCATCTGTTCTGTTGTGGCTTCTTCCGGGTCGTTTTCCACAATGTTCCATCTGGTTTCCCCCTCTCCGGCAGCCTTTCTGGTGCTGGAAGGCAGGAACAAGAAAAACACACATGGACGTTTCAGCTGTAGTCTAAAACTTTTTCGGCGTTAGTTTTGTGTGTCTTTGTTTTGTTGCTGGAATGCTTGCAGTGCTAGTACATGCTATCATCTAGCTTCATAACAGCATTGAGATTCTTCACCTCATGACAGTTCTTGTCTTTGCTATCTCTAAGCTTGTACCCCGCTGGCTATATAAGGCTAGACACTGCGTCCCAATCATTCGAGCAAAAAAACCTACCCGTTAGCACCCCAAGGTTCATCTCTCTTGTATGACCTAAATTCGTCTCCTTACAGTCTTACACACTGACTCGATCTGGCCTTTGTTCTGGTGGTCTTTACCCACCCCATTGTGTACCTTGGTATAGAATGGTTGGTATTAGAGGGAGTACATGGTTCATAAGTTCATTACGCAACAAATTCAACGTGCTCAAAAAGGGTTCGCAAGAAACTAGTTTGACCTTGCACGAGAAAAAAGATGAGAACTGTATCACATTGTAAGGTTTTCTCTGAAACCATGACTGATATAGTGGAAGTGCTCTGATACAGCGGCAACAAAAAGTGGTGCAACGAAGGAGCAGGGTCGGTGTGGTTACGACTTGCGGCGGCTGCAGAGTAGTCGTCGTATCTCGGCACTGTCGGCCTCTACCGCAGTTGTTGTGGAGTACGTCTGCGCAAGATGTTATGTCTGCCGATGATGTTCGGCTCTCCGCGTGGTGCGGCAGGCGTGGTGAAGGAGAGATAGCATGGGAAGAAATAGATTGATTACACCGAGATGAGGTGGCAGTATAAATCAAACAACGAAACCTGGTCAGTGTGCAACATGGGTGAAACCATCCTCAGAGCAGCTTTCAAGCCTCTTACCGGGTGGTATTGCAAAATTTTGGGGATTAAGTAACCGGTTTTTGAGTTGGGGGCGGGTTGGGGGTGATGTAGCCCAACTGCGAAAGTTTGGTGCTATATACACTTGTTTCATACTTATTTTGTTAAGCCAAACGTTAGGAGTTAGTATTAATCTTGCACACTTTGTCAGCAGTTATTTTCAAGAGGGCCATTTCTTAAATCAGCAGCCATCTAGGTAGTAGCTAGGCCCCCCTCTTTGTACTCTGGTAGAATCCTGCATTTGTTTTCTCCGTTCTAAAAAAATCCTGCATTTTGAGCACATAACTGATTTTGTACAGCTCTTAACAGTCTGCTAGCTGGAGGAGCAAACATCGTGTACATGTATTATTCAACAAGCAACAATATGCATTGAAGAGACTCAACAAACATATAAGTCAGCGACCCACTTGCAGGTGGATACAAAGATGTGAATAACCAACGCACATTTACCTGATCCATTGCATACATCATAGACCATATTACAGTTGAAGTTAGCTTAGCCAAAACATCTGAATAATACTAACTGGTCATATTATAGCACCCCTATCCCAAAGAAAAACCTAAAGGCAATCGAAAAGCTGACCTTCATGCTGTATTCTTTTGCAGAGTTGATGGAGACAGTAGCGGCTTTAACTGAACTGCAATGATTAGTAAGCACAGAGGCACAGCTTTGGGTTCCCGTGAAAACTAGAAGCTTGAAACGTGCTCAGCTGGCCTGTTGCTGGAATAGGTCCTTCTAGGTCGTTGTTAGAAATGTTGAATCGTGAAAGGAAGTGAAGATTCTCCAATGCCACCTGGATTGCACCCGTGAGATGGTTATTAGACAAGTCACACCAGTAGAAAACAGCGTTTTCGTCATAACTCGATTTATACATTAGTCCCGGTTGAATTACGGACTGGAATTAATGTGAGCATTAGTCCCGGTTCGAGCGGTTAGGACGCCGGTCGGGCATCAGTCCCGGTTCAGATGAGACTTTTAGTCCCGGTTGGAGATACCAACCGGAACTAAAGGGGCCGATATCCTTTAATCCCGGTTCGTGTCTCACAAAGCGGTACTCAAGGGTTTTGAAAGACTTTTTTGTTTTTTCTATTTGTTTTTTTATTTTAGTTTCTATTTTAAATTGCTTATATCTTTCAGGGTATTTGATGTTTTTAAGTGATTCTTTTTGCATTAGATTTAAAATTTTGTCTAGTTTGTGTTTGTGCAATTAGTTTTCAAATTTGAATGATTTAAATTTGTATTTGTTCAAATTTTCTTCAAACCCTAAATTGTGAATAACTTGAGTTTAAAAATAGTTTTTAATTTAATTCTTTTTGCTCATAGGCACATGTTAGATGGTGCATGTTGAACGCACAAAAAGTTTGGAGTTGAAATAAGTTTTAAAAAATGAAATGCTTTTTTAATAGATGTTTTTTCGTTCAAAACTTTGATACTTTGAAAAGGATTTTCCAGTTTATACACGAAATGCATTTGGTTTTTATCGTAATCCTCTCAACTTTTTAGCACATGTTATGTGGGTGAAATAATGATACCATGCCAAGTTTCAACCTTTTTGGAGTTCATTTGTTGCGCTTTTCAATTTCAGGGCCATTTAGCTCAAAAAAATTAATAAATGCATGAAAAATAGTGAATGAAGTGAGAAATGGTTGAAAATTGATGATATCGCTTTGAATGGTGCATGTTAAAAGCACAAAAACTCTGGAGTTTAAATAAGTTTGAAAAAATGAAATGCCTTTGTAACAGATGAGTTTTCGTCCAAAACTTTGATATTTCGACAAGGATTGTCCAATTTGTACATGAAGTGCATCTAGTTTTTTACTATAACTTTCTCAACTTTTTAGCACATGCTATGTGGGTGAAATGATGATACCATGCCAAGTTTCAACCTTTTTAGAGTTCATTTGTAGTGCTTTCAATTTCAGGGTCATTAGCTGGAAAAAATTAATAAATGCATGAAAAATAGCGAATAAAGTGGAAAAGGGTTGAAAATTGATGATGTGGTTTTGAAAATGGTGCATGTTGAACGCATAAAAAGACTGGAGTTGAAACAAGATTAAAAAAGTGTTATGAAAAAGTAAAACGGCTATAACTTTTACATACGATGTCGAAAAAAGTGTTATGGATTTTTTTTAAATAAATGATGTCATATTTGGATTCCTCATGTTTTTCTGATAATAATGGATATATTATTTGTCGAATTTTGATTTACAGATTTAAAGATATTAATTATGCCATATTAAATGAATAAATTGCAAAAAATGAATAAAATAATATTATTACTTATTCTAATTTCATTTTAATTCAATATTATTATTACTTATTTTATTTGAACTTTTTATTATTTTGATTGAAAAAATTAAATCATGTTACATCAAGACCTAAGGGTTAATAGGATTGATAGCTTACTATTGTCAAGAAAACAACAAGTGCAGACTTGGAAACTAGGGATGATAGAACTCGAAAGTTAAGCGTGCTGGGGTTGGAGCAGTGAGAGGATGGGTGACCGTTCGGAAAGTTAGACGATTTGGAATGAGGGGTGATTAGAGATTAAATTGTCAAATAATTCTAGAGCAGTGAGGAGGGGTGATTAGAGATTAAATTGTAAAATAATTCAAAGATTTGAAATCAGAAAAATAAAAAATACAAATACAAAAAATTAAAATTTAAAAATAAAAATAAAAATAAAAAATTCGAAAAAATAAAATAAAATAATTATTTTAAAAAATACCTTTAGTACCAGTTGGTAACACCAACCGGGACTAAAGGTCCCACTCTAGAAAGCTGTCACGCGGAGCCTCTTTAGTCCCAACCGGGACTAAAAGTGAAGGCCTTTAGTCCTGACCCTTTAGTTTCGGTTCTAGAACCGGAACTAAAGACGCTTACGAACCGGAACAAAAGGCCCGTTTTCTACTAGTGTCAAGCCCCTGCAGGTTTCTGAGGTTGCAAATCAATTGTGGGATCTCTCCATGGAAGTTGTTGAAACCCCAAGTTCAGGTAAAGGAGTGCTTTCAGATGACCGATCTCTTGTGGGATTACACCTGTGATTTTATTTTTACCTAGATTCAACACTTTGGACCAAGCACTAGCTATGTGGTATTGAGTCATCATGGATTTGCACCATAAATAAGTAGACCTAGATCAAGAAGGCTTGGTTCCGATTTCGAATACATGCCAATTTTATCTGATTTTAACAATGGCATCTGCATCAAGGTGATTGGGATTTCCCCAGTAAGACTGGACTGTTGTTAGATACATTCAGACAAAAGAGGTGGTCTAGGGAGTTGATCCAGCTTGGCATTGGTTCGGTGAGTTGATTGCTAAATAAGCTTAGTATCTTCAGGTTTGTGGGATTTGACAACCAATTAGGTATCGTTCCAATCAACGAGCCGTGGTGCATGGAGAGACATTGAAGGTTCTGGAAGCCGACAATAGCTTCATCTTGTGGCATGGCCTCATTCATGAAGTTTTTGCCAGTAAGCAGGGTGCTGATGTTCCTACAGCTCTTAAGGACATGCAAAGCTTTTGTGATGTTCGTGTTTCTACCAAGTGATAGGAAGGACAGGTGCTTCAGATTGCCTATTCTCGATGAGATCTCACCATGGAAATGGTTGGCCAACAGCCGCAGTGCAGTCAAATTGCTGCATGAATAAATGCTTTCTGGAATTATGCCACTGAGATTATTCCTCATGAGATCTAAACTTCTTTGATTCTGCACGGCGGAGAAGTTTACCTTGCCTTGATCTCCACTGAAATTGTTGATCTTCAGATCGATGGTTTTGAGCCTGGAGCAATTACCCAGTTTGTTTGGAATGTCGCCACTCAATTGGTTGTGACAGAGGTCAAGCAAAGCCAAAGATGGCGAGCAAATGTAAAGAGGTATGTGCCCAGTAAAGCTGTTATTGCGGGTGTTGAGCGTGATCCTATTCTTCATCACCTTCCATGTGGCTCTTGGAAGTTCTGAGCTGAACTGGTTGCTTGAGATGTTGAGTACTTGCACAGGCCGCTTGGTAGTAAACAAATATGGCAGCTCGTGCAGCGGTCCGTTAGCCGGTTGAAGCTGACATCGAGGAGTATGATGCTCCCGGAGTGCATGAGCTCCGGCGGAAGGCCACCAGAGAAGGAGTTGTGCGGGAGGTTGACATGCAGCAGGCTGGTGAGGCCGGCAAGGGATGGCGAGATGCACCCTTTGAGTCCTCGAGCTGCCAGGGAGATCTCAGTGACGGCCCCATCTCCGTTGCAAATAATGTCAAGCCACTTGCAGCAGTCTGTCTCATAGCGCCACGACGCGGCGAGGGTGGCATCTCCCGACATCCCAGCGAGGAACTGGAGAAGTGCATGCTTCTCCTGTCGGTGCATGAGGTGGTGGGAGAGACCAAGAAGAACAGCAGGACCAGTTGCAGCATGGCCAGAAGAACAGCGAAGACTTTCTGCACTTCTTGTTTTGCTGCGGCTTGAAGAATGCATGCAGTGCAGCTGTGCGGGTACTAGTTATATCATGCAGCAGCAGGCTGTGTGCGGTACTAGCGTGTCATGGGTGCAGCCGGCTGCACAAAAGACAACGACGCTAGCGTGGAAATCAATAGCCACGGCCACGGTCGATTTGGTCAAATCTTTCATGAGAATAGTCTTTATCCATATTAATGGAGTAGTAAGCAAATAGCTGACCCCGTCTTCTCTTCTAGCTTCACTCGGTTACAAAAAAGATTCGCTTAGTTATCTGTACTTTTTCTTTTTCTTGAAACAAATGTATCTAACATTCTACCCGTGAAGGTTCATTGTTTTCAGTGCTTGCCAGTTTGTAAACTGAATGTGCATGACATTGGAGATGTTTACCTAGATTGATCTTGCATGATCTTGAAGAAACTTGTAAATTGAACTTGCAGTTTGTAAAAAATATTGGCTTAGTGATCTTGGAGTACATTATTTTTCTTGAAACAAATAAAACTAACATTTTACTACCCTGTAAGTTTCATCTCTTGAAGGTTAATGGTTTTCAGTGCTTGCCAGTTTTGAAATTGATTGTACATGGTCTCGGAGATGTTTACTTTGGTTTGCGGTCTCACCACCGGTAGCACAACAATGAGGCTACTCATAGTGGGAAGTATCATATAGTAGTATCATGTATATGATATTATTGTATGATACTACCTTCACAGTGCATAGTCTCATAAACTAGTATCATAGGTGACCTCATTTATTAACATGCAAGACACATAGTAGTACCACCTCTGTCACAGTTTAAAAGGCATGCACGTGTATCTATGTCGTCAATTTGATCAACTTAATAAGAGGTATATATTACAAAAAATATATCATTAGAAACTTTAGGTGTTCTATTTTCTAATGATATAATTTTTATGTTAAATAATATATTTTATATAAGTTAAATTGACGACCTAGATACACGTGCATGTCTTCTAGACTGTGACGGAGGTAATATAACATTTAATATGATACGGTATCTACCTATGTCACTCTAACCCTCTTTTTCATCTTTAATTATAACATAAGCATGTTTGTTAGTCCCAAATACATGATACTAGCTATGATATCCTCGCTATGGCTAGCCTGACATCATTCCTATATTTTTGCTTGGAAACCAATCCCATCATGTGGATGATTCGGTTCTTTCGACGGGAAGGACAGACCGTGCATTTACACATGACGTTGTCCGTGTAAATAATCCATATTAATTGTTGCTGATTTAGTGTACCCTTCGTTTCTTTATATAAGATGTATTGGTTTTTTGAAAAGTCAAATGAGGTCATGTTTAATCGCGTTTTTGAAAAAATGTATCAATATTCACAATAAAAAAATTATATCATTTGATCTATCATGAAAAGTAGTTTCATATTTTATCTATTTGGAATTGTAGATGTTTTTAGTTTATTCTATAGTCTTGATTAAACATTTAAATGATTGACTTGCACGGAAAACAATATACCTTATATTCTGAAACGGAGAAAGTATTAAGTTAGTACGAGTACAAGTTTATACTAAATCAGCGACAGTTAATATGAATCGGATCGGAGGGAGTAGCATTCTTTCCCTCTAGTTTGCTGCAACACCATATTCACCCTTCAAGTTACATCCTCCTTTGTATTGGAAAACGTCGCAGTCCTCTGCCGCCGCCTTCACACCCAAGTCTGTGGACCGTTCCCGGAGCAAATAATAACAAAGAGAAAATCAATCAGAAGATCATCATACATCTGCTACCTGGTTAAGTTTACCACGGTTTGATCATATGGAGGAGGTACAAGAAGAATTACTCCTACATGAAGAGGAATTTGTTTGGAGGAGGAAACCTGAAGATAGAACCACCAGGGCAAGGACCAGGAAGAACATTCAGCGAGTTCTCGTCATGGTCTCGGTACAAAATTTGGCTAGTCATCACCGTGCCTAATGGCTCCCGAGAATGATCGTATGTTGGTGTGCGGCTAACTAGGATGGCTGGCTGCGCTGGGTTTGTGTACGATGGTCGTGCTTAGACTAGCCACATAGTGGAAGTAATACAAACATGCATACTCATGCAATGCCAACTAACGATATTGTGACATGGCATAAATAAGAGTATTTAGCATGCCATAAATGCAACGTTGAAGATAAGTTGCACCAAGACCAGTAAAGGATTAGAGATGTTTCTCAAACATGGGCATACACTTTACAGATATGGCAGCAATAATGTCGTCTGTTTTCTCTATATTTTTTAGTAGCCATGCACGTTCGAACCACGTATTTATAAATGTAATTTTTTTTGGGGGGGGGGGGGAGTTTCCCCACCTTAATGTATTGATCAAAGTGGGTTAAAATCCCAGATATGTTGGACACCGAGTTACATCCCTGGAGGGGGGGGGGGGAGAGAAGGAGGGAGAGAGCGAGAAAGGGTGAGAGAGAGGAGGGGGGGCTATTCCGACAGGGCAGACAGCCAGGTGTCGTGGTGGTGATGACGCTCAGCCGACAGGCGCTCTCGCCATAACACCGCATCTTCCCTGCACCCGCTACGCACCTGGCCGAGGGAAGGCTCCAGGCGTTGAAACACAACGGCGTTCCTATGTTTCCACAGATGCCAGCAACACATGAGCACAAACTTGACGCCGGAGTCGACCACCAGAGCAGCAACGTTCGCCAGCCCCACGAACGAGCGCCCCTCCACGTCAATGTGTACCCTCCTCCAAAAGCGGCACGCAAAGGGGCACCCAAACATCAGATGATCCATCGTCTCCAAAGATGTAGGGCACATCGGGCAGTCGGCCTCAGCAGCGGGCACGATGCATTTGCGCGTGAGCACATCACGCATGTGGATGCGGCGTTGAACCAGGAGTCAACAGAAGAACTTCACCTTCGACAAAGCGTATGAGCCCTAAGCCACCGCAGCGAAACTCGCCTCGACACCTCCGAAACGCAGCAACCGATACGCCAAGCTCGAGGATAAGGCGCCCCGGGGGGCATCGGCCCGACAAAGGCGACGGACATCGATGCCGCCCTGCACCGGGAGCGACTCCCAGAGGCCGGAGACGACGGCAAACTCGCGCGCCCCCACGGGCATGAGTCGGGGCACGAGAGAGCGGGCAAGCCCCCTGGCTCGCACCCCATATACCGTGACGTCCCCGTCCACGACATGCGAGTAGAGGGCGGGGAAAGCAGCCGCCAGAGCACCACACGGTAGCCAGTTGTCGTGCCAGAAGGAGCTGGACCGGCCATCCCCGATGTCCACCTTGGAGAGACTACGGTAGAGCGGGAGAAGCCTCCCCAAGGCGCGCCGGTGCACCCCACCAGCCGCTGCGGCGCGAGCGACGATCGAGTCTTCACCGGCACACTCCCAGACCCAGGGCGCCCATCTAGAGTGGGGGACCCGGTGCAACCGATGCACCATCTTGAGTAGCAGGCATTTGTTTTGCGTAACAAGGTTGCGGACGTCGAGGCCGCCCTCAGCCTTGGACCGGCACACCCTCTCCCACGCCACGAGGCATTCCGCCCTGGAGGCGCGCTCCGCCACGTTCCACAGGAAAGAACATCGCAAGCCGTCGAGAGCGGTTAGGACCTCCGGAGGCAGCAGCAGGGCTCCCATGGCATACGTGGGGAGGGCGTCGAGCACGGCGTTGATGAGGACCAGGCGCCCTGCCGGCGACAAGAGACGTGCCACCCAACCAGCCAGGTATTTATCCACCTTCGCAATGATGGGCAGGAAGTCTGCGAAGCGGAACTTTTCCCATGACAAGGGCAGACCGAGGTAGGTTTGCGGGAAGATCCCCTCGGCGCACCCCAGCGCCACCACCACCACCCTCTGGACCTCATCCTTGATGTGGACGGGGACGAGGGTGCTTTTGGCAAAGTTGATGACCAGCCCAGTGGCAGCCGCGAAGTGATCCAGGATTTGGCGGAGGCGAGCCGCACCCTCCGCACATGTTCGCGTGACAATCAACGTGTCATCCGCGTATTGGAGCACCACAGCCGGGGCATCCGACAAAACGGGATGTCACATGACCCCGTCCTGACGGATGAGCTGTTGCAGCACGTCGGTGACGATAAGGAAGAGGTAGGGGAGCTTGGATCCCCCTGGCGAAGCCCACATTTGACATGGAACCACCCCCGGCACCCCGTTGAGAAGGACAGCGGAGCGGGAGGATGACAGGATGAGGTCGATCCAATCGCACCATTGCGGGGGGACCCCGCGCACCTCCATGATCATGCGCAAGCTCCTCCAGTTGATGGAGTCGAAAGCCTTAGCAAAGTCAAGCTTCAACACCAAGGCGGGGGCACCATGGCTGTGGCAACACTGGACGAGCTCGGTGGCATAGACGAAGTTCTCCGAGATGCTCTTGCTGCTCACGAAGCCCGACTGATCCTCGTCGATCAAATGAGGGATTTGTCGCTGAAGCCTCGCCATCAACCCCCTACAGAGGATTTTGACGTCCTCGTTCTATAGGGAGACTGGACGGAAGGCGGCGGGGGTCGGAACCCCGGCCCCTTTCGGGAGCAAGGCGATGTAGGAGCGGTTGATCCCGTCGAGCAGGACGGAGCCCGCATGCAGCTCAACGAAAAGATGCTGGAGATCCACGCCAACCATGTCCCGGGCGGCCTGGTAGAAAGCCGTCCCGATCCCATCGGGGCCAGGGGCGCTGGTGCGGTCGAGCGCCTCGACGACCGCCTTGACCTCAGCTGGGTCGAACGGCGCCAGCAGCGGAGCCACCTCCACGTGCGAGGAGGAGGCGTATAAGGCCCCCAGGTCGAAGTTCCAGACCGGGCTGGACGCACTCCCCAGAAGCTTTGAGTAGAAGGCCAACAACGCGGCGGCCTTCCCCACATGATCCACGATCGGCACCCCGGCAACCTCGAGGGTGCCGATAGTGTTCCCGCGCCGGCGGTGTGAGACGGACGCATGGAAGAACTGAGTGTTGGCGTCGCCATCGCGGACCGCGCGCCGCTTCCTGTGCTACCTCCAGTGCTCGCACTGCCTCCTGATGGAAGTAGCAAGAGCAAGCCGTGCATCGCTACGAAGAGCCGCCTCATCTGCGAACAGTGGTCGAGTCTCTTCCCAAAGATCAAACAAGTCAATCAAGAACCGACAGTCATTATCAAAAGATGGGATGAACCGGTGTTGTTTTTTCCAAACCTTGGAGGCAAACCTGAAAGATTTCTTCCGAGCAGCGAACACCCCAGCCGCACCAGAACCTCGGACAGAACCAGACCAGGCAGGGAGGGTGGAGGTGAGAAAAGCACGATCGAGAAGCCATGCATTCTCGAAGAAAAATGGGATGCCATTGGGGTTTTAGTAGAGGCAGTGACCAGGATGGGCACATGGTCCGACGTAGAGCGGGAAAGCGATGACAGACTCGAGTTCGGGAATTCCGCATCCCAAGAGTTGTCAAAAAAAACCTATCGAGACGAGCTAGAATCGGGGGGGAGGGGGTTTGACGGTTGGTCCAAATGAAAAAACGGTCCGCCAGGTGGAGCTCATGCCAAGCCAGGGAGTTGATCAGAGCATTGAAGCGAGCCGCTCTCGAAGCATCAAAATTCCCAGAGCTTTTCTCCGCAGGGGTACGAATGAGGTTAAAATCACCGATGACCAGCCAAGGGCCAGTAACGAACCGGGGGACCTCAAGCATATCCTCCACAAACTCGTCTGTGAGAGAGTGGTCGGAGGGCGCGTAGACGTTAGTGAGAGAGAACCGAACCCCAGAGGAAGCGTACTCTAGAGTTACGAAAAGGGTCGAAACGGGAGGCGAAGGAGGAGATCAAGGTGAGGGAGGTGGGATCCCAAGCCGTAACCAAACCACCACAGGTGCCATCCGCATCCTTAACCGCAAAAGCGGAGATACTAGACGACAAGAAGGTGATAGCTTTGCGGCCACATAGCTCAGAGAGCATCGATTCCTAGATACAAACCAGGTTCGGAGTCGCAGAACTGAGCGAGTTTTTAACAACATCACATGTGTCCTTACATCCCAAACCCTGGACATTCCAGGACAACACACGCAACAACCTGATAGAGGAGCTACCCATTACAACACACATCACCGAACATAACTGGATAGCAGGGCCTACAAGAGAAATAAAAGAAAAGAAGACGGATACACTAGCAACGTCGAGACGAGCCGGATACAAGCTGTTTAACCAGGGAGGCCTGATCACAGCCAAGACCAACAATGCAGCTACCCATCCATAGACGCCGGCACCTAGACGGACTTGATGGAGGCAGCGGCACGAAGACCGGACGCAGGCTTCATACCCACCGGCACGACAGCCGCGTCTAGCAGGCGATCCTTCCGGACCCTAGACTGTAGACGCGGCGAGCACCCAGTCAGCGCATCCTTCAGGGCCCTGAGCTTAACAGCTTTAGCCTCCATGCTGTCCCAGGCGGCGGACTCCTTCCCGGCGAGCCTAGTGCTCCGCCGCTGCATCTCCGGCTCGGCAACAACCACGGGGTCATCGCGGGCAGCGCCGTCGTTCGCCAACTCGATGATAGTCACCCCGGACCTCCCGGACCCATCTTCCGAAGACAGAGGAGAAGCGAGCAAAGTCGCACCGTCCACGGGTGAGGGATGGCCAGGAGCCGTCGGTGCGACGACAGCGGGAGGGAGGGGCGGCACCCCGAGGAGGCGGAGCACCGAAGCGAGCTGGCGCCCGCCCCCGCGCCTGCGGCCCTGCCCAAAGATTGGGCCACCGCCGCGGCCATGCCCGATGGGGAGGCCAGGGATGACGGGGCGGTTATGAGCGAACGGGGGCGGCGGCTCGGAGAAGAACGGGATGTAAACCCCCTTCCTGGTGAAGGAGTCGGCGGCGTCCCACAGCCGCACCGGCCAGACGTCGATGATGCGCGAGCCCCAACGCCCACCCAGCGGCCACACGTCGCACGACACATTGCGCGGATCGCGAAGGCGCACCACGACCCGGGCCATGGCGAGCTCCCGCCCGGCCAGGACATGAGGGTCAATCTCGAGGACCCTAGCGAACGGGGCGAAAGCGACGGAAATGCCGGTGGGGTTAAGGAACTCGGCGGGGAAACCAGTGGCAGCGAGGAGAGTGCAGGTAGGCACCTGGACATCGACCCTCCCGTACTCCTCCTCGGGGTGGAGTTCGATGAGAGCCCCCTCGTGGTGGAAAGGCTGCAACAGCAGCGCCTCGGCATGGTTGGCCGCCGAAGCAAAGCGGAGGTACATAGCCCCCACGGAAGATGGGATGGTCTCAGGAAGCAGATGCCCGATGAAGTGGAGAACGGCCGCCTGGACCGCCGCCGTGTCATTGAGGAAGGCGTTCGGCGGCTCAATGGTGACAACCGCAAGCCGCAACGCGGCGGCATAGTCCCCGTCAGGCATGAAGACGTCCATGGACTCCGGCCGGTGCGACTCCGCCATGACAGAGCCACCGAACTTGCCCGATGACATGGACGAGCCCGAGAAGATGGTCAGGGCGTCTCCGTCGATGGAGACGTCACCGTCGAGGTCGTCAAGACGGGCCACAGTAGGGGCGACGACCCCCGCGGCCATGGCAGGAGGGGGAACCGGTTCAGGATGCCCCCAGTCGATGCGCTCCCTGGAGAGGGAGGGGGGAGGAAACCACCGCGAAGACCGAGATGTCTCGGAAGTGGGGCTCGATAGTGGCGACGGAGCTGGGCTCCCCAAGCTCCAACCTCCCACCGAGCGCCGAGAGGCTGGTCAGGTGGGACGTGAGGCGGGAACGAGCAGCAGGGTAGGGCGTGAAGGGACGGCGAGCTGGTGATGGAGACGGGGAGGGCCGAGCAGGGGGAAACGGAGGCGGGGGAGACATACCGGGCCTAGACAGAGGCCATGGCGTAGCAAGGGGAGCCGGCACGGTGACCGGAGACCCTGCAGCGGCGGCAGCGCACGGGGTCGCGGCAGTTGCGGACGAAGTGATGCGGAGAGAGGCAGCGAAAACAACCTGAGAGGGGAAGAGGGGGAGGGAAGTGACGCGGGGGTTGAGCGGTGGCAGCAGGAGATAACATGGCAGCTTTGTAGGGAGTCTCCCCCGGCGCAGGCAGGGGAGGGGACACAACACCCGTCTCAGCCGTACCGGAGTTAGGCGAGGGAGTAAAACCTGCACCCCGCCCCTCCGTACCGAAGGAAGGCGCAAGAGAGTCAAAGCCCTGGGGACAAGGGGAAACGACACGGGAGGAACGCTGCATGTTGGCGCCCGTACGTTTCGGTTTACGGGGGACAGCCGGGCGGTGGGAGACAGCAGGAGCGTCACGAGCGTCAACGGCGCCAGCAACCAAGCGTAGCGGCAAGGGGAGTAACGGGGGTGACCGATTGATGGGATGGGGCACCAAACGGCCGAAAGCCTACTCCCCGCCGCACCCCTACCCCGGCCGCATTAACGCCGCCCGGGATCGATTCAAACGCGCGAGCAACCATGCGGGCCCTAGCGCGCCGTGCTGCCGAGTGCGCCCTCCCTCAGCTGGCGTGCAAGGCAAGGTTGATCGCCGGCATGAGAGCCAGACCAACGACGACGATGAATTGCGCCACGGCGAGGCTGACCACCTCAACAGAGAAGACTAGGTGCCCCGCGGGGACAACAAGGAGGGACTCGTCGGTGCCGCAGAAGAAATAGGAAAGAAGGGATGAAACCCCGACGACGGAGAAACACTCCGCTTGGAACGGAGCAGAGACCCACAACACTCCGGGCGGCCCGGCATCCGGGGACATGAGGGGCACAAAGGGAACCCCAGAGAGGAAGGCGGCGCGAACGCGCGCCTGGAAAACAGTACCTGGTTTGGGAACGGAGGCAACGGCGTGGCCGCGGGCGACACCGACGGTGAACAGCTCAGCTCCACCGCCAGGGGAGGAGCCAATAGCAGCAACGACACTAGGTGTGGGCGGATGCGGGTGGGGAGCGACTGCGGCGGGCGAGGGAGGTATGGTGGCCGACGCCGGTGAGGAGCCACGGACGCCGGGGGAGTCGCCTCACGAGGTCGCGAGAGCACATCTGCCCTGCCACTTGCATGGTTTTTTTAAACCAAGTTCTTCATAGGACAGTTGCTACTAAATTCGAAAAACACTTTCCGGAAACATCGGAGCTTCAGAAATGGCATTTTTAAAATTAATTATGAGCGCAACATAAACATATTGTACATGGTCATATCAACTTTGTAACGGTCTCAGAAAGAAAGAATTTCACAATGTACGAAAACCATCAGCAGTCAAGCAAATCATTAATACTTCATCATCTCGATTTTCGTCACCTATGACTTCAGCATCACCGCTTCCAGCAAAATGGTGTAGATCACCAGATGGCCGATTTTTACTACATCATATGGCTAAATTAAAAGTAGCAAACTTAAATAAACTTTTACTAAAATAGGCCACCCACGTGTGGACTATTCAATAGACAATATCAAAGCACACTAGCAGATTCATGGTGTGGGTATTTTTACTAAACAATGTCTACGTAGCTTTGTCATCTCATGATACACATAATGGCCATGGAATTAAACAAAAAAATAGGACGAAACAAAAGGATCAATGGTTTTAAAATCATCAATTTTCTTGCAGTGTAAGATATATTGCCCACTGTCTGCCCATTAAAGCTCTGGAATCAGGAGAAGTTATTCTTGTGAAACAGTGAGCTAGGTATTCGATTTGCAGTTTGGATCAGCACGTTGAGCTTCGTATCCTATGTCGACCCAAACAACGACAAACTAGCTTACGGGGGGAAATCGCAGCAGAAATGTTGGAGATGCCAATGCTGAAATCAGAATGAACAATGTTTCAGGTGGTCAACTTTGAAACGAAATGTTAGTCCTGGGCCATGCAACAATCTGATCTTCATTGAGACTTAGTCCAGGACTCCCAGGTCTCAATAGTGAAGATCAGGCACGAGCATACCTGGACGCATAACTATACTTGAGGAAAAGAGTATGCAGCTGCAGACCTAGTAACTTACATAAATGAGGCCAGATTTAGTTACAACAGCCATTGGAATGATTGCATAGCTAACTTCCGTGTTCTTCACAAAACCATGTGCACATTAATTATATGAATATCACAGCACAAAAATGGTGCACACATCAGGTGCGCATAATAAAGCCAGATCAGCCACAAAAGGGAAACCTAGCTATGCATCAAGCAATGAGATAGCTATACCAGATGTCAAGGTTATGACTCAATAAAGGGCACCCAAAAGGTAGTTTCTATCTAAAATGATTAGTTCTAGGCTGTTACAAACCATGTATATAGAAACCAACAGCCATCATATATATTTTTCTAACAGTTCAAGGCTGTCACAAAGCATGTACATAGAAACCAACAGCCATCAGATTAATATAAGTTTTTCTATTATAAATAAAAAACAGTTGAAACAAACATTCTGATTTTAGCCTTGGCTGCAACATATACATACCAATGATTCTGTCCCTGCCAATTGAGATGGTGTAGGAGAAGAGAAGATCATTGGTATATATATGTCCCTGCCAAGGTGATCCATTATAGCCATCAGATTATTTATACTTCACAGAAATTGAGCCTAATTACGCAACACATACATACCCATGATTCTGTCCCTGCCAATACCATGTGCCGAACACGCACTTTGCTTAGTTTTGCTGCTCGATTCAACAAGGAAACCTAAAACCTTGTAGCACTAAGTTAAATCGCAATATACAATTCTAATAAGGCAAAATCTGCCACTACCAGATTGGAGCGTTGGGGTTCAAATTGCATTAAAAAAGGCCCAATTTGTTAGTATCTTCCCATAAAACTGTTCTTCTCAATTATAAGAAGACGAAAAAAAGGCACGGCCAATTCTCCTCTAGATTCATATGTCCATATCAAGCTAGTTTGTAGCAATCATATCTCTGTTTTAGAGAGATAGTACCAGCAAGCATAGTTCTGTCTGAACCCTTTTCTTGCACATATGGATGTGCTAACGTAAAACTAACATTAAAGCTGAATATATGTCCATGTTTCCTAGCAAACAAAGAGCATTGGAGGGTACTGATCACCTGTGCAATAGTAAGCCCCAGCAAAATTGGCCATAATTCGTCGCGGGTTTCCATTTTTACGACCGACAGACACAGAAAAACAGAGCATTTGAGGAACCCGTGCACCGTCTGCTAATCCATCACGTCGGTGAAGTCCATGTCGATGAGGAACTCGTCCACCTGCTGCCACTCAGCCTGCGTCAGGTCAGCTTCAGTCTTGAGATCGTGGAGCATCGGACCTGGGGTTGGGATGATGCTGTCCGAGCGGACGTCGCGGGGCGGCGGCGGCTCAGGGAAGCCGCTGGGGAGGTCCACGCACGACCCATCGCCGTCATCAGTAGTGGCCGCTGTGGGTTGTTGCTCGAAGTTGGTCTTGCTCGCGGCCGCCGTGGGTGGTTGCTCGAAGTTGGTCTTGGCCGCGGCGCCGTACAGCCCGACAGCCGCCGCATCGTACGCTCTGGCGGCCTCCTCGGCGGTGTCGAGCCTTCCGACCGTCAGCATCTTCCGCCTCCCCGAGTCCCATATGCCCGCAGCGTACTTGCCGTTCCGCCGCCGGGACACGCCGACGAACTCGGTCCGGGCGTCAGGCCTAGGCGCCGCCGGCTTCTTCTTTGCCGCCGCTCGGCCGACCGACTGGGAGGCGCAGACACCGTCTTGCTTGTAGTTCGTCACAGCCCTCGCGCCGTGCAGCCTGACGGCCGCCTCGTCGTACGCCCTGGCGGCCTCCTCGGCGGCGACGAAGGTGCCGAGCCACAGCGTCTGCCCCTTGGAGTGTCTGATCCGCGCCCCGTACTTGCCGGCATGTGTCCGAGACACGCCGCGGAACTCGGTCCGGGCCTCCGGCCGCGGCGCCGCCTTCTTCTTCGCCGCCCTCGCCGCGCCGTACGCTGTGGCGGCTCCCATGGAGCTGGTCCCCTTCGACCCGGTCCGGGCTCTCTTCCTCCTCCCGCCCGCAGCTTCCGCGGCCCCGTCGCGCTCGACCGCCCCCACATCCACGCCACCCCGCAGGCCTTGGTCATGGACGCTCTCCGCCGTCGCCACCATCATCACACTGGACTGGACCGGAGTGCGCAGGCCGTCGCAAGAAGCGGCAGAAATGCGCGAGCTTTTGGGTGGGGTTTAGAGGGACAGGGGGCGTGCAGGGGATCTGGTTTCTTCATCTGTTGTTCGTGATTCGTGCAGCCTGGAAGATTTCGTGTTGCAGCTGCTATACACTGTACTGTCAGCCAGTACAGCTGTCAGGCTAGGCTGAAAAGGAAAATGAAAAGAAAAAGAAAAAGAAAAGAGGGGAAATGGTTACCCTGAGGGCTTTCTTTGAATTGCAAGAATCTGAGGGGAAATGCACGATTAGGATTTAGGATGTTGTGTAATATGAATTTTCACATAATTCAGAAAATGCATGAATGTTATGAGAGGTGTTTTTTGTTGTTACACTGGAAACAAACACATGAATTATGAGCTCATGTTGAGATTACCGTCCAATTGAGGCATATGAATGGATTCCGTAGAAATTTGGTGAACCTATAACTTTGATCCAAATGTTTTCGTAGAAAATATTATTATGGATTGGACTCCTGCAAAATCTCTATAAAATTCCTTCAATTCAAAGGGCACTATCCAATACTGATTTTCTTTTAATAAAGCCATTGAAAGGGCATCTTAGATCTGAGTAATATCTAGAAAAAAATTGACCCGCAAACCATAGAACTTGTTTCTACGGTATTCTTTTCATTTTATAAACAAAAGTTTGTTACATGAGGGAGGAGCAAAGGAAGAAAACCAAATAAAAGAGAGAGAAAAATGGGAGCAAATTTCACCTCAGAAGGATTAACCAATGCCTACTTTTGGGAACTCCATTCTGATTTAGAAAGTGTTATCTAGCCACCATATGAAGCCGTCAACATTCTTTTCTTTTAGTTTGAACTGCAAAAGCTGGAGGTCTTTTTGAAATAATACCTCCAGGGTTGAATTGTATGTTGTTGTCCCCTAAAGATCTTTCCATTCATTTGATTCCAAATGTTCCAGCAACCTAAAATTACAATTTCCATCTAACATTCATTAGGAAGTTATTCTACAGCAAACAGAGTTTCTTCATAGACTAAGGTGCCTCTCCTTTTCCGAGGGATCAAAGAGTTCCAACAATCTTGGCCGAAGTTGCAGTCCCAAAGATGATGTAAAATAGTTTCTGCAGCCTCTTGCTGACAGTTAGGACAATGTGGGTTGTCCAAGTGCGTCCCTTTCCTTTTGAGGAGGGCTCTGGTGTTCATTTGGCAATGGCCACAAGCCAATAGAAGATCTTGTGTTTTAGTCTACTATAGCTGCTCCAACTTAGCTTGAATATGGGATGTCCCTCCTCATTCCCCATTAGGTGTTTGTACATGAGAAATGAGGACTACTTGTTTGTTTGTCCATTACAAATCCATGTCCTTTCCATTATTGTTTAAAGCTAGAGTTTTCTCCCACAACTGATTGAGCCGGTCAAGGGCTATTATAGAAAGGGACAGATGGAAGTGATCAGTCCAATCCTCAGTTGCAACTTAATATCGATAAAAATAAAGTCCACCATAATAGATAGTCTACTGAACATAGAAAGACAAGTAAATAAAAAAAATCATGAAAAAGCATATTGGTCTTCTTCTTCCTCTGATTGTACGTCGCACGACGGAAAATGAAAATTGTACTGAACCAACAACAACGAAAATCGACACTTGCAAACGCCCTCGTTGTCGGTGTCAAAATCGGCGGATCTCGGGTAGGGGGGTCCGAGCTGTGAGACTAGAATCGATGGTAACAGGAGATGAAGGAGACGATGTTTACCCAGGTTCGGGTCCTCCTATGGAGGTAATACCCTACGTCCTGCTTGATTATATTGATGATATGTAGCTTACAGTGTTGATCTACCTCGAGATCGAATAGCTAAACCCTAGATGAGTTGTTCTCTGCCCTACAACCCAAAACCCTCTGGCTTATATAGACGCCGAGGGTACCTAGGGTTTACACATGGTCGGTTGCACATCGAAGGAAAAAACATGCCTATCTACTGTCGACAACTTGGAGGACACGCCACGGTTCCTTGAAGCTTCCCCCTGGCGACGGGGCCTTTGATCATCCAATGCTCATCCAGCGGCCCACACAGTCTGGCCCATGAGAAACAGGTCGGCTATCTGAGGACCCCTTAAACCAGGACTGCCTCAGTAGCCGTCGGACTAGCCTCCAACGCCAAGGTATATCCAAACAAGCTTTGTGCGTCGAGGTCTTCAGCTTGCGAGGTGAGTCCCTCATCCCTTCTTGTTCGGCAACCGTTCCATCATCGGTGAAATCCCAAGCGTCATGAGCTCGCCAGGTCCATTGTAACAACCGTCAGCGGTTCTCGATTTTCGCGCGTCGTGGGGAGACGAGCGGTTCAGCGGCTTTTTTACAAGACTGGCCCTCCACAAAGGAGGCACCACCCATTTAAACAAATCGAATCATGGTCTAAGCCACACCTTCTTCTTCCTCCCCATCGGAACAAACTTCCAGCGAAAGATCACCACCAAAACATGGCGAGCGCCCCTGACTCTTCCTCGCGTCCTTACGGCTCCCGTCCCGGGGATTGGACAAGCTGCTCTGCATCCCTCCTTTGACTACACAATCTCGAGACCCAAGGGTACCTTCCTTCCTTGGATCTGGCAGTTACCCGCGCTGGTTTGTCTTCATTCAACGGCGAAGCTTTTGCGGAGAATTTCCCCAAACCCTCAAAAGGGGGAGCGTGTATGCTTTGTGCCGTTCCTCCTCCGAGGTCTCGGGTTCCCCATTCATACAATCTTGAGGGGGTTGTTGGATTTCTATGAGATCCAACTCCACCACCTCACCCCAGGGTCTATTCTTCATGTCTCAGGCTTCGTTGCCCTTTGCGAGATGTTCCTGGGCTACGAGGCGCATTTCGAATTGTGGATGAAGTACTTCTGCCTCGTCCCTCGCACTCGGGACACGACGATTTTGGAGGTTGGAGGAGCCGAAGTATGTCGTATAGCAGGGACGGGGTATCCAGTGGGAACTCCAAAGGAGTTAGAAGAATGGTCTTCCAAATGGTTTTAAATCAAGGACGTCCCCATATTTGATCCAGCTTGGAGGGGTTTTCCCGAATACTCCGATGCCCCTTTAAAGAAAAGGTATAACTGGCGACCAAAGAGCTCCTCCCAAGAAGACAGTATTGAAGTGCAACGTTTGGCAGCCCAGGTGAGGGTACTGGCCCATCACAAGTTGACCATGATAGATGTCATGGCCGCTGCCATCACCCGATGCGTTCAGCCTCTTCAGCAGAGGATACACCCCTTGTGGCGTTACAACGGGACAAGCAACACCACTCGCTCTCGAAGACTGGGCCCTGCCGACCAAACAACATTAGCTGCCACACTTGCCGACCTGTACAAAGGGAAGCAAGAAGATTTTATTCGGCGGTCAACCAAGTTGGGATACTCAAGCCACAATCCCATCGAATGGGTGAGCCTTTCAACTCCATGACCATAATTCGGGTTTTCAATTTGTTCCTTTTTTGACCGAAGCCTTTAACTTTATGTGAACAGGAATGGAGGAGCTTCATCGAGACAATTAACTGTCTGGCCCCTCAGCCCGGGGACTATTCTCGTGATGATGATCCGGGCTTTCATGATGACCCGGATATGATAATCGAGCTCGAAGACGGGGTTTTCTACCAAGAGAGCCTCAATCGCTCCAAGGTAGCTATTATAGTTGATTATCTCGGATCATTTCCTTCCCTCGCGATAAGCAAGAAGAAGAAAAACTCGTCCAGGAAAAGGAAGTTTCCTCCAATGATCCAAACGAAACATCTCCTCCTCCCAAGCGTCGTCGGTCTGCGAGACATGCATCAGCTACGACAACAATGCCGAAGCTGGAGAGTAACAGGGGGCCGTCGAATGAGCCGACCATAGGGACAAGCCCGTCGATCCGCTCAACTCAAAGGTACTATGTTCGGTTGTTTTATTTTATTATCGCGACTGATAGAGCCTCAAAAGAGACCTTATGTCGAAACACTTAGGCAAAGAGTTCAGCCTTCTTTTGCCGAGGAGGTTGCCAGGGTATTCGGTGGTGCTCAGGATTCTAGAGCTTTGGCTCATGCTGAATCCGCTGCGGAGGTCCCTACGGTCAATTCGGCCCCTGAAGACTGTGGGGAGGCGATGTCAGTTACCAAGTCCAAGGTAGAGAGCGTTATGAATCATCGGCGGCGACGAGAAGCCCTACGCCACCCAGTGCCCTTCGAACAAGAGTTCAACGCTCTACGCTCGGCGGACGCACACCTCGGAGCTGCCCGAGCTGGGTTCGGGGAGACAATGAAACTGATATCATCCAGCCTACAGGTGAATAATCGGCTATAAGAGTCCGATCACTCGTCTAAACCCAGTAGCCCCCGAACCTTAAATTGGTCGAAATGACTAAATTAAGGGTCATCATATTGTTTTACTGCTAACATAGGCCTCGAGGAAACAGAGCGAGCAACTGGCCAAGGAGCTGGAGACAAGCCGAACATAGGTGGAAACTGTGAAGGTCGAATTGGAGCAAGTGAGGAGCTTTACCCGGGAGGCACATGGTGAGTATGCCTGTTCTGCTGTCCTTAGTACATATTCCCATGCTGACGCCAGGGTACTTTGTAGCAGCTGAATCAATAGGGCAATTGGAAAGAGACTTAGAATCGGCTCGAGAAGCTCAGCGTTACGCCAAATCTTAGCATGAGGCCGGCTGTCGTGTTTTGCAACGACAGTTTGAAGAGAAGAACCGCCTTCAGGCGGAGAACAAATAGCAGGCCGAAGAAATTGAGGGCTTAAAGGATCAATTGGCCCGGGCCCAAGGAGATAAACAAAAATTACAGAGGGGCATGTTCGGTAAGTATGATTCTAGCATACGAAAGTAGTTCTTATAAATGAAGCATAATAGGCATGCCTTGACTCGTGTAAAGGGCTACTATCTGGGTGACCCGAAGAAGAGATCGGATCCTACCAGGGAAGCCTTCTGAAGGAGCTGTCCGCCCTTCATGAGCGGGCTCGGAAGGCCATGAAGAGCATTGTAAATACGTTATGGCCTGCGGAGCAACCTCCAGAGGAGATGACCGAACTGGTCGATCGATTCAAGGAAGCCCGAAGTAGGTTCGAGCTATGGAAGACATTGTCTTGTCGAGAGGGAGCACGAGAGGCGTGGGCGATGATCAAGACTCGTTATACCGGACTTAACCCCGAGCGTATGGCTCAGGTTGGGCCAGTAGGGTTAGATGGACAAGAAGTGCCGCTCCACCTCGTATACGACCAAGTGATGCTTGCCCACCGTCTCTCACAAGAAGACTGCTCCTTGGACGCCATAATTGACAATCTCGATCAGCAGCCGAATGTATGATTATATGTAATTATGTACTAATAATCAAAGAATTCCTCCGTCTGTGTTGTAAACTTTGTCTTAACCGGCCATCGGCTTCTACCTCCCGCGCTAAGGGCTCGAGAGTGTTCCTCGTAAATTGTCACCCTAGAAGAGTGAATTATGTTCGGGGAACCAAGCAATCCAGCCATTTGGTGCGAATAGACAGAAAGCACACATGGAGATATCTTACTTTACTGCTTAGCGTAAGAAACATTTTCCGAAGAAAATAGTACCTCTATCGATACCTTTCTTCAGGGTGCTACGTAAATCGTAGGCAGTAAGGCCGTATACTGTTAGTATGCAGCTAATGGCTTTTGTGAGAAAAGAAGCTCGAGTAATGGTGATAAGGACCATAGTTTTATTAGTTGCTTCCGTCGCAGCCGATCAATTGTCGACTGAAGATAGCTAGCTTTTGGCTTCACCAAATGAGGTACGTATCCGGATGACCCGGTCGTAACGATCGTAGAGGTGCTCCCTTTACCCTCTACCCGAACAATCGGGAACATAGAGGGTAAGCACATGAGTGAGGCAACCCAGCTTGGCAAAGTCTTAGTTCGAATTGATGCATATGATGGCTTAAACACGACAAGGGAAACATGCGTATACAATAAATGTGAATAAATGCTTATAATATAAAAGCATTGGTTTCGGAAAGAAGCCCCCACGTGTTGTGTTCGGATTTAACACTTAAGGGTGTATGTCGAAAATCTTAGTACAAGATCGGTTGAACCGAACATAGATTTGGGAAGAAAAGGAAAAAATTCAAATCTACCAAATAGCACGATGGGAAGGGAAGGAAAAGGTAAAAAAAGTAAAGGAAAAGGAGGTAAAGGGTAAAGAATGTGACGACACCAGTTTATCCGTACAAGCGCCAAAGACGAGCTGTGTTCCATGGGTTTGGTTCAAGGCGGATGTCCCACGTGTTCCGAAGACGGCAAATCCCTCCCGTGAGTACTTCGTCGATTATGAATGTGACCTCCCATTTGGGGTTGAGTTTATGCTTCTGCTTCTCCAGGAGCCGTAAGACGAGTTCACCCACGTTATATGCTTTTTCCCTGACCTCCCTACTCTGGTAACGTCGGGCCTGATGTTGATAAAAAGTAGAGCGAGCCTGAGCTATGTCGCACTCTCCTTCTAAAGCATCCAGGTTGTCCTGCCGATCTAACTCGGCTTCCTTTTCGTCATACATGCGCACCCTTGGTGCGTCGTGAATAATATCACAGGGGAGGACTGCTTCTGCCGCATAGACCATGAGGAACGGTGTGTATCTCGTTGATCTGTTCGGGGTGGTGTGCAGGCCTCCTATAACAGAGTCGAGCTCCTCCACCCAATGACAGTCGGACTCATGAAGAGATCGGACCAAAGGTGGCTTAATGCCGCTCATGATGAGGTCGTTTGCTTGTTCGACTTGTCCATTGGTCTGCGAATGATACACCGATGCGTAATCGAGCTTGATGCCCATTTTTGCACACTAGTCCTTGACCTCTTGGGCCGTGAAGTTGGATCCATTGTCCGTTATTATACTATGTGGGACACCGTAACGGTGTACCATGCCGGATATAAAGTCGATTACTGGTTCGAACTTGGCCGATTTTACAGGTTTTGCCTCTATCCATTTGGTGAACTTGTCAACCATGACCAGTAAGTATTTATTCTTCTTGGTCCCCCCCTTTAAGTGGTCCAACCATATCTAGCCCCTAGATCGCGAAAGTCCAGGTGATTGGAATAGTCCGAAGAGCTGTTGGGGGCATGCGAATTTGATTTGCGAAAAGTTGACACCTCACGCAGTGTTTGACAAGTGATTGGGCGTCTGTCTGAGTAGTGGGCCAAAAGAAACCAGCTTGGAAGGCCTTGCTAACCAAGGCTCTTGCTGTGGCGTGATGACCTCCCATCCCCGTGTGGCCTTCAGCTAAGAGTTGTCGTCCTTCTTCCTCAGATATCCACCGCTGTAATATTCCGGTGGTGCTTTTCTTGTATAACTCATCCTCGTGTACTTTGTAGGCTTTGGATCGCCGAATTATGCGCCGCGCCTCCGTCTGATCGTTGAGGAGTTCTTTGCAAAGAAGGTAGGCGAGGAAGGGCTCGGTCCATGGCGTGATTACTGCCATGACCTCATGAGCCGAAGGCGTTTCATCCATTACGGAGTCGTCAATGATTTGGTCGTCTGCTTCATTTGTAGGGGGAACAACCTCTTCCATGGTATTTTGACCGGCGCCCTTGTGATCGCCCTGCCAAACCATAGATGGCTTAAAGAGTCGTTCCAGGAAAGTGTTTTTAGGGGCAGGGTCGTGTTTAGCCCCGCCAGTACGTCAGCGGCTTGGTTATTGTCTCGAGCGACGTGGTGAAATTCCAGCCCCTCGAACCATGCGGATATATTTAGGACATCGTTTCTGTATGCCGCCATCTTCGGGTTTCTAGCGTTGAATTCGCCGTTGATTTGGGAGATGGCCAAGTTGGAGTCTGCCCATACCTCCAGTCGTTGTATGCCCATTGATACTGCCATCCAAAGACTGTGCAAGAGTGCTTCATTTTCAGCTGCATTGTTGGAATCAGCATACATGATCTGCAATACGTATCGAACATTGTCGCCTGTGGGGGATGTGAGGACAACCCCAGCCCCCACTCCGGCCAAAGTTTTAGATCCATCAAAGTACATCGTCCAATGGGAGTATGTACTATATTCCCTGGGGATCTCGGCCTCTGTCCACTCGGCAAGGAAATCTGCCAGTACTTGAGATTTTATAGCTCGTCGTGTCTTGCATGTGTAATTTCAAAGGGAAGGAGCTCAATAGCCCACTTGGCTATGGGGCTGGTCGCATCCCTGTTGTTGATTATATCGTTCAGGGGTACTTTGGATGCCACCGTAACCGAACACTCTTGGAAGTAGTATCTGAGTTTCCGTGATGCCAAAATTACTCTATAGGCTATCTTCTGGTAGTGCAGCTATCTGGACTTGCACTGCGTTAGTAGTTCTCACACGTAATAGACCAGTTTCTGTGTCCGGAATTTGTGTCCCTCCTCCTCTCGTTTGACGACGAGCACTGCACTAACGACTTGGTTGGTAGCCTATATGCATAATAACATGGGTTCACCAGTGCCTGGTGTTGTGAGTATGGGATTTGTTGGGGATATAACCCCGTGGTAAGACCCACCCAGGTGGGGCTGGGTCATACCTGGCGGCTCATAATCCAGATCAAGGCAGATGGGCCAAGAGACGTAAGCTTGGCCATATGATGTCTTACCAAGATGGGCCAAGACAAGGCCCGGACGGAAGGTGGCATGAAGACCCGGGCGGTTAAGCCGCTCGAAGGCGGCTTGCCCAAGATGGTAAGGCGACTTAGAGATAGACTCAGATACCTTGTAAGAGTCGGTATGAGACTTGTGTAACCCGTGGTATTGGCCTCCTATATAAAGGCGAGACCCGGGGAAACTTAGACAGAAACCAACTAACTGAGAACCAGGTCAAGCGAATCCGCTCCCTTGTAATCGATACTCCAATCAATACAACACAAGCAGGACGTAGGCTCTTACCTCTTCTTGAGGGGTCGAACCTGGGTAAACTCGTGTCCTTCATCCCAACCAAACCCTTTGAGTCCATTACCTTAGCGATGGCCTCGAACCTAAGTCCTCGGACATCTGCTGTGACAAAACCACGACAGTTGGCACCATCGTGGGGCTAGCGCTTGGTGTTGTTGAGTTCTCAAAGGGCTCTCTCCTAGGGATCGAGGGGTACGCTTTTGGCAGGATGAACAAGAGTCGCCGCGGACGGCTCTACATCGACGACGCCGGTTGGGGCCCCGAGGCCGACTCTGTCGAGTACGGTTTCCGGGTTCCCTTTAGTGGAATCCACGTCTTCATCGGCAAGGTCGGCGGATCTACACCCGGGCCGGACGTCTACACCAACATCGTCGAGCCGGCTCGGCGCACGCAACCCGCTCAACATGTGCAATCCTCCCGTGCTTCACTCAGGGCATGGATCCTGAGGGTTCCATGTCACAGGAAACTCTCGTCTGTTCGGAGGATGGATCTTCGAGCGGAGAGACGGAATCAATCTACCAGCTTCACGATGGCAGGCTCGGGGGCTACAACGAGCTTTACCCCGAGTCGGAGTATCATGAACCGAAGGATCATGGGCCGCCGATGCATGCGGCCGTCTTCATGGCGGGTTCAGCACCGAGCCCGAGAAGTACAACTGCCGGGGTAGCTGGGTCAGGGGCCGACCCGCCGCCGGCTCAAGTTCTTCTAGATCTGATGAATGAGCTTACAATCCTGATGGCAATGGAAGTCACGGCAGAGAATCAAGCCGCCCGGAATGCAGAGATCGCAAGGCTAAAGGACGAGATGACTGAAGTCCAACAAGAGATCAGTGTGCTGAAGGCTCAGATGGATGCGGAGGCAGAGCACCTTAGGGCGAACGTTTTCCGTCTTGAGCTGGAGCAGCAATCTGCAGCGGCAATTCAGCGGATGAGGCATCAGTCCCGCTTGCCGGAACAGTATGAGGCCAGGAATCTTTTTAACACGCCGGGAACGGGACGGATCGTGGAAGCACCTGTGAGTCGACCGACGGCTCAACAGCAGCATCTTAACCCGCCCCGACGGAACCAGACCTCACCAATGGCTTTCCCAACACTGGCGGATCATTATTCAAACCCGACAGAGAACATGGTGGCGGCAGCAACCCAGCTTGAAACGATCCCTATCCCGGACAAGGCGCCCTTAAGAGAAGAGGTGCGAAACACTATTGGATACCTGCAGACGGTGATGACCCAGCAGGAGAAGTACACCTACAGCTGGAGTCGCACGCAATCAAGACCCATCCCCAGCCGCAGCTTCAGTCGGTGGTATGAGTCACTGGCGGTTTCTAGCAGTGATTGGCACCAGGACCCGCCACAAGATCAGGCGGTTCTGGATGCTCAAGAGCTGATGGACCGGGCGAGGGCACAACGCGAGGCGGCGGCTCTGGCGGCGACGACGGCTCGTCAAGAACCTGCACCTTCCATCTCGGTAGGAGCAGGAGTAACCACCAGGGCCGTGGGAGTGTCGTGCTTAGTGTCGGCTTTGCGGAACGAGCGTCTACCGAAAGATTTCAAGGGCCCTCGCAAGGTCCCAAATTACACTACTAACCTGCCCCCGGAGGCGTGGATTGAAAGCTATGAGCTGGCAATGAAGATGTTAGACGTCAACGACGCAGTATGTGCCAAGTATTTTATCATGATGCTGGAAGGGCTGGCTCACACGTGGTTGAAGGGCTTGCTGCCTAGCACCATTAATTCCTGGGCCGAGTTAAAGGCGAAGTTCATCAAAAAATTCCAAGGAACGTGCAAGCAGCCCATGACGATTGTGGATTTGGATCATTGTGTGCAACAGGAGGATGAGTCGGCTCATCATTGGGTCCAGCGGGTCTCAACCATCATCCACCCATCTAAACAGATTACGGCGACTCAAGCAGTTTTGATTCTGGAGGAAAATTTCCACTTTACGCCTCTGAAGCAGAAGCTTGGCTGGCTCAAGCGCTCGTGTCTGGACATGGGGGAGCTCATGGCGGCTCTCACAAAGTACGCCAACTGTGACAATATGAAGGATGCGGGCTTTGACGAGGAGAAGCCCAGTCAGGGCAAGAAGAATAACAATGGCAAGGGTGCGGCAGGCAATGGCAACCAGAGCAAAAGGAAGAATCCAGATGGCAGGTCAAAATTGGTGGCCAACGCCAGCGCCGGGAACAATCGTGCTAAAGGCAACGGGAATTTCAGACCACCCTTTAATAATGGTAAAACTCCTTTTAACTTGGGGGAGATGCTCAATAAGCCTTGTCCAGAGCACAGCCAGCCTGACAGGGTGGCGGGTCACACATGGAGGAATTGCCACATTATGCGATAGTTTCGGGACTACAGCTTGCGGCAGCATAACAACAATGGTGGTGGCCCGCAAGGCGGCTCAGGACCTGGCCTTGGTTTTGGCGGCTCAGGATCCAGCTATCAGGGCCAGGGCAATCAAGGAGGGCATCATCAGCAATCTGGTGGCAATAATCAGCAGCAAAATAACCAGTCTGGGTATTAGAGTAATCCGAAGCAGCTCAGCTTGGGTCAGTATCATGTTTTTACAACCAGCCTTGACAGGCAAGATCAGAAGTTGCGCAAGCGGGCGGTTAATGCGATCCCGCCGGCTCTCCCGCAATACTTGAAGTGGTCTGAATATGACATAACTTGGAGTCGAGAGGATCACCCGCCGCGTGTTGAAGACCCGGGACAGATGGCTTTGGTAGTTGCCCCCCAAGTGGGAGGATATGTGTTTACTAAGGTGCTTATGGATGGTGGCAGCAGCATTAATATTTTGTACTACGACACTTTTTGCCGGATGAAGTTGCTTGATAAGGATCTTAGGCCTTCCTTGACAGTCTTTCATGGTGTGGTACCTGAGAAGTCAGCTTATCCAGTGGGTAAGATCTCTTTGGAAGTCACCTTTGGTGAAGAATACAACTACAGGTGGAGACCTTGTGTTTTGAGGTGGTCAAGATCAAAAGTCTGTATCATGCCCTATTTGGACGTCTGGCTTACGCCAACTTCATGGCTAGGCCTTGTTATGTCTACTTACAGCTCAAGATGCCGGGTTTAAACGGGACGATTATAGTGCATGGTGATCGGGAGATGGCTATTGAGTGTGAGGAAGGAGACATAGCTTATGCAGAGTCAAGTTGTGCAGAAGCAGAGCTCATGTTCTATAAGGAAAATGTTGGCCCGGAGGACATGACTCCGCTCAAAAAGCCCACCACAAAATCTGAGCTGCCCTCAAGTTTTCGGCGGATGATACCAAGCTGGTGGATTTTACTCCGGGCGACTCAGCTCAACAGTTTTCTATTGGGGCCAATATGGATCCCAAATAGGAAAGCGCGCTCATCAAATTCATCTGTGAGAATCGGGACATCTTTGCATGGAAGCCTTTTGACATGACGGGTGTACCGAGAGAGTTCGCTAAGCACCACCTTAATGTGGATCCTAAATTTAAGCCGGTCAAACAGTTCCTACGGCGATTCAATGAAGAGAGGCGCAAGGCCATTGGAGAAGAGGTGGCCCGGCTCCTGGCGGCGGGTTTCATCATTGAAGTGTTTCACCCAGAGTGGCTTGCTAACCCGGTGCTAGTGCTTAAGAAGAACGACATGTGGTGTATGTGTGTGGATTACACGGATCTTAACAAGGCCTGTCCGGTTGACCCGTTTTCTCTCCCCCATATCGACCAGATCATCGATGCAACGGCGGGTTGTGAGAGTTTATGCTTCCTGGATGCTTATTCTGGTTATCATCATATCAAGATGGCAGTCAAGGACCAAGAGAAGACGGCTATCATCACGCCTTTTGGTGCCTTCTGCTATGTGTCCATGCCTTTCGGGCTCAAGAGTGCCCAGGCGACTTACCAGCGTTGTGTACAAAATTGTCTTCATGGTCAAATTGGGCGCAACGTTCATGCATATGTGGATGATATTATGATTAAGTCAAGGAAGAAGGAGACTCTGCTTGACGACCTGAAGGAGACCTTTGACAACTTACGGGTCTACAAGATGATGCTTAACCCAGATAAGTGTGTTTTTGGCGTTCCTGCAGGCAAGCTCTTGGGATTTCTAGTCTCTGAGCGTGGCATTGAGGCTAATCCAGATAAAATGAAGGCTATCACTTCCCTGTCTGAGACGGCATGCATCAATGATGTTCAGCGCCTAGTGGGGCGGATCGCTGTGTTAAGCCGGTTCATAAGCCGCCTTGGTGAGAAGGCCATCCCTTTGTACCAGATGATGAAAAAGACAGACAACTTTGTCTGGAGTACGGCGGCGAGTGAGGCGTTTGAGGCACTCAAGAGACAGCTCACTGAGTCGCCAGTCTTAGCAGCTCTGGCTAAGAAGGAACCTTTGCTCTTATACATGGCGGCTAATAACAGGGCAGTCAATGCCGTGATCGTCGTTGAGTGTAAGGAGGCAGGGAAGGAATATCCAGTTCAGAGGCCGGTTTATTACATCAGTGAAGTCCTGAAAGAGTCCAAGCAGAGGTATCCACATTGGCAGAAGCTGGTATATGGGGTATTCATGGCCAATCGTAAGATGAAGCATTACTTCCTGGGGCACCAGATCACAGTGGTTAGCGCTGCCCCGTTGGGAGACATAATTCAAAACAGAGAAGCCATCGGTAGAATTGCTAAGTGGGCATTGGATCTTGGACCTCTTAATCTGAAATACGTGCCTCGCTCGACAGTCAAGTCTCAAGCCTTGGTGGATTTCATAAACGACTAGACGGAGTGTCAGGTGCCGGAGGAAAAGCCGGATAACATGTATTGGACGATCCACTTTGATGGATCCAGGCAACTGGAAGGATCAGGGGCAGGGGTTGTCTTAACTTCCCCTAAAAGTGACAAGTTTTGGTATGTGCTAAGGTTAATGTTTCCTTGTACTAACAATGCAGTTGAGTATGAAGCACCGCTTCATGGCCTTCGGGTGGCTAAGGAGATGAACTTGAGCCGTGTTAGATGTCTCGGTGACTCAGACCTCGTAGCCCAGCAAGTTTCAGGCACTTGGGATTCCAAGGACCCACGGATGGCGGCTTATCGTCAGGCGGTGGATGTTACTGCTGGTCATTTCAAGGGTTATCAAGTGGATCATGTTGATCGTCGCAGAAACGAGGCGGCTGACGCCCTGTCAATGCTAGGTTCTCAGCGTAAGCCGGTACCGCCTAACATTTTCTTAGACATACTACATCACCCGTCAGTTAAGTTACCTTCACAGGAAGACTTAGCCATACCTGACCCGAAGGGGCAGCTGGTAGCGGCTCTGCATGCTATTCGTGACTGGACCATGCCTTACCTGGCATACTTGACTCGCGGCGAGTTACCTGAGGATGAGAACCTGGCAAGGCAGATCATCAGGCGGTCTAAGTCTATGACAATCATCAACGATGATTTACATAAGTGTAACATCACTGGTGTCTTTCAACTTTGTGTCTCACCTGAAGAAAGCAAGGAAATCTTGAATGAAATTCATGCTGGCGATTGTGGTCATCACGCCGGTTCAAAATCTCTGGTGGCCAAGGCTTTTCGACATGGCTTCTTCTGGCTGACGGCTCATAAGGATGCGGAAGACTTGGTTCGCAAGTGCGATGGATTTCAGAAGTTCGGCCGGCGTGCTCACGTCCTGGCTCAGGAGTTGCGCATGATTCCAATTACCTGGCCGTTTGCAGTCCGGGGTCTTGATATTGTCGGGCCTTTCAAGAGATCCAAGGACAAGAAGACCCACCTCTTGGTAGCCGTGGACAAATTTACCAAGTGGGTAGAAGCTGAGCCGGTCAGCAAGTGTGATGCGATTACAGCGGTTCAGTTTGTTAAAAAGCTGATCTACCACTTTGGTTACCCTCATAGTATCATCACAGATAATGGTACAAACTTATCCAAGGGGGCTATGCAAGCGTTCTGTGAAAGTGGGCACATCCGACTTGACGTTTCTACGGTTGCTCATCCACAATCAAATGGTCAGGCAGAGCGTGCTAACCAGGAAATCTTGCGGGGTATCAAACCCCGGCTTATGGTTCCTTTGCAGCGAACGCCGGGTTGTTGGGTAGAGGAGTTGCCGGCCGTCTTATGGAGCATCAGAACTACTCCCAACAGATCAACAGGCTATACGCCTTTCTTCATGGTTTATGGCGCGGAAGTTGTGTTACCAAGCGATATACTTCATGACTCTCCACGGGTGGTGGCATACGTTGAGGCGGATAATGAAATAGCACGTCAAGACGCGTTGGATGCCTTGGAGGAAGAGCGTGATCTGGTGGCGGCTCGATCGGCGATTTACCAGCAAGACCTGCATCACTATCATAGCCGTAAAGTTAAGACCCGGACGTTTCAAGAAGGCGACTTAGTATTGCGGTTGATTCAAGATCAGACAGATGCACACAAGTTATCCCCTCCATGGGAAGGACCTTTCGTGGTCAGCAAAAATCTCAACAATGGGTCATATTACCTCATTGACATACGAGACAAATCAAGCACTTCTGGGTAGGAGACCCGCCGCCCGTGGAACATAGCTCATCTGCGGCCTTACTATACTTGAGTCATCAAGACTTGACGTTGTACACCATCATTGTACATATCATATATATATATATATGTGTGTGTGTGTGTGTGTGTGTGAATAAAGTTGGCATCCCTGCAAGCCGAGGCCTCTGTCGTTTCGCGTATGTCAGTTTGCGCAACAAGGTCATCTAGGGGGCTTCCAACCTGCTGGGTTTAGCTTATCAGACCCTGTTGAAAGGCTTTTAAGCCAAAAAGTTGACTCCGTCAACAGGTCATCTAGGGGGCTTCCAACCCGCCGGGTTTAGCTTATCAGACCCTATTGTTTGTCTCTTAAGCCAAAAAGTTGACTCTGTCAACACGTCATCTAGGGGGCTTCCAACCCGCCGGATTTAGCTTATCAGACCCTATTGATCGGCTCTTAAGCCAAAAAGTTGACTCTGTCAACAGGTCATCTAGGAGGCTTCCAACCCGTCGGGTTTAGCTTATCAGACCCTATTGATTGGCTCTTAAGCCAAAAAGTTGACTCCGTCAACAGGTCATCTAGGGGGCTTCCAACCCACCGGGTTTAGCTTATCAGACCCTATCGATCGGCTCTTAAGCCAAAGTCAGGCGGGTATACACCCAACAAGTTGACTCCGTCAACAAGGTCATTTGGGGGCTTCCAACCCACTAGGTTTAGCTTACATACCCTCTTGATCAGCTCTTAAGCCACCGCAAGCTCGGGTTAAACTTGCCTGTAAGTTGATGCTGCTCCACTATGTGACCCGCCGAACTCTTACCAGTTAATCTCGCCTAGAGACCTCGAGCCGGTTCAAGGAAGTTGACGGCCAATATCGATAGAGACCCTATATTGGTTAAGGTTAAACTGGCGGTTCTTGTCACGTGAGGATAAACTTACGGAAGGCGAGGATAAACTCTCTCATCTACTGCCGACTCTCCGCTATGTGACCCATTTCATACTCTTAGAAAGTTAATCTTTTAAAGACCCTGCACTGTTTAAGGTTAAAACGACAGATTAATGTCACGTGAGAGGTAGTTTATGGGCTACCAGGGTGTTCATGCCCTGCCGCATCTCTTTCTAGGACGTTACACTTCCTGTCAGTTAATCTCGCTTAGAGACCCTGAGCCGTTCAAAGAAATTGATGGCCAATCTTGATAGAGACCCTGTACTGATAAGGAGTTTTAAGTAGCGTCTCCACCCAAAAGAACAGGCACATGAGTTATTGAAAAAGCAAGTCAGGAAAGATATAACATCTCCGAGTTGTGCTATTCTAAGCCACCCTCCCAACAATGTGGAAAATATTCTGCCCTCACAGGCTATTTTTTCTAAGAAGAGCCGCTACGACATCTGGTATGAATTGAAGCACAAGGCGGACATAATATGTTAAAGCCATGTGATTTCCTATGTGCACGATGGCACAGTTCAGGCAAGACAAGGTTTTTCCTAAAGGCCTATTACAACACTCTCCACGGAGCTCAAAAAGCATGACTTAAAGTTTTTTACACCGCCCCAAATTTCGGCGGGTCACGAAGCCGGGTTATAAAATGGCATTATCAAGTTGATCATCTGGACGGCGAGTCATCCTGCGGTGGGTCTTCGACCTCCTCGATTTGGAGATTGTCCACGTCCTAGTTGCAGTTGGTTAAAGCTTCCAAGTTTGCCTCTTCAAAGAGGGGAGACGGGTCAATGTCAGGAGCAAAGAGATGCTTACGGCGTGCAAGAGTTAAATCCCTCGCCTCGAAGGTTGGGACACGCACTCGCTTGTTCTTAGCGTTGTAAGCCGCCTGATATGTTGACAGATTCACTTCTTCCGCTAACATTGATGCAAGGACCCTGGAGGCCTCCATACAACGAGCATAGTCTGCTTCTGTGAATTCTGAGTCGTCGTCCTTCTTTGACGGAAAGCCATCCATCATCTCTTCAGGAGTTAGCTCCGGGGCAAAGGCCAAAGCCCAGCTTATTGCTGCAATGGCTCCCTTCTGGGCGGCTGATTTTTTGAGTTCTTCGATTTGCTTTGGTAGAGTTGACATCACCTCTATGACTCCTTTCATGAACTTGGGGATGCTTTCTTTGTTCAGCATAGCTCTAATAGTGCAGAGAGTCCCGCAATACAATTGCTCTGACAAAGTATAGACGATTTTCAGCTGCAATAAGCTGTCAACACCAAGTTGACGGCTTCTTTGACCTACACAAGACGGATTTCATGTTATAAGACGCCTGTGTAACTTTTCAAGCAAGAAGATTGGTTGAGTCTTTAGTACTTACCAAAGATAGGAGCTGTCATCTTGGAGATATGGCGCTTCAGGGATTGCAACTCATCTGATACGACCATGAGTCGCTCGTCAACATCGTTCGCACGTTTGGCCAGAGCAGTTTGCTCTGCCTCAGCAGCCTTTTTGAAAGCAGCAAATTCAGACTTAGTTTTTGTAAGCTCTTCGGCGGCAAGCCGACACTTCTCCGCTTCACTTTGGGCAGCTTGCTGGGAGGCAAGATTGCTCTTTAAGCCGTTCAATTCAGACTCTACATTGCTTAAAGCTTCATGTGACATACAAAAGGTAAAGGAGGGGTAAATCGCCAGGATAACATATTGCTAGATGGTTAAGTTAACAAATATAATGCGAGTCTCAAGCAGATTGCAAGAAATATACTCGACACTTGGGGGCTAATGTCTATTTGTTCTTCAAGGCTACAAATAAGTTCCGGCTCATCTTTTTAAAGTTAAGCCGGCACTTGGGGGCTACAGCGATGTTTTCTAAGTCTATAATGAAGTTTTGACTCATATTTGTCAAAGATAAGCCGACACTTGGGGGGCTACATATGGCTCTTTGTTCAATCTACAGGGGAGTTCCGGCCCATTATTTCTATACTGACCCGAACTTGGGGGCTACATTTGATCAACTACTTAAACATTGAGTCCGGCTCAATATTTACATATTAAACCGATACTTGGGGGCTACAGGCTAAGTGGTTCTACTTAGGGCATGGATTGGAAGACCCAGTTTACCATTAACAAATATTAAACCAGCTCTTGGGGGCTACATAAGGGTATAAGGAAAGGAAGGAGTACCTCATATTTTTTCTTCATTAGATTAACAAGTTTGAGCTCCATGTTCCGGCTTGTGGAGAGGCGGTTCAGATAACCAGCGTGTAGCTCATCAGTAGTTAACTTGTCTAGCACGGGGAGCTCAAAGTCCAGCTTGTCAAAGGCTTCAGTTTTCTCAGTGTGCTTTGTCAACACACGAGATTGAGGAGTTTGAAAACCGGTACTGTCGTGGTTTTGTCACGGAAGATGTCCGGGTAAACGGACTTCGGTTCGAGGCCATTGCAAATGTGATGGACTCAAAGGGGTTGATGGGGACAAAAGACACAGATTTACCCAGGTTCGGCCCCTCAACTCGAGGTAATAGCCTACGTCCTGCTTGTGTTTGTATTGCTTGATGTATCGATTACAAGGGATCTGAAGCTTGACCTAGTATTCGACAACCTGATCTCTAAGTCACCCCGGGTCTGCCTTTATATAGGAGGTCTAGACCACGGGTCATACAATTGGTAACCGACTCTCATTGTCTATCCGAGTCTTCCTCTATCTTCTTGTCCAAGTTGTCCCCGATCGGCTTACACACCCGGGTCTTCTCGGCCACTGTCCGGCCCACCTTATGAGCCGCCAAGCTTCCTGGGCTTTAGGACCACCAGCTCACCTTGGGCCAGTGTACGAGCCACCAAGCATAACCCGGAGCCCTTAGGGCGGGTCATACCGCGGGGTTATATCCCCAACATTAGGCCCTAGGTTGATTTGAGCTTGCTCACTTCACCCTCTTGTCTTGCTCTTTTGGCGAGTCGCCCAGAATGACCCGCCATGATGTCACGTTGACCCTGCAGAAAAGATTCACTGACGTACTCACCAAATCTTCACATTAAGTGACCATCCCGAAAATTGAGGCGTCCGCCTCGGTCGAAACTTTTCCGTCGCCTGGATTTTCGCGCTCATTCTACCTTCTCCTTTTAAATAAGACCGCCCCAGGCGGTTTATTACTTCTCCCGCTCGCTTCCTCGTATTCCTCCTCTTGACGCAACCGCTTCCATCACTTCCAGCTCCGGCGCCGCCTCCGCTCCGTCGACGACAGGCCGCTGCATCAACCTGTGCGAACCAGAGTTTCATCCGCGTTTCACTACACCGTCGCCGGTAGGCCCGTGCTTCTCCTTAGATCCATTACCGCACCGGTAGGGTTTGTAGAAAGCCCATCGCTTTCGCGCGGGTTCTTCCGACGCCGTTGCTCGGGGTCCTCCGACGTTGGCCGCACCCTTGATGCTCATCCCGGTCGCGCCGCCGCGCATGGGCGGTCGTGCACAATGCACGGGCCCATCGCGGCTCCTTCTTACCGTTTCAGTTTTCCTCTGCTTCACCTGTTCTTCGCTAGGTCTAAAAATAGGAACCTTTGTCTTGCTTTTGTAGATCCATAAATATAGCGGTAGTTTGTGAAATATGTTTTCCAGGACTTAGCCAAAATTTCCCCCCTCGTTTGCTAGCTTGACCCGCTACACTGCGTCGGCTCTCATCAGCCAAAGTATAGCATCTTATACGTACAATGTTTAAGCTCGTAAGTCGCCATAGATTTTAGTATCCTCTTGACTCGACGAGTTTTAATTTTCACAATCTTTGAACCGGCAGAATGTCTCATGCCTCGAACTCCTGTAACTGGGTCGGGTGATGCGTTACGGAAGAGTTTTTGATGGACTTTGTTCATGCTGGCACTCTCCCTTCCAAAGATGTCATCCACTGGCGGGTCTCGGGTGATGAACTGAAGCCCGTTCCCCAAGAAGGAGAGGTGGTCGTTTTCTCAGACCATATTGAGCAGGGTTTCGTGCCTACCGGCTGAAAATTCTTCCACGATGTCCTTCATCTTTACAAACTCCATCCTCAAGACCTCGCCCCCAATTCCGTCTCAAACATCTACAACTCTCAAGTATTGTGTGAAGTCTATCTACAAGCCAAGCCGTCGGTAGGCCTGTTTTGGGAGTTCTTCTATGACAACTGCCAAACTGAAGTGAAGGCTGGTCCAAGTCTCGAGCTGGGTGGAATTTCTATCCAGAGGCGCCGGGACATCACCTTTCCGGCTATGCAGATGCCGAGTCACCCAAAGGACTGGAATAAAATGTGGTTCTATTGCAAAGATACTTCTCCAGAGGGTGAATGTCCAGTGCCGGGTTACCGTCCTTCCCGGCTCAAGACAACTTCAGAGCTTCCTGGCCGGCTATTAGCTTCAGAGTCCGCAAGATATGAGCCGGCTCATGCCAAGATTAGGGCCCTCATGGCCAACGACTTAACCGGACTGGACTTGATCCGCTACTGGATGTCTTGGCGGATCATGCTGTTAAGCCACAGAAGCCACCTTATGTGCGAGTACAAGGGCGAATACGACAGCTCACTCTGCTTCAGCCGGTCAACCTTGACAGAAGACGACATCACCACTGCTATCAGGAGTCTCGTTCATGAGACATCCGGAGCCTGCAGCGCTATCGGGTTAATCCCCTTTAGTGCCCTTAATCCGGCCCCAGATGTAAGGTGATTTCTTCCCATCCGTCTCTTGGACCTTACTTGTACCTTGCTGATCTACTGCCCTTAACCGGCTTATTCTTTCAGGCCGACTCTGACTTCTGGAAGAAGGAGTACATCCCTCCCTTGAAGAAGACCAAGAAGAAGGCCCCGACTAAGAAGACCAAGAAGGACGCCCCGCAAGAGGGATGGTTTGACCCGCCACAATCATCTGTCTCAGAGGTAAAATTTTAGCTGTCTTCTCATACTTTGTCTTCTCATTTGACTAACACCTATTTTACTCACAGGATGATGTGGAGACCAGCCGCGCCAACGCCCCTGAGGTAATCTACGTTTCTTCCGGCTTAGAATATTTTGTCCCCCGGAAGCCACGGAGGGTTATGGAAAAGTTCCTCTCTCTCATCCTCTTGCTTATCTAGACCCTCAATTTCTTTTAAAAAGCAACAATAGGCTGATCGTCGTTAGACCCGGAGCGCCGGCTCTACGGATCTTGCGTCCGGTTTACCGAACTCCCCGGCTCCAAAGAAGCGCCCTGCAGAGGTATGTATCTCTTGTCTGACTGATTTGCTTTCCATTTCAATATTGCCTTATCTTTTCTCAACTATCTCTCGGAGGTCACCTTCCTCTCGCGACTCTACGGCGACCGCCCTGCCACCTCCTAAGATCAATCCGCTGTAAGTATTTCCTTTAACCGTGCATTTCTGTTCCCTTTGGCGGCTGTAATCCTTGGGTTCTGACGTTCGTGCTCTCCAGGGCTCAAGCGAAGCGTCGAAAGACGAACAAGTCCTCCCCTAGCCCTGCAGCCCAAGAGCCGGAGCATGAACAACCGGACGAGTCACGACCGGATGTGGATCCGCCAGCCGCATCTATTGGGCCGGCTGTTGAAGATATCATCCCAGAGAGCCCTCCAAGGGATCCTTCGAAGCCACCAAGTCATGCCTAGATGACCAAGAACGCTGCCACTCCGGACGTCGTGATCACCGGCTCTGGCTTCCAGTCTCCCCTGTCTCACGTGCTAACCAAGCATAAAGAGCCGGCTGAAGCCTCGAAGAAGTTGGAGTTTGAATCTTCTGACTTTGAGAAGATGACAGTCGAAGAGCTTCATGCCGGTTATGTGAACCGGATTTCCACCAGCCGGGATCTAGAGTTTTGACTGGTCAGTCTGATGAAGAAAAAATATGAGGTACTCCTTTTCCTATTATAACCTTCCTTAGACCCCAAGGGCCGGCTCAATCTAGTACAAAGTTGAACCGGGTCTTTCATGATCTTCCTTGTAGAAAATCCAAATCCGTATCCCCCAAGGGCCGACTCAATCTAGTCCAAAGTTGAGACGGGTTTTTCAGTGCCAAAATGTCTGAAAATAGACATTAGCCCCCAAGTGTCATACATATTGCTTGTGATCTGTTTGGAGACTTGCCTACTGATGTTATGCTTTAACATGCCACAGGAAACTTTAGCTGAAGTCGGGTCATAGTTGACGGATCTGAAGACCAATCTGGCAGCTCAACAAACGGCTTGAAGTGCCACAGACGAGAAGTGCCAGCTCCTCTTTGAGGATTTGGCTACAATCAATGCCGACTTCACCGCCTTTAAAGAGTCAGCCGAGTCTGAGAAGGCCTCCTTGACCAAGCGGGTGGATGACGCCGATCATCGATTGATAGCTGTATCAGATGAACTCCAAGCCTTGAAGCGTCATATTACCAGAATGACAATCGCCCTCTTTGGTAAGTTTTTGATAACTTGTGCTTCAATGGTCATATAATACTTGTACTGGTGACTCACCATGAAATTTCTGATTTATGCAGGCCCTAGGAGCCGGCAACTGGCTTCTGAGAGTCTGTTGCCGTTGAAGACTATCTATACCCTGACGGAGCAGTTGTACTATGGTGCGGTGTGCACTATTAAAGCCGTGCAATATAAATACAAGATTCCTGCGACTCTCAAGGGCATCTTGGAGCTCTTGTCCACCATGCCCAAGCAGATTGCTGAGTTAAATAAATCAGCCGCCCGCCAAGGGGCGATTACGGGCATCAGCCGGGCCTTGGCTTTCTCTCCGGAGCTGACATCAGCCGAGCTGATGGATGGATTCCCTTCAAACAAAGACGACGGCTCTGAGTTCACCGATGCTGACTACAGCCGGTGCGTGAAGGATTCCAAAGTGTTGGCTTCCATCTTAGCTGAGGAAGCTGATCTAACGACCTACCAGGCGGCTTACGGTCCTGACCAAAAGAGAATCTACGGCCCTCTTTACGAGTGCAAGGACTTAACGCCTGCCCACAGTAAGGACCTCTTCTCTTCTGACCTTGACCCGTCTCCTTACTTTGAAGAAGGCTCTTTTGCGGCTCTAACAAACTGCAACTGGGACTTGGACAATCTTCATATCGGGGCCACCGAAGAGCTGGAGCAGGATGACCCGACAGCTAGCTAGTCCTTACTTTGAAAAACTTGTAACAGCCGACTCTCCATGACCCGCCGTGTGGCGTTGAAAAGACTTGTCCAAAATTTTGGGCTCCTCAGGGAGTGTATGTAATAGACTAGATGTCACTTTTGCTTCTGCTGAATCTTGTTCTATTACGCTGTATAAAATGATCCGGCTCTTCAACTGTCATTGTCTTTGTATGCTGCTTTGATCACTTATGTTGCTTTGTCAACATAGAAGACATCGGTGGCCAAGATTAGGTAAGCTACACCCGGAGGTGGTAAGCCCCCTTGGCAATCATGGCTAATCTGGTTAGCCGGGGATGGCATAAAGCCTGGCCGATAAGGCATTAGAAGCTATACCCGAAGGTAAGAAGCCGCCCTCCGCCGGTTGTTTAGGGTTAGATAAGCTACACTCGTAGGTGGGAAGCCCCCTTGGCAACCATGGCTAATCTGGTTAGCCGGGGATGGCATAAAGCCTGGCTGATAAGGCATTAGAAGCTATACCCGGAGGTAAGAAGCCGCCCTCCGCCGGTTGTTAGGGTTAGATAAGCTACACCCGGAGGTGGGAAGCCCCCTTGGCAACCATGGCTAATCTGGTTAGCCGGAGATGGCATAAAGCCTGGCCGATAAGGCATTAGAAGCTATACCCGGAGGTAAGAAGCCGCCCTCCATCGGTTTTTAGGGTTAGATAAGCTATACCCGGAGGTGGGAAGCCCCCTTGGCAACCATGGCTAATCTGGTTAGCCGGAGATGGCATAAAGCCTGGCCGATAAGGCATTAGAAGCTATACCCGGAGGTAAGAAACCGCCCTCTGCCGGTTGTTAGGGTTAGATACCCATCGGTAAAAAACTTCCTACAACCGCGGTTAATCATGTTAGCCGGAGATTTGGCATGAAGCCGACCGATAGGGTGTTAGAAGCGATACCCGTCGGTAAGAAGCCCCCTTCAGCAATATGGCGTAAACGCCGGCTGATAAAGCATTAGAAGTGATACCCGAAGGTAAGAAACTGCCCTCCGCCGCGGCTAATCATGTTAGCCGGAGATTTTGGCATAGAGCCTGACCGATAAAGCATTAGAAGCGATACCCGAAGGTAAGAAGCCACCCTCCACCGCAATTGATATATCAACTGGAATTTTTATGAACTCTTCTTGTATGAACAAAGATGTGTGAAATAGCAGAGGCCCCTTCTTGTAGGGATGCTACTTTATATATAAATATGATATGTACAATGATAGTGTACAATGGTGAGTCTCGACACCTTTAAGTGTAATAAGGCCGAAGATGCGCTATGTTCCATGGCCGGCGGGTCTCCTGACCCGCCATTTCTGAGTCGTCTCGGATATCAATGAGATAGTACGACCCATTGTTGAGATTTCTGCTGACCACAAAAGGTCCTTACCAAGGGGGAGATAACTTATGCATATCTGTCTGGTCTTGAATCAGCCGGAGCACTAAGTCACCCTCCTGTAACGTCCGGGTCTTTACCCTGCGGCTATGATAGCGGCACAGGTCTTGTTGATAAATCGCCGACTGGGCAGCCGCTAGCTCTCGTGCCTCTTCCAAAGCGTCCAACGCATCTTGACGTGTCGTCTCATTATCCGTCTCAACATAAGTCGTCACTCTTGGCGAGTCATGCCGGATATCACTTGGTAACACCGCCTCAGCACTGTACACCATAAAGAAAGGTGTATAACCTGTAGATCTGTTAGGGGTGGTTCTGATGCTCCATAAGACGGAAGGCAACTTTTCTACCCAACACCCGGGCGTTCGTTGCAAAGGAACCATAAGTCGTGGCTTGATGCCCCTTAAAATTTCTTGATTGGCACGTTCCGCCTGACCATTGGATTGTGGATGCGCGACCGCTGAAACATCAAGCCGGATGTGCTCCTCGTCGCAGAACTTTTTCATAGCCCCCTTCAACAAATTTGTGCCATTATCAGTGATGATGCTATGGGGGTAACCAAAACGGTAAATCAACTTTTTAACAAATTGGACCGCCGTAGCCGCGTCACACTTGCCGATCGGCTCCGCCTCTACCCATTTGGTGAACTTATCAACCGCCACCAAGAGGTGCGTTTTCTTATCCTTGGACCTCTTGAACGGTCCCACCATGTCAAGCCCCCAGACCGCAAACGGCCAAGTGATTGGTATCATCCTCAATTCTTGAGCCGGAACATGAGCACGTCGGCCGAACTTTTGACAGTCGTCGCACTTGCGGACCAGGTTCTCTGCATCTTTGTGAGCCGTCAACCAGAAAAAACCGTGCTGAAAGGCTTTGGCTAGTAAAGATTTTGAGCCGGCGTGGTGTCCATAGTCTCTAGCATGAATTTCATTCAATATTTGCCAGCCCTCTTCTAGTGAGACACAACGTTGAAAAACTCCAATCACGCTGCACTTGTGCAACTCACCATTAACCATTGTCATGGATTAAGAACGCCGGGTGATCTGTCTGGCCAGGTTTTCATCATCGGGTAACTTGTCCCGAGTCAAATAGGCCAGGTAGGGCACAGTCCAATCCGGGATAGCATGTAGAGCCACTACTAAGTCCCCCTCCGGGTCAGGAACAGCTAAATCCTCTTCCGAAGGTATCTTAACGGTTGCATGGTGTAAGACGTCCAGGAAGACATTGGGCGGCACCGGCTTTCGTTGAGAACCTAACTGTGACAACGCATCCGCCGCCTCATTCCTACGACGATCAATGTGATCCACCTGATATCCTTTGAAGTGACCAGTAATAACATCAACCGCCTGACGGTAAGCCGCCATCCGCGGGTCTTTGGAATCCCAAGTGCCCGAAACTTGCTGAGCCACCAGATCTGAGTCGCCCAAACAATGTACCCGGCTTAAAATCATCTTCTTGGCCACTCTGAGACCATGAAGCAGAGCCTCATACTCAGCCACATTGCTAGTGCAAGGGAACATCAACCGGAGCACATAACAAAACTTATCCCTTTAGGAGATGTCAAAACAACTCCTGCCCCTAAACCTTCTAACTGCTTGGATCCGTCAAAGTGTATAGTCCAGTATGTGTCATCCGGCTTTTCCTCGGGGGCTTGACATTCCGTCCAATCATTTATAAAATCCACAAGAGCTTGGGACTTGATGGCCATACGAGGCACATATTTTAGATTAAGATATCCCAACTCCAATGCCCACTTAGCAATCCTTCTAGTGGCTTCTTTGTTCTGGATTATGTCCCCCAACGGAGCAGAACTAACCATGGTTATCTGGTGCCCTAAAAAATAGTGCTTTAATTTGCGGCTGGCCATGAAAACCCCATATAGAAGCTTTTGACAATGTGGACATCTTTGCTTGGACACCGTCAGGACCTCACTGATATAATAAACCGGCTTTTGAACCGGATACTCCTTTCCAGATTCCTTGCGCTCGACCACAATTGTAGCGCTCACTGCCCGATTATTAGCCGCCACGTATAGAAGTAACGGTTCTTTCTCAGCTGGAGCATCCAGCACCGGCGGCTCAGCCAACTGTTTTTTGAGCACCTCAAGTGCTTCAGTCGCCGCCTTGCTCCAGACAAGTTTGTCTGTCTTCTTCATCATCTGATATAAAGGAATAGCCTTCTCTCCAAGGCGTCTTATGAAACGGCTCAACGCGGCGATCTACCCCGCCAAGCACTGGACATCGTTAATACGGGCCGGCTCTGCCAGAGAAGTGATAGCTTTGATTTTATCCGGGTTAGCCTTAATGCCACGTTGAGAAACCAGAAATCCCAGGAGCTTGCCAGACGGAACACCAAAAACACATTTAGTCGGGTTAAGCATCATCTTATAGACCCGGAGATTATCAAAGGTTTCCTTTAAGTCGCCCAAAAGGGTCTCCTTCTTCTTGGATTTGATCACGATGTCATCTACGTAAGCATGGACGTTGCGGCCAATCTGACTGTGAAGGCTGTTCTGCACACATCGATGATAAGTCGCGTGGGCACTCTTGAGCCCGAAAGGCATAGATACATAACAGAAAGCCCCGAAAGGTGTAATAAAAGTCGTCTTCTCATGGTCTTTAACCGCCATCTTGATCTGATGATAGCCTGAGTAAGCATCCAGGAAACACAAGCTTTCACAACCCGTCGTAGCATCAATGATTTGATCAATATGAGGGAGGGCAAATGGATTAGCCGGACAAGCCTTGTTAAGGTCCATGTAGTCCACACACATACGCCACGTGCCATTCTTCTTGAGCACCAGCATCGGATTAGCCAACCACTCCGGGTGAAACACCTCAACAATGAAACCCGCTGCCAAGAGCCGGGCAACTTCTTCCCCGATGGCCTTGCGTCTCTCCTCATTAAACTACCGTAGAAACTGCTTAATTGGCTTAAACTTCGGATCCACATTAAGGTTGTGCTCAGCGAACTCTCTCGGTACACCCAGCATGTCAGAAGGTTTCCATGCGAAGATGTCCCGATTCTCACGGCTGAATTCGATGAGCGCGCTTTCCTATTTGGGATCCATGTGAGCTCCAATGATGAATTGTTTGGATGGGTCGCCCGGAGTGAAATCTACCACCTTAGTATCATCCGCTGAAAACTTAAGGGGCGGCTCAACCTCCGTGGTAGGCTTTTTTAGCAGGGTCATATCCTCCGGGTCAACATTCTCCTTATAAAATTTAAGCTCCTCTTGAGCGCAACTGGATTCTGCGTAAGCCGCATCCCCTTCTTCGCACTCAATAGCCATATTTCGGTCACCATGAACAGTAGTGGTACCATTTAAACCGGGCATCTTGAGTTGTAAGTACACATAGCAGGGCCTGGCCATGAACTTAGCATAAGCCGGTCGTCCAAACAATGCATGGTAAGGACTCTTGATCTTGACCACTTCAAACCACAAGGACTCCACCCTGTAATTATACTCGTCACCAAAAGCCACCTCCAAAGAAATCCTGCCCACTAGACACGCTGACTTCCCTGGCACCACCCCATGAAAAACGGTGGATGAGGGCTTTAAATCCTTATCAAGCAATTTCATCTGCCGAAAGGTATCGTAGTAAAGGATGTTGATACTACTGCCTCCGTCCATCAGTACCTTGTTCACCATCTATCCTCCCACTTGGGGGGCCACAACCAAAGCTAGCTGCCCTGGGTCAATCGACATGTGGAGGGTGATCCTCCCGGCTCCACGTTATGTCATACTCCAACCATATTAAATATTGCGGTAGAGCCGGCGCAACTATATTGACCGCCCGCTTGTGCAACTTCTGGTCCCGTTTGCTGAGGCTGGTCGTGAAGACATGATACTGGCCGGAACTGAGCTATTTCGGATTACTCTGATAACCAGACTGATTACACTGTTGCTGATTGTTGTTACGAGAATGCTGCTGGTGTCCTCCTTGATTACCTTGACCTGGGTGACCAGACCCTGAGCCGCCGGACCCAAAACCGGCCCCTGACCCGCCATGCCCAGAGCCGCCCGGCGAGACACCGTCCTGATTGTTGGGGTGTGTAAAATGATTCTTCAGTTTCTGCATGAAACAACACTCTCCCCATGTGTGGTTCGCCGACTTATCGGGCTAGCCGTGATCCGGACAAGGACCCTTGAGCGCCTCCTCCAAATTAAAGGCATGCATGTCCTTATTAAAAGGTGACCTAAACCTCCTATTGCCCTTGGGGTGATTCTGATTGGTACTTGCATTGGCCACCAGTTCTGACCCAGCCTCAGGATTCTTACGTTTGCTCTGGCTACCATTGTTTTCCATACCCTTGCTCTGATTGCCCTTGTTGCCTTGGCCGGCCTTCTCCTCGTCGGAGCCCGGATCCTTCATGTTGTCAGAGTCGGCGTATTTCGTGAGAGCCGTCATGAGCTCTCCCATATCTTGACATGTGCGCTTGAGCCGACCAAGCTTCTGCTTTAGCGGGTCAAAGTGGCAGTTCTTCTCTAGGATCGGTACTGCCTGAGCCGCCGTGATCTGCTCCGAAGAGTGGATGATGGTCGAGACCCGCCATACCCAATGATGACCTAACTCATTCTCCTGTTGAACACAATGATCAAGATCCACGATGGTCATGGGCTGTTTACACGTTCATTGAAAGTTTTTAGTGAATCTGGCTCTCAGCTCTGCCCATGAGTTGATGGTATTGGGTGGCAATCCCTTTAACCATGTGCGGGCCAGGCCTTCAAGCATCATGATGAAGTATTTGGCACAAACTGCCTCACTGACGTCCAGCATCTCCATGGCTAGTTCATAACTTTCCACCCAAGCCTCTGGGGGTAAATCAGCGGTGTAATTTGGACCTTTGTAGGGCCCATTGAAATCCTTTGGCAGCCGCTCACTCCGCAGAGCCGGTGATAAACATGGCACCCCCCCACTCTGGTGGTTCCTCCAACTCCTACTGACACGGATGGCGTGGGCTCCTGGCGAGCCGCCTCGGCTAAAGCTGTCATCTCTTGCTGGCCTCTTGCACGATTTCCGAATGCTTGTGTATCCACAGCCGGCCGATGACCCGTTGGAATCTCTCGGTGCCGGTTGCTGCTGGAACCCGCCAGCGACTCGTAGCATTGGCTAAAACTCTGGCTAGGGAGAGGGGTTGAATGAACATAACTCCGGCTATAGGTGTACTTTTCCTGCTGGGCCATCGCCGTCTGCAAGTATCCAATGGCATTTTGCACATCCTCCGCAAAGGGCGCCTCATCCGAAATAGGAATTGTTTCGAGTCGGGTGGCTGCTGCCACCATATTCTCGGCTGGGTTAGAATAATGACCCGCCGGTGTTGGAAAGGCCGCAGGCGAGGCCTGATTTCGCCGGGGCGGTTGAGTCACTGGCAGAGCCGCCGGGCGGCTTCCAGGTGCATCCGCTGTTCGCCCTGTCCCTGGCATGTTGAAGAGGTTTCTTGCCTCATAACATTCCGACAGACGGGATTGATGCCTCATCCGATGAACCATGGCTACCGATTGTTGCTCTAGTCTAAGACAGAAAGCGTCTATCTTGATGTGTTCTGCCTCTTTCCCCATCTGGGCTTTTAACTCAGCCATCCTCTGCTGCTCTTCTGCCATCCGGTCCTTGATCCTTGCAATCTCCAAGTTCCTAGCCGCTTGATTGTCCAGTGTAACGTCAGTAGCCATTAGGGCCACGAGCTCGTCCATCAGATCCAAAAGAACTTGAGCCGGCGGCGGCGGGTTATCGCCTGAGGTGGCGGCCCCTCCGGGCATACTATTCGTGCCTGGGACTGACCCCGCCATGAACACGGCAGTATGAACCGGCGGCCCAAGATCGTCCGCCTTAGAGCGATTCGACTCAGGGCAGAGCTCATCGTAGCCCCCGAGCCCGCCGTTGTGAAGCCTGTAGACTGACTCTGTTTCTCCGCTTGAAGATTCGTCCTCTGAGTAAACGAGAGTTTCTTGTGATCCGGAAGCTTCCAGATCCATACCTTGAGTAAAGCCCACGAAGACGTGCTTTTGGCCCGGGCTAACGCGGGCGGGTTGCACACTATGAGTAGGTTGCAGACGCCGAGCCAGCTCGGCGAGGTTGGTGCAGATGTCCGGCCCGGGTGTTGCTCCATCAACTTTTCCGATGAACATGTGGATCCCACCGAATGGAACCCAGAAGCCATACTCCACAGAGTCGGCATCAAGCCCCCAGCCGGCGTCGTCGATGTAAAGCTGGCCGCGACGACTCTTGCTCATCCTACCAACCACGTATCCCTCGAGCCCCGGGAGAGAGCCCTTTGAGAACTCAACACCACCGAGCGCAAGCCCCATGCTGGGCGCCAACTGTCATGGTTTTGTCATGGTAGATGTTCGGGTAAACGGACTTCGGTTCAAGTTCATTGCTAATGTGATGGACTCAAAGGGGTTGATGGGGATGAAAGACACGGATTTACCCAGGTTCGGCCCCTCAACTCAAGGTAATAGCCTATGTCCTACTTGTGTTTGTATTGCTTGATGTATCGATTACAAGGGAGCTGAAGCTTGACCTAGTATTTGACAACCTGATCTCTAAGTCGCCCCGGGTCTGCCTTTATATAGGAGGTCTAGACCATGGGTCATACAATTGGTAACCGACTCTCATTGTCTATCCGAGTCTTCCTCTATCTTCTTGTCCAAGTTGTCCCCGGGCGGCTTACACACCCGGGTCTTTTGGGCCACTGTCCGGCTCACCTTATGAGCCGCCAAGTTTCCTGGGATTTAGGACCACCGGCTCACCTTGGGCCAGTGTACGAGCCGCCAAGCATAACCCGGAGCCCTTAGGGCGGGTCATACCACGGGATTATATCCCCAACAGGTATCGGTAATGATGACGTCCTGAATAATTGAATCGTCAATGGCCGTTGAAGGGCTTGGTGGCTTAGAGTTGGTCCTCGGAGGACTCTCAGTTGTCGTCTCATGGGCCGTCGGCTCGTCAGAACGACGAGCATCTTCAAGCATATCCTTTGAGACAACAGAGGGATCAACATGTGCAGCCAGAGAGTCCGACTTGGTAGCCTCTGGTTCTATGGCAGTAGGGGGCGAGGTAGACCCGCCGGTTTTCCTTCGTTTTGCTTGAGCCCTGGAAAGCATAGAAGGTTATTGTATAAAGTTCAAGGATAACAAAGATAGGATGCAAGCATCAAAGCACATACTCTGGGTTGATCTTCAGAGGCGATAGCTTGGTTGCCATAGAGTCGCCTAATGAAGGGGGCGATTCCTGAAAGCAGTTAAAGCATTATAAAGACAGAGTAAAGTTGTAAGGCAAGGTTGACAAAATTAAACCAAGTGAAACAAATACCTCAGTCGGACGTTTCCGTTGAACCGGAGAGTGGGACAAACCATCCATAAGATCTTCAGAGTCGGCGCTCCGGGTCTGGCGTCAGGAGAGTTGCTATTGCTTTTTCAGAAGAAAGTTGGGGTCTAAATAAGCAAGAGGATGAGAAAATGGGACTTTTCGGACGATCCGTCGTATCTTCCTTGGTGGAAGATGTTCTGAGTCAGATGAAACATAGGTTACCTCAGGAATGTTGGTGTGGCTTGTCTCTGTTTCGTCCTGTGAAGTTATTTCTATCAGTAAGGTGCATAGTAAGACGGTCAAGAGAGTTCAAGTACTACCTCTTGAGGTGCAGGTTTCTTCTTTTGGCCACCAGCCTTATCCTTCGATTTCTTCGGAGTAGGAACGTATTTCTTTTTCCAAAAGGTGGAGTTAGCCTGAAAGTGACAGCCGCTGAAAGAGGTTAAAGACTGCAAACATACATGGATAGCTAACATGGAAGTAAGGAGATTGAGAGTCACCCTTACATTTGGGGCCAGGTTTGCGGCACAGAAGAGTGGTAGTCCAATGGTGCGGAAGATCCTTGAGAATCATGGACAAGGCTTTTGATGGTGGCAACGATGTTGTCTTCTGACAACGTGGTAGGATTAAAGCAGAGGGGGTCATTTGCATCACCCGTATATTCATACATGAGATTGCTTCTCCGGCTCAGAGGCATGACTCTCCAAGAGATCCAGCAGTGGGTCAGAACAATCCCTGTCAGACCATTGGCCATGAGGGCTCTAATGTTGGCGTAATCCGGAGCATACTTCGCCCATTCGGAGGCCGACATCCGGTCAGGGAGTTCGGTTGTGGTGCGGAGCCGGGTCGAACGATAACCCGGCAATGGACGTTCTCCCTCTGGAGAAGTGTCTTTGCAATAAAACCAGGTTTTGTTCCAGTCCTTGGGGTGACTTGGCATTCGAACATCCGGAAAGGTCATATCCCGTCTTCTTTGAATGGAGACTCCGTCGAGCTCCAAGCTTGGGCCAGCCGCCACTTCTGTCTGGCGATTTACGTAGAAAACTCACGGAAGAGGTCGACTGACGGCTCTTCTTATAAGTAAACTTCACAGAGGATTTGGAAGTTGCACATATTTGAGACGGAGTTGGGTGCAATATCTTGAGGATGCAACTTGAAGAAATGAAGGACGTCTCGGAAAAATTTAGAGCCGGACGGGCTGAAACCACGTACAAGGTGGTATGCGAATATGACTACTTCACCCTCTTGGGGGATGGGTTTCTTCTCATTGCCTCGAACCCGCCAATGAAATACATTTTTGGCTAGCAAGGTCCCATGCATCTACGAAATCCTTCAAAAACTCCTTAGAGACTGCAGAGCCGACCCTGTTACAGGAAGAGGACGCATGAGGCATAGTGGCGTCTTAAAACTGTGGAAAGTAACAGTGCACGGCGAGTTAGAAGGTGACAGACAACTAAGGGCGGTTGAAAAAATTTAAGTTCTATGAAGCTAAGCCGCCGGTGCAGTTTATAGCGAGAGCCACAAGTTTATATGGCGGGTTAAGCTGTCAGAGAGATGAAGCAAAATACAACTAAGTGTGGAAAACAGGTTTCACATGCTATCTTTACAATTGCAGATCTACAAACAGAGGAAAAACTGATTCATTTCAAACCTAATGATGAACTGGGGAAGAACCGGCCAAGTTCGAGGGCAATAAAAGGAAGCAACTATGGATCTGCATAAGGCTATTGGTGATTTTGCACGATCTACCGCAGCGAGAGGATGGACATTACAAGATTTACTATGCTATATGTTGTTTGGCATTACGAAGAACCTGCAATCTAATGGGGCCGAAGAACTCCATAGATTTGTCACACTAGGCTACAGATATAGGGGATAGAGAAAGACGTGTTGAAAGTGATGCGGCGGTCGCGGGCAATGCTCTGGTCCATTCAGGTTGATGCAGTGGCCTAGGGCGATGGCGGCAAGGAAGCTTCACTGAAGCAAGGGAGCTCGGGGGCGACAGCGTCGAGAGGAAGAAGAAGAGGCAAGGCGGCGGAGGAAATGAGAAAGACCTTTCGCGGCATTATTTAAGAGGCTAGAAAGTGGAAACGGGCGCGGGAATCAAGGCGACGGAAACTGACCGACCGAGACGAACGCCTCGATTTTCGGCCAGCAGTTTAATGATGAAAAGATCCGTTGTGGTCGTTAGGGAATCTTTTTGGCATATCCGGTATGATGTCACGGCGGGTTACATATCTTACTTTCAGGTGATGAAGAGTGAGACTTGCCGCCAAATAAGATGGAAGATTGACATGAGCAAGCTCCAATCAACCTGGGGCCTAATGTTGGGGATATAACCCCATGGTAAGACTCGCCTAGGTGGGACCGGGACATACCTGGCAGCTCATAATCCATACCAAGGCAGATGGGCCAAGAGACGTAAGCCTGGCCATATGACGGCTTACCAAGATGGGCCAAGACAAGGCCCGAACGGAAGGTGGCATGAAGACCCGGGCGGTTAAGCCGCCCGAAGGCGGCTTGCCCAAGATGGTAAGGCGACTTAGAGATAGACTCAGATACATTGTAAGAGTCGGTATGAGACTTGTGTAACCCGTGGTCTTGGCCTCCTATATAAAGGCGAGACCCGGGGCGACTTAGACAGAAACCAACTAATCGAGAACTAGGTCAAGTGAATCCGCTCCCTTGTAATTGATACTCCAATCAATACAACACAAGCAGGACGTAGGCTCTTACCTCTTTTTGAGGGGACAAACCTGGGTAAACTCATGTCCTTCGTCCCAACCAACCCCTTTGAGTCCATCACCTTAGCGATGGCCTCGAACGTAAGTCCTCGGACATCTGCCGTGACAAAACTACTACATGAGTGCTTGCCAGCAGTGTTTTAATTTCTTCTAACGCAGTCGCTGTTTCGTCTGTCCACTCAAAAATTTTGGTCTGTTTCACCAGTCTATAGAGTGGTAAAGCCTTTTCCCCGAGGCGGGAGATAAAGCGACTTAGCATCGCGACACAGCCAGCCAACCTCTAGACATGCTTTAGCTCTGTGGGGATTGCACGTTCTGATAGAGCGCGGATCTTAGCCGGATTTTCTTCTATTCCTCTATGGGAGACGACGAATCCGAGCAGTTTACCAGCAGGAACTCCTAATAAGCATTTCTCTGGATTGAGTCGTATGTCATACTCGCGTAGGCTGGCAAAGGTTTGCCTTAGGTCATCGATCAACTGGCTGACGTGTTTGGTTTTGATTACCACGTCGTCCACGTATGCCTCGATTGTTTTACTGACTTGTGTTGCGAGACAAGTCTGGATCATGCGCTGGTATGTAGCCCTAGCAGTTTTTAGCCCAAAGGGCATCGTGTTGAAGAAGAATGGCCCGTAGGGGGTGATGAATGTGGTTGCAGCTTGGTCGGATTCCTTCATTTTAATCTGATGGTATCCGGAATAAGCGTCAAGGAAATACAACGAGTCGTGTCCGGCTATGGCGTCAATAATCTGGTCTATGCGCAGTAAGGGGAAAGGGTCCTTAGGGCAGGCTTTGTTGAGGTCTTTAAACTCGACGCACAGCCGCCAGGATTTGTCTTTCTTTGGTACCATCACCAGGTTTGCCAACCATTCGGGGTGCTTAATCTCCCGAATGAATCCGACCTCTAGCAGTTTAGCTAATTCTTCACCCATAGCTTGTCATTTGGGCTTGGAAAAGCGACGCAAAGTCTACTTAACGGGCTTGAAGCCTGCAATGATGTTCAGACTATGTTCTGCTAGCCGCCGCAGGATTCCGGGCATATCAAAAGGATGACAAGTGAAGATGCCCCAGTTTTCCCATGAAAATGTCCACTGTGCCTCGTCCACTATGGGATCGAGCTGAGCTCTGATGGACATTGTCTTGTTGGGGTCCGTCGGGTGCAATTGAAATTTGACGATTTCCTCTACAGGTTTAAAGGATGTAGGTTTGGGCCTTTTGCTCAGGATCACATCGTCCTTGTCAACTGTCCAACGAAGTGCGGTTAGTTCTTATGCATCGAAGGTCTTAGCTAGTGCCTCGAGGGCGAGTGCTGCTATTTTGTTTTCAGCTCGAAGGGCTATGTTCGGATCACTGGCGATTGTGATTACTCCGTTTGGTCCTGGCATCTTGAGTTTCATATAACGGTAATGTGGTATAGTCTGGAATTTTATGAAGGTGTCACGTCCAAATAGGGCGTGGTAGCCGTTGGGGAAGGGCACGATATGAAAGAGGATTTCTTCGGATCGGTAGTTTTCTGGCGTGCCGAACACTACGTGTAGGATGATACATCCTGAACAATGCGCCTATTTTCCCGGAATGATTGCCCAAAAAGTCGTGTTGCTATGCTCGAGGCGAGATCGGTCGAATTGCATTTTTTCCAAGATATCTTCGTAGATCAGGTTTAAACCACTCCCACCGTCCATTAGCAACTTGTGTAGCCTGAAGCCATCGATGATGTGGTTCGGGACTAGTGCGGCCGGTGAATGACCGGGAAGAATGGCTGGTCGGTCAGTATATCTGAAGGTAATGGGTATATTTGCCCATGCACTTGTTGCTGCCACATGGTAGACCCGCTCGAGTTCTTTAAGAGCTCTTTTCCTCCTGTTCCTTAAGGGGAAAGTTTTGTAGATCGTCAGGACTTCAGCGTTATATTCGGGTGACAATGTGGAGCGCCTATTCGGCGGTAGCACCTCAAGAATGGCATCACCGCTTTTTGCGACCTGCCTGACGACCCAGCAAGCTCTAAGGTTGTGAGTCGGGCTTGTGTTCAACAATACGGAATGTATAGGGCATGGTTTGTCCAATAGTCCGTCAAGGACAGTATTGGCCCCTGTAAGGGGCCTGTTTCTCTTTTCGGCGGGTACAAATCTGGCTGGCCACTTCGGAGGTATCCTCTTCTTCCGATCTCCTCTAGGGTACTCGGTGAGGATTGGTTCCAAAAATAGCCGTTCGGCTTGCCAAGCGCTTTCCATGGCACAATATTTTTGTACCAAGTCTGACAACTCGGAAAAGTCACGAATATGTCGATGAGCCAGGGCGTTGAGAATCCCTTCGTCATGGCAGTTGCGATTGAAGGTTGCCATGATCTCCTGATCACTGAGGCCCCGTACTTTGTTTCTAGCGAGGAGGAGTCAAGCCGAATAATGATGGATCGACTTTCCTGGTAACTGACATCCCGTAAGTCCGAAGACTTGGGCTCTGTTGCGATGCTGAAGTGATCGGCTTGGGTGGTGGGTGGGAAATTTTTTGACTCCACGCTACGGTGTGAGTTCAGAATCATGGACTCCGAGTTGTGTGCTAGATCAGGGACCGATGTCGGTCTGTCTTCGGGTCGAACTCCGGTGTTTAGATTGCAAGCAAGGTCTTGGTGATTGGAGACTGGGGTATAAACCGTTTTTAATTTCGGTCGCTGGGGGGACGAGCCCCCAGCCAGACACTCGGCGGTGGCGACTAGGTGGGTGACCGTGGGGACATGAATCTCCCTATCATCGGGTTTAAGCCCGAGCCGGTCATAGAACGAACCCTGGTCATCAGACATACACATGGTTTCAATCCGATTGAATAGCTCGTTTAAAAACGAGGCGATGGTAGGATGTGTGTCGCTAAAGCGAGTGGAGTCAATATGCAGTGTCGTAGTTCTGGAGCCGCACGAAAACGGATCCGGGTCCTGTTTAGCCATGGTGGATTCGATCATAACAGTCGGATTGGGCATTCTAGACAGCCTAGGGGTGATGACTTCATCGGAAGCGGGGCCCGGTGTCTTCGTCGTCGGGATCTGCGGGCTCCTTTATGAGAATCAAGGGTTCTATCAAGACAAGTTCTCCCCGTGAATCAGCGACGAACTCTAGGGTTCCGAACTTGATTCTTTGATCGGGAGAAAAGTTTCCGATCTCGACGAGATGTCGCCGCTCGTGAGAATCTGATCAGGGATGAGAATACTGGCTGCAGATCTCGTTGCTTGTGACAAGGCGAGCCATCGATTCCTTCAGTGATCATAGCGGAACTCTCAATGAAAGCACCAATGTCGATGTCAAAACTGGTGGATCTTGGGTAAGGGGTCCCGAGCTATGAGACTAGAATCGATGGTAACAGGAGACGAAGGAGACGATGTTTACCCAGGTTCGGTCCATCCGATGGAGGTAATACCCTACGTTCTGCTTGATTGTATTGATGATATGTAGGTTACAGAGTTGATCTACCTCGAGATTGAATAGTTAAACCCTAGATGAGCTGTTCTCTGCCCTACAACCTAAAACCCTCTGGCTTATATAGACACCGAGGGTACCTAGGGTTTACACATGGTCGGTTGCACATCAAAGGAAAAAACATGCCTATCTATTGTCGACAACTTGGAGGACACGCCACGTCTCCTTGAAGCTTCCCCTCTGGCGACGGGGCCTTTGATCATCCTATGTTCATCCAGCGGCCCACATAGTCTGGCCCATGAGAAACAGGTCGGCTATCCGAGGACCCCTTAAACCAAGACTCCCTCACTCGCCATACCATATTTTTAAGACCGCAATGTCCACTCGCCCCTAAAGACGGGGTATCTAAATCGTTGAAGAAGCATGGGTTGGAGAATCACCCCACGCAAACACAGGCTTACAATCCATCATCACTGGCTCAGAGGATTGGAGAAACCAGGACAAGCCACAAAACAACACAGAAGAAGATGTGGAAGTCGTCGCACCAATAGTCGGCCAAAAGCTCTCCTTGAAACACACATGAACTGCCAAGATCTGAAGGGAACCAATAGACCTGGGAACAAAAACTCTCACATGCCCTTCATCGACGCCATATTGGACTTTGTCAAGATAGGGAGAGACCAAAGATATCTTATTCCAACACAACATCGTTGCCACCACCTCCTCGATGTCGCCATAGAAGCAAGAAAAAACTAACAAAAATATAACGAGACAGACATGTTTCCAGTCCTCTTGTCATCGATGAAGCTGCTAGGTAGAGAAGAGAAGGGGGTTAGGGCGACGAACGTTAGTGTTGGGAGCGCTCATCTAACCCCGATTTGGATTCGTTGTCACTATGGCTCATTGTCTCTATGGCTAGTGTTCCCCCGCTTGATGACCAACACATTTTTCTTCATATAATCTAGTTATGTACCTTTTTTCTTAGTGGTGATGGTCGATGTCCACCTCCGACCAGTGGTGAGCATCGAGGTGGAATTGACAATGACACGGGCTGACGGCAAGGATGAAGGGCACGCTGACAAGCACGAATGGAGGTGAACAAAAAAAGAACGGTCTGAAATGATGGTGATGATCCAGAGGAAGTGAAGTCAGAGATACTTGAGTTCTACCAAAACTTATACCTTTCCCAAGGTTACACAGATATGTCAAAACTTCTGTAGTTTGATCCTACTCGGGTAACAGAAGTTATGAATGATACACTTGAGAAATACTTTACCGTTGTAAGGCCAAAAGTGCACTCTTCCAAATGCCCATCAAAGGCACCAGGAGTTGACGGTTTCATTGTTGGGTTCTTCCAACGTCACTTGATTATACTTGGCAATGATATTATGATTGTCATTTTTGATTTTCTTTAAATGGTGGGGAAATTCTTGTGTGTCTAAATGATACATCCATTACCCCAATACCCAAGGTATGAAACCCACAAAAAATGCTTAGTTTCACCCTATTGCTCCATGCCCGGTTCTATACAAAATTGTAGCCAAGGCAAACCCTAATAGACTTTGAGGTATCATGGGCAAGATAATAGGGGCTGAGCAAAGTGCTTTTGTACTAGGATGCTTAATCATGGATAACTTCTTGATGGCATATGGAAGTATACATGCAATCAAGAAGTGGAGTAAATGTAAGAAGGTTACTTGCGCAATTAAACTTGATATGCTAAAAGCTTATGACCGCGTCGAATGGCATTATCTAGAAGCTGTGAGGATAAAGTTGGCATTCTGTGATAAATTTGTGCGTTTGATAACGAAGTGTGTATTATCAGTACGGTCTTCTATCAAGGTGAATGGCACACTACTTTCATATTTTACACCTTCCAAAGGCCTTCGACGGGGTGACCTTATGTCCCTATTGTTTTTTCTTAATTAGTGTTGAAGGGTTTAATATACTAATGAGCAATTTTGGCGGCACTCAAATTGACTGTGGTATTCGTGTGAGTGTTAGATCCCCTTGGATAAATCATCTATTTTTTACGAATGTTAATCTCATCTTCCTCGGTGCGCAGCCGGCAAATGTGGGCAGATTGAATGAAATTTTACGTATCTACGCAGAATGTTCGCGCCAAGTAGTGAACAAAGAGAGAATTTCTATTTATTTCATCCCCAATGCTACCCAACCAGTACGTGATGCCAAGAAACAAGAGTTCGGCATTTTGATAGAGGCATTCACACAGCGATATCTTGGCTTGCCAATGGCAGTGGGTCGACTCATTAGTGAATCTTTTAACCGCATTGGTGAGAGGAGCCGAGTAAATATGCAGGGTTGGGCGGAACGGTTTCTTATAGATGCGGAGAGGGAAGTTTGCTAAAGTCGGTCATCCAGGCCATTCCCACCGACAACATGTCTTGCTTTGAGCTTATTAAGAAAGTTTGAAAGCAACTTACATCTTCTATGTCACGTTTTTGGTGGAGCTGCTGGATTGACAAAAGATCTTTGCATTGGATGCCATATGAGAGGTTGTTCGCACTGAAAGAACAAGGAGGGATGGGATTCAAGGATTTTGGAACTTTTAATTTAGCTCTATTGGGCAAGCACGGTTGGCGACTCCTGACCCACCAGGACTCATTGCGTTCTCGAGTACTAAGAGGTAAATATTTCTCTAAGGGGGATTTTATGCGAGCATATGATCCTTCATCGGCGTCGACAACCTGGAAAGCAATCGTCGTAGGGCGCTCGACATTAGATATGGGGCTCATAAAACGAGTTGGGAGCGTCTAGACTATCTTGATATGATATGACCAATGGATACGTACTATAACGACACTCAAGCCCATCGACGGGGCCGATCAACTTCTTTTGGTCTTCGACCTCATTGATTATCTGTTGGAAATATGCCCTAGAGGCAATAAATAAAGTGTTTATTATTATATTTACTTGTTCATGATAATCATTTATTATCCATGCTATAATTGTATTGATTGGAAACACATTACATGTGTGGGTAAATAGACAACACTATGTCCCTAGTATGCTTCTAGTGAACTAGCTTGTTTATCAAATATGGTCAAGGTTTCCTAGCCATTGACATGTGATGCCATTTGATAACGGGATCACATCATTAGTAGAATCATGTGATGGACAAGACCCAAACTACAAAAGTAGCATATGATAGTGTCAGTTTATTGCTACTGTTTTCTCCATGTCAAGTATATGTTCCTATGACCATGAGATCATGCAACTCACGGACATCGGAGGAGTGCCTTGTGTGTATCAAATATCGCAACGTAACTGGGTGACTATAAAGGTGCTCTACAGGTATCTCCGAGGGTGTCTGTTGAGTTGGCATGGATCAAGACTGGGATTTGTTACTTCGTGTGACGGAGAGGTATCTCAGGGCCCACTCGATAATACAACATCACAATAAGCCTTGCAAGCAATGTGACTAAGTGTTAGTCAATGGATTTTGTATTACGGAACGAGTAAAGAGACTTTCCGGTAATGAGGTTGAACTAGGTATGGAGATACCGACGATCGAATCTCGGGCAAGTAACGTACCGAAGAACAAAGGGAACATCATACGGGATTAACTGAATCCTTGACATAGAGGTTCGACCGATAAAGATCTTCATAGAATATGTAGGAACCAATATGGGCATCCAGGTCCCGCTATTGGTTATTGACCGTAGAGGTGTCTCGGTCATGTCTACATAGTTCTCGAACCCACAGGGTCTGCACACTTATGGTTTGGTGACTTTTCGGTAGTATAGAGCTATGTATGGTGATGACCGAAGGTTGTTCGGAGTCCCAGATGAGATCCTGGATGTCACGAGGAGCTCCGGAATGGTTTGGAGGTAAAGATTCATATATAGGAAGTCCTGTTTTGGTCGCCGGAAAAGTTTCGGGCTAATCGGTAGTGTACCGGGAGTGCCGGGAGTGTACCGGGAGACCATCGCGAGGGGTATTTCGGCCCAAGAGGCTTCATGGGCTGTGGGATAATAAATACCAGCCTTTTGTGGACTGGTGGAAGTCCCACACAAGGCCCATGCGGCTAGGGAAGAAAATCCCAAAGGGAAAAGGTGGAAAAAAGGCCAAAAAGGAGGAATCCTAGTACTACTAGGATTGGAGGAGGAGTCCTCCTCTCCTCCCCACTTCGGCCGAACCAAGGAGGCTTGGACCTTGCACCAAGTCCTCTCCTCCCTGCCTCTTATATATACTGGAGGTTTTAGGGTTTTTGCACAGAATTTTCAGCCACGTGCTACCCGTTCCTTCAGTGCATAGTTTCTCCTCTAGATCGGATTTCTGCAGTGCTTAGGCGAAGCCCTGCCGGAATAGATCCACCACCATCGCCGGAGCGCCGTCACGCTGCCGAAGAACTCTTCTTCCTCTCCACTCCCTCTTGCTGGATCAAGACGGTGGAGATCGTCATCAAGCCGTACGTGTGCTGAACGCGGAGGTGCCGTCCGTTTGGCGCTAGATCGGAAGGACCGTGATCGAGTTCGCGGGACGGATTGTGATCAAGTTCGTGGGACGGATCATGATTGGACCCCGGGACGGATCGTGATTGGATCGCAGGATGCTCGGCGATTTGGATCGCGAAGACGTTTGACTACACCAACCGCGTTTCTTAACGCTTCCCGCTTAGCGATCTACAAGGGTACGTAGATCCACTCTCCCTCTCGTAAATGCTCATCACCATGGATAGGTCTTGTGTGAAGGTAGGAATTTTTTTTGTTTCCTATGCAACGTTCCCCAATGGTGGCATCATGAGCTAGGTCTATGTGTAGATGAGATCTCGAGTAGAACACAAAGAGTTTGTGGGCATTGATGCTTAGATTGCTTCCTCCCTTGGTCGTGTTTTGGTTCAGCGGTATTGTGAGATGAAGCGGCCCGGACCAACATTACTCGTATGCTTACGAGAGACCGGTTCCCTCAAACGCAACTTGTTGCATAGATGGCTTGCGGGTGCCAGTTTCTCTCACTTTAGTTGGATCGGATTCGATAAAGGTGGTCCTTGAGAAGGTTAAAAAGCAACTAGTGTATCACCGTTGTGGTTTTTGCATAGATGAGAATTGTTCTTTCTAGATACCCGTAGCAGCCACGTAAAACATGCAACAACAATCAGAGGACGTCTAACTTGTTTTTGCAGGGTATGTTGTGATGTGATATGGCCAATTACATGATGTGATATATGTGATGTATGAGATGATCGTGTGATGTATAGATTATCACGACTTGCATGTCCATGAGTACGGCAACCGGCAGGAGCCATAGGATTGTCTTTAATTATTGTATGACCTGCGTGTCAATCATTAAGAGCTATGCAATGCTTTACTTTATCGCTAAACGGTAGCAATAGTAGTAGAAGCATGTTGGGCGCGACAACCCCGATGGCGACACGTTGATGGCGATCAAGATGATGGAGATCATGGTGTCGTGCCGAAGACGATGGAGATCATGCCGGTGCTTTCTAGATGGAGATCAAAAGCACAAGTTCATGGCCATATCATGTCACTTATGATTTGCATGTGATGTTAATCCTTTTATGCACCTTGTTTTTCTTAGGACGACGGTAGCATTATAAGGTGATACCTCACTTAAATTTCAAGATGAATTGTGTTCTCCCCGAGTGTGCACCATTGCGAAAGTTCGTCGTGTCGAGACACCACGTGATGATCGGGTGTGATAGACTCTATATTCACATACAACGGGTGCAACCCAGTGTTGCACGTGCAGAACACTCGGGTTAAACTTGACGAGCCTAGCATGTATAGACATGGCCTCAGAACACAAGAGACCGAAAGGTCGAACATGAGTCATATAGTAGATATGATCAACATGATGATGTTCACCATTGAAGCCACCTCAACTCATGTGATGATCGGACTTGAGTTGGTGAATTTGGATCATGTGACACTCTGATGATATGAGGGATGTCAATTTGAGTGGGAGCTTTAGTAATTTGATTAATTAATCTCATTATCTTGAACAATAGTCTAAGTAAACCTTTGCATATTTATGTTGTAGATCAATGGCTCGCGCAGTAGCACCCCTGAATTTTAATGCGTTCCTAGAGAAAGCTAAGTTGAAAGATGATGGAAGTAACTTTGTTGACTGGGCCCGTAATCTGAGGATTATCCTCATGGCTTCCTAGAAACCATATGTCCTTGATGCACCGCTTGGTGACCAACCAGAAGACATGACCTCCGAAGACGTTAAGAACGCTTGGGAGGCACGTACTGGAGATTAACCAATAGTTCAGTGTGCAATATTGTATGGCTTAGAACCGGGACTTCAAAGACGTTTTGAACATCATGGAGCATATGAGATGTTCCAGGAGTTGAAGTTTATCTTTCAGAAGAATGCCCGGATCGAGAGGTATGAGACCTCCGATAAGTTATATCCTTGCAAGATGGAGGAGAACGGGTCTATTAGTGAACATATACTCAGAATGTTTGGGTATTCAACTCGTCTAGCGGAGTTGGGAATTGCCGTTTCGCCAGAGGCGATCACTAACAGAGTTCTTCAATCACTGCCACCTAGTTACAAGAGCTTTGTGATGAACTATAATATGCACGGGATGAACAAGTCGGTCGCCGAGCTGTTTGCGATGCTAAAACTCGCTGAGTCTAAAATCCAGAAAGAAATCAAGTGTTGATGGTCAATAAAACCACTAGTTTCAAGAAGAATGGCAAGGGCAAGGGCAAGAAGGGTAAAACCAAGAAAGATGGCAAAGCAGTTGCTACTCCTGTAAAGAAGCCCAAGCATGGACCTAAGCCAGAAACTGAGTGCTTTCATTGCAAGGGAACTGGTCACTCGAAGCGGAACTGCCCCAAGTAACTAGCTAACAAGAACGCGGCCAACAACAAACAAGGTATATATTGTTGGGGAGCGTTGCATGGGAAACAAAAATATTCTTACGCACACGCAGATCTATCCATGGTGACGAGCATCTACGAGAGGGAGAGTGGATCTACGTACCCTTGTAGATCGCTAAGCGGGAAGCATTAAGAAACGCGGTTGGTGTAGTCGAACGTTTTCATGATCCAAATCACCGAGTTTCCCGTGATCCAATCACGATCTGTCCCGCGATCCAATCACGATCCGTCCTGCGAACTTGATCACGATCCGTCCCGCGAACTTGATCACGGTCCTTCCGGTCTAGCGCCGAATGGACGGCACCTCCGCGTTCAGCACACGTACGGCTTGATGACGATCTCTGCCGTCTTGATCCAGCAAGAGGGTGCGGAGAGGAAGAAGAGTTCTCCAGCAGCGTGACGGCGCTCCGGCGATGGTGGTGGAGCTATTCCGGCAGGGCTTCGCCTAAGCACCGTAGAAATCCGATCTAGAGGAGAAACTATGCACTGGAGGAACGGGCAGCACGTGGCTAAAAATATCTGTGCCAAAACCCTAAAACCCACCAGTATATATAGGAGGAAGGGAGGAGAGGCTTGGTGCATGGGCCAAGCCTCCTTTGGTTTGGCCGAAGTGGGGAGGAGAGGAGGACTCCTCCTCCAATCCTAGTAGGACTAGGATTCCTCCTTTTTGGCCTTTTTTCCACCTTTTTCCCTTTGGGCTTTTCTTCCCAGCCGCATGGGCCTTGTGTGGGACTTTCACCGGACCACAAAAGGCTGTTAATTATTCTCCCAAAGCCCATGAAGCCTCTTGGGTCTAAATACCCCTCCCGGTGGTCTCCCGGTACACTACCGGCACTCCCGGTACATTACCGATTAGCCCGAAACTTTTCCGGCGACCAAAACAGGACTTCCTATATATCAATCTTTACCTCCGGACCATTCCGGAGCTCCTCGTGATGTCCGGGATCTCATCCGGGACTCCGAACAACCTTCGGTCACCACCATACATAACTCTATACTACCGAAACGTCACCGAACCTTAAGTATGCAGACCCTGCGGGTTAGAGAACTATGTAGACATGACCGAGACACCTCTATGGTCAATAACCATTATTGGGACCTGGATGCCCATATTGGTTCCTACATATTCTACGAACATCTTTATCGGTCGAACCTCTATGTCAAGGATTCAGTTAATCCCGTATGATGTTCCCTTTGTTCTTCGGTATGTTACTTGCCCGAGATTTGATCGTCGGTATCTCCATACCTAGTTCAACCTTGTTACCGGCAAGTCTCTTTACTCGTTCCGTAATACAAGATCCCGTGACTAACACTTAGTCACATTGCTTGCAAGGCTTATTGTGATGTAGTATTACCGAGTGGGCCCTGAGATACCTCTCCGTCACACGGAGTAACAAATCCCAGTCTTGATCCATGCCAACTCAACAGACACCCTCGGAGATACCTGTAGAGCACCTTTATAGTCACCCAGTTACATTGCGACGGTTGATACACACAAGGCACTCCTCCGATGTCCGTGAGTTGCATGATCTCATGGTCATAGGAACATATACTTGACATGCAGAAAACAGTAGCAATAAACTGACACAATCATATGTTACGTTTGTCATTTGGGTCTTGTCCATCACATCATTCTACTAATGATGTGATCCCGTTATCAAATGACATCACATGTCAATGGTTAGGTAACCTTGACCATCTTTGATTAACGAGCTAGTTCACTAGAGGCATACTAGGGACCAAATGTTGTCTATTTACCCACACATGTAATGTGTTTCCAATCAATACAATTATAGCATGGATAATAAACGATTATCATGAACAAGGAAATATAATAATAAACTCTTTATTTATTGCCTCTAGGGCATATTTCCAACATATATGATATACATGTTATTGATGTGTACCTTACTAGCTCTCGTTGTAGTGCTTGGGTATTTGATACCGGTTCGGTTGCTCACATTTGCAACTCCAAACAGGAACTACGGAATAGACGAAGGCTGGCAAAGGATGAAGTGACGATGCGCGTGGGAAATGGGTCCAAGGTTGATGTGATTGACGTCGGCACGCTCTCTCTTCGATTACCATCGGGATTAGTGATAAACCTGGATAATTGTTATTTAGTGCCTGCGTTAAGCATGAACATTATATCTGGATCTTGTTTATTGGGAGACGGTTACTCATTTAAATCAGAGAATAAAGGTTGTTCTATTTATATGAGTAATATCTTTTATGGTCATGCACCCAATGTGAGGGGTTTATTCATATTGAATCTTGATAGTGATGACACACATGTTCATAACATTGATGCCAAAAGATGTAGAGTTGATAATGATAGTACCACTTTCTTGTGGCACTGCCGTTTAGGTCATATTGGTGTAAAACGCATGAGGAAGCTCCATGCTGATGGACTTTTGGAGTCACTTGATTTTGAATCTCTTGACACATGTGAACCATGCCTCATGGGCAACATGACTAAAACGCCGTTCTCTGGAACAATGGAAAGGGCGAGTGACTTATTGGAAATCATACATACTGATGTGTGCGGTCCAATGAATGTTATAGCACGTGGTGGATATCGTTATTTTCTCACCTTCACTGATGACTTAAGTAGATATGGGTATATTTAGTTAATGAAACACAAGTATGAAATGTTTAAAAAGTTCAAGCAATTTCAGAGTGAAGTTGAGAATCATCGTAACAAGAAGATTAAATTCCTGTTATCTGATTGAGGAGGTGAATATCTGAGTTCTGAGTTTGGCAGTCACTTAAGACAGTGTGGAATTGTTTCATAGTTGACACCGCCTGGAACACCACAGCGTAATGGTGTGTCCGAACGTCGTAATCGAACCTTATTAGATATGGTGCGTTCTATGATGTCTCTTGCTGATTTGCCACTATCGTTTTGGGGTTATGCATTAGAGACAGCTGCATTCACTTTAAATAGGGCACCATCGAAATCCGTTGAGATGACGCCCTATGAACTATGGTTTGGTAAGAGGCCAAAATTGTTGTTTCTTAAAGTTTGGGGATGTGATGCTTATGTCAAAAAGCTTCAGCCTGAAAAGCTGGAACCCAAAGCGGAGAAATGCGTCTTCATAGGATACCCGAAAGAGACAGTCGGGTATACCTTCTATCTCAGATTCGAAGGCAAAGGGTTTGTCGCTAAGAATGGAACATTTCTTGAGAAAGAGTTTCTCTCGAAAGAATTGAGTGGGAGGAAAATAGACCTTGATGAGGTTATTGAACCTTTACTTCAACCAGAAAGTAGCGCAGCACAGAAAGATGTTTCTGTGGAACCTACGACGGTAGAAGAGGAAGTTAATGATGATGATCATGAATCTTCGGATCAAGCTACTATTGAACCTCGTAGGTCGACAAGGGCGCGTACTACTCCTAAGTGGTACGGAAATCCTATCTTGGAGGTCATGTTGTTGGACAACAATGAACCTACGAGCTATGGAGGAGCAGCGATGGGACCGGATTCCGAGAAATGGTTAGAGGCCATGAAATCCGAGATGGGATCCATGCATAAAAACAAAGTATGGACTTTGGAAGTATTACCTGAATGGCGAAAGGCCATTCAGAACAAATGGATCTTTAAGAAGAAGACAGACACGGACGGTAATGTCACCATCTATAAAGCTCGACTTCTGGCAAAGGGTTTTTCACAAGTTCAAGCAGTAGACTACGATGAGACATTCTCACCCATAGCGATGCTTAAGTCTGTCAGAATCATGTTGGCAATAGCTGCTTATTTCGAGTATGAAATTTGGCAGATGGATGTCAAAACGGCGTTCCTCAACGGTTTCCTTGAGGAAGATTTGTATATGATGCAACCAGAAGGTTTTGTCGATCCAGAGAATGCTGACAAAGTTTGCAAACTCCAGTGATCCATTTATGGGCTGGTGCAAGCATCTCGGAGTTGGAATAAGCGCTTTAATGAGGTGATCAAAGCGTTTGAGTTTATACAAGTTTATGGAGAATCTTGTATTTACAAGAAAGTGAGTGGGAGCTCTATAGCGTTTCTAATATTATATGTGGATGACATATTGTTGATTGGAAACAATATAGAAATGCTGGAAAGCGTGAAGGAATATTTGAACAAGAGTTTTTCAATGAAGGGCCTAGGAAAAGCTGCTTTCATATTAGGCATTAAGATCTATAGAGATAGATCGAGATGCTTAATAGCACTTTCACAGAGCACATACCTTGATAAATTTTGAAGAAGTTCAAAATGGATCAGTCCAAGAAGGGGTTCTTGCCTGTGTTACAAGGCGTGAAGTTGAGTAAGACTCAATGCCCAGTGACTGCAGAAGATAGAGAAAAGATGAGTGTCATCCCCTATGCTTCAGCCATAGGCTCTATCATGTATGCAATGCTGTGCACAAGACCGGATGTCAGCCTTGCCATAAGTATGGCCGGAAGGTTTCAAAGTGATCCTGGAATGGAACACTGGGCAGTGGTCAAGAATATCCTTAAGTACCTGAAAAGGACTAAGGAAATGTTTCTCGTTTATGGAGGTGATGAAGAGCTTGTCGTAAAGGGTTACGTCGATGCAAGCTTTGACATTGATCCGGATGACTCTAAGTCACAAACCAGATATGTATTTATTCTCAACGGGGGAGCGGTAAGCTGGTGCAGTTCCAAGCAAAGCGTGGTAGCCGATTCTACGTGCGAAGCGGAGTACATCGCAGCCTCGAAGGCAGCGAAGGAAGGTGTCTGGATGAAGCAGTTCATGACAGATCTTGGGGTAGTGCCTAGTCCACTGAATCCAATGAACCTGTTCTATGACAACATTGGTGCCATTGCTCTGGCCAAGGAACCAAGGTTTCACAATAGGACCAGACACATAAAGCGACACTTCAACTCCATCGGCGATTATATCGAGGAGAAGGACATAAATATTTGCAAAGTGCACATGGATCTGAATGTTGCAAACCCGTTGACTAAACCTCTTCCAAGGGCTAAACATGATCAACACCAGAACTGCATGGGTGTTCGATTCATTACAATGTAAATCACATAGTGATGTGAACTAGATTATTGACTCTAGTGCAAGTGGGAGACTGTTGAAAATATGCCCTAGAGGCAATAAATAAAGTGTTTATTATTATATTTCCTTGTTCATGATAATCGTTTATTATCCATGCTATAATTGCATTGATTGGAAACACATTACATGTGTGGGTAAATAGACAACACTATGTCCCTAGTCTGCCTCTAGTGAACTAGCTCGTTGATCAAAGATGGTCAAGGTTTCCTAGCCATTGACATGTGATGTCATTTGATAATGGGATAATATCATTAGTAGAATGATGTGATGGACAAGACCCAAACTAAAAACGTAGCATATGATCGTGTCAGTTTATTGCTACTGTTTTCTTCATGTCAAGTATATGTTCCTATGACCATGAGATCATGCAACTCACGGACATCGGAGGAGTTCCTTGTGTGTATCAAACGTCACAACGTAACTGGGTGACTATAAAGGTGCTCTACAGGTATCTCCGAGGGTGTGTGTTGAGTTGCCATGGATCAAGACTGGGATTTGTTACTCCGTGTGACGGAGAGGTATCTCAGGGCCCACTCGGTAATACAACATCACAATAAGCCTTGCAAGCAATGTGACTAAGTGTTAGTCATGGGATTTTGTATTACGGAATGATTAAAGAGACTTGTCGGTAACGAGGTTGAACTAGGTATGGAGATACCGACGATCGAATCTCGGGCAAGTAACGTACCGAAGAACAAAGGGAACATCATACGGGATTAACTGAATCCTTGACATAGAGGTTCGATCGATAAAGATCTTCATAGAATATGTAGGAACCAATATGGGCATCTAGGTCCAGCTATTGGTTATTGACCGTAGAGGTGTCTTGGTCATGTCTACATAGTTCTCGAACCCGCAGGGTCTGCACACTTAAGGTTTGGTGACATTTTGGTAGTATAGAGTTATGTATGGTAGTGACCGAATGTTGTTTAGAGTCTCGGATGAGATCTCGGACGCCACGAGGAGCTCCAGAATGGTTCGGAGGTAAAGATTCATATATAGGAAGTCCTATTTTGGTTGCCGGAAAAGTTTCGGGCTAATCGGTAGTGTACCGGGAGTGCTGGTAGTGTATGGGGAGACCATCGGGAGGGGTATTTCGACCCAAGAGGCTTCATGGGCTGTGGGAGAATAAATACCAGCCTTTTGTGGGCTGGTGGAAGTCCCACACAAGGCCCAAGCGGCTAGGGAAGAAAATCCCAAAGGGAAAAGGTGGAAAAAAAGTCAAAAAGGAGGAATCCTAGTCCTATTAGGATTGGAGGAGGAGTCCTCCTCTCCTCCCCACTTCGGCCGAACCAAGGAGGCTTGGCCCTTGCGCCAAGTCCTCTCCTCCCTCCCTCTTATATATACTGGAGGTTTTAGGGGTTTTTCACAGAATTTTTGCCACGTGCTACCCGTTCCTCCAGTGCATAGTTTCTCCTCTAGATCGGATTTCTGCAATGCTTGGGCAAAGCCCTGCCGGAATAGCTCCACCACCATCGCCGGAGCGCCGTCACGCTGCCGGAGAACTCTTCTTCCTCTCCGCTCCCTCTTGCTGGATCAAGAGGGCGGAGATCGTCATCAAGCCGTACGTGTGGTGAACGCAGAGGTGTCGATCGTTCGGCGCTAGATCGGAAGGACCATGATGAAGTTCGCGGGACGGATCGTGATCAAGTTCGCGGGATGGATCGTGATTGGATCGCGGGACGCTCGGCAATTTGGATCGCAAAGACGTTCGACTACACCAACCGCGTTTCTTAACGCTTCCCGCGTAGTGATCTACAAGGGTACGTAGATCCACTCTCCCTCTCGGAGATTCTCATCACCATTGATAGGTCTTGCATGAACGTAGGAAATTTTTTGTTTCCCATGCAACGTTCCCCAATATTATCATGCAAGAACATGGGATGTTGAGTTGGTACGGAGGAACTTTCTTGCACCTGATGTCGAGACCATACTGAACATACCAATTCGAACAGGTGGTGATGATGATTTTCCAGCTTGGGCTCTAGAAAGATTGGGCGAATACTCTGTGAAATCATCCTATCGTGCTCTTGTGACCCGGAACAAGCATCATGCTCTAGGGGAAGGGACTATGAAAGGAACTTCATTGGCAGAAAAACAGGTATGGACTACCCTATGGAAGCTCAAGGTTATCCTAAAAGTTAGGTTGTTTTGGTGGCGGGCACTGCGATGGATTGTTCCTGACTATGCCACCATGCGACATAGACATATAAGAACATCATCCTTGTGCGACATATGCAAGGCCACCGAGGACTATTTGATGCATGCTCTAGTTCATTATTCCCATGGCAAAAGTTTTTGGAATGTTGCGAAGGAAAATTTGGGCTTGAAGCTTCCATATCTATACGCAGAGACATGGACATGAAACCTTGTGGTGGATAATTTATTCACTAATCCAGATAGATGCAAGTTGATTACTATTATGCATGCGGTCTGGAGTTCACGAAAACGCTGGACTCATGATGAGGATGGGTATAATCTGGTGCGAGCAATCGAGGATGCAAGAGATGATCTAGCCTTGCTAGAAGTACCAAATACTCATCGTGTTAGTCAAGGTGGTCAATGTTGAAGCCCATCGGATCCTGGTTGGGTTAGGATCAACATAGACAGAGCTATTGATGCTCAGGCAGAGGTGGGAGGAGCGAGAGGCATTGTCCGCTCACATCTCTCTTTCATGAGTGCATGGTCGAAACCTTTACCTCGTGTTACAGATTCGTTTATCGCTGAAGTGCAAGCACTGCAAGAGGGTGTTATTTTTGCTCAACTCACAGGGTCCTCGAATGTAGTCGTGGAGGTTGATTATTTAGAGGTCATAAACCACTGGCTATCACATCACAACACTAGATCGTTGTTGACGCCTATCTTCGATCAAATTAGGGGCAGAACTTCAAATTTTGCTTCTTTTTCGGTTCAACACATTCCCAGGGACTTTAATAGCTTTGTGTATCTTTGTGCTAAACATGTTACTTGTTTAGCAGTGTGTTGGACGGATGATCCGTCCTTCCTTCCTTGTCAGCGGCTTCATTACTTATTGTAATCGTATCTTTACCTAATAATAAGGGCCTATTGCTTCTCGTCATCCATCTTATCAAATTAGCCCTAATATTGTCATAAATTACCCACTATGCCATCCATAAGTAAAGAGAATGATTCGATTTTTTTAAGTCGCCGATGGTTTTGGTTCTTTTACAATGGTACCCTCAAATATCACTAGCCCATGAGTGTCGCAGAGGTTTGAGCCGCATTCTTTCGCGCCCAACACTCGAGTTTGACTCTCGGTTTTACCCATTTTGTATCCCTTTTTCTGTTGATTTGCAAGCGTGCACTACCTCCTCCCCACGCGTGTTCATAGGCCGGCCCATGTTCGTGCGTGACGCCACTCATTTCGTTGTTTTCCTTTTATTTTTATCATTTATTTTCTTTCTTTGAATGAATTTGGGTTTTTGAAAAGCTATGAGTTTTTAAAATATTTCGGCAATCATAAATTGTTCATCAATTTAAAAATGGTTAGAGAAATCATAAAATGTCAGCGGATTAAAAAATGCTAGAGATTTTTAAAAATTGTTGGCATATTAAAAGAAAATTAATGATTTCAAAAAGAATGTTCGTTAATAAGAAAAAATTCTTTTTTTAACAATATCATGTACACAAAACATTTTCGTGAATTTGAAAAAATATCCAAGAAATTACAGAAAATGTTGACAAAAATTGTACAAACATCACGAGTTTCAAATTGTTTTCCCCAATTTCAAAAACATGTCATCAGTTCAAGAAATGTACGCTGAGTCAAAAAAGGTTCATGAATTCAATAACTGTTCACCCATATCAAAAAATGTTTGTTTAAACAAGACAAATGTTCATGAACTTCAAAAGGCAAGTTCATAGCCTTTGGATTTATCACGTCAAATGCATTACACCGTGGCCATGATCAACGAGGGTGGAAAGAAAGATAAGTTGCAACATAATGGACCATGGTATTAAAATAGAGGATAATCATATGTCGGGTATTGAGCCATACTTTTTTGGTTATGGTATAATATTTCTGGCTCTCGTTGGTACCATTCGAAATTTCAAAATTTACCATGGTTACCGCGTGTTTCAATGCCCCTCGGTAAATGGGCATTTCAAGAAAAGAAATCGATTTACGGTAATGTATGCAGCATCTCTTTTATTTCAACCTAGTTTCCAAAAGTGCAGATTATTTGTTGGATCGGATATGGTTCACAGAGGAGCATACATGCAGATGTCTCCAGGCCAAATCTTGACCTAAGACTATCGATTATTTGCAGATCATTCAACATATTTACTTACTGAAAATCAGCAGAGGACGGTCGTAGATGCTCATTCAACCATGAACATGTCGCGGAACGCCTGCATCTTCTCGGCCGCAATCGCCACAGACGCCTGTACCGAGCCGGCCTCCCTCCCGGCGACAAGCACCATCTCGCCGTCGTTGTTCATGGACGCCAGCTCCACCCTCGCCGGCCTCCCGAACCCGAAGTCCATCCCGTACGCGGGGAACCACGGCGAACCCACCAGGACGACCGCGCGGCCGATCGGGATGACCGTGAACTTGGTAAACCACCGTGCGCGGTCGCGGAGCGGGTCGCGCTTCGCCTCCGCGACGGCCTCCCTGACAGCCAGGAGCGCCCGGGCGGGACCGTCCGGCCCAACGAGCACCGACCCGCTCAGCGAGGCCGTGCAGAGCGCGACGCAGTTGCCGGCGTAGGTGTCCGGCACCGGGGGCGACATGTACGCGCGGCAGTCCGCGAGGAAGGCGGCGAACACCGGGGCGTCGTCGTTGAAGCCGCTGGCGCGCGCGATGGACACCCACCCGTGCGCCGCCAGGGCGGCGAAGGTGGATGGCGCCGCGCCGATGTTCGCCGCGGACGCAAGCCTCTGCTTGAGATGCTTCACCGTGGACGCGGCGAAAGTGAAGGTTCGCCGGCTAAGGCGACGCCGGGCATCCACTGCGGGATCTTGCGTCGGAGCAATCTGCGGTTGGTTCAGACGTTCAGTGGTTGTTAGTGACATGGATTGGAAGCTTTGGCGAGCAAATTGCATAGGATTACTTTGATTTGCCAATCGGCCAGTGTCTCTTTCACAAAGATCTTTGTCTCGGATCGTTCCAATTTAAGCATGGCAGAGAGTAGAGACTGTGATATATCCAGCGCTCACCCTGGGCAAGTTCGGGGCGACTTGCAGCAAGAACTGCCTGGCGAGCTCTTCGTCGCCGTGGAACCGCACCAGCCTCCGGTCGTGAAGCGGCGCCGGCCCGGCCCGTACCCCGCCAGCCTCACCACCGACCGCGGTCGCCGCCCACATCTCCAAGAACCGCCAAATGCCGCGCCCGTCCGCCGAAGTGTGGTGCACGGCCACCCCTAGTGCCACGCCACCGCCACCACCGACGAACTCCGTCACCTGCTTACCCGCGCATTAAACAACGACGACAAGAACCCGGATAACTTACACGCGTGACGAGTACCTAACCTGAGCGGCCATCACGGGCGCCGGGAGCTGGTCACGGCGGATGTCCGGGACAAGCTGCCCGAGAGCGTCCTGGTCGTGTTCTGCCGCCTCATCGACGAGCCGCTCGAAATCGAGGTCCGTCTCGGCCTCGACGAACGTGACGCCGCCGCATGGGGAGCCCTCCCACTCGTCCGGGAGGACGATCGACAGAGCGCGCGAGTCCGGCGAGTACGTGAGTGCGCCGGCGAAGGGGTGGAAGGCTGGGAGCACTTGCGCCAGGGAGGACCTGAGGGTGCCGACGACGTCGGAGAACGGGACGCCGGGCAGGGAGCGGAAGAGGAAGACGCGGCGGACTGGGGGCAGCGCGACCCAGAACGCGTCGAAGGGGGACAGCGGGACGACCCGGCCGGGGTCCGGGAGCTCCGCGCCGCCAGCGGCGGGGAGTGGGACGGCGGTGGTGCTCCTCGTGCGCACCATGGGCGCCATGTTCCCCGCTCTCTTCCTTGGCATTCTTGCCTTCCTCTTCTGCCATGACCGCATAATAAATCGCCGGAAGCGGCAGGGAAGCTGTCTGCTTGCGCGCTTCCGTGGAGTCCGCTCGTCACCCAGGTCGACCCGGCGGCGGAATTGTCCGATTTCAATGTTTCTTCATCTGATATTTTTTCCTTTTCTTCATGGTATTTTGCCTTTTGTTAATTTTTATTTATTTGCTGTTTCTTTTTCTATTTTCGTTTTATCTTTTTTTGTTTCCTTTTTTTCTTCCTTTGGTAAGAACAATTTTTTGATATATAAAATCATGAAACTGCTATACATTCACGAACATTTTTAGTACTCCCTCCATTTCAAAATAAGTGACTCAAAAATGATTCAGTTTTGTATTGAGTCATTTTTGAGTCACTTATTTTAGAACGGAGGAAGTATATGTGAACAATCATTTACAATATAAGAATAATTTTTGGACGACGATAACTGCCACACGTGTGGCATATTGGACATGCGCCCATACACTATGTGTGGCATACGTAGAAGCCAGCCCATACGGGTCGTGTGTGGGCAAACAAATAGAACTGTCCATACGTATGGGTGTGGCTACTTCGTGCCACATACCCAACAAATACTAGTCATCCTCACCCGCATGTGTGGCACGAAGCAAATCTGCTCACACGTCCTCGCGCAGCTAGGTTAGTTACCCGCGGGATGGCAACTCTAGTTACCCCTGAGGATGGCAACTCTAGTTATTTTGGATGGCAACTGTAGTTGTAAAAGCATGACAACTCTCTCTGATTTGGTTAACTATAGGGATAACATTTTAATTACCTGAAAATAGTTGTCATGTGCGTTTACCTAGTTGTCGCGTGTGGTTCAACCATAGTTATCATGTATGGTTAATCGTACATGTATGGTTAATCGTAGTTGCCATGTGTGTTTATCTAGTTGTCACGTACGCGCGACTGCAGTTGTCATCTAGCAACGAATCATAGTTGTCATGTGTGTTTACGTAGTTGCCACGTACGCGTACTGCAGTTGTCATCTAGCAACATACGAGCAATGTGTGGACGAAAAGCAGTTCGCCCACACACGGTGGACTAGGTGATGGATATGTGGACAGAAACCAGTTCGCCCACACAGCGCAGGTAGCAACCGCACGTTGCGGGTCGGGTGGGCGAACTTTCTAACGCCCACAGACACCATAATGCCTACATGGCATAAAAAAACCTGTCAAGATTTGCCAAGATTCGTGTAAATACGAATGGACGACCATCCATGCGTGTGGGCAAGTTGCAAACGTCCATACATGTGGGTGTTAGTGTTTTATAATTTTTTAACTAATAATATGCTTTGATGTAAAAGAATATTTTTTACAAAAATACATGAAGATTTTCTTTTACATTTTTTTGCATAGATTTTCCTTTACATTAATGAACCGTTTTTGTAATACATAAAGATGTTTTAAAATAAATAAAAATTTCGTCCCAGCGATTATTATTGTATATCATTAGTAAAAGAAAAATATATTTGTATATCATTAGTAAAACAAAAATATATTTACGATTATTATGGAACTAACCGTGACACATGACCGCTTAAGGTGAGCATGCCTTATCGCTCGCTATGAGCCAGAAATAGGTACACCATAGAGCATACGAAGTTAGTTCCATCCATCAAGAGTGTATGTTTCTTTTATGCCACATTGATCAACATAACATAAGTTTGTTTGAGCTATGTTTGCAGGAGGGTTCACAACCGGACCCCAGACAGTTCAGACACTGCTCAGAGAAAAAAGGCCACCCAATCAGACCTCTCAAAGTCATCTCAAACATTTGGCTTGTCCGGCACGCAAACCCATCCCACATGTGGGACGGGTTTGGGACGCCGGACATGCCCTTGCGCGTCCACCAAGTCGGACCGGCTTACCCTAACCCCACAAAATCTTGTCCATATGCGCACCCTGGACTAAATCCTAGCCATTTGCCACTCCACTTCACTTTCAGCACGCTTCGCCCAGCTCCTCTTGGGTGATCTTCGGCGGCGGGCAGCGGGTCGTAGTCCATCAACTTCAGATCCATCGATTGGGACCTCGTCCACTGCTCGTATGATGAGGGGATCACCATCCTACTGGCTCTTTGTCGGTCCCGGGAGGATACCCCAAGCTCCGGCGTCGGGCACGCTCCGGCTTGAATATATTAGTAGAATTTCGCGGTGAATGGAGCAGTAGGCATGCGCCGATTGGAGGGCAAGCACGCCCTCACCCTTGCCTTCATGGTTTACGAGCTAGCTGGGATTAGATCCAATGTATTGGTCTAAACTATGTGCTATGTGTGATGTCCTATATGAAATATGAAGTATGTGTGTTGATCTATGTTACATGAGATTGTATGGATTTGTAGGTTTCCATATAAGAGGGGCGACTATGTACACGAACATTTGAGGCGTGGGACGACGTTGTCCGTGGACGGGTCCATGGACATATTGAAATTCATATTTTTCACAGTCCTGTTTATGGATGATCTGATGTACATGCGGTGGGATAGTTGTTGTACCAAAGGGTGTTTGTTTGGTAGCAGGATCATAGAGTGGATATGAGATATCTAAAAGTAATGGATTTCCCTGCCATTCTTTTACCTCACGATCCTCCCTAAATCCGAAAAATCACTTTGGAACACATGCATCATGTTATTTTTGAAGTTCATACTTCTCTCGCCAACCTCCCTTTTTATGAAACAGACAAGTGTACTTTTTACACTCATTCCACCATTGTTTAAAACGAATATTCCAAGAGAATCATCATAATAAATCAAAATATTGGAAATTACTTTTTATAATTTGTTTCCATAGGAAATGGACCATAAAATATTGGAAATATGAAGTGTGGGGATCAATCCAAGTAAAACAGTCGCGTCATAGGATCCAGAGGAGAAGACGGTGTATGGTACGAGCACGCACGATCATACTAGTGATTATACCACATGCCACCGGTCAGGGCCGATCTTGAGATTTTGGGGTCCGGGGCGAAATAAGATTTGAGGCCCCTTAATATAAACATTATAGCAATGATAAATAATATATGCATCTACACAATATTATCAACAATTACTTAAATACATGCAAAAGCCAATATTTATATAAAATAATTTATGCGTATTAGCTACAAATTTTCTTGTAAAATTCTTCAATGCAAAGCCACTTATGATTGTGTCGATTTCAATCTCATCCATTGATTTCTTCTCAATACATAATGTTGCCTAATCATTTAAGCTCTATTGGGTCATTTAAGCGTCGGGAGACGAATCTGCGCTGTGCGACTTGGGATCTGAAGTTTGAAATTAGGGAACAGAGAATAGGAAATTAGGGATAAACCGACGTCACACGGTTATTATTATTTTTGCAGAGGGAGAGTGTCTTGTAATAATAAGAGCAATGGCGATCCAAACGGACACGCGATTTGTCTGTTTTTTGTCCGTTTGGGTCGGCCGAGCGTATGCCGGTGTCCGGTTTTTTAAATGGGTCGGCTAGTCCGCCCAACATAGGTTCGGATGCAAATCTTGTCCGCCTCGGTCCCACTTGTCAGCATGGATTAAAAAAATGTTCAAACAACGATATTAAAACATAATTAAACATTAAAGGCCGGTCAAAGCCGGCCCAAGTCCACATAAAACTTAATTAAACATAAATAAAAAAACATGGTCGGTCCTGGTCTGCATCTGACGCCGACCCTACGCATCGTCGTCCTCATCGTCGTCGTCGGGGGCGGTGAGGTCGATGAGCTCCGGAGCCGGCCCAGCCCAAGGGAACGTAGCCTCCCACGCCCGCACGGCGTCCTGCCCCGGCAGCATCGGCGGCACAGGCTGACGGGCTCGCTCCTCCTCCTCTTGCTCCTGACGCTCTGCCTCCTCCTCCTTCGCCCACCTGCGCTCCAGCTTCATCTGCTCTTCGGCCTCGGCTCCCTCCCTCGCCAGAGCCAGCGACCTGTGGTGCAGGAAATACTTGTGCTCCTGCTCCTCTGTGCACATATACCAGACGGGAGGCCGGTCCACTTGTAGCTCTCTGGCTGGCGCTCCTTGGCCTCAACCTTGGGCTCGTGGATCGCCAGAGCGGCCGGCGGAGCTGGAGGAGGAGGAGGCACGACGCAGTCGCCCGCCACGGACAGCGCGAGGGCTTCATCGAGGCCTACCCAGCGCGCCTCCTCCTCGTGCCTGCTCTCCTCAATGGCGTAGGTCGTTGCCTCCTCGAGGGCGGCCTGGTAGGCGACCTCCTCCTCCAGGGCTTCACTTCAGGGGGCGGTGGAGGGATGGTCGGATCGAACTGGATGTCGTGGAGGCGCTCCCGCTCGTGCTCCAGGGCGAACCAAACCTCCAAGTTAGGGGAGTCAGCCGCGTACATGGTGTGGCGCCGCTACTCTGGAGTGAGGAGCTCGCGCCGCCGGTGGACCTCCTTCGCGTGCGCGCGCGCAGACTGCGACACTGCTAGGATGGGGATGTGGTCGGGGTCCAGATGCCAACCATGGGGGAGGTTAACATCTGGGTAGGGCAGAGCTTGCCTGTACTGCCAGTGCCACCGAGCTTGGTGGACTGGGATGTACAGGCGCTCTCGCTGTGGCAGCGTACCGCGACGAGGTGGCGCCGACGTCCGGGACGAGCTTGCGCTCGGGGTGAGCTTGCCCTTGCCCTTGTTAAAGAAGCCCTTGGCGGATGGTTGCGCTGGCTGGCTGGCTAGGGTTTCGTGGTCGCCGTCGAGGGAGCAAGAGTGGCCAGATGTGGACGGAAAGGGGAAGTGGATGAGGCCGGCCCCGTCGCACGCTTCGGATTAAAAAGGACAACCCACGGCCACCTTCCACCCACTGCCAGGCGGGCCCCGTAGGTAGCTGGTCGCATTTAATACGACTGAGGGTAGTTGCCTGGCCGATGAGTGGGGCCAAGGCGGACACAAGGGACGCACGGCGCGTCCGCTCGATGTCCGCGACGACGCAAATCCGGCCCAAATTTGAGCCTGAAATGGGTTGGCACAGACACGATTTGGGACTGGGTCAGTGCGTTGGGCACCTATTTTCGGCCGCGGCAACCCAAACGAACGCGGGCGGACAAAATGTGTCGCCTCGTTGGAGTTGCTCTAACGGCCCGACGTGATTTATGTGCGTGCCTGCTCTTTTTTCCCTCCTGATCGTACGCTGACTGAAGCCATTTAGTTGCATACGCTGCTACCTATCGTCCCTTCCTATTTGTATCTGCATTACAGTACTTCTGTAGGATCGTAAGTAGGTCTAGAGGGGGGTGATTAGACTACTTCACCAAATAAAAAACTACTTTTTCCTAATTTTAATTCTTGGCAGATTTTAGCATTCATAGTATGTCATGTACACCCTACACATCCATGTCTAAGAGTATAGCAGCGGAAAGTAAAGACATTGCACATGTAAGTAAAGATAGGCTAAGAAAATCAAACACAATTGGTGACACGATGATTTTTCCCGTGGTTCCGATAGGTGGCGCTATCGTACATCCACGTTCATGGAGTCTTCAACCCACGGAGGATAACGGTCGCGAGAGTCCATGGAGGGCTCTACCCACGAAGGGTTTCATGAAGAAGCAACCTTGACTATACCATGACGGCCTACGTCCACGGAGGACTAGCCTTACTCGGGGTAGATCTTCACGAAGTAGGCGATCTCCTTCCCTTACAAACCTCTTGGTTCACACCACAACACGAAGTAGAAGGCTCCCAAGCGACACCTAACCAGTTTAGGAGGCACCACCCTCCAAAAGGTAATAGGCTCGGTAATGTCGATGAATTCCTTGCTCTTGTGCTTCAAGATGATAGACTCCTCAACACACAATCACTCTCTCACAGATATGGCTTGGTAGAAGAGATGGGATTGGTGGAAAGCAACTTGGGAAGGCTAGAAATCAAGATCCACATGGTTGGAGTGGAAGATCTTAACCTCAACACAAGGTAGGTCGTTCTCTCTCAGAAAACTGATAGGATAGGTATGGAATAGTTCTGAGTGCTTCCCTTTCGAGTAGGTGGTGCTGGAGGGGTATATATAGGCAGCTCCAAAAATCCAACCGTTACACACAATAAGTCAGACTCGGTGACACCGATGTGTTAATCTCGGTTGTACCAAAGTGACTAAAAGGTGGCAACTTTTGAATCTCGGTGAGACCGATATAGGAAACTCGGTTGCACCGATAAGGTGATCAACGGTCAGAATGCTCATTCTCGGTGACGCCGATTCAACAATCTCGAAGGGACTGAAATTGTGAATTTGCTTAACAAAAAGTTGGCAGCCTGAACTCGATGGCACCGGTATGGAATCGGTTGCACCGAAGTGGCTAGGGTTTGGTTGAGTTTTTCTAGGGTTTAGAATCAGTGGCACCGAATGTGGAATGTTGGAAATATGCCCTAGAGGCAATAATAAATTGGTTATTATTATACTTCCTTTTCCGTGATAATCGTTTATTATCCATGCTATAATTGTATTGATTGGAAATTAAATACATGTGTGGGTATATAGACAACATTGTGTCCCTAGTATGCCTCTAGTAGACTAGCTCGTTGATCAAAGATGGTTAAGGTTTCCTAGCCATGAACATGATATGTTATTTGATAACGGGATCACATCATTAGGAGAATGATGTGATGGACAAGACCCAAACTATAAACGTAGCATAAAATCGTGTCAGTTTATTGCTATAGTTTTCTGCATGTCAAGTATATGTTCCTATGACCATGAGATCATGCAACACACTGACACCGGAGGAGTACCTTGTGTGTATCAAACGTCGCAACATAACTGGGTGACTATAAAGGTGCTCTACAGGTATCTCCGACAGTGTCTGTTGGGTTGGCATGGATCAATACTAGGATTTGTTACTCCGTGTGACGGAGAGGTATCTCAGGGCCCACTTGGTAATACAACATCACAATAAGCCTTGCAAGCAATGTGATTAAGTGTTAGCCACGAGATATTTTATTACGGAACAAGTAAAGAGACTTGCCGGTAACGAGATTGAACTAGGTATAGAGATACCGATGATCGAATCTCGGGCAAGTAACATACCGAAGAACAAAGGGAACATTATACGGGATTAACTAAATCCTTGAGATAGAGATTCAGCCGATAAAGATCTTCGTAGTATATGTAGGAACCAATATGGGCATCCAAGTCCCGCTATTGGTTATTGACCGTAGAGATACCTCGGTCATGTCTGCATAGTTCTCAAACCCACGGGGTCTACACACTTGACGTTTGGTGACGATATAAGTATAGTTGAGTTATGTATGGTGGTGACCTAAAGTTGTTCGGAGTCTCGGATGAGATCCCGGACATGACGAGAAGCTTCGGAATAGTCCAGAGGTAAAGATTGATATATGGGATAATAGTGTTTGGTCTCCGGAAGGGTTCCGGAATTCACCGGAATTGTTTTAGATGTTTCTCGAAATGTTCGGGGTACAAGAACACTTTATTTGGGCCAAGGGGTAAAGCCCATGAGGCTTTAGGAAGGTGCACAAGATGTTTTGCGGAGGCCAGAGGCCAGACGCCAGGGACCCTGGCGTCTGGGGCCAGACGCCGAGGACCTTGGCGTCTGGTCCTGGAGTCCGAAGAGGACTCTTGCCTTGCACGCAAACCGACCTTGAGGAGGATTTTTCTCCAAGTTTCGACCCGAGGGCTAAGCATATAAATAAAGGGGTGGGGCTAGCACCTGGAACACATCAAGAAACCCTAAGTCGTGTGCCTACAACCCCGTCCCTCTAGTTTATCCTCTGTCATAGTTTTCGTAGTGCTTGGCGAAGCCCTGCGGAGATTGTTCTTCACCAGCACCGTCACCATGTTGTCGTGGTGCTAGAACTCATCTACTACTTCGCCCCTCGTGCTAGATCAATATGGAGAGGACGTCATCAAGTTGTACATGTGTTGAACGCGGAGGTGCCATTCGTTCAGCGCTAGATCAGAAGGACCGTGATCAAGATCGCGAGACAGATCGTGATGGGATCGCGGGAAAGATCGTGATTGGATCGCGAGATGGATCATGATGGGATTGCAGGAAGCTCAACGATTTGGATCACGAAGACGTTCGACTACATCAGCTGCATTTCTTAATGCTTCCGCTTAGCGATCTACAAGGGTATGTAGATCCACTCTCCCTCTCGTAGATGCTCATCACCATGGACAGATCTTGCGTGTGCGTAGAATTTTTTTTGTTTCCCATACAACGTTCCCCAACAATGGCGTCATGAGCTAGGTCTATGTGTAGATGAGATCTCGAGTAGAACACAAAGGAGTTTGTGGGCATTGATGTTTAGATTGCTTCCTCCCTTGGTCATGTTTTGGTTCAGCGGTATTGTGGGATGAAGCGGACCGGACCAACCTTACTCATACGCTTACGAGAGACCGATTCCATCGACTAACATGTAACTTCGTTGCACAAAGATGGCTGGCGGGTGTCTGTTTCTCCTACTTTAGTTGGATCGGATTCGACAAAGGCAATCCTTGAGAAGGTTGAAAAGAACCTTATGTATCGCCATTGTGGTTTTGCATAGATGAGAATTGTTCTTGCTAGATACCCGTAGCAGACACAGAAAACTTGCAACAACAATTAGAGGGCGTCCAACTTGTTTTTTCAGGGTATGTTGTGATGTGGTATGGCCAATTACGTGATGAGATATCTGTGATGTATGAGATGATCATGTGTTGTATAGAATATCACGACTTGCATGTCGATGAGTACGGCAACCAGCAGGAGCCATAGGGCTGTCTTTAATTATTGTATGACTTGCGTGTCACTCATTAAGCACTTTGTAATGCTTTACTTCATCGCTAAGCGGTAGGAATAGTAGTAGAAGCATGGTGGGCGCGACAACCCCGATGGCGACACGTTGATGGAGATCATGGTGTCATGCCGGTGACGATGGAGATCATGCCGGTGCTTTAAGGATGGAGATCAAAAGCACAAGTTCATGGCCATATCATGTCACTTATGATTTAAATGTGATGTTAATCCTTTTATGCACCTTGTTTTGCTTAGGACGATGGTAGCATGATAAGGTGATCCCTCACTTAAATTTCAAGATAAATCATGTTCTCCCCGAGTGTGCACCGTTGTGAAAGTTTGTCTTGTCGAGACACCACGTGATGATTGGGTGTGATAGACTCTACATTCACATACAACGGGTGCAAGTCAGTGTTGCACGTGCAGAACACTCGGGTTAAACTTGACGAGCCTAGCATGTACACACATGGCCTCGGAACACAAGAGACGAAAGGTCGAACATGAGTCATATAGTAGATATGATCAACATAATGATGTTCACCATTGAAACCACCTCAACTCACGTGATGATCGGACTTGAGTTGGTGGAGTTGGATCATGTGACACTCGAATGACCAGAGGGATGCCAATTTGAGTGGGAGTCTTAATTAATATGATTAATTGAACTCATTATCATGAACATAGTTAATAGTGTTTTTGAAAATTATGTTGTAGATTACAAGCTCACGCTATAGCTCCATTGAATTTTTATATGTTCCTAGAGAAATAGAGTTGAAAGATGATGGTAGCAATATTGCGGACTGGGTCCGTGATCTGAGGATTGTCCTCATTGCTACACAAAAGGCTTATGTCCTTAATGCATCGCTCGGTGCGCCACCCCCTCTAGCGTCGTGTGTAGATGTTGTGAACATCTGACAGGCAAGTTTTGATGACTACTTAATACTTCAGTGCGTCATGCATTACTGCTTAGAATTGAGGCTCCAAAACGTTTTGAACGTCACGGAACATATGAGATGTTCTAAGAGCTGAAATTGGGATCTCAGGCTCGTGCCCGTGTTGTGAGATATGAGATCTCCAACAAGATTATTTGCCTGTAAGATGAAGGAGAATAGCAATCATTGAGCATGTGCTCAGATTGTCTGGGTGCTACAATCGCTTGAATTGAGTGAGAGTTGATCTTCCAGATAAGATAGTGATTGATATAGTTCTCCAAGTCACTGTCCCTAAGCTACTAGAACTTGGTGATGAACTATAATTATGCCAGGGATGGAAATGATGATCCTTGAGCTATTCATGATGTTTGACACTGCGAAGGTAGATAACAAGGAGCATCAAGTGTTGATGGTTACTAAAACCACTAGTTTCGAAAAGGGAAAGGGTAAGGAGGGAAACTTCATGGATGGCAAGTCAGTTGCTGCTCCAGTGAAGCAATCCAAGGTTGAACCCAAACTCGAGACTAAGTGCTTCTATTATGAGGACAGCGGTCGCTGAAGCGGAACAACCCTAGATACTTGGTAGATAAGAAGGTTGGCAACGTTAATAGAAGTATATTTGATATACGTGTTATTGATCTGTACTTTGCTAGTACTCCTAGTAGCACCTGGGTATTGGATGCCGGTTCAATTGCTAAATGTTAGTAACTCGAAATAAAAGCTACAGAATAAATGGAGACTAGCTAAGGGTGAGGTGACGATGTGTGTTGGAAATGTTTCCAAGGTTGATGTGATCGACATCGCACGCTCTCTCTACCTTCAGGATTAGTGACGAACCTAAATAAAATGTTATTTGGTGTTTGCGTTAAGCATGAATATGATTAGATCGTGTTATTGCAATACGGTTATTCATTTAAGTTAGATAATAATGGTTATTCCATTTACATGAATGATACCTTCAATGGTCATGCACCCAATGAGAATGGTTTGTTAAATCTTGATCGTAGTAATACACATGTTCATAACATAGATGCCAAAGGATACAAAGTTAATAATGATAATACCACATACTTGTGGCACTTCCGCTAAATGTCAGATTGGTGTAAAGCGCATGAAGAAACTCCATGCTGATGGATCTTTGGACTCATTCGATTTTGAATCGGTTGAGACATGCGGACCATGCCTCATGGGCAATGACGAGGATATGTACCTAGGGCAGGGTCTTAGGCAAGGCCCACCTACCCTACCTAAGGACACTACATGGGAGGACTTGAAGATCAAGCATGAACTTCCGAGTGGATCCCTGGAGATGTCCAAGACCACTCGACAGTAATCCACTTGGAGCTTCTCCTCTCACTCGGCAGTCACTTGTCACTCGACAGACCTCGCTTCACTCGACGCCAGAAGACCAGGAGCCATCATCAAGAGCCCAACGGGCATACGTTGGCTTAATGGCCCTTAATAGCTTTTACTACGTACGTTACCTGTAACGGCAGACATTACACCCCACGACCACACCCTTTGATGCGAAGCCATTATGAGGGGCAGCGAACTCTATATAAGCCGCCCCTCCCCTCCTGCACAAGGGTTAAGAAACTATTGTAATCTCTACATTCCATTCGACATAAAGCTCCCGAGCACTGAGACGTAGGGTTGTTACCTCCATGAGAGGGGCCTGAACTCATACATCTATGTGTACACCCTCGCCGTAGCTAGGACTCTGCCCTCTCCATTCGTACCCCTACCATCTACTTCAGGCTCGTTCCCACGACAGTTGGCGCCCACCATGGGGCAGGCGTCTAAGCGACTTCCGGTGAGGTTGCGTTTTTCATCCTTCAACATGTCTTCCGGCGGTGTTTTTGCTCTGGGCCACGAGATCCGTTTCGGAGCGCTCACTTTCATCGCCAACGATTCGGCATGGCTCCAGGAGGCGCCTCTCGATGTCAAGGCGCTCCCGGTCCGTGGGGCCGCGCATTTCCACCTAAGTCCGTGCGGCGTGTTGCTGCGTCAGCCGTCGACCCCTTACGCATCGGCTCCTCTCACCGTTCGCGGTCGCAAGTGGTTCGGCCGCTCACAACTCCAGAGGTGGGTCTAACACGCAGCGGCGCATCAAGCTTCTTCGTAGGTTGCAGCACTCAAACCTGTCGAGTCCCTTCATGGCGCGTTCGAGTCGAATTCCGATCCGTCCGACGTGCCTTCTGAGTGTGAGAGCTATGATCCCGCAGCGGAGGTCTTGATGGCGGGCTCTCATTAGAGCTCACCGCCTAGCTTTGGTCGTGGCGAGCACGAGGCTGGTGGCCCATCGAACATGTAGTCGCGTTGCGATGAGAAGGTCCTTCATACCCCCATCGTCGGCGCGACCGCCAAGGCCCGGGCTTTGGAGGCCGCGCGCGTTCGTTTGGAAGAGCTCCAGGCAGAGATCGACAAGCGCGCCCATCCACACCCGTCGTGCCCCAGTCGATGTCAGCGACAGCTGTTCCCGACTGGATCTCACGATGGCGTCGAAGTATACCGAACTCCCGTGCTTAATGTTGTTGTTGCTGCTAGGATAGCAGATTCCATCCAGCCGTCCCGGTCAGAGGCTGGTAGAGGGCTGTTGCAGATTAGAGCACTGTTAGATGCAGCACAACGTCAGAATTCAGCAGTTTCTCAGTCTCGTCACAAGATACATAGCAATTCACCCAAGGCAGAGACCATTTAGTCGGCACATAGTCCTGGGTCGCCCTTACGTCGTCGAGGAGGCGGTTATCATGAAGGGCAAGACAGAGATCAGCATCACTGCGAAGACCACCGTCGAGTGCCCTCTCCTCCGCGGAGTGGTCCGTACGCGCCCCGGCGCCAGGACGACAGGCACTGCTTCGATGATGAGCGGGACGCGGACTTTGATGCCCGCGCATACCTTCTTCAGACGCGGATCGACAAGAGAAGAGCCTACAAAGAAGGACACGACAGAGATGTCCCGAGTGGAAGCTCAGTTGCAGTGTCTGGTCCAGAGTGTTTTAGCAGAGCTATACGTTCTGTGGAGATTCCCTCCAACTTCAGAATGGCGGCGGGGATCGGAAAGTTTTCTGGTGAAACAAAACTAGAGACTTGGCTAGATGATTATCGAGTGGCTGTGCAGATTGGCGGCGGGAATGACAATGTTGCAATGAAGCACCTGCCTCTTATGTTGGATGGTCCCACTCGAGCTTGGTTGAATCGTTTGGTTCCTTCCAGCATTCATTGTTGGGAAGATCTTGCCCGAGTGTTTGTCCGGACCTTCGAGGGCACTTGCAAGCGCCCCGCAGGTCTGGTCGACTTACAGCACTGCGTCTAGAAGCCCAGTGAAACCTTAAGGGACTATATTCAGCTATGCTCCACCCTGCATCATACGGTGGAAAATGTGTCGAAACACCAGGCTGTTTGTGCCTTCAAGGCCGGTGTGAGATACAGAGAGTTGTACTTGAAGTTCGGGCGCACTAGTGACATTTCACTCGACAAGATGATGGAAATTGCCACTCACTACGCCAATGGCAAGGAACAAGACTGCCTCCGTAGCGACAAAGGAAAAGCGGTCGCCAACGAGTCAGGCGGCGACAACAATAGGAAACAAAAGCGGAAGGCTGAAGACCCAGCTCCGGCAGAGGCGGCAACACTGGTGACTCAGTCAAAGAACAAGGGCAAGGGCAAAGCTTAGTATGCCCCCAAGAAGGGGAAGGATCAGCCAGGAACTGATATCTTGGATCAGCCGTGTGTGATTCACACGAAGAAAGATGCAGAAGGCAACCTGATTTTGCCCAAGCACACCACTCGACAGTATCTAACCCTCATCCAGCAGTTCAAGGGAGACCAGTCGAGTGGGAAATCTCCTGAAAAAGAAGATGAAGATGAACAAAGGGAAACATTCCCGGATGTCACTGCTACACTGGTGATCTTTGCTTACATCAAGAGCAAGAGCCGTCTAAAAGTCATAAATAGAGAGATCAACATGGTTGTGCCAGACACCCCCACCTACCTCAAATGGTCTTAGTATGCTGTCACATTCGACCAGACTGACCATCCTGCCCGTGTGGCCACACCCGGTCGATAGGCTCTGGTAGTTGATCCGGTGGTGCACGGGACTCGACTCAGAAAGGTCCTCATGGATGGCGGCAGCGGCCTGAACATTCTGTATGCGGATACCCTGAAGGGAATGGGCATTCCTATGTCCCGTCTCAGCGAAAGCAGCATGCATTTCCATGGGTTCATCCCAGGAAAGAAGGCCAAGTCACTCGGCCAGATAGCATTGGATGTGACATTCGAAGATAGCAAAAATTTCCGAAAAGAAAAGTTGACGTTTGAAGTCGTGGATTTCAAGAGTGCTTACCACGCCATTTTGGGTTGACCCGCTTATGCACGTTTCATGGACCAACCATGTTACGTGTATCTCAAGCTTAAAATGCCGGGCCCTAAGGGCGTGATCACGGTCACTGGCAATCGACAGCGGGCCGAAGAGTGTCTCCAGCAAGGGTCCAAGATCGCCGATCAACAGATGCCCATGGTCGAGCTGGAGGAGTACAACAAAACCACTGACCCTGCTGATTTGCTCCGTGCAAAAAAGCCAGCTTCCGAGTCGGCATTTCAGTCGGCAGGAGAAGTGAAGAAGGTGCACATCCACCCAACGGATCCAACCGCTGCCCCGGCGAATATCTCGACAACACTCGAAAACAAATAGGAAGCCGAGATCATCTAGTTCCTCTGTGAGAACTGGGATATCTTTGCATGGAAGCCTGCTGACATGCCGGGGATTCCCAGGGAGCTGGCTGAGCACCGTCTGCGAGTGGATCCGAAAGCCAAGCCCGTCAGGGAGCATTTGCGTCGTTCCGCGGCTGAGAAGCGCAAGGCAATCGGAGAAGAAGTGGCCCATCTATTGCAAGCCAAGTTCATTCGGGAGATTTACCACTCCGAGTGGCTCTCGAATGTTGTGATGGTGCCCAAGAAAGATAAGTCGTTGCGCATGTGCATTGACTTCAAACATCTCAATAAGGTGTGTCTGAAAGACCATTTTCCGCTCCCCCGCATAGATCAAATTGTTGACTCGACAGCGGGGTGTGAGCGATTATCATATTTAGATGCCTATTCTGGGTACTATCAGATCCGTCTGTTTGGCCTAGATGAAATAAAAACAGCCTTCATCACCCCGTTTAGGTGTTTTTGCTACATCACCATGCCTTTTGGTCTCAAGAATGCCGGCACTACTTTTATGTGCATGATTTAGAAATGTTTACTCGACTAGATCCCTCGGAATGTCGAGGCATACATGGACGATATAGTGGTCAAGTCCCGCAAAGGTTCCGATCTGCTGGCTGACTTGGCTGGGACATTCGCCAATCTAAGGCGATTCGACATAAAGCTGAATCTGGCCAAATGTACCTTCGGTGTCCCTGGCAGCAAGTTACTCGATTTTCTCGTTTCCGAACGAGGAATTGATGTCAATCCCAAGAAGATCAGCGCCATTACCCTTATGAAGACTCCTGTGCGAGTGCACGATGTTCAGAAGCTCATTGCTTGCTTGGCGGCATTGAGTCGATTCATTTCTCGTCTTGGTGAGAAAGCTCTACCCTTGTATCAGTTGATGAAGAAATCAGACACATTCGACTGGACTCCTGAAGCCGAAGCAGCGTTTGTTAAGCTCAAAGCCCTGCTATCCACCCAGCCGATGCTTGCCGCTCCTGCCAGCAAAGAGCCCTTTCTCTTGTAGATCACCGCCACAAATCAGGTCGTCAGTACAGTGCTGACTATCGAGCGAGAAGAGGAAGGCAAAGCCTACAAGGTTCAGCGGCCAGTTTATTATGTCTCCGAAGTTTTGTCCCCCTCAAAGCAGAGATATCCTCATTATCAGAAGTTGGTGTATGGTATTTACTTATCAGCGAAGAAGGTGGAACATTATTTCCAAGACCATTCGATCTCAATCATCAGTGATGCACCTTTATTAGAGATTTTCAATAATCGAGACGCATCAGGTCGAGTGGCTAAATGGGCAATTGAACTGGGACACTTCAACATCAGATTCGAGGCCAAGAAGGCAATCAAGTCCCAAGCATTGGCAGATTTCATGGCCGAATGGATCGAACAATAACAGCCTATCCAAGTTCACTTGGCGCATTGGACAATGTTCTTCGACGGCTCCAAAATGTTGAATGGGTCCGGCGCTGGCGTTGTTTTGATATCCCCGAGAGGCGACAAGCTCAGCTATGTCTTGCAAATTACTTTGATTCCTCCAACAATGAGGCAGAGTATGAAGCACTTTTTTACGGGTTGCGCATGGCTATCTCGCTCGGCGTCAAGCGCTTGATGGTTTATGGCGACTCAGATTTGGTGGTGAATCAAGTGATGAAAGAGTGGGATGTGAGAAACCCTGCTATGACTGGATACTGCAATGCAGTCCAGAAGCTGGAGTAGAAATTTGAAGGTCTGGAACTTCACCATGTTCCTCGACTGAAAAATCAGGCAGCTGATGAGCTATCCAAGATTGGTTCCACTCGACAGCCTGTCCCCAGCGGAGTGTTCCTGGAGCATTTGCACACTCCTTCGATTCAAGAGGATCCCTTCACTGAAGAGCCCCCGCAAACCTTAAGCTCCTCTGACTCAACTGAAGTCGATGTTCCTGCTGTGATTGACCTGGTCATGGAGGTGCTAGTTATCATTCCCGACTTGACTATACCCTACATAGCCTATATCCTCAGATAGGAGCTTCCTGAAGATGAAGCAGAGGCTCAACAGATTGTGCGCAGGTCCAAGGCTTTCATTGTGATGGGAGATCAGCTATTTAGAGAAAGTGTGACTGGTGTCACCCAGCGCTGCATTTCACCCAAGGAAGGTTGAATGATTCTAGAGGAAATTCACTCGGGAACTTGCGGACACCATGCGTCTTCAAGGGCGATCGTCGCTAAAGCATACCGAGCGGGTTTTTATTGGCCACGGGCTAATGAAATGGCTAAGGACATTGTTGATCATTGCGAGGTCTGTCAATTCTATGTAAACCTATCACACAAGCCAGCGTCTGCTCTGAAGACAATTCCACTCGCCTGGCCGTTTGCGGTTTGGGGGCTCGACATGGTTGGTCCTTTCTGACCCGAAAAAGGAGGATTCACCCACCTGTTGGTAGCAGTCGACAAATTCACCAAGTGGATTGAAGCCAAGCCCATCAAGAAACTGAATTCCCGCACGGCGGTCATGTTCATGAGGGAGATCATTATCCAGTTCGGCATTCCCCACAACAACATCACGGACAATGGCACTAATTTTGACTCGGAAGAATTTAGGAGATTTTGTAACTCCCAAGGCACCCGAGTGGATTACGCTTCCGTTGCACATCCTCAAACCAATGGGCAAGTTGAGAGGGCTAATGGTCTCATTCTGCAAGGTCTGAAGCCTCGTCTCATGCGCGATTTGGATCATGCCGTTGGTGCGTGGGTAACTGAGTTGCCGTCTATTTTGTGGGGGTTGAGGACAACGCCTTATCGGTCGACTGGACGAACTCCTTTCTTCCTTGTCTATGGTGCTGAAGCTATACTGCCGAGTGACTTGGCCCACAATTCTCCTCGAGTGGAGCTGTATTCTGAGGCCGAAGCCGAGCAGGCCAGGCAATATGGGTAGATCTTCTGGAAGAAGAGCGTGAGATGGCTCTGATCCGGACCACAGCCTATCAGCAAGACTTGCAGCGCTTCCATGCAAGGAATGTCAGAAGCCGAGCATTCCATGAAGGAGATTTGGTGCTCCGAGTGAATCAGCACCGACCTCACAAGCTAGCTCCTGCATGGGAAGGCCCTTTTGTAGTCACCAAGGTGCTAAACAATGGAGCCTACCACTTATATAATCTCATGAAGCAGATGGATGAGCCACGAGCTTGGAATGCAGACCTGCTTCGACGTTTTTACACTTGAGACATTAGTTTTCTGATGTAATAAGAGTACTTCATCAATGCAATTTGTGTATCTGCAATTAATACCTCGTTGATTTCAACCGTGCAGTTATTTACTTGGGGATACTCCGAACGACGAGCAATCCTCGCACTCGGGGGCTTAGCTGCGAAACATGTTTCGCCTAAGTTAAAAACCCTGTCGGGTGGATAGCAGACCATTCACTCGACGGCCTATTTGCAAATCCATCTTCGCTTGGGTTCAAAAAAATAACTCGTCGAGGCGATGGTAATCCATTCACTTGACAGCTTAGATGCGAATCGACATTCGCCTAAGTTCCAAATACTCCGAGTGATGAGCGATCCTCATGCTCGGGGGCTTAGCTGCGAATAAATTTTGCCTAAGTTAAAAACCTCGTCGACTAGATAGTAATCCATCCACTCGACATCTTAGATGCGAATCGACATTCACCTAAGTTCAAAATACTCTGAGTGATGAGCGATCCTCATGCTTGGGGGCTTAGCTGCGAATACATTTTGCCTAAGTTAAAAACCTCGTCGACTGGATAGTAATCCATCCAATCGACAGCTTAGATGCGAATCGACATTCGCCTAAGTTCAAAATACTCCGAGTGATGAGCGATCCTCACGCTCGGGGGCTTAGCTGCGAATACATTTCGCCTAAGTTAAAAACCTCATCGACTGGATAGTAATCCATCCACTCGAGAACTTAGATGCGAATCGACATTCGCCTAAGTTCAAAATACTCCGAGTGATGAGCGATCCTCATGCTCGGGGGCTTAGCTGCGAATACATTTCGCCTAAGTTAAAAACCTTGTCGAGTGAATAGTAATCCATCCACTCCACAGCTTAGATGCGAATCGACATTCGGCCAAGTTCAAAATACTCCAAGTGACGAGCGATCCTCACACTCGGGGGCTTCGCTACGAAAGCACTTCGCCTAAGTTAAAAACAAAAGCAGTCGAACAGACGATTGAAAGCCAAAGCACGAGAAAAATCCAAAGGATAAAACCGCGCATAAACGTCTTCTGCAGAAGCAAATGTGCTCAGGCCTAAGGCCTGAATAAATTTTTAAGGGATACAGTTCCACTCGGCATACCGAGGCAAATTTAACCGTTTTTTTCCAAAGACTCAAGTTTCTAGGCAGGCGATGGACTCGCGGGCTCGACAAAAGTGTCCAAGTCGATGCCGTCGGCGATTCTGGTGGCCGCCTCGATGAAGGTTTCCATGATGTCCTCGAACTGGAGTTTCTTTGTGTTTACCACTTGGAGCTCCTTCAGCTTCTCCTCCCTCGCGTCCCTACAATGGACCCTGACTAGTGACAACACCACGTCGGCCCCGCAACGAGCAGTAGATTTTTTCCAAGCTTGCACTCGACTGGGAAGTTCATTCAGGTGAGCCATCATGGAGTTGAGGTCAAGCTAAAGAGTGTCCTCAAGCCATAGCTCCTTGTCGATTCTTTCCATGATAGATTTCAGTCGAGCGATATAGGCCTGGGTACCCTGGAGCCAAAAGTTGAGCCACAGCATGTTCATCGCCACCGCATCAGCAACTGGCGACTTGGTGGGGTCAAGCATGTGCTCAATCTCCTCTGTTCCTTTTCAAAGTCCTGGCAGAATTCTGTTGAAGAAGGGGAATCGGTGAACTGCAACCCTCAAATTTTTTTGTTGCAAATGTCAGTCGACAAGAAATACTCACCGTCGAGCAGAAGATACATCTTCCTCGAGAATTCGCCCAGATGCTTCTCCAGGCCATTACTCCTCTTGGTTAGTTGCTCGGCCTTCTTGACAAGATCCGCACGTTCCTGCTTCAGCTTGGCGTTCTCCTCTTCCAGCTTCTGGACGGCCGCCAACTTCTGCTTTGCAGCTTCGGTTTTGTCCTTGGCCACTTGTTGGGTGTCAGCAAGTGCTTTGTTCTTATCCTCCAGTGCCCTCTTCATGGAATCTAAAGAAACAACATTGTCGAGTCGCGCTTGGAGTCAACGATTTTCATTGCGCACGTCTTTTCGAGCGAGAGCACTCGATTTAAAACATGAAAAGGGGAAGATGGGAATGCTGACAGTTGGCACTTATTACCTCCCAGAGACTTCAGCTCAGCAAGTGCTCGCTCCAGGGCGTTGTCGGCAACCGCCAAGTCCACCTGCAATTGGTTCTTCTCCTCCTCCATCTCCTTGTACTGCGTCCCAAGTTCGCAAGCCGTCTGGAAGCAACAAAAGACAGGAGTTCAATTAGCAAGTAGTTCTTGGATAGTCGACTGAGTTATTAACACCGGCGAATGCCCATGTTGGAAGAATTCAAACAGAAAGTCCACTCGACATATCGAGTGGCTCTGGCGCTCCGCACGCCGTAAACAAATTCAAACAGAAAGCTATCTCCATTAAGACCCCTGCCGATGCAAGCACTCGACAGTGGTCTCGGGGACTACACCTAGTGGGTGCGCTAAGAGCGCCCCCACTGAGACGGTTAACTCTCGATCCGTCGAGTAACTCGTCAGAAAACACACTCGACAAGGTCAGCCATGTCGTGACACTCAACCCGTCGAGTGACGCACCCACCCTACTCTATAGAGTGCAGCCTATCCTTATGCAGCATCATATCATGGTTTGTAAATAATATCCATGAAACCTGCAAGGTAGATGCGGAATGGTGTGATTCAAGGCGAAGTGTATCCTGTATACAATAGACTCTAAGACCCCTGTCGATGCAAGCAATCGACAGCAGTCTCGGGGACTACACCCAGTGGGTGCGCTAAGAGCGCCCCCACTGAGACGGTTAACTCTCGATCCGTCGAGTAACTCGTCAGAAAAAAACACTCGACAAGGTCGGCCTTGTCGTGACACTCAACCCGTTGAGCGACGCACCTCCCCCACTCTATGAAGTGCAATCGATCCCTATCCAGCGTCATATAATGGTTTCATAATAATATCCATGAAACCTGCAAGGTATCTATGGAGTGGTGTGATTCGAAGACAAAGTGTATCCTGTATACAATAGACTCTAAGACCCCTGCCGATGCAAGCAATCGACAGCGGTCTTGGGGACTACACCCAGTGGGTGCGCTAAGAGCGCACCCACTGAGACGGTTAACTCTCGATCCGTCGAGTAACTCGTCAGAAAACACACTCGACATGTCGAGCGACAATAGTACCACGTGTACTACCAATCCTAGTCCTACTCGACTACAATCCGATCTATTCGACTGGAGAAAGTTCAAACATTCTACGGCGATCACCCAGTGGGTGTACGACAGCCAAGAAAAGACAAGAATTCAATCGACAATGGACTTACAATCAAACTTACTCGAACATTGGTGCAAAGGGCTGCGCTGACGTCAAAAGCTAGTTTGCTGGCCTCGTACGCCTCCTTGGTCCTCAACATGAGCTGCTCCGCCTGGATCGTGGCTTCCTTTGTAGCTCCGGGTTGGTCTTCCGGGGTGCAATGCAGAGGGAAGGCCGTCACAGGTGGGGTCGGCATAGTTGCTGGAGCAGCTGAGGCAGCCTGAAGAGGTCCGGTCGGAGTTGACGTCACGATAGTCGAGACGGTTGGAGGAGCATGTGACAGAGGCGTTGCAGGCTCAACCCTGGGTCGCGTCGAGTCACCTCTCCTCTGGGAAGACTCCGTAGTTGAGCGCTGAGGTGCTTGCGACGATGACGCCCTTCGGGTGCGAGCGCGCGAAGTGTCTAGCGGCCCCTCATCGTCCTCCACTTGAATGACCTCTGCAACAACCGACAGCATCAACACCTGCATGTGTCGAGTCCTATTCGGACAAACTAACAACTTTCTTACCTCTATGAGAAGTGGCAACATCAGCGGTGTCAACATCCATCGCGTCCTCTTCATCTCAACAAGGCAAGGTCACAGATGTTGCAACTCTGATGGATTAGACAGCTTTCACTCAGATATAACTCAAGACTGCAGTCGACAGAACAATTAGGAAATGAACACTTACGTGGAGACAATAGGTATGGCCACCCTCATGCAGGGCAGTGCTTTGCGAGGCTTGGAGGTGGCTTGCTTGGGCTTCTTGGCCAGTCTTTCATTCGACTCGACAGTTAAGGGGCGGCTCCGTTTTGGGTTCTTCTCGCTTGGGCCCGGGGCCTTGTCCTCAGCAGCTGCCAGATCATGGAGGACCTTAGTGCGGCGTTTACGACGAGGAGGCGACTCGACTCCTTCCTCTTCGCCAGAATCTTCATATTCATCCTCAGAGTCGTAAAGTCCGTCGCCGTCCATGTTGCCGCCCTCGCTCACCACGCCGTCATGCACATGGTTCCCCTTGGAAACGGGCGAGTGCATGTTCGTCCATTCCTGCATAATTCAAACAAGAGAGTCAGAATACAAGTCAATACATCACTCGACGGTATAAATGTATCAGTCGACATCACACATCTCACCAGGTTCTTCGGTGGGTTTTCAGCCGAGTAAGGCCGGATCCTCTTGGCTCCCGAGGGGTTGTCACAAGCCCTAGTGATGCTCTGAAGCCACTGCTCGACAATCTCCTGTGTAACTTCTTCTGGATGCATCCTGGTCGAGTCCCCCGGACCTGCGTAGTGCCACATGGTGTGGTCTCTGGCCTGGAGTGGCTATATACGTCGACCGAGGAATGTTTCAAGCAGATCCATGCCTATCACCCCGCCCCGGACCAGCTGAACCACTACCGCGACTAAGATACCTACTTGGACATGCTCCTCGTTGGTCACCTTCAGGGACTTGGGGGGTAGCGGGTCGGTCAGGTGAAAACGGGGGAAGACCAGTCGACATGTTGGGTGGCGCTATATCTTTGCAGTAGACCAGGTCGACTGCCAGCCTCGGACAGACTCGGGAAGAATATTGGCAAGAAAGGACTGCGTTGCCTTTTCTGGACCCCTAAACCTCCACACAACTGGAGCACGTGAGTCTTCCCGTCAGCGGCAAGGACTTTCTTCATAGTCTGTGATCTGTGCTTAAACAACCCCCAATGGGGAGAGTACCCCAGGAAACACTCGCACAAGGTGACGAATGCAGACAAGTTAGCCATAGTGTTCGGTGGAAAGTGATGTAGTTGCGCACCAAAGAAATTCAGAAATCCCCGAAAGAATGGGTGGGTGGCATGGAGAAACCTCTTTCTACATGGGAGAGGAGAAGAACCCGCTCCCCGTCGCGTGGCTCCGGCTCGTGCTCCTCCCCCGACAGCCTCCAAGCGCCGTCCACCACCAGCCCATCAGAGACGAGGCCCTCGAGGTCAGCAAGAGTGACAACAGAGGGGAGAAAATCCCCCTGCATCCACCCCGCTAGTGCGGTGAACCGAGCAGTCGAGGGCTTCTTTCCCTCGAGCTTTGACGTCCCCTTCTTTGCGCGCTCCAGCTTCTGTGTTGCGTCCTTCGTCATCGGAGCGGTGGCTCTGGTCGGAGGAGAGCGGTGTGCTGCGTTGGGGAGCAGAGGAGGCGAGGGGAAGAGAGGGAGAATCAGCGGAAGGTACTATGCAATCCGCGGCTCAGGAAGCTTTATATGTTGTCGAGTGTCTCACTGACCAGTGGGCCTACGAGATAACCGCACACGCCAACCGCTGACGACGCCCAGTGTGTGGCGAGATGACCGACGCGAGAATTGAGGCATCGTGCCTCCACTTGCCCTGACCGTGGCGTCATCTTCGCGTGTGCGCGCGCTTCCCAAATTTTCGTATCCCGGAGAATCCGGGCCCATCAGACCGACCCGTCACCTCCCCGAGATGCGCTCGATTCATTCGGACGCTTTTTAAGTCTGAATAGATCCAGGCGAGCGGAGAAGAATTCAATCAATGTAAATTTCGTTGAAGACCCGAGTATCATTCGGAAGATCTCGCATGTCGATCCTACATAAACGCCTATGCTCAGAGTTCAATCGACACAAGTTTCATGGAAACCCCAAATACCATTCGGAGGATTCAATGCATTAACTAAAGGTTGACATTGATACCTCCTTCCACCACTCGAACCCCGATCCATTCGGGGGCTAATGACGAGGATATGTACCAAGGGTAGGGTCTTAGGCAAGGCCCACCTACCCTACCTAAGGACACTACATGGGAGGACTTGAAGATCAAGCATGAACTTCCGAGTGGATCCCTGGAGATGTCCAAGACCACTCGACAGTAATCCACTTGGAGATTCTCCTCTCACTCGGCAGTCGCTTGTCACTCGACAGACCTCGCTTCACTTGACGCCAGAAGACTAGGAGCCATGATCAAGAGCCCAATGGGCAAACACTGGCTTGATGGCCCTTAATAGCTTTTACTACGTACGTTACCTGTAACGGCAGACTTTACACCCCATGACCAGACCCTTTGATGCGGGGTCATTATGAGGGGCAGCAAACTCTATATAAGACGCCCCTCCCCTCCTGCACAGGGTTAAGAAACTATTGTAATCTCTACATTCCACTTGACATAAAGCTCCCGAGCACTGAGACGTAGGGCTGTTACCTCCACGAGAGGGGCCTGAACTCATACATCTGTGTGTACACCCTCGCCATAGCTAGGACTCTGCCCTCTCCATTCGTACCCCTACCATCTACTGTCAGGCTCGTTCCCACGACAAGCAAGATAACTAAAGACCCCGTTTTCGGTATGATGGAGCGGGCTAGTAACTTATTGGAAATAATACATGTTGATGTATGCGGTCCAATGAGTGTTGTAGCATACAGTGGATATCGTTATTTTCTTACCTTCACTGATGATTTGAGTATATATGAGTATATTTACTTAATGAAACACAAGTCTGAAACGTTTGAAAAGTTCAAACAAATTCAGAGTGAAGTTTAAGATCATTGTGACAAGAAGATAAAAATGTCTACGATATGATCGTGGAGGTGCATATCTGAGTTACGAGTTTGGCATACAACTTTAGACAATGTAAAAGTTGTTTCACAACTCACGCCAACTGGAAAACCATAGTGTGATGGCGTGTCCGAATGTCGTAGTCGTGCTCTATTGGATATGGTGCGAACTATGATGTCTCTTATCATTTTGCCACTACCGATTTGGGGTTATGCATTAGAGACAACTAAATTCACTTTAAATAGGGCACCATCTAAATCCGTTGAGATGACACTATATGGTTTGGCAGAAACCTAAGCTGTCATTTCTCAGAGTTTGGGAATGCGACACTTATGTCTGATAAGCTCGAACCCAAAGCGGAAAAGTGCATCTTCATAGAATACCCTAAGAACAGTTGAGTATACCTTCTATATCAGATCCGAGTGCAAAAGTGTTTGTTGCTGAAAACAGGTCCTTTCTCGAGAAAGAGTTTCTCTCAAAAGAATTGAGTGGGAGGAAGATAGAACTTGATGAGGTTGTTGAAACTTTGTTTCAACCATAGAGTAGCGCAACGCAGAAATATGTTTTTGTGGAGCCTACGTCAGTTGAAGAGGAAGTTAATGATGATGATCATGAAGCTTCGGATCAAGTTACTACCGAACCTCGTAGGTTGACAAGGATACGTACTTCACCTGAGTGGTACATTGATCATGTCTTGGAAATCATGTTGTTAGACAATGATGAGCCTACGAACTATGAAAAAGCGATGATGGGCCTAGATTCCAACAAATGGTTAGAGGACATGAAATCCGAGAAAGGATCTATGTATGAAAACCAAGTATGGACTTTGGTATACTTGCCCATTGAACGGCAGGTCATTGAGTACAAATGGACCTCTAAGATGAAGACAAACACTGATGGTAAATGTCACCATTTATAAAGCTCGACTTGTCGCAAAGAAATTTCCGACAAGTTCAAGGAGTTGACTGTGATGAGACTTTATCACTCGTAGCGATGCTAAAGTCTGTTGGAATTATGTTAGCAGTTGCTGCGTTTTTCAATTATGAAATCTGGCAGATGGATGTCAAAACATCATTTCCTTCCTTGAGGAAAGATTGTATAAGATACAACCAGAAGGTTTTGTTAGTCCTAAGGATGCTAAAAGGTGTGCAAGCTCCAGTGATCCTTCTATGGGATGGACCGAGCACTCGGAGTTGGAATATACGCTTTGATGAGGTGATAAAAGTTTTTGAGTCTATACGAAGTTTATCAAAAACTTGTATTTACAATAAAGTGAGTGGGAGCGCTATAGAATTTTTGATAAGTATATGTGGTTGACATATTATTTATTGGAAATGATGTAGAATTTCTGGAAAGCATAAACGGTTGTTTGAAAAAGGTTTTTCAAAGGAATACCAAGATGAAGCTACCTAATTATTGGGCATCAAGATCAATAGAGATAGATCAAGATGCTTGATGAGACTTTCAATGAGTACATACCTAGACAAGATTTTGAAAGAGTTCAAAATGGATCAGTCAAAGAAGGAGTTCTTGCCTGGTTTGTAAGGTGTGGAGTTGAGTGAGACTCAAAGCTCGACCACGGCAGAAGAAAGAGAAAGGACGAAGGTCGTCCCCTATGCTTTATCCATAGGCTCTATATAGTATGTCATGCAATGTACCGCACCTGTGTGTGCCTTGCCATGAGTGTGTCAAGGGGTAAAAGAGTGATCCAGGAGTGGATCACTGTACAGAGGTCAAAATTATCCTTAGTAACTATTGGACTAAGGAAATATTTCTCGATTATGGAGGTGATAAAGAGCTCGTCGTAAAGGTTTATGTCGATGCAAGCTTTAGCACCAATCCGGAGGACTCTGAGTAGCAGTCCGGATACGTATAGTGGAGCAGCCATTTGGAATAGTTCTAAGTGGAGTGTGGTAGAAGTGTCTACAATATGACATAGAGATTTGCAAAGTACACACGGATCTGAATGTCACAAACCCGTTGACTAAAGACCTCTCTCAAATGCAAAGCATGATCGAACCCCATTGCTAATTGGGTGTTAGATTCACAACAATGTAAATCACATGGTGTTGTGAACTAGATTATTGACTCTAGTGCAAGTGGGAGATTGTTGGAAATATGCCCTAGAGGCAATAATAATTGGTTATTATTATATTTCCTTGTTCGTGATAATCGTTTATTATCCATGTTATAATTCTATTGATTGGAAACTAAATACATGTGTGGGTATATAGACAACACTGTGTCCCTAGTATGCCTCTAGTAGACTAGCTCGTTGATCAAAGATGGTTAAGGTTTCCTAGCCATGAACATGAGATGTTATTTGATAACAGGATCACATCATTAGGAGAATAATGTGATGGACAAGACCCAAACTATAAACGTAGCATATGATTGTGTCAGTTTATTGCTACAGTTTTCTGCATGTCAAGTATATGTTCCTATGACCATGAGATCATGCAACTCACTGACACCGGAGGAGTACCTTGTGTGCATCAAACGTCGCAATGTAACTGGGTGACTATAAAGGTGCTCTACAGTTATCTCCGAGGGTGTCTGTTGGGTTGGCATGGATCAAGACTGGGATTTATTACTCCATGTGACGGAGAGGTATCTCAGGGCCCACTCGGTAATACAACATCACAATAAGCCTTGCAAGCAATGTGACTAAGTGTTAGCACGGGATCTTTTATTACGGAACGAGTAAAGAGGCTTGCCGGTAACGAGATTGAACTAGGTATAGAGATACCGACGATCGAATCTCGGGTGAGTAACATACCGAAGAACAAAAGGAACATTATACGGGATTAACTGAATCCTTGACATAGAGGTTCAACCGATAAAGATCTTCGTAGAATATGGAGGAACCAATATGGGCATCCAGATCTCGCTACTGGTTATTGATCGTAGAGGTGTCTCAGTCATGTCTGCATAGTTCTCGAACCCGCAGGATCTACACACTTAACGTTTGGTGACGATATAAGTATAGTTGAGTTATTATGTTGGTGACCGAAAATTTTCGAAGTCCCGAATGAGATCTCGAACATGACGAGGAGCTCCAAAATAGTCCGAATGTAAAGATTGATATATGGGATAATAGTGTTTGGTCTCCGGAAGGGTTCCGGAATTCACCGGAATAGTTTCGGATGTTTTCCGAAATGTTCGGGGGTACAAGAACACTTTATTTGGGCCAAGGGGTAAAGCCCATGAGGCTTTAGGAAGGCGCACAAGGTGTTTTGCGGAGGCCAGAGGCCAGACGCCAGGAACCCTGACGTCTGGGGCCAGACACCGAGGACCTTGGCGTCTGGTCCTGGAGTCTGAAGAGGACTCTTGCCTTGCGGGCAAACCGACCTTGAGGAGGATTTTTCTACAAGTTTCGACCCCAGGGCTCAGCATATAAATAAAGGGGCGGGGCTAGCACCTGGAACACATCAAGAAACCCTAAGGCGTGTGCCTGCAACCCCGTCCCTCTAGTTTATCCTCCGTCATAGTTTCCGTAGTGCTTGGCGAAGCCCTGCGGAGAATGTTCTTCACCAACACTGCCACCACGTCGTCGTGCTGTCGGAACTCATCTACTACTTCACCCCTCTTGCTGGATCAAGATGGCAAGGTCGTCATCAAGTTGTACATGTGTTGAACGCGGAGGTGTCGTCCGTTCGGCGCTAGATCGGAAGGACCGTGATCAAGGTCGCGAGACGGATCATAATGGGAACGCGGGACGGATCGTGATTGGATCGCGAGATGGATCATGATGGGATCGCGGGACGCTCAGCGATTTGGAACGCGGAGACGTTCGACTACATCAACCGCGTTTCTTAAGGCTTCCGCTTAGCAATCTACAAGGGTATGTAGATCCACTCTCCCTCTCGTAGATGCTCATCACCATGGATAGATCTTGCGCGTGCGTAGGAAATTTTTGTTTCCCATGCAACGTTCCCCAATAGGTTGCACCGATTTTGAGTGTTTGGCTTTGGACAGACTTTGGTGGGAGAGTTTTTGGGTGTCTTTGGTGACTATCACTTGTGCACATATGAGCATTTTGTTCACCAACAAAACCTTACCCCCTTTTAATAGTATTGGCTTTCCTATGGACTCAAAGTGATTTCTCACAAATATAAAATGTAGAGTTCCATTGCTTGAAGCTTAGTCAATCTATTTCTTTGCATCTTGGGGTTTCTCCACAGTCTCTTTGCCAACCCAACTCTTCATGGACTATTATCTGAAACACACTGGATAAAAGTATTAGTTCGAGAGACAATGTATGTTGTCATGAATTATCAAAACCACCAAGGGAGCATGTTGTGCTTTTAATCTCCCCCTTTTTGGTAATTGATGACAACATACAATCAAAGCTTCAATAAAGATATGCGTGAATATGATGAAGACTTTGAGAGACACATGACTTAGATTTGCTCCCCCTAAATGTGTGCAGTCCTTTAAAGGATAGTTGCTTTGGAATGCATGGACACAAATATGGATGAAGGGATATAAGGACTCATGTGTATCTTGGCTATATGCATCAAGATATATGAATGAGATGTATCCTCGTTCAAGACTTCACTCTTGCAAACAATACGTGCAAGAAGCAAGAGATCATCTTGATCAAAGATATGATGCATATACTTACCTTGAGTTCTTGAGCATTCTAGTAGTAGAAACACACTTGAGAAAACAATGTTAGGAAACACAAGAGTATTCTACTAATAAAAGGCCATAGAACTCAAAAGATACCAAGATATGGAGAACATATAAAATGTGATAATCCTTAAGATTAATATGTCTTTTCCTTTAGTATTAATCTTTTAAAGATTTTCTCCCCTTAGATATGAAAGTGGTAGTTCACCCTCTCCCTCTGAATCTCGGCATGTAGATATTGGGAATGGATAGGATGAGAAAAGTCTAAAGTGAACAGTCAAATAAAATAGACAAGAATTTTATTGAGCTTGGAATTTTCTCCCCCTTACTTTGGTATTCTCCCCTTGTTTATATAAGTATAAACTTTGGACATTCTCCCCTCCCCCTAAATCATATCTCCCCCTTTGCATAAGCATGTAACTCTCCCTTTGGCATGAAGCTTTGCTATTCTACCCCTTTGGCATCAATTTCCAAAAAGGTCAAATTTAGGAGTAGGTACAGGGATCATTCACAGGTAAGGGATCCTTGAGAACAAGGGTCATTGAAAGTAAGGTTCATAGAAAAGAACTGAGAGAATCATTTAATGTAAATTCTCTCCTTATGGCAAATATTAGTCTTCTCCTCCTTGGAGCTAGGGATCCTTGAATAAAGAATTTCTCCCCTAAGTTTTGCTTGTTATTATCCCCCTATTTTTTTAAAGAGGGATCATCGGAGCAACAGAAGAAGGACAGATAAGATAAGAAAAACAAATCGGTGACTCCGAGACAGATAGATCGATGGACCGAGATTTTATAGTGCAGCTTGTCTGCAATTTCAGTAGAACCGAGATATCTGAGTCGGCGGCTCCGAGGCTAAAATATAAAGAAAATAATAAGAGACCAAACTATTGTTTTCAAAGGATCAAAAGAAAATATTTCCAAGAAAAGTGAAGGGCATCATCTAGAAAAGATTTGAGTGGTTACTAGAGATCATGCAAATGGAGAACAAACCACACGAGAATCTTAACTAGTGATGGGCGGTGACGAGGTCACCTGTATTAGAGTATATTGACTTAGGAGCCAAGCAAGAATACTTGATCATATGCCATACTCTATGTTAAGCTCATAATGGGGTTACCATTTTTCGATTAAGCATTTTAATGTCTTCATATCTTTTGAGCTGCTTTAGCACATGACTTGGAGTAAAGCCTTTTCAAGGATATGAGAGCATACCTTTGAGTGATGTTGATGACGTTGCTCGTAGGTGAACTTGTTGAGGATGCTCGAGGTTGATGAAGAACATGTTGAGTTAGGAGCAATCCTTGTTGTTTTCATACACTTGTTACCTACAAGGGTTAGTCATGCAAGGAAGAACAATAGGCATATCTATTTGACATGATACCAATTGAGATTTTGCAATAATGGGATATATGTCAAGGATATGTTTTTGTTGTCTTCTTCCTTCCATCATCAAGAGGGGTTGTGGATACTTGGTCAAGACAAGATTCCTTATGATTGGAGTTGGTTGCAATCTCGTGGAATGAAGTTCTTCCAAGTACCTAGAAACGGTTAGATGCAATGCAAGGGAGCATAGAATTCCATGGTATAAGATAACACATTAGCAATATCATGGAAGTATCAAGAAAGCTCATGCCCTTGCAAACATCCGAGTGAGTCTAGCTCAAGTTTGAAGCATCAATGATGTTCAACTCACTCCTCAAGTGACAAAAAGTTTTCTCATCAAGTGGCTTAGTAAAGATATCGGCCAATTGTTTGTTAGTGCAAACATGCTTAAGATTAATATCTCCTTTGGCAACATGATCACAAATGAAATGATATCGAACTTGAATATGCTTAGTTCGAGAATGTTGCACAGGATTATGACCAATCTTAATAGCACTTTCATTGTCACAAAGCAATGGAACATTTTTAACATGTATTCCATAATCCTTAAGCGTTTGTGTCATCCATAGTAATTGCGCACAACAAGATCCAGCAGCAATATACTCAACTTCAGCAGTAGATAGAGATACCGAGTTTTGTTTCTTGGAGGACCAAGACACAAGAGATCTACCTAAAAATTGACAAGTACCTGAGGTGGATTTTCTATCAACCTTGTCACCGACATAGTCTGAATTGGAATAGACAACAAGGTTAAAAGAAAATCCCTTGGGATACCAAATGCCAAAGTTTGGTGTTTGTATCAAGTATCTCAAAATACGTTTCACGGCCAAAAGATGTCACTCTTTAGGTGCAGCTTGATATCTAGCACACATGCAAACACTAAGCATAATATCAGGATGAGATGCACATAGATATAGCAATGAACCAATCATAGATCGATAAACCTTTTGATCAACCGGGTCATCCTCCTTGGTTAGATCAACATGTCCACTAGTTGGCATGGGAGTTTTCATACCTTTGCACTCTTGCATGTTGAATTTCTTGATCAAGTCCTTGGTATACTTAGTTTGAGAGATGTAAGTTGCTTCTCTTGATTGCTTGATTTGCAATCCAAGAAACAATTTTTGCTCACACATCATGGACATCTCATACTTCTCAGAAATCAACCTTCCAAATCTTTCACTAAATTTAGGGTTAGTGGAACCAAAGATAATATCATCCACATAGATTTAGCACACAAACAATTCTCCATTTACTCTCTTAGTGAACAAGGTTGCATCAATTTTACCAATTTCAAAACCTTTTTCAATGAGAAACTTCGTTAAGCATTTGTACCAAGCACGAGGGGATTGCTTACGACCATAAAGGGCTTTACGAAGCTTGTAAACATGATCAGGTTTCCTAGGATTCACAAAACCAGGTGGTTTGTTTGTTGGGATACGTAGTAGTAAATCAAAAACATTCCTACGATCACCAAGATCTATCTATGGAGAAACCAGCAACGAGTGAGGAGAGAGTGCATATTCATACCTTTAAAGATCGCAAAGCAAAAGCATTACAAGAACGTGGTTGGTGGAGTCGTACTCACAGCGATTCAGATCGGGGTGGAATCCGATCTAAACGCCGAACAACGGCGCCTCCGCGTTCAACACACGTGCAACCCGGTGACGTCTCCTACGCCTTGATCCAACAAGGAGAAAGGAGAGGTTGAGGGAGTGCTCCGGAAGCATGACGGCGTGGGGACGGTGGAACTGCGTGGTACTCCGGCAGAGCTTCGCTAAGCACTATGGAGGACGAGGAGAGGGAGGAGTAGGGCTGCGTCGTGGGGGAGAGAGAGATGCGTGTCCCCGGCTGTCCTAAGGGCTCCACTATATATAGGGGAGGAGGAGGGAGGGCTGCACCCTAGGGTTCCCACCCTAGGGTGGTGCGGCAGCCCCAGATCCCATCTGGCCGGCGGTCACAGAGGGAGAGAGGGGAGGGCGGAGCCCTAGGTGGGCCTTAGGCCCATCTGGGCCTAGGGTTCCCCCTTCCAACCTTTCCTGCGCCTTGGGCCTGGGTGGAGGGTGCACCATCCCACTCTGGGGCTGGTCCCTTCCCACTCTCGGCCCATGCAGCCCTCAGGTGCCAGTGGCCCCACTTGGTGGACCCCGGAACCCTTCCGGCGGTCCTGGTACGTTACGATAATGCTCGAAACACTTCCGGTGACCAAAACCTCACTTCCTATATATGAATCTTTACCTACGGACCATTCTGGAACTCCTCGTGACGTCCGGGATCTGATACAGGACTCCAAACAACCTTCGGTAACCACGTACACTATTTCCCTATAACCCTAGCGTCATCGAACCTTAAGTGTGTAGACCCTACGGGTTTGGGAGGCACGTAGACATGACCGAGACACCTCTCCGGTCAATAACCAACAGCGGGATCTAGATACCCATGTTGGCTCCCACATGCTCCACGATGATATCATCAGATGAACCATGATGTTGGGGATTCAATCAATCCCGTATACAATTCCCTTTGTCTACCGGTATGATACTTGCCCGAGATTCGATTGTCGGTATCCCTATACCTTGTTCAATCTCGTTACCTGCAAGTCCCTTTACTCATTCCGTAACACATCATCCCGTGGCTAACTCCTTAGTCACACTGAGCTCATTATGATGATGTCTTACCGAGTGGGCCCAGAGAAACCTCTCTGTCATACGGAGTGACAAATCCTAGTCTCGATTCGTGCCAACCCAACAGATACTTTCGGGGATACCCATAGAGTACCTTTATAGCCACCCAATTACGTTGTGACGTTTGGCACACCCAAAGTATTCCTACGGTATCCGGGAGTTGCACAATCTCATGGTCTAAGGAAACGATACTTGAAATTAGAAAAGCTTTAGCGGACGAACTACACGACCTTGTGCTATGCTTAGGATTGGGTCTTGTCCATCACATCATTCTCCTAATGATGTGATCCCGTTATCAACGACATCCAATGTACATGGTCATGAAACCATGACCATCTATTGATCAACGAGCTAGCCAACTAGAGGCTCACTAGGGACATGTTGTGATCTATGTATTCACACATGCATTAAGGTTTCCGGTTAATACAATTATAGCATGAACAATAGACAATTATCATGAACAAGGAAATACAATAATAACCATTTTATTATTGCCTCTAGGGCATATTTCCAACATTCTTAACATAAACTTCTTCTTAAATTTCACCATTTAAAGAGGCACTTTTAATGTCCATTTGATAAAGTGTGATATCAGGGTCATTAGCATAGGCAAGAAGAATTCGAATAGCTTCTAGTCTAGCAACGGGGGCATAAGTATCACCGTAGTCCATACCTTCGACTTGAGTATATCCTTGGGCCACGAGACATGCCTTGCTGCGTATGACTTGACCGTCTTCATCTTGCTTGTTCTGAAACACCCACTTGACCGTCTTTCGAAGTTGTGAAGCTCTGCATGCATAGCGTTCACCCAATCCGCGTCTTCAAGAGCTTGTTCTACCTTCAAAGGCTCAATGCTAGATATGAAAGAATAATGCTCACAAAAATTAGCTAGACGAGTTTTAGATCGAGTGATTCTCCCGGTTTGGATATCTCCAAAGATTTGGTTTAGGGGATGGTTCTTGGTCACTTGTGCTCGAACTCGGGTCAGCTTTTGATTGTTTGATGGTGGAGCTTCTTCTTCATCATCATCTCCTTCGTATTCATTGTTATCAACATGATCATCTCCTTGAGGTGGTTGTGAAGGAGGTTGTGGTGGATCTTCATGATGAACTTCCTCCTCCTCTTCATCTTGTCGTATACTGCTTGTGGATGCCTCCATGTCATGTTGTGGTTCACCTTGTCATGAAGTAGGGGCTTCCACTTGAGTTGATGAAGTACTTTCCTTCACCTCCATGGGACGAATCTTGCCAATAGACAAGTCTTGGATAGCTTCCGAGTGATCCTTATCACCTACATCATTTGGCAATTGTTCGACTTGCGAACCATTAGATTCATCAAACTTCACATCTACCGTCTCTTCTACTTTTCAAGTGAAGTTGTTGTAGACACGATAAATGTGAGAGTTCGATCCATAACCAAGTAGGAATCCTTCATGAGACTTAGGAGCAAATTTAGTACGACGATGCTTGTCAAGAATGTAGCAGTTGGAGCGGAATACCCGAAAGTATCCAACTTGGGGTTTGTTACCGGTGAGTAGCTCGTATGCCGTTTTACCGAGAAGCTTGTGCAAGTAAAGTAGGTTTGTGGCATGACATGCTGTTTCCACGGCTTCTGCCCAAAAATGTCTTGGCGTCTTGTATTCGTCAAGCATCGTTCTAGCAATCTCAATAAGCATCCAGTTCTTCCCCTCAACACCTCCATTTTGTTGAGGCATGTACATAGCCGAGAACTCATGTGAGACACCTTCTTCGTCAAGAAAGTTATCCACATGGGTGTTCTTGAACTCCGATCCGTTATTGCTCCGAACCTTCTTGATCTTCCCTTCGAACTGATTTTGCGCTTTGTGAACGAAATTCTTGAAGATCTTTTGAACCTGCGACTTATCATCAAGGAAAAATACCCACGTTAATCTAGAAAAATCATCAACTATAACTAGACCATAGGAATTTCCACCGAGACTCTTGTAAGCATTGTGACCGAAAAGATCCATGTGAAGTAACTCAAGTGGTCTCCTAGTAGTCATGATATTCTTAATGGGGTGACTTCCACCTACTTGCTTTCCAGCTTGACAAGCACCACAAAGTCTATCTTTGTCAAAGATAACATCTTTAACACCAAGTATATGATCACCTTTAATTAGCTTATCTAGATTGCACATTCTTACATATCCAAGTCTTCTATGCCATAGCCAACCTTTAGAGGATTTAGCAATTAAACAAGTGCGAGGCTTGGATCTCTTAGTGAAATCAACAATGTATAGATCACCTCTACGGAAAATGGTAAAGACCATTTTATGATTATCTTGACGAAACACTTGGCAATCTACTTTCGTGAATAACACATTGTAGCCAAGGGATTCAAAAAGCATAACATTTCGAATAGAGCTATCATGTGATATGGCCACCTTACCAAGGCCAAGTACCTTACCCTTAGAGTTGTCTCCAAAGGTCACGTACCTTCGAGGACCTTGATTAGGCGTGATCTCTTGGAACATGTCTTTGCCACCAGTCATATGATCCATACATCCTTTGTCGAGAATCCACTCTTTTCCTTCGGACATATAATCCTTGAAGTTTGCCATGAGACTTAGATTCTTCATGATCTTCTCATACTCGATGTCGAACATCTCATCTTCACCAAGTTAGTCATGTTCCACATTGTCATCATCAAGTGGTAAATCCTCGTCATAAAGAACGAGAGATTCGTCAGAATTGTGATCATGACAATGTTCAAGTTTATGAATGCGAATGGCTTAAAAGATAATGTTGTTGATAGTGGTGACATCTCCTTTGGCACACATAAGATCACGGAGCTCAAACAGGCATTTATCAAAGTTTGGATCACTAGGCTTCATTTTGTGAAAAGCAACAGTTTTATGAAGAATTACATCAAGAATTCCTAATGAAAGATTTGGATATCGTTTCTCCAAATCAGTCCACAAGGCATAGGCACATTCAAAGTTCTTCGATTGAGAAAGCACGAATCTTGGTAAGCCTCTAATAATAAGATTGACAATTCTTAGGCTACCAAGCATGTCAATTTCCTCTTCGTGTGTGGGATGCAATTCAACAATAGGAGGCGCATAGGGGCCCATAACATATTTGCTCAATTGAAATTCATTAAATATCTCAAGCATCAAGGTTTTCCATTGACTATAATACTCTCCATCAAGAATAGGCACTCTACAACTCATACTCCCTATACTAGACACATCCATCTTCCTCCTCGGTGATTAAATCGATGCAATGGAGACCAATGCTCTGATACCACTTGTAGGATCGAAAGTAGGTCTAGAGGGGGTGGGGTGATTAGACTACTTGACCAAATAAAAATCTACTTTTCCCAATTTTAATTCTTGGCAGATTTTAGCATTCATAGTATGTCAAGTACACCCTACGCATGCATGTCTAAGAGTATAGAAGCAGAAAATAAAGACATTGCACATGTAAGTAAAGAGAGGGTAAGAAAAACAAACACAATTGGTGACACGATGATTTTTCCTGTGGTTTCAATAGGTGGCTCTATCGTACATCCACGTTCATGGAGTCTTCAACCCACGAAGGGTAACAGACGCGAGAGTCCACGGAGGGCTCTACCCACGGAGGGTTCCACGAAGAAGCAACCTTGACTATACCATGACGGCCTACGACTACGGAGGACTAGCCTTACTCGGGGTAGATCTTCACGAAGTAGGCGATCTCCTTGCCCTTACAAACTTCTTGGTTCACACCACAACACGAAGTAGGAGGCTCCCAAGCGACACCTAACCAATCTAGGAGGCACCACCCTCCAAAAGGTAATAGGCTCGGTAATGTCGATGAACTCCTTGCTCTTGTGCTTCAAGATGATAGACTCCTCAACACACAATCACTCTTTCACAGATATGGTTTGGTAGAAGAGATAGGATTGGTGGAAATCAACTTGGGGAGGCTAGAAATCAAAATCCATATGGTTGGAGTGAAAGATCTTGACCTCAACACAAGGGTAGGTGGTTCTCTCTCAGAAAACTGATATGATAGGTATGGAATAGTTCTGAGTGTTTCTCTTCCCAGTAGGTGGTGGTGGAGGGGTATATATAGGCATCTCCAAAAATCCAATCATTACACACAATAAGTCAAACTTGGTGACACCGATGTGTTAATCTCGGTGGTACCAAAGTGACGAAAAGGTGGCAACTTTTGAATCTCGATGAGACCGATATAGGAAACTCGGTTGCACTGATAAGGTGACCAACGGTCAGAATGCCCATTCTCGGTGACACCGATTCAACAATCTCGGAGGGACCGAAACTGTGAATTTGCGTAACAGAAAGTTGGCAGCCTGAACTTGGTGGCACCAGTATGGAATCGGTTGCACCGAAGTGGCTAGGGTTTGGTTGAGTCTGTCTAGGGTTTAGAATCGGTGGCACTAGTATGGAATCGGTTGCACCGAAGTGGCTAGGGTTTGGCACCGAATGTGGAATGTTGGTTGCATCGATTTTGAGTGTTGGCTTTGGACAGACTTTGGTAGGAGAGTTTGTGGGTGTCTTTGGTGACTATCACTTGTGCACGTATGAGCATTTTGTTCACCAACAAAACCTTACCCCTTTTAATAGTATTATCTTTCCTATGAACTCAAAGTGGTTTCTCACAAATATAAAATATAGAGTCCTCTTGCTTGAAGCTTAGCCAATCTATTTCTTTGCATCTTGGGGTTTCTCCACAGTCTCTTTGCCAACCTAACTCTTCATGGACTATTATCTGAAACACACTAGACAAAAGTATTAGTTCGAGAGACAATGTATGTTATCATGAATTGTCAAAACCACCAAGGAAGCATGTTGTTCTTTCAACTTCTCGTCCTACAAGAGTAGTTATGGCTTTATGGACTGCTTTACCTTCGCGTAATTACCTGGGAGGGTCCCTCGATCCTGGGGGCCCGGGGTGGCCGCCCCTGCCAGCGGCTCCCTGACGTTATTCCTGACACACTTTATAAAAGGGTTGAGGCCCCGTTCGCAACAAAAAAACTATGAAGAGAAAAACAATCGTCATGACCATCATCATCCATTCCTAGAAACCCTAGCCATTGTCATTGTTGTCGAAAGGTCAATACGATGATTTTGGTTGTGGACGACCAATACAAATATGTTGTTTTGATTGGGCCTCATCTTTTCATTTTCATGTAAAGTTGTCGTAGAAGCCCAACACAACTATGATTGCTCGGTCTAATCCGTGCCAAGCCTGGTCGTTCGGGCCGAATATCGCAGGTCTGCCCGGTAGCACATGTGCCCGTCACATGACAGTTCTGGCCAACATGGGACTAAACGCGCCATGCCTGACTCATGACAATGTCGTGTGTCGTGCTCGTCCGCCTAAGCGAGGCTCATGTGTCAAGCACGACACGTTTAGAAACGGCCCGGCCTAGGGATGGCACATGTACGTCCCTCCCAGCATGCGCGGGTATTCAAATTTGAATTTTGTTCCCTAGTTCAAAAATGTTTGCTAATTTAAAATAATGCCATGTCCTAATTTTATTCATAGTTTCAAAATCTGTTCACATATGCAACAATATTCATGTTTTCAAAAAATGGCCCGCTTTTTCAAATTTGCGCACAAATTCAACAAGTTTCAATTTTTTTTAAAAAAATCAGAGGTTGAAAAATTGTTCACATCTTTAAAACTTGTTCATGATTCTCACAAAAGTTGCCGTTTAAGAAAAAAGTAAAATGCTCCTGTTCTCAAAATTTGTTCACAAACTCAAGTTACTTTTTTAAACGTGTTCACAAATTCAAAAATTGTTTGTATTTTGTCAAAACTTTTTCGTGTTTGTCAAAAATTGTTTGGAATTTGGAAAAATGTTCCTATTTTTTCAAGATTTGTTCACAATTTGAAAAAAAATCCTGTTTTTTTCTCACAATTCAAACAATTGCTCACATTTTCTATACATTTTTTTCTCAAAATTAATCGTAATTCTAAAAAACGGTTCCTGTTTTTCAATATTTGTCCACAACTTTAAAATTTTCCTATTTTTAAAATTTTGTTACATGTCCGAAAAATTTCTAACATTTTTTTAAAACGCGTCTGTGTTCTTTAAAAAACGTAAGGAAATTTAAAAGAATATATACAGAATTTACAAGAAAAGATCGAAAAAAGGAAAAATACTCCGATCTGCCGATGTGACTAGCTCTTAAGTGATCGCATTGCGTCTTCACCGCCAACATGAATCTGGAGTTAGTGGCTAGCCTACTCGCTCTACAACAGCGTGATCGCGAGATCGAATCGTTCCTGAAGGCGAGGCGCACATGCAGGCACGGCACGGCCTGCTTGCAAACGGGCCTCTGCCAGCCGTGCCATGACAGGCCCGTTTACGGCCTCCGCGTGCCGAGCCCGGGCCGGCCGGTTGGGCACCTTTGGGGTCCGTGCTCCCATGGAAGGAAACCCCGCCTCCCTCCCCGCCTCCAGCCGCCGATGATTTCCCGGCGGGCGAAGTCGGGACGGGGCGAGACGACGCGCGGAGGAGAAGGAGCCCATGTGGCGGCTGACCAGGGGATTCGACGTTGGCGCCGAGTTAGCCGCCGCGGTGGCGGGGGTCAAAGGGGCTCGTCGCCGGCGAGGGTGCGGCAGCGGAGACGATCTGGGCGCCACCCCCACCCACTGCGGCGTCGGTCTTCGGGGAGTTCGATCCTGCCGCGTCCCATTCCTCGGAAGGCGCCCCAGAGGTGAGGCCGCTCGATCCCGTCGATGATTTTCTAGCTACGCCAGAATCCCCGTCTGCTGCGGTGTCTGTAGATTTGCGGGAGAAGCTCTGGTTCGTCTACGGTTCCGCGCCGGTGCTGTAGCCTCCGCCGCTCCCGCCGGCGCAGCAAAATTAGAACCGAGTGCACCGGCGTGCACCCTTAATTCTATGCCGTTGCCTCCCCTACGGCCCTACCTCCCCCCAAATGATGGTTCTAAGACTCGCTCTCCTTTAGAGAAAAATGGCCTCAGCATCCATGGCTGCTATTGATTTGAAATTTGAGTTGAATGCGGCCGGGGGTGCGGAGATCACAGAGGGCTGCAACGGCCATGGTGGCAGCAAAAAATTTAGAGCATCATGATGGCAGCAACACCTTCAGAACCGGAAGAAGACTCATGTAGAGCGTCCATGACCATTTTCTCTGCGGATTCAGTGCTAGGAATAAGCAGTGAAGGGAGCGACCTCAGGAGGATGGCATGAGTCGGCCCGTTACTACCAGGAAGGAACCGCCGGCTGGTAAACTTGGTAGCAATTGGAATCGACAAATTAACGATGTTTACGCCAGCTACAAAACTTTCGTTCCTACGTGGTGAATTAAGCATCCTGAAAATAGAAAAGCTTTACATAATCAAAGCTTTCAAACTCCGTCATTCGGCAGGTGAGGACTCCAGAAGAGATGCAGAAAGGAATTGGTCTATGAGGCGCTACAAAGTTCGGCCTCATAGTGCTGCAGGACCGGCGGCCACCGTTGACGCCCTACTAGAGTTAGGTCCCATCCCTAGTGTTGTGCTGCTCTGTGCGGCGTCAGAGGCCGGCTGGTCGGAGGCGTAGATACTGGAACTTGAGCTCGGATCACGGCTGCCGCCACCAGTGATGACATTGCTGTTCGTGTCACAACTGACGCTGGTGTAGACGGTGCCGTGGCTCTCCTCGAGTTCAAGGCACTCCAGCAACTGTGCCATCACGCGGGTCATCGTCGGTCGCTTGGCGGGAGTTTGTGCCATGCACTCGAGCGCAAGGTCGGCGACCTTCCGCACCCCGTTGACATCATAGTCGCCTTGCATGCGTGCATCCACCACGCCCTTGATGTCTCCAGATGAAAGGTGCTCCTGCACCCACTTGACAATATGAATGGGTTGCGCCTGCGGGATTTGCACGAATAGAGGCTTCCCCGTGATCACCTCCAGCAGCACGACACCGAAGCTGTACACATCACTCTTTTCAGTGAGCTCTAGGACTGTTGCGTACCTGCAGTGCATATGTACACATATGTGATGGATTTGTGTTATAGTCGTCTCAGTCACATCACTAGAATTGTACTGAATTTTCAACAACTTAAAGCAAGGAGACATACTCGGGAGCAAGGTAGCCTGGTGTGCCAACCACCCTGGCTGTGGATACATGGGTATCACCATCCTGATTGAAAGCCTTCATCAAGCCAAAATCAGCAACCTTAGCTTTTAGATTTGCGTCCAGTAGGATGTTTGACGTCTTCACATCCCTGTGTATGAAAGGCGGGCTACATGCCTTATGCAGATACTCGAGCCCTGCATGCACATCATAGCATTGATATTGGCCACACCGCATGTACTAGCATGCAAATTCCCAGCTATCAAAAGCAACAAATGATGGGAGAACAAAATCCAAGCCAGAAGAATGTATACCTTGCGCCGACTCCAGTACAATATGAAGCCTCTGTCTCCAAGTTAAACATCCATCATTGTTATCTCTTCCTGCAGAACATGGTCATTGTTAGCATTGGGGAACATGAAAATGGAGATTCCAAAGGCTCCTAGAGTTGAAATGGAAGTGGCAATACCACACCTCTGAGTTTATCTTGGAGGTCTCCTTTCGACATATACTCATAAACAAGGGCCATGTACTCCCCATCCTTGCAATAACCAATCAAGGTGACTAGATTCCTGTGATGAATGTTAAGTTTTGTTCCTGAATCCAAAGAAAACAAATTCATTAGATACCGCCCAAACGAATCTAGGTGACTATTTATATACTTGATCATACATTACCTCTGTCAAGAACTCTTTTACACCCTGATTGGAAGACTGAGACCGCAGCTTGACTGCAACTTGAGTACCATCCTCCAAGAGGCCATCATAGACAAGTCCAAACCCTCCTTCTCCGAGCACTCGTCGGAAGTTGGATGTTATCACCTTCAGTTCCGTGTATGTGAATCGACGGTTGCGGGATTGCACGTCACTCTCCCCATTATGTATATTTGCTGGTCCTTCATATGGAAATTAAGAACGAAACAAGTATTACCCAGTGTGGCGTCATCACCATTGCTTGCAGTTACAGATGGTCATAGGTAGAACTTAATGCCAAGTGTTTCTTAGGCTCACCTCGTTTTCTTCTTATTACGAAAAAGAGTAGTAGTACCACTAGTCCTACTACAACCACAGCTGCCACTATAACAACAGCAATGTAACTGGTGGTTTTAGAGTTTCGGTTCTCTTTCGTAGGCTGGCAAGAACTACCGTTGCTGCAAAGGTTTGGACTGTGGTCATATCTATCAAGAAGAAGAAACCATTAGCATGACGTTGGAAAATTTAAGTGGAGACAGAGACACATGTATGATGGATTAACCTTAGAGTTAGCTTGCCATCTTGAATTTGTATCAGAAGGCCGAACGGAATCGTTCCACTAAGCTCGTTTCCCGTCAAATCTCTGAAGGAACCAAATAGTTTTGGTATCAGTAACACACTCACATTAGAAGGACACGAATAATTTTTGGAATCACCACTTTGATTAACAAAAATCAAAGGGACTATTTTGGTACAGTCAATTGCAGAAATGTAGGCTAGCAGCCAGATCAATCTTGATATTCTTCCATAACTAAAATACCAGATATCAAATTGACATGATTCAGAAGTACTTACAGTAGCACTAGAGAGGGTAGTTGTGAAAGACCATCAGGAATCGATCCAGTCAAGTTATTATGTGATAAATCCCTGACATATGACAACATACTCCATATGTGAGTTGCACTACCAAAATTCATTGTGGAAATAGATTTAAAAAATACCACACTTACAGGTACTGGATAGCTTTGAGATTGGCGAAGTAGGATGATATATCACCACTCAAACCGCCAAATGACATGTTGCTGTAGAAATGCACGGTGGTTTAGACAGCACAATTGTATGTTTAACTCTCATTTGATGACAAATATATGCAAACTTACACGCTTGTGATTCTCTGAGGTCTGGAAATGGGATAGCTACAGTTTAGTCCATCTCACACTAGATTCTTCGGGGCGCATGGGTCACCCACCCAGTTCTTGATCAACTGGTACTTAGCCTTGATTGCATTGATGGCAGATACTATTTTTTCAGTAACACAAGAGGAAAAAAAGTAGCACAAGTCAGTTCATCCACATCTATTTATGTAAGTAAGAAAATTCTAGTCATCAACTGACAGCGGTATGATTGGTGGTAGTGGTATGATGGGTTGACCGTCAGTCATCTCTCTGTCATGGATATATTTCGAATTCACCTGCTTATTTGTTTCTAAATTATATGGCAGCACTACCTTTTCCAGGTATAATATGATATGGGTATGATTCCGTACTCACCATCCTGAGCGTCAGTCCCAACACTGGCGGTGGAAATGGGGGTGAAAAGCTTGGCGGCGTTGATGAATGGCGGCAGTATTGTGGAGTTGATCTCCATGATCGGCCGCAGTATTGTGGCGTTGGCGGCTCCTAGTATGACGAGGTTCTCCTTGGGGCTGGCGAACGAGACGGGTCCGGTAGTCCTGGTGACGACGGTGGTGACAAGGTAATCAAAGTCGCCTATGAGCCACGAAGCGGATGAGTTGGGCCGCTTGAGGCTGATGAGGAACATGCGCCGCTCCTGCTTGCTGTCCGCGGTCTCCAGCTCCGCCAAATAGAAGACAGGCAGGAGCCTACAATGGGTACGTGCAAATCACTACTCAAATGCAAGATTTTCGCTGAAATTTGAAGTCGCAATTCATACTATGCTGTGAAGTATACTGCTAGTATGAATATGAAAGGATTTTGGCTGGATCATGTACGTACCCAGCATGGGGTAGACGTGGTTGGGCTCGGCGTCCCAGAGGAACCACATGACGTTTCTGGTGGTGTTGGTCGGCCGGACGGCAGTCTGCATCACCATGGAGGGCACGTCGTAGAGCGGCTGCTTGCGATCCTCCACCTCCATGGCCACCTTGGACGTCGTCAAGATGGTAGTCCACCGGTCCTCCGGGTTGGCGTACGGGACCCATGCACGGTCGTACGTGTCGTTCGGGTACCTGATCAGCTCGGCGGCACCGAAGTTGTGCCGGCCGACGAGCACCAGCCCCTGCGTGGCGTTCGCCTGCGGGTACAGCGTGTCCTTGAGCGGCCTCAGCTCCAGCGACGAGATGAAGGGAGTCCCGGAGCCAGTGTCCACCAGGCAGACCTGCACCGAGTCGTCCGGGACGACGGCGATGGCCTCCGCGACGTGCACCGCGTCGGGTTTCGAGATGTTCACCGTCTTCCAGAAGTTGACGCCGAGGTAGAGGTCGAAGATGGGAGGCTTGTTGAGACCGTCGTAGTCGCCGTACATGAAGGTGGCCCGGACCAGGTACTTGGACGTCCCGGCCACGAAGGACGGGAGCGTGTAGCAGCCGCGCCGCCCCGGCGGGCCGGGGAAGCTCCGGAGGCTGAGGGCCCGCCGGTCGCTTCTCGAGTCGGTGTACTCGGCCGAGACGTTGTAGTTGGACCCGGCGTCGGTGAAGCCGGCGTCTGAGGTGTAGGGCAGCTCGGTGGCGTCGTCCACGTAGCTGCTCTGCTCCGAGAGGCCGCAGTCGATGCTGATGAAATCTGCACATGGGCATAATGCATGAGCCTGCCGACAAGTTCAACTAACGTAACATAGTGTACAGAGATGTTGAAGCTCAGTAACGGTGCTGTCGGGCGCGCTCTGGCAACGAACATGAGAGACGCCGCCGGCCAGGCAGAGCAGGAGTAGCAACCACGGGGCCGCCATTGCTGGATCTCCGCGATGATCGCTTCAGTTCACAACGATACCCAGCAGTTAAAGGGCTAGCTGATTAGGACAAAAATTACATGTTGTGCGAGATATAAGTAGAGCCTTCACCCAGAGTCATGCAACCAAAGGCGCTTGGCATGAGCGGTTAGCCATCTCAAAATTGAAGATTCATGTAACCAATATGCTTGCACGTACATGTGAGAAACCTTATCATTTGCCACGCAATTATATGTCTATTCACCGCAAGTCAAACCACCCCATCCAATAGCTAGCTTGCAGGCACACCTCCGAAGTGTTGGCGTCAAGGTCAACGTTGCGCAACAAGAGAACAAGTTAGCAGATTGGTCCATGATTAGCGGGGTATGAAGTAGAGAAATACGTAATGTACCAACCAGGGAAGCCAGGCCAGCCACCCTGGCTTAGGTTGACTCGTTGCTGGGCCAATTAGCCGTTCATCATTTTCACATACTCAAACCAACAGCAGCTAGCTACTACTAAACCGGGAGGGACCGGGCTCCCGCTATCGCGCAGGCGATCTGGCGGCGACGGAGAGGCAGCGTGAGTGACATGGCGGCGCCTGAGCCGGCGGCTCCGCCGGGGGAGGAGGACCATTTTCCTGAAGAAGGCCCCGAGAGGTGCCTGTTCAGCGGAAGCTTTTGAAGGAAATCCGGGTGAGATCTCGGCGGATCGTCCGGCGAGCGAAAGATGGGAGGCGTTGCTTGGATCAGGCCCAGAGAAGGGCAGAGGAGATTTTCGGCCTCTCAGAAGGTGAGGTCCACTCTATCCCACACAGGGAAGGTCCGATCTGGTTGTCTGATTCCAATTTTGCCATGATTTCTACGGATTGGGAGTGCTCTAATCGGAAGGAACCCACGGGGAATATTAAGGGGGATTGTGATTTGTTGCGTACTGCTCCGGTGGGGATTCCTGTTAGTCTAGGATTTTCAGAGAGTAATCAGCGGACTGCAGCCGCGGTAATTGATCCTCCTATAGAAACCGCCGTGTTTAAGTTCATGGGGTCAACGGAGTGATCTCGGCGAGGATTTTTAGGAAACTGCAATATTATGATTGTCTTATTGTTGGTATGAACTTTATTTCGGATTTAGAGCCTGCGAGGATTAGGAACCCGAAGTGCTATATTGCTAGTAGTTGGGAGAGGCCCCGTTATTCACACAAGTCATCAGAACAGAGGACTAGGTACCCTCGTCCCTATTTGGTGAGTAGAGACCCAGGGGGGAGAGCAATGGCGGACTTTAGTGAGGAAAGAGAGAAGCCAGTGGAGATGGAACAGGGGAGTGTAGGGAATTTGGTAGGGACGCCAGCCTTGACGGAGGGGGTGCGTTCTTCACCGGTCAAGGCCGGGGCGGGATCCTCCCGGACTCCGGTTACTCCTGACCGTCTGGGCAAGGGGGAGCCGAGGCGCCCAAGAGGTGAAGGCTCTCCTCTCATCGTCGACATGGAGGCTGCTTGCAAGGCCGTCACCGGGCATCTGGTGGTCGGACGCCACTCCTATCCCCCTTTCAGGCCAACCCATGAGTTATCATCGATGAACTCCGAGCAACGGCATGGAAGCACCAAGGGGTTGTTACTGTCCAAGAGGTGGCTAGTGATGACGGGAGGTTTGTACTCAACTTTGTCGTTGAGGGGGATCGACGGTTTGTTCTCAAGGCGCAACCGTAGCACTATAAGCGGGATGGTATCAACTTCACTAAATTCGACGGCAAGGGCGACCCGACTGAGGTTGATCTTGGTGTAATGGCCATTTGGGCCTAGGTACGTGACCTCCCATTCATGCTCAAGACTGAGAGTATGGGTTGGACTCTTGGGGACCAGTTAGGGGAAGTGCTAGAGGTGTCACACCGCAACCATGTCATTGTTGAAAAATTTCTGGGTGTGCGTGTGCAAATTTTACTACATGAACCTCTCGAGAGCACAGTAGAGTTTAGTCCTTTGGGTAGTTCAAATATTTGCAAATATGATGTAAGATATGAAAAACTCCCCTTGTATTGTGAGTGTTGTGGAATTGTTGGCCACACCTCTAAGAGATTTTGTAATGTTCCAAGTGAGAAGAGGGTTGCTCGTTTTCCTAAGAACCTTAGTGTAGAGGCCTACTGGAAGGGCTATGGAGCAAGCAAAAGAGCTCTTATACTTGGGAGCTCTTCTCGTGGTGGCAAGATTCCGGTCGTTGGCATCGACATCAACAATAATGCCAAGACCATGGACGTCGTCGGGGTGGCCAAGGCTGTGGGCGACCTCACGGTTTCTGACAAGGGAGGTGGTGATCCCGCCTTGGCGGCGGCCGCGATGACAAGGGCGACTGCCCAGCCCATCCTTCCGCTCGACCAGGAGGGCCGGGAACAAGGGGAGTCTATGATCGTCCGCTTCGGAGCCGTGCCTGGCCAGGAGGACCGGGCGCTCATGTCGGCTGCCGTTGCCAGCTTAGGCCAGGAGGGTCTGAGCCTGGCGATGCTAGAGGAAACAGGCCGGGTGCAAGGTCAGGAGGACCTACAGCATCCGTGGGTGAAAAATGCCATAGCGCAACCTTTGGTTGGGAGCTTTTTTTCACAGGGACCAAACAGAGGCCAGCGGGAACATGGGGAGCAGCCGGTGGCTGGGCAGCTTCTCTTCCAACCCGGGGTGCTGGAGGCTCTATCTGGAGCAGTGGCTACCAGACTTGCAGCTGCAGGTGGTGATGCCACTAAGTATGTAGAGAATTTTCAGTTCAGTGCTGGGAAGAAAGATGTAAACATCAACCCAAGGAAGAAAGGAAGGAAAGAGAGCAAGATAGGGACGAAGGAGAAAACTAGGGAGGCACGTAAGTTGGTCGTGGGTAAGAAAAGGGGCCGCCTTCCTGAAGCTAGGCCAACAGGGAGTGACGTAGAATTTTCCTTTGAAAAATCCCTTGATAGTTATGAGTGTATCCTGTACGGAGATGTAATAGTTTCATCTAAGCGCGTGTGCACGGGTAGAGTTGAAGTAGTGCAGGACGTGGAGGGAGGGGTGAAGCATGTGGCAAGGGAGATAGAGGAGAAAGAAGTATATGTCCAGCAAGGGGTGGAATCGGTTGGCGAGAAGAAAGGTGAGAATGGCGCATCGGCGGCCTCCGAGGAGGAGGACCGCTGAGCCAAATGAAAATCTTAGGGTGAAACTGTCGTGGTATGCTCTCCCACACGGCAATTCACGAGCTCCAGGACCTTCAGGAGCGCACAAGGGCAGATTTTATTTTCCTTGCAGAGTCTCATTTGAATAAATGTAAAGCTGATGAGCTGCGTCGTGTCCTAAAATTTGAGTCTATGATTGTAGTGGAAAGCGACGGTCGGGCCGGTGGCCTTGTTCTATTTTATCAAAATTTGAATAAAGTTGTGTTGAACTATGCTTTGCCTCATTTTATTGATGTTCTGGTTATGCATGAAGATACTGTACAGTGGAGATTCACCGGGTTTTACGGTTATCCAAAGTGGAATGAACGCAATTTATCTTGGAACGATATTCGCAGTTTGCATAGCAAGGGCGACCACCCGTGGGTAATGATGGGGGATTTTAATGAAATATTATACTCTTCGGAAAAAGATGGCGGAAATGTGAGACCAAGTGGAATGATGAGAGACTTCCGTCAATGTCTCATGGATTGTGGGTTGGAGGATCTAGGTTACATCGGTGACCCATTCACGTGGAGTAGAGGTGATATTCGTGAGCGTCTTGATCGAGCTGTTTGCAATATAGACTGGGCACATAAATTTCCTCGAGCGACGGTAATCAACGAAGAACATATCCACTCTGATCATCAGGCGTTGGTCCTAGACATGGATTATTTGGATGCCAACATCTTCAGATGATCAGAAGGGCGTGTGAAACAATTTAAAGCAAGGTGGCTAAAGGAAGAGACAATTACGGAAATTGTCAAGGCGTCTTGGGGGAAAGCAAAGCTAGCAGGTATTGGTCCTTCTCTAGCTGATCGTACGAGACCGTTAATGCAGATCTACATTTGTTGGACAAGGAAACACTCAAAGGCCCCAAGCGAAGAATAAATAAATTAAAGAAGGAACTAGAGAGATTGAGGCGCGACCCTTTGAGTACGGAATCTCGTTGTCAACAGAAGGAAATTATTGTGCTAATTGAGAACCTGTTGGATCAAGAGGAAATCTTCTGGCTACAAAGACGGCCGGCAAATTGGTTGATGCACAGGGATCATAATACCTCTTTCTTCCATAACGCGGCTACGGCTAGGAAAAAAAGAAATATTATAAAAAAGCTACTTGATGATTCGGGGGTCTAGAAAGAAGATAAGGATTTAAAAGATCACTGTACTAGTTATTTCTCTAAACTCTTTACCTCGGAAGTGCAGCATCCGAATCAAGAAGTCATGTCCCTAGTCCATAGGAAGGTGTCCACGGAAATGAACAATATACTTTGTGCTCCGTATACAACTGAAGATGTGCGTAAAGCAGCTGTTGATCTTTGAGATTTAAAAGCTCCAGGGCCAGATGGATTGCATGCCATTTTTTATAAAAGGTTTTGGCCAATGCTAGGGGATGATCTAGTTGAGGAGGTTCTCCAAGCAATCAATACATGTACTATACCAACCAATACATGTACTATACCAGCGGGATGGAATGATACTGCGATTGTTATGATCCCAAAGGTGAACTCTCCAACTAAGGTCACCCAGTTTAGGCCGATTAGCTTATGCAATGTGGTGTATGAAAATATTGCTAAAATGGTGGCTTCTCGTTTAAAGTTTTTTTTACCAGAAATCATTAGCCCAACACAGAGTGCATTCGTGCCTGGTAGACTGATCACAAATAACATGTTAATGGCTTATGAGTGTTTTCATACTATCAAGAATAAGAGAGAAGGTAGAGAGGGCTTATGTGCTACCAAACTTGATATGCACAAAGCCTACGATAGAGTTGAATGGCCTTTTTTAAAGGAGATTGTGTTGAGATTGGGTTTCCGTCAAGACTGGATGAACCTTATTATGAAATGTGTCTCAACGGTCACATACACGGTAAGGATTAATGGGGAGGAAACTGAAAGGATTAAGCCTACAAGGGGTCTGCGACAGGGTGACCCTCTATCACCATACCTATTCTTATTATGCACAGAAGGGTTGAATGCTCTACTAAAACATGCAGAGGACAATGGAAACATTTCAGGAGTTAAAGTATGTAGAGATGCCCCGCCCATCACTAATCTCCTCTTCGCAGATGATTCGTTAATTCTTATGAAAGCCAACCAAAACAGTGCGGCAGCCTTGAAATCAGCACTGGTTTTATATTGTGCGGCATCGTGGCAATTGGTAAGTGTGGAAAAATCCAGTATCTTCTTTAGCCCAAACACGAAGGTGGAAATTAGAGAGCAAATGTGTACAACTTTGAATATAAGGACAGAGGCACTCAATGATAAATATTTGGGTTTGACAACAATAGTGGGGTTAGATAGAACAGATTGTTTCCGGTTCCTGATTGAACGGATAGTTAAAAAAATTAGCGGTTGGAAGGAAAAATTACTGTCAACTTGGGGGAAGGAGATTCTATTTAAGGTTGTTGTCCAAGCCATACCTACCTATGCACTGTCGGTCTTTAAAATTCCTAAAAGGCGCATTTTTGGTGGGGAGACGAGGAGAAACAGAGAAGGATGCATTGGATGGCCTGGTGGAAAATGTGTGTTCCTAAAAATCAACGAGGGATGGGATTTCGTGATATTCACTGTTTCAATTTGGCATTACTCGCTAAACAGGCATGGCGTCTTATTGACAAACCTGATTCGTTGTATGCGTCTATCCTTAGAGCTAAGTACTATCCGGATGGAGATTTGTTGAACACCAAGCTTAAGAAAGGCTCTTCTTTTACCTGGCAAAGTATCATGACAGGTACAGAATCTTTAAAAAGAGGATATATTTGGCGTGTGGGGAATGGACAGAATATTAATATTTGGGAAGATGCTTGGATCCCTAACTGTGCTACAAGGAAAATTGTGACGCCTAGAGGAGGACAATTACTATCTAAGGTAGGAGACCTGATTGATCCTATCTCCAATAATTGGGATGAAGACCTCGTCAGTCAGACAGTGTGGCCATTGATGCACAACGGATTCTTTCAATTCCACTCCCACAATATGATATGTCAGATTTTATCGCTTGGAGCTATACAAAAAATGGTACATTCTCGGTTCGGTCTGCCTACTCTATGGAATGGGATCATCAGTACGGGAGTAAACTTTGACATACGAATGGGATGGGCCAAACAGCAACAAATCCTATCCGGAGTACTATATGGAAGCTATCCTGTCCAGCAAAAGTTAAAATTTTCATATGGCGTACACTCCATGGCACACTCCCATGCCGGGTTACACTTGCAAATAGACATATGAAGACCTCGCACATATGTCTTGTTTGCTCAGAAGGCCTAGAAGACACAAAGCATATGTTGTTCCTCTGTATTAAAGCCAAGGAGGTTTGGAAAAAGTTAGGGATGGATGATATCATTGATAAAACGTGCAAAATAGATCATGCTGGAGAAGAGGTGTTGGCATATTTGTTGCTTCTGCCAGATCAAGATTTATGCATTTTGGGTAATCGCAACGTGCGCGAAATGATTGCTATCACAACATGGTATCTATGGTGGGAAAGACGTAAAGTGATGTATAAGGAGACACCACAGAATGCACAACGGATTTCAATGGGAGTTCTAGCCCACACATCAAACTTCGTTAATGCATCGTCCACGAAGGCATCGGTTAAAAAAGGATGTTGGACATATCCTCCTAGGGGGTTTGTTAAACTTAATGTTGACGCTTCTTTTGACCATGATGTTCTTAACAACACGATGGGGGCGGTTCTAACAGATGATAAAGGAAGGTTTATTGCTGGAGGAAACGAAAAGATTGACTATTGCGTAGATGTTTTAACAGCGGAAGCTCTAGCTCTCAAATTTGGTCTCACAATGGCACAGAGAGCAGGATGCAACCGACTCATTATTAATTCAGACAATCTGAAGGTGATTGAAACCATGCAGGATGGAGGACATTCGGCGGGACCGACGACAACGATACTCAATGACTGTTTTTATTATGTTTGTGATTTTATTAGCTCAAGATTTGAACATTGTAATAGAGAAGCAAATAAAGTTGCTCATGAACTGGCTAGATTAGCTAGATTTTCTTTCACTTCTCATTGGTTTGAGGAACCTTTACGTGAAATTGTAACAATCCTCGCAAACGATGTAACGATTATCTCTAATGAATAAAGCTTTCGGTTTTTCAAAAAAAACTAGCCGTTCATCACACCGTACGAGGTATACTATATTTCCTTCCAACCAAAGCAAGCACTTTCACGTGTGAACCGAAATCGTCTTGCTGAACTCCTTCCTTTCTCATTTCAGTCCTTGTCTTTTCATCTTTCGTAAAGGTCTTTAGTCTTTTGATTACAAGTACAGGTCGCGAAGCATGAAGCATACTAGTCTAAAATAATTATCTCTCGGTATGTTTCACTCTGAACTCTGGAGGATGGTGACCAAGTGCGGTAGCGGAGATCAACAACGGTGGTGTGGCGGAAGCAGTGAGTGGCGGCAATTTTGTGACGCGAACTAGTGGCTCGGTTGCCTCGCACCGGCAATGGATCCCGATTCCCGTGACATGGCGGGATTCGAGGGCAACTCCAACGCGTCGATCCTAACAGACGCGATTTTTGTCCGTTTTGATTGGTTGGTTTTTGTCTATCTTGTTTGCGTTTGGGTTGACAATGCGTTAATAATGTCGACGCATTTTCATCCGCGTGGTCATATTTTTGCCTATGTTGCATAGGCATTGTCCAAAGTTCATACAATTCAACCTAATACAAATATTATAATTTTACAATCAAACAAAATTTCATAATTTTCAAACCAAATAAAATTTAAATTGGCAAAAATACATTTGAATGAAAAAATAGATGATACATCTATTGGTTGCCAAGGTGAGGTCACATATGCTCAATCAAATCATTTTGTAGTTGAATATGAGTTTCCTAATAACGCATTTGATGATGAATTTCGATAAACTGTGCAAATGTTGCCGCTCCTTCATGCTCAGGCACAACATTTTCATCTTGAAACCCTAATCGAAGATTTCATCCTCACGCACATCATCTACGATCATGTTGTGCATGATCACACAAGCAGTCAGCACCTCCCACAACTTCTTGATGCTTCAAGTTCTAGCAGGATACCGAATGATGCTCCATCGAGATTGAAGAACAGCAAAAGCACGCTTCCCATCCTTTCTAGCACTGTCTTGTGCTTGGGAGAATCTCTACCTCTTCTCTCCTATCGGATTGGAGATTGTCTTGATAAGAGTAGTCCATTGAGGACAGATACCATCAACTAGATAATATCCTTTGTTGTACTGGTGCCCATCGATCTCAAAGTTGACCTCTGGACAATTGCCTTCTACAAGCATTGTGAATACTTAGAGCATTGAAGCATGTCGATGTCATTGTGAGAGTCGAACATACCGAAGAAAGAGTGCCCAATCTAGAGATATTGCGAATCCATGGCCTCAAGTATGACAGTGCAAGCTTTGGCATGACCCATATACTACCCCTGCCAAGCAGAAGGGCAGTTCTTCCACCCAGTGCATACAATCTATGCTACCAAGCATCCCCAGAAAGCCCCTATCGACATTGATCGCTAACAAACGGGTTGTATATGTAGCAGTTGGCTCTCTCAAGTACTCCGGGTCAAATACTACTACCACAACCTTGCACAACCTACACCTGGATTCTAGGCATGTGGACTCGCTCATGCGAACATACCCATTAGTAAGATCATCGGGTATTTCGTATGCAAGCATCAAAATAGCTACAATGCAATTTTTGATAGAAGCCAACCTTTCCCAAGGCATCCTCCTTGCGTTCAAAATACTTATCGTACCGCACCCCCCCCCCTCCTGGATACGATTGAACACATGTCTAGCCATCTGAAAGCAGCGCCGGAATAGGTTGTGTTTGAAGAGTGGGCCAATGGACTGGAAATAGTCCTGCCAGAGTAGGCAGTGGCCGCTCTCTTTGTCGCGATTCAACACTAGAGTATGCCAGGGATTGAGCCCCCTAAGCATCAACCGCTGCCTACTAATATGGTCATGGATGACCAAAGTAGTAACCACAATCTCCTCAATAATGACAATCTTGACGGTCTGGCGGACAGACCGCCGGCTCGGTTGCCCAGCACCGCTCATTTCGCCACGTATCGCGCGACGTCTGTGGTCGAGATACGCGGAGATCTAGCGGGCCCACAAGCAGTGAGACACTTGGCTGAGTATGAAATCCCTCCGCGTTGTGGTCTGCACAGCCGTCTTCCCCCAAATCTCCTCTCTTCCTCTGCCTCCTCTGCTCTAAGCACAATGCTCAGCTCCGTCTCGACGACCACCGCCGCCACGATGACGAAGGGCAAGACCGAAAAGCTCGAGCGCGCTAAGAAGGGAGTCGCGAAGGGCAAGGCCAAGAAGCCATCCAGTGCGCAATTCATCGCGCCGGTGGGGTGGATCCAGGGGGACTTCCTTCCCTCGACGGTCATGGCTACGGACGTCGAGAACCTCGTCGTCGACGGGCTTGTGGCCGAAGGCTCGTGGAGGCTGTCGGAGGGGAAGATCGAGCCGGAGCCGCGTGAGGGGGAGTGGATCCTTCTCCTCATCCACGTCGAGAGAGGTTTCTCCATGGCCCCATCCTTTCTTCCGATGGTTTCTGAATTTCTTCGGAGCCCAACTCTATCATTTTCCTCCGAATGCAATTTCTTATATTGTTGCTTTCATCACTATGTGTGGATGTTACTTGGGTTGTCCCCCCCCCCCCATTGGGGCTTGTTCAAGCATATCTTCATCATTAGATCTCAATCGGTCAAAAAGGCCATCCCTGAGGATGATAAGACCCATGTCATCCAATTATGTGGTGTCTTGGGGATCCAAAAGAGGGCTAGGAGTGCCTTTCCATCCATGACCTTTCCAGAATCTGTTAGGGGTTGGCAGTTGACTTGGTTCTACTGCAAAGATGTAGCATCTCCCAACATGTCGACTGGTCTTTCCTCTTTCATGTTAGATCGACCCACTGTTCCCAAATCCTTGTCAGTGTTAGAAGGGGAGAAAGTCCAAGTGGGGATCTTAGTGGATGTCGTAGTGGCCATTGTCTGTGGCGGAGTGACTGGCATGGACCTTTTGGAGACATTCCTTAGTCGACGGATCCAGCCCCTCCAAGCAAGGGACCATGCTATGTGGCATTACTCAGGACCCGAGGACATGACTCGGACGCACCCAGAGGAAGTCCTAGAGAAAACTGTCGAGCAATGGCTTCGGAGCATCACTGGAGTCTGCCGCAATCCCCTGGGAGCGAAGAGGATCAAGCCTTACTCTACTGAGAATCCACCAAAGAATCTGGTAAATTATATCTTAGTCCATTGTCATACTATTCTGTCGAGTGGTTGAATCATCATTCGACTAACTTTGTTGTTTGAATCTTGTAGGAGTGGAGGAACATGTACTCGCCCGTGCCAAATAGGAATCAGCCCGAAGACGGAGGGGAGAGCGAGGGCGGCAGCATGGATTTCGATTACGCCGACGACACTAAGGATGACTACGAGGGCTCGAATGAGGACGAAGAAGAAGTCGAGTCTCCTCCGCGCACTGAGCATCGCTCCAAGCAGCGTCAGGATCCCGCGAGTGCCTCAAACAGGACTTTGGTGTCGAGTGACAAGAACTTGAAGCCGAACCGACCCTCGACAGTCCAGTCGAGTGAACGGACTGCAAATCAGCCCAAGTCCGACGCGCCGAAGCCTCGGAAAGCTCTGCCCCGCATGAAAATTGATGTACCCGTTGTCTCAACGCAAGTGTCGTTTTCTTCTTTCGCTGTTGTATAGGACATCAAATTCTTGCCGACTGAGTGGAATTTGGTCTACCAGAGCCATTACCTCAGTAACGTCGCCTCCACGGGACGGAGAGGAGCAAATGAAAGTGGATACTACCGATGCAGCCACTTACCAACGAGGTACAACAAATCTTCACTCTGCTCTTTTTCTTGAAAATGATTTACCGATTGAATAAACTAATGTTGCCGATGGGTGTTTGCAGAAATCATTCAACTGGAGGACGATGAAGAGCCACCTCGGGGTACGGGGGGGTGAAGGTGTGACCTCAGGCACTTATGCGTACGCGCCCGAAGAACGTCATCAGCGCAAACGCCTCAAAGGTTGATTGCTGCATCGTCCCAAGGGATAGGCGACTCGTCCCGAGCCAGAACCGAGCTTGCGGCTCCGTTGTCGAATGCCCCACCAGCTGCTTTAACCATTGTGGCCTCGACACCAATCGGACAACTCCAGGCCACCAGCTACTCTAGCCACAACATCAATTCAGCCGTCGACTATCTTTCCTCTACACCACGTCCCGGAAGACCAAACTGGAGCTGCCAAGGAAGCCATGATCCAAGCGGAGCAGATGATGTTGTGCACAAAGGAAGCGTACGAAGCCAGCAAGCTGGCTTATGATGCCAACACGACGCTTTGCAACAACGTCCGAGTAAGTGCGATTGTAAGTGCATTTCCAATTGAATTCTTGTGTTTCTTGATTCTACACCTAATGTGTGTTTTCCTTTTGTAGAATACTTGTATGTTCTCCTATCAAATAGATCAGGTCTTAGTCGAGTGGGTTTTGGTCCAGTGGGGGCACGCTGAGTGCACCCACTGGGTGAAGTACCCAAGACCGCCGTCGAATGGTGATGACATCGACAGGGCTCTTAGAATTGTTTTGGTAACTGCTCGACAGATCGAGTGATAGAAGGTCCAGTGGGGGCATGCTGAGTGCACCCACTGAGTGTAGTCCCCGAGACCGCTATCGAATAGTGATGACATCGGCAGGGGTCTTAGAATTGTTTTGGTAACCGCTCGACAGGTCGAGTGATAGAAGGTCCAGTGGGGCACGCTGAGTGCACCCACTAGGTGTAGTCCCCGAGACCACCATCGAGTGCTTGCACTGGAGGGGTTCTTAATAGAGACGATATTCACATGCTTGCGCACATTTTTTATTTTCTTGCCACTCGACAGATCGGGTGTTAGCAGATCCAGTGGGGACACACTGAGTGCACCCACTGGGTGTAGTCCATGAGACCGCAGTCGAGTGCTTGCATCGGCAGGGGTCTAATAGAGACCATTTTATGCTTGGACAAGATAGTCCTTGTCGAGTGATTTCGGAACCAGTGAGGACACACTGAGTGCACCCACTTGGTGTAGTCCCCGAGACTATTGTTGATCGTTGACGGTGAGCAGTATTCTTAAGAACTTGAACTCAGGGTCCTTTGTCGTATGCGGAGTAAGCTTGCCAGTCGACATGTCAAGAGAACTCTTTGCTTTAGTGTTACCACTCTGAAGCTAACTTGCAGGTTTCATGGATATAATTTCCATCAACCATGATATGACGCAGGTTTCATGGACATAATTTCCATCAACCATGATATGACGCTATTTCAGGAGTGGGGGGTGGGGCGGCGGGCTGTCATCCAGTCGACTGTTCTTGATCCTTTCCACTCAGGAGTAGAGAAATTTTCATGTCGACTGAACTGTTTTTTTTGTTGATTTCAGAGAGCTTGCGAACTTGGCACCCAGTAAAAGGACTTGGAGAAGGAAAGGAACCAGCTGCAATTGGATCTGAAGGTCTCTAAGAACAACCTGGAACGTGCGCAGACTGAATTGAAGACCCTAGGAGGTAATCTTTGTTGACCCAATGCGCTCTTACTTTCACCTTCCATCCTTTGAATTGAGTGCTCTCACTCGAATAGACGTGCGTGATGAAAATCGTCGACTCCAAGCGTGACTCAACAATGCTATTTCTTTAGATACCATGAAGAAAGCACTGGAGGACAAGGACAAGGCGCTCGCTGATGCTCAAAAGGTGGCGAGGGATAAAACTGAAGCCGCCGAGAAGAAGCTTACCGCAACCAAGAAGATAGAGGAGGAAAACTCCAAGCTGAAACTAGAACGGAGTGAAATTATCAAGAAGACCGAACAGCTAACCAGGAGGAGCAATGGTGTGGAGAAGCAGTTAGGAGATTTCACGAAGAAAATGTTCGTCATGCTCGACGGTAACTTCCCTTGTCGAGTGACTTTCCTTAATTCCCATAGGCTAGTAATGTAACCATCTTCTATTCTTTCCTCCATATAGAATTCTGCCAAGACTTCGAAAAAGAGACCGAAGAGATTGAGCCCAATCTGGATCCCACTAAGTCGCCAGTTGGAGATGTTGTGGCCATGAACATGTTCCGTCTCAACGTCTGTCTCCACGGTGTTCAAGCACACATCATTCGACTGAAGGCGGCGTTGGAGAAGATTGACAAGGAACTTTGGCCTGAAGACACCCTCCAGACTGACCTTGCATCCATGATAACTTGCCTCACTGAGATCCCCAGTCGAGTGCAAGCTTGGAAGAAATCAGCTGCTCGATGCGGAGCCGATGTGGCGCTCTTGCTCGTCAGATTCCATTGCAAGGAGGCGAGAGAGGACAAGTTGAAGGACCTCCGAGTGATTAACACGAAGAAACTTCAGTTCGAAAACTTCATGGAGACCTTCATCGACGCAGCCACTCGGATCGCAGACGGGATCGATTTGGACACCTTCGTCGAGCCAGCAAGTCCGTCTGGTGCTTGAAAAACTTTATTTGCAGTGAAAACATTATTCGCCTCGGAATGCCGAGTGGAAATGTAATGGCCGTAAAACTTCATTCAGGCCTTAAGCCTGAGTACCTTTGCTTGCGCGCATAACTTTTATTCGCGCTGGAACCTTTGGATTTATCTGCATTTTGCTTTCAATCATTTGTTTGACTGAATTTGTTTTGCCGAGTCCCTGAGTGAGAAGTATATTCATCACTTGGGTAGAGTTTTTAACTTAGGCGAAAGTTGGTTCACAACTAAGTCTCCAAGTGACAAGAATACTCATCGCTCGAAGAAGTTTTCGAACTTAGGCGAAGCCTGATTCGCGGCTAAGTTTCCGACTGAATATGATGTTATGCACTCGGAAGGATTTTTTTAACTTAGGCGAAAGCTGGTTCGCAACTAAGCCCCCGAGTGTGAGGATTGCTTAACACTCGGAGAAGTTTTGAACTTAGACGAAGACTGGTTCGCGGCTAAGTTTCCGAGTGAATAGAATGTTATCCATTCGAAAAGGTTATTTAACTTAGGCGAAAGCTGGTTCGCAGCTAAGTCTCCGAGTGTGAGGATTGCTCGACACTCGGAGAAGTTTTGAACTTAGACGAAGACTAGTTCGTACCTAAGTTCCGAGTGAATGGACTGTTATCCACTTGGTAGGGTTTTTAACTTAGGCGAAAGTGTGTTCGCAGCTAAACCCCCGAGTGTGAGGGTCGCTCGACGCTCGGAGTAGTTTTGAACTTAGACGAAGACTGGTTCGCAGCTAAGTCTCCGAGTGAATGGACTGCTATCCACTCAGTAGGGTTTTTAACTTAGGCGAAAGCGTGTTCACAGCTAAGCCCTCGAGTGTGAGGATCGCTCGACACTCGGAGTAGTTTTGAACTTAGACAAAGACTGGTTCGCAGCTAAGTCTCCGAGTGAATGGACTGCTATCCACTCGGTAGGGTTTTTAACTTAGGCGAAAGCCTGTTCGCAGCTAAGCCCCCGAGTGTGAGGATCGCTCGACACTCAGAGTGTTCCCAAATGTGAAACCGCGCGACCTGAATCGACGAAAGACTGTGGAAGTCATACTTGCATAAATGGCGTTGTATGAAATACTTTTATTACATCAACACAACTCTGTTTTTAGCTATAGAAATGCCGGAGCAGATCTGCATTCCAGGCTCGTGGCTCATCAATCTTCTTCTTAAGGTTGTAGAGGTGATAGGATCTGTTGTTCAACACCTTATTAACGACGAAAGGTCCTTCCCATGATGGAGTGAGCTTGTGAGGTCTCTGTTGATCCACTCGGAGCACCAAATCACCTTCATGAAACGACCGACTCTTAACGTGCTTCGCGTGGAAGCATCGCAAATCTTGCTGGTATACAGTCCTCCGAATTAGATCCATCTCGCATTCCTCTTATAGGAGATCTACGCCATCTTGTCTTTCTTGCTCAGCTTCAGCTTCGGAGTAAAGATCCACTCGAGGGGAATTATGAAGCAGGTCACTCGGCAGGATAGCTTCGGCTCCATACACCAAGAAGAAAGGAGTTCGTCCAGTCGACTGATTGGGATTTGTTCTCAAGCCCCATAAATTAGATGGCAACTTGGACACCCAGGCTCCGGCTGCATGTTCCAAATCCCGCATGAGACGAGGCTTCAGACCTTGAAGGATGAGGCCATTGGCTCGCTCGGCTTGGCCATTGGTTTGGGGGTGTGCAATGGATGCATAATCCACCCGAGTGCCTTGGGAGAAGTAGAAGTGTTTGAACTCTTCCGAGTCGAAGTTTGAGCCATTGTCTGTGATAATACTGTGGGGAACTCCATACCGGTAGATTACCTCTCTCATGAATTTGATCGCAGTGCGAGAGTTCAATTTCTTTATAGGCTTGGCATCAATCCACTTCGTAAACTTGTCGACTACAACAAGCAAATGAGTAAATCCACTCCGTCCTGTCTGAAAGGGACCAACCATATCCAAACCCCAAACAGTGAACGGCCAAACGAGTGGAATGGTCTTCACGGCAGATGCAGGTTTGTGAGACAAGTTTGCATAGAACTGGCACCCTTCGCGGTGATCAACAATGTCCTTGGCCATCTCATTGGCATGTGGCCAGAAGAAACCAGCTCGATAAGCTTTAGCGACAATTGTCCAAGAGGACGCATGATGGTCACAAGTCCCCAAGTGGATCTCTTCCAGGATCATTCGTCCTTCTTCACGGGAGATGCACCGTTGTGTCACACCAGTTACACTTTCTCTGTAAAGTTGATCATCCATCATAGTAAAAGCTTTGGATCTGCACACAATCTGTCGGGCTTCAACTTCATCCTCAGGGAGTTCTTGCCTCAAAATATATGCAATGTAGGGCACTGTCCAGTCGGGAATGATGACCAGATCAATAACCACAGGGACATCAACCTCAGTCGGATCAGAGGCGCTCATAGCTTGTGGGGGCTCTTTAGTGACGGGATCTTCCTGCACCGAAGGAGTATGAAGATGCTCTAAGAATACATTGCTGGGGACAGGTCTCCGAGTGGGTCCAATCTTTGCCATCTCATCAGTTGCTTGATTCTTCACTCGGGGAACATGATGGAGTTCCAAACCTTCAAATCTCTTCTCAAGTTTTCTAACAGATTACAATATCCAGTCATAACGGGGTTCCGAACATCCCACTCTTTCATCACTTGATTGACCACCAAATCCAAGTTGCCGTAAACCATCAAGCGCTTGACGCCGAGTGAGATGTCCATGCGCAACCCATACAAGAGTGCTTCGTATTCTGCTTCGTTGTTGGAGGAATCAAAGTGAATCTGTCGGACTTAACTGAGTTTGTCGCCTTTGGGGGATACCAAAACAACGCCAGCACCGGACCCATTCAGCATTTTCGAGCCATCAAAGAACATGGTCTAGTGCGCCGAGTGAATCTGGATTGGCTGCTGCTGTTCAACCCACTCGGCCAAGAAATCAGCAAGTGCCTGAGACTTGATCGCCTTTTTAGCTTCGAACTTGATGTCAAAGTATAGGAGCTCAATCGCCCATTTAGCCACTCGACCAGTCGCATCTCGATTGTTGAGGACCTCAGACAATGGCGCATCACTCACGACTGAAATTGAGTGATCATGAAAGTAGTGTGCCACCTTCTTCGCTGACAGATAGATACGATAGACAAGCTTCTGGAAATGCGGGAACCTTCACTTCAAAGGAGTCAACAGTACAGAAATGTAGTAGACTGGATGTTGGACCTTGTAGGCCTTGCCTTCCTCTTCCCGCTCGACAGTCAAAACTGTACTAACAACCTGATTAGTGACTGTAATGTACAAGAGCAAAGGCTCTTTGCTGTGTGGAGCAGCAAGCACTGGCTGGGTGGAAAGGAGGGCTTTGATCTCGACAAACGCTGCTTCAGCTTCTGGGGTCCACTCGAACGGGTCAGACTTCTTCATCAGTCGGTATAAAGGCAATGCCTTCTCACCGAGACGAGATATGAATCGACTCAACGCTGCTAAGCAACCTGTGAGCTTCTAAACATCGTGCACTCGCATGGGGCTTGTCATTCGAGTAATGGCGCTGATTTTCTCAGGATTGACGTTGATTCCTCATTCGAAAACAAGAAAACTGAGTAACTTGCCGCCAGGAACATCGAAAGTACACTTAGCCGGATTCAGCTTGATATCATACTTCCTCGGATTGGCGAATGTCTCAGCCAAGTCAGCCAGCAGGTCAGAACCTTTGTGGGACTTGACGAAAATATCGTCCATGTAAGCTTCCACATTCTGAGAGATCTGGTCGAGTAAACACTTTTGAATCATGCGAATAAAAGTAGCGCTAGCATTCTTCAAACCAAAAGGCATGGTGATATAGCAGAAACACCCGAATGGGGTGATGAAGGCTATTTTTATTTCATCTGGACCAAACAGACGGATCTGATGGTAACCGGAGTATGCATCTAGAAACGATAAACGCTCACATCCCGCAGTCGAGTCAACAATTTGATCGATGCAAGGGAGCGGGAAATGATCTTTCGGGCAGATTTGATTGATATGCTTGAAGTCAATACACATGCGACGTGACTTGTCCTTCTTGGGGACCATGACGACATTCGAGAACCACTTGGAGTGGTAAATCTCTCGAATGAACTTAGCTGCCAAGAGACGAGCCACCTCTTCACCAACCGCTTTCTGCTTCTCCGCTGTCGACCGATGCAAATGTTCTTTCATTGGCTTGGCCTTCGGATCAACTCTCAGTCGATGCTCCGCCAGTTCTCTAGAATCCTCGGCATGTTAGCTAGCTTCCATGCGAAGATGTCCCAGTTTTCATGGAGGAACTGGATGAGCTCGACTTCCTATTTATCGTCGAGTGTCGAAGATATGTTGGTCAGGGCAGCAGTAGGATTTGTCAGGTGAATGTGCACCTTTTTCACTTCCCATATCGACTGAAAAGCTGACTCTGAAGAAGGCTTCTTAGCATGCAGCAACTCAACAGGGTCAGCGATCTTCTTGTACTCTTCTAGCTCGACCATAGCCATCTGATAATCGGCAATTTTGGAGCCCTGTTGGAGGCACTCCTCAGCCCTCTGTCGATTGCCAGTGACTGTGATCACACCCTTGAGATACACGTAACATGGACGGGCCATGAAACAGGCATAAGCTGGTCGACCAAGGATGGCGTGGTACGCGCTCTGGAAGTCCACGGCTTCAAACGTCAATTTCTCTTTGCGAAAATATTTATCTGTACTGAACACCACATCCAATGCAATCTGGCCGAGTGACTTGGCCTCCTTCCCTGGGATTACTCCGTGGAACTGCATGTTGCTCTCACTGAGTCGGGACATCAGAATGCCCATCCCCTTAAGGGTATCTGCATACAGAATATTCAGTCCACTCCCTCCGTCCATGAGGACCTTGCGGAGTTGAGTGCCTCCCACAATGGGATCTACCACCAAAGCCTGCCGACCAGGTGTGGCGACATGAGCAGGATGATCTGACTGATCAAATGTAATGGCAGTCTGAGAACACTTGAGGTACGTGGGGGTTGTAGGCACAACCATGTTGACTTCTCTATTTATAACCTTCAATCGACTCTTGCTTTCAACATCAGCAAAAATCATCGGAGTGGCATTGACATCGGGAAAAGTTTCTTTGTCTTCATCCTCCTCTTTTTCAGGAGTTTTCTCACTCGACTGACCTTCCTTGAACTTCTGGATCAGTAGACGGCACTATCGAGTGATATGTTTGGGTAATATCAAATTACCATCTTTGTCTTTCCTCGTGTGGATTGCACACGGCAAGTCAAGAACATCTGTTCCCGACTGATTTTTTTACTTTCTTGGGGGCGAACTGTCCCTTGGACTTCCCCTAATTTTTTCCTTATGCCGCTAGGGCGGCTTCCTCTGCCTGAACAGGGCCATCAGCCTTCCGCTTCTGCTTCCGACTGGAATTGCCGCCGGCATCGTGGTCGACTGCTTTTCCTTTGCCGCTGCGGAGGCGGTCTTCTTCTTTGCCATGTGCATACCGAGTGGCGATTTCCATCATCTTACTCAGTGAAATATCACCGGTTCGCCCAAACTTCAGGTAAAGCTCCATGTACTTCACTCCGTCCTTGAAAGGACAAACAACCTGATGCTCAGAAACATTCTCCACTGTATGATGCAAAGTGGACCGATGCTGAATATAATCTCTCAATGACTCGTTGGGCTTTTGAACACCATGTTGCTAATCAATCAAACTGGCAGGACCCTTGCAAATGCCCTCGAATGTTCTGATGAACACTCGTGCAAGATCCTCCCAGCAGTCGATGCTAGAAGGAGCCAAACGATTCAGCCATGCACGGGCCGAACCATCCAACATCAAGGACAAATGCTTCATTGCCACCACCAATATGAACAGCCGCTCGGTAATCATCGAATCATGTTTCCGGCTTTGACTCGCCAAAAAACTTGCCTACCCTAGCTGCCAACCTGAAGTTGGGGGGAATCTCTACAGAAGGAATGGCTCTGCTAAAGCACTCGGGACCAGAAATAGCAGCACTGCTGCCACTCGTGTAATATCTGTCGAAACCATCTCTGTGGGCTCTGCCTTTGTCAATTCGCCTCTGAGTGAGGACGTCTCTTGCATCAAACCCTGGATTCCGCTCCTCACCAAACAAGCACCTATCGTCCTGGTGCCGGGGCACATACGGACCACTCCGCGGAGGAGTGGGCACTCGACGGTGGTAAAGCTCCATGTATTGATCTCACCCCTGATCCATGTACTGATCCTCATGGAAACCTCTGCCCCTGCGACGCAGAGGCGAACCAGGACTGTGTGCCGACTGAAAAGTCTCTGCTCTTGGCGAATTACTGTATATTATATTGCGCAACTACGGAACAACTAAGTTTTCGCGCTGCGTTGCATCAAGCAACGCCCTGATCTGCAGCAAACCTCTGCCAGCCTCTGAACGTGACGGCTGAATTGAATCTGCTATCCTAGCTGCTGCTGCAACATTTAAAACTGGAGTGCGGTATACCTCAACGTTGTTCTATGAACCACTCGAAAATAGCTGTCGCTGACGTTGACTAGGAGGTGGTGGACGCTAGCGAGCGCGCTCGTTGAGTTCCTTCTAAAGCTCTTCGAGCCGAATGCGCGTGGCCTCCAAGGCCTGAGCCTCAGATGTCGCACCGACGATGGGCGTATGGAGGACCTCCTCATCCCGATGCGGATGTTCATTCGACGCCCCACCAACCTCGCGCCTGTCGTGGCCGAAACCAGGCGGCGGGCTTTGATGTGAACCAGTCATAAGAACCTCTGCTGCAGGATCGCAGCTCTCACACTTGGAAGGAACGTCAGACTGACCTAACTCCGAGTCGAACACGCGGTGAAGTGACTCAGTGAGCTCGATTGCCGCAATCTGTGGAATAAAACTTGGCAAGCCACCGCATGCCTCACCCAGCGCTGGAGCCGTGAGCGACCAGATCGCTTGCGGCAGCGAACAGCGGGGAGGGCCGTAGAGTACGGAGTCGACGGCTACCGCAGAAGAACACCGCAGGAGCTCGCGCGGAAGTGCGCCGCCTCGTGGATTGGGAGCGCCTCAATGTCGAGAGGCGCCTCCTGGAGCCATGCCAAATCATCGGCGGTGAAGGTGAGCGCTCCGAGATGGATCTCGTAGCCCAAGAACAAACCATCGCCGGAAGACATGACGAAGGGGGGAAATGCAACCTCGCTGGAAGTCACTTAGACGCCTGCCCCACGGTGGGTGCCAACTGTCGTGGGAATGAGTCTGACAGTAGAAGATAGGGGTACGAAAAGAGAGGGCAGAGTCCTAGCTACGGCAAGGGTGTACACAAGGATGTATGAGTTCAGACCCCTCTCATGGAGGTAACAGCCCTACGTCTCAGTGTTCGGGAGCTCATGTCGTGTGGGTAGTATGAGTTACAGAAGGTGCGAACCCTTGTGCTAGAGGTCTAGAGGCGGCTTATATAGAGTACGCTGCCCCTCATAAGTGTCAGGCATCCAAGGGTTCGATCGTGGGAATAAAGACGAGTGTTACTGGTAACATACATCATAATTGCTACTAATGACGACTAGGCTAACGCCTGACTGTTGGCCTCCCTGGGGTGGCTTCTGGTCTTCTGGCGTCGACTGGTAGTGAGGTCTTCCGAGTGACAGGTGACTGTCGAATGGAGGGAGAAGTCTCCGAGTGGATTAACTATCGAGTGACTTGAGCGCCATGGTGAATCCAGTCGGAATCTCATTTATAATCTTAAAGTCCTCCAATATAATGTCCTTAGGTAGGGTATGTAGGTCAGGCCTAGGACCCTATCCTAGATACATATCCTCATCATCCAGCACCAGCAGTGAATCCCGATTCCACGGCACGGTGGCTCTCTACTGACCTTGTACGTGGAGTCTCCTGGATTTTTTGATGGCTTGAGAAAATGGAGGGTCTTTGTGGCTCCGTGAATAGGTTGACAACATGCCCCTATATGGTTATTAGTCGTGTGCCAATGTCCATGCATATTAGAGACTTGAGTCATGCGCGCCAGCATCATCGTCGTCGGGTTACCAAGTCATGAGGACCGAACATGTGACATCATTTTGGTGTTGCTTTCTTTACTGCCTGATCTCGTCTTTTGGGTAAAAACGTTAGATCTTACCTTAATTAGTTTGTATCATGCAATACTGGTGCTTATGTGTTTTTCTTTTGTTGAAAGGCGGCTGCTACTAGACAGCTGGAGGTTTTCCTACAGAAATCATTCGCCAAGCAAGCCGTCCAATTTATGTGTTTGTCATCGTTCGATTGCTGCAACACCAAGACAAAATCGAGCGCGTGAAAGCTTTAACGCAACATCGATGACACCCCCATGAAGCTCCATTGCAACTCTCAATGATGCCACAAGAGCTCCAACGCAGCACCATGGCACCAGGCGAAGTTCCATTGCAGCGCCGACAGAGCTTCATTGCAGCGCACGTGGAGCTTCATTGCAGCCCCGGGGTAGCTCCATTGAAGCGCCAAAGGAGCTCCATTCACAGCAAGGGTGGTGCTACAAAAAAAATGAGGATGGGTCGCTTGAAAAGACATCCATGCAGCGCAAACGTATGTAACACGCAATCGTTGTAACAATGGTGATTGGCAACACTGTTGAAAGATAAATTTCTCTATCTAGTAGTTTTGTGATTGATGACAATGCTATTTGGAGACTAACCATGTGCGTAGAGCATTTCAGATATTCATATATATACATGGCACAAGAGGGTTTATTCCCCTCGGTGACAGAAAGAGAGAAGATGGGTTTCTGGCGTTTCTTTTCGGTTGTCTTGAGTCGTAGGAAATCGGTACTATTAAGAGGGGGTTCGTTTTGGAAAGCGATGGATGCAATCAACACATACACAACCACATATGAACCCACTTTCCCTTCGTGCAACATGGTGGTTCATCTGTTTTTTTGGACAACTTTATTGCACCCAAGCGGTAGTGCCGCTTGGCACCACGATAGTACCGCTGTGTACTACCTCTTGGAGAAAGTTCTATGTGCATCGTCCTATTGCCTGTTTTCTAGGGGAAATTTTGTTTTTGCCACTAGTTTTTGCCAAAAAAATATGCCACTCTAAATTTTGACATTTCACTTTTGTCATCTTAGCTTTTGATAATTATCACAATTGTCGTGAAATGACAATTGTGACATTTGTCAAAAGCTAACAGTGTCAAAAGTGAAATGTCAAAATCTAAAGTGGCAACACAATTTTTTTCCTGTTTTTTCTATTAACGGTAGTAGAGCGGTAGAGCGGTACTTCTGCATTCTACTACCGTTGCAAGTACCGCTTGGAGAATTTTTCTTTGTGCACTATTCGACTGCCCATTTTGCCTTTACAATAGTTGGGTCATACTAAGACGGTAGTATCGCTTATGCGGTACATTATGATTTCTTGGTTACCCTATCTTATATAATTTGATGGCTTATTTGGAGGAAATGTGTGTATGTTTAGTGACGGTGCTTGCAACCCAAAATTGGACGGGCCAAATAAAATAAAATAACTTGTGGAATGTTGTCTGAAAGGTCAGGATTATAAGCATAGTGTACACAATTCAATGGGTTGGACGGGTCAAACAAAAGAAAATAGCTTGTGGATTTTTGTTTGAAAGCCAGAAGTAGAAGCATAGTGTACAAAATTCAATGGGCTGCACGGGCCAAACAAAAGATTCTTAGCTTGTGGTTTGTTGTTTGAAAGCCTAGGAGTAAAAGCATATTATACAAAATTCAATGAGCTACGGGAGGTCAAACAAAAGAGTTTGTGGGTTGTTGTTTGAAAGACAGGAGTAGAAGCATAGTGTACAAGATTCAATGGACTGGGCGGGCCAGAAAAAGAAAATGCTTTTGCGCTATTGTCTGAAGGCCCAAGAGTACAAGCATAGTGTACAGAATCTCATGGGCTGTGCAGGCCAAACAAAATAAAATAACTTATGGGTTGTTGTTTGAAGGCCCGGAAATAGAAGCATAGTGTACAAAATCCCATGGGTTAGGTGGCTTGGGTTTATTAGGTGTCCTCTTTGAAACCAGTCTTTGTTGGTTCTTTCCATTTCAAACATGTATGTAGAAAAAGGTAAAGAACACCTTTGATATGCCATCGTGTTCGAGTTAGAACAAAAGTTCCAGAAAGAATACACCATCGTTCTATCAAACTTGAGTTGGTTTGGTCTGAAAAACTTAAACCCAGCTCAGATTTCTCACTTTGTAAAGGCAATAATTAGAAAAACACACCAAAACAGCCGACTAGTCGCTGGCTTGCATCGGTTGTGCTTGCTATCGTCGGATCCGTTTTATTACGCACAACACAACCGATTTTTTGTCGAAAAAGATCACCTGCGCAATCGAATTGCTAGAAAAGACACCCTTTGAGACGATTTGACAAAAAAGACCCCCTCGGCCTTGACGGCAGGCACGTCAGGCGACACGTGGCACTTGCCGCCACGGTGCAAGACGGCAGCCCCTGCTGCCACTGTGTCAGGCCGCAGGCTTCCTGAAACGGGAATCGGCTGACGCGACGGAACGGGTTGGCGTTGTAGGCGGCAGGACTGTAGCAGCTGGGCCTGGCCGCCTCAGGGGCTAGCGGCAGGTCTGTTCATTTGATGTTGCTCACTACGCATGCGTGCACACGTCCGTCCAGTACTGCGATATATAATCAGCTATAGCTATTTCGGTCTGCTCATTTGATGCTGTTCACTACGCATGCGTGCACACGTCCGTCCACTACTACGATATATAATCAACTATAGCTATTCCAGTACTACTACGTACTACGAACATGCAAGTACTAAGTAGTGCATGTACAACCGGCCACTCGTTGACATGCAAATACATATATGAAAACGGACGCACGTACGCGTATAATGCAATACCAAGGTACGACTTCCTGTCCAAACGGGTGCTTGTAGCTACATCATTGACGTTGGCAAGTACGTAGATGCATGGGGACCTGCCGCCAGACCCTGAGGCGGTCGGGCCCGGCTGCTACAGTCCTGCCGCCAGCCCCTCAGGCGGCAGGGGCCCACAGCGCCAGCCCGTTCTGCCGCGCCAGCCGATTCCCGTTTCAGCTAGCCTGCCGTCTGACGCAGTGGCGGCGGGGGGCTGCCGCCTCGCATCGTGGCGGCAAGTGCCACGTGTCGCCTGACGCGTCTACTGCCACAGCCGAGAGGATCCTTTTTGTCAAATCGTCTTAGAGGTTTTTTCGTAGGTGGTTTCTTTCGACAAAAATTCAACACAACCACACACACACATGGTAGACACATGGACTTGCAACACGATGCAAGTTGCGACGGCAACATGGCGCATGTTGCAACCTGCAGTAATCCGAGAGACATGACGGACATGTAGACTTGCAACACAACCCAAGTTGCAATGGCAACACGGCTCGCGTCAATAATCATGAGAAATTCCTATCAAACCGCATCTCGCACGAGTGACAAGACGGGGTCGAGGCTCCGTCGCCGTGCGCGCGCTTGCGCTCATGCGCGCTGCGGGCAACAGCGAGTCATTGTGGGCCCAGGAGGCGGCGTCACAACTCACAAGGATCCACCGGACTGTACTGCGCGGCCGCAGGAGGAGCTCCCTGCCACTTTCCCCAACACGGCCAAAAGTACCCGACACCAATTCTGCTGCTTCCGAAGACGGAGACCCACCGTATGAGCCAACTCTGGAGCCTGAAAAAGGCTCCGGTAGTGCTCCGGCACCTCACCCGCACCTGTTTTGTCTTTAAAGTCCACCCCGACCTTCTCTCCGTGCAACAAATGAACAAGAATTCGCCTCTCTCTATCTATCACAACAAATCTCTCCCGTAAGAGCATCTTCACCCGTCTTTCCAGAAAGCCCCCAAAAGCATTTTTTAGAGCATCTCCAGCCGCCCCCTTTCAAGAGCCCTCCCGAAGGTCTTTTTTTGCGTCGGCGGTTGAAAATCGGCCTAGTCGCGCCTCCACGAGTCCATTTTTCACCGGTTAGAGCCTAATTTAACGTCGACGTACCCAGGCCGAACCCGGGGCGCTGGGGGCGCCTGGGGGCGCCGGGCGAAACGATTTGGTGCGAAAACGGGGGTGGGTCCACCGGGTCAGCGACCGAGCGGCGTCGTCATCCTCATCGCCTCGGTTTCCCCGCGGGGAATCAATGCAAGGCTACCGCCGATCAGCCTTCCATTGATGCCGCGCCTTCACGAGCCGGCGTTCACGGGCGGCACAGTCAGTACGGGGCGACACGCGTCCACACATCACCTTCGACGCATCCGCACGGTGCCGCCCGCTTGCCTGCTATAAAAGGCGACCTCGCCGGTGTTCGCCACACATCGTCGCCTGCCCCCAATCCCACCAGCGACGCCCTCTCTCTTCCCGGCGATCTCCTCTCTCCCTCTCCCCCCGCAATGGCCGAGCGCTACCCTGGCGACGGCGTGGCCCGCAATGGCTTCGGCCGCCGGCACCTCCACGAGGACGAGGCCCGCCTGCTGTTCGAGGCGGAGTACCCGACGCCACTGGACATGCGGGCGCCCGACGCCTAGAGGCTCAGCGCGGGCGGTGTCCCCGTGCCACCGGTGCCCACCGGAGCCGAGCGGCAAGCCGAGATCGCCCGGATCCGGTCCACCCTGTCCAAGGAGCATCGCCGGTAGTCGAGGTACGCCCCGGACAGCACCTCCCTCTGGACGGCCTACTTCGAGCGCCGCCGCGAGGAGCAGCTCGCCTCCACCAACGGCGGCCTCACGCTCGGCCGCAAAAACAGCGAGGGCCGCCATCTTTCGTGGGGCGTCCCCGGACGCACTCTCGAGGCCGTCCTCGAGCACATCGAGGGTGGCAACGAGTCGCGCCTCAGGTACCCGGAGGAGACGTCCATCTCCCGTCGGAGGGGCTTGTCGTGGCAGCCACAGCGTATGGAGGCACCATCGTCGTCGTCCTTGTACTCCTCCCAGTCCTCCCAGTCTTCCCACTCCTCCGGCGCAACGCGCACGCCGCTCGTTGTCGTTAAGGCCGAGCCCGGCTTGTTGTCGCCGCTCCGACGCAGCGAACGCAGCAGCGGCGGCATCACCATCAACGAGGGCCGTCGCCGTGAGCCCTCACCTCCCCACGGCCACATCCGCCTTGTCAGGCCGAAGACGGAGCCTGCACGCCGGCGGTGGTCAAGCAGGAGCACCTGGACATGGCCACCGCCGACAACGAGACCACCCTGAAGTGGGCGCGGGACGACTACGTCCGGGAGGAGGTGGAGCGTCAGCGTCGGGCCCTCGAGGAGATCGAGGCTCGCCACCGTGCCCGTCGCGAGGAGGAGATCGCCGGCCTCATCATCCTCGACGACGACAGCGACGGGAAGGCGCCCGGGCCCTCCAACCCTGACTTGCACATTTTCGGCGACGCGGGGCAGGGCTGCAGCAGGGACGGCGGCCGCGGCGTGCCGGACGGCGACGGCAGCGACGACGGCGACGACTACACCGACTTCTACAAGCTCCTCGGCATGTAGAATGTGGCGCGTGGCCACGGGACGGCGGCGACGGGACGGCTACGTAGTCTTTTTTGTATTTTAGCTTTTGTATTATATTTCAATAAAAAATCGAAACTTTTTAACGTTTTTGGGCCGATTCTACGTCCATAACGGGCTGAAAGTGGCGGTTGGGGGCGACCCCGAGGGCGCGGCTAGGAAGCCGAGCCGCCCAGGCCAATTTTAGCGTCAGCTGTCCCCCCAGGCGGCACTAAAATCGGCCCCTGGGGGACAACGGCTGGAGATGCTCTTAACCACCAGCAAACGAAAAAAGTCCCATTCGCGCTCCCAAGGCCTCATTTTTCGCCGGATTGGGGCAAAATTAGAGTCGATGCTCCCAGGCCATACCCAGCCCACCGAGGGTCACTTGGGCGCGCCGGCGCTACTTTTTGCATGCAAGTGGCCCACCATCAGTCACCCACCCCCTCTCTCTCCTCTCTTTTCTCTCTCCTCCGTACATGGCACAGGAATCTCACAAAGGGCACGTGGTCGACGAAGAGCGCCCCGTCTAGTGGCTGGGAACACAATGATTGGGAAAAAAGTCGCCCCCGGAACAAAATTTACGTCGGCACAACCCCAAGCGGCACAAAAAAGACCTCCTGGAAGGCTCAACGGCTGGAGATGCTCTAATAATACCAGGGAATGCCATTGTGATTGTGTTCTTCTATTTGAAAAGTACTTCATTCTGCGCCTTGCCGTCCTCTCTAAGTTGAGCCATGCAAAAATCATCAGCATATGTATTTTGTTATGAAGTTCTAAAACTGATTTTTTTAATTAAGAGAAGCCCAATAATTCGCTCATATGCAATAGTTCCCGTGGACAAGAAATGTCATGAAAACTGAGGATTTTTTGTTTTTACGAAAGGGGCCCATCACTACCAGGATAAAGCTCTACTCTGACGGCTTAGGCCGTCGGCGTAGCCCCGATCCCCGTCGGCATAGGTCTATGCCGACGGCCCCCATCGGCATAGGCCCTTCGGCACCATATATGTCGGCGTACCACAAGTCACGGTCGGCACAAAAATGCTATGCCGACGGTGTCCGTACAGACGTACCAACGGCTTAGGCCGTCGGCATAGCTCCATGGCAAACGACGTCCGGCAGCGCTGCTGTCAAGAGTGCACCACCCAGGGACGGCCACGTGTTCGTCCTATGCCGATGGCCCCCGTCGGCATAGAGAGCCACATGGCGGCCTACGATGGTTCCTTGGGCAAGCCTATGCCGACGGCCTGGGCCGTCGGCTTAGGCTACAAAGATACGCCGACGGCTTAGCCGTCGGCATAGCTTGCCACGTGGCAGGCGCTGGTATCCGTGAGCCGCCGGCTTAGGCTACAACTGTACACCGACGGCATAGCCGTCGGCATAGCTTGCCACATGGCAGCCACTGGTAATTCGGAGGCCCTCTATGCCGACGGCTATGCCATCGGCGTAGTTTTGCGGAGTTTTTTTTCTTTTTCCTGTTTCATACAAATTCATTTCAGCTCCAAAATAACAGGGTATATACAATGAAATTTAATGCACAACCAACAGCACCATCTCATCGTCACAACCAACACCAACACCATCACATCCTCACAACAAACAACATAAGCATATCAGAAACATAAGCATATCAAGAGCACAAGTCATCTAAAGGCAGAAGTCATCGGAAGTAGCGTAAAAAGACGGACGTCATCGAAAGAGCACTAGTCATCTAAGGAGCGCCAGTATGTCCACCTCCAAGGTCATCAACGCCAAGTCCACCAAAGCCCAGGTCTTCACTGCTAGCGGCAGCGCTACCGCCTCGGTGGATTGGAGTGACCGGGCTCCATGACTCGGGAGTGGTGTGAACACCGACACCACCACCAACGAATGATCTACCGGTTCCCTGGATGTTTGAAAAGACATGTTGAGTGAATGATATTGTGTTGAATAAACAGTAAGCTATGGTTGAATAGTTTGGGGATGTACTAACCACCGTTATCCCCGATTGTTGTGCTAGAAATTCCTCAAAGGTAAGCAGCACTGGTTGTGGTCCTACAGCTGGTGGTGCTAGTTCCATTTCAGGAATCGTGTCGTTCCTCATGCTCTCAAACACGAGCTGCATGTTAATTGGCAAAGCAAACACCAATGTCAGAAGAAATGAAAGTGTCAATATGTAATGAAATGAAAGGGGCTAAACTAACCGTCATCATGCGAGTGATGTGGTCCTGGACAATTGCAACACTCACGCTCCATGCCATGGTCTCATGTCGTGTGTACTCCATGTAGGCGTACAATATGACGTGATGGAACTCATTAAACATATCAATGCGGAAAATAAAGTGAGCAATGAAGATAAGAGGGAAAAGTACTTATAGAGTGCCGCTCGGGTAGGAGGGACTGTGACTGCGCAGTGGTCGTGGGCATGCGCTGTCTCAGGCTTGGGTCGGTAGCTCGGAGCTGTGTGTAGGAGATAGAAGGAGTGACCACAACATCTAGAATCGGCTGCCGACCATGAGCCTTCGGCCCCATGCCAACCACAGCCCTGTCGTCCAAAGGCGCCTTGATGGGGTCAGGTGTGTCAGGATGTAGATTCAGATACGCCGCAGAGTAGTTATTCTTCTTCTCCGTGGTGTTGCCGTAGTACTTGTCTTCCCCAGGCTTGGGCCTCCTCCGAGTATGGGCTCTCCCACGCCTCCATGTGTGAGAGCGGCCGCTTGAGTTTCTCCTCCTACACCAACAAACAGATGTTAGTCATACATAAAAAAGTGACGGTAAATAGAATAAGATTGTTTAATGAGGTTAGTCAGACCTGAAGTGCCTTGTGAAGAAAGTGGTTTCGGTTTCCCTGAGCATGTACTCCCTCCTTCCCTCGGTTAGCCTTGTTTTTGCTGCTAGTAGCCGCCCAGGCTTCATCCTGACCACACCACAGGTCCACCAATGCCGCCCAGGACTCGTCTTTTCCATAACACCAATTTGGACACACCTACATAATAGGAAGCATAATGGCATGTGTAACACAAAATGATGAAATTTACCACAAACTTCAGAATGAAAAATCGTTAATACTTGCCAACAAGTACTCGTTCCTCTCCAAGGTAATGTGCCGCGCCTTCACTCCTTCCTTGGTCATCTTCATACCAAGATAGTGGTGATAGTATTGCGTGATGGCCACCAACCGCACCTCATACTACATCTGGCGGGCCTTCTTCTTCGCTTGGCGCAGCATGATCTCGTCGCCAATGGCCTTGTGCTCCGGAAGAACTCGATAGTATTTCTACAATCATTCATGAAACCAGAATGGAACAAGCCATGAGTTAAAGCATTCATGAAACCAGAATGGACGTGTGCTTGTGAAGAGAACTCACCCAAAAATTAGTGATCACGGCCTTAGCACGGGTCACATACTCTGCGTGGGGGGCCGTTTCCCAGTGCTCCCAGGTCTTAGCTAAAACCCAAAGATCCGGGTGCCTGACTGGATCCGGATAGTACAGCCCCGGCCAGTATTCCTTCAGCAAGACGGAGATGATGCCGTTGGGAACACGGGCCCCTTTAGGATGTACCCAATTATTGCAAAAGATATAAAGAATGAAAATATTAGCATGTGACAAGCAAAAGATTTAAAGAATGAAAATATTAGGATGTGACAAGCAAAAGAATTAAATTATTATTGAAATTATTTAGTGGAACTTACTCTATCCCCTTTGGCTCAATGAGCCACTTGTGCTCCTCGGTAGGAATATGCTTTGGGACCTTTGCGTTACCACGCAACCATCCCTTATTGTTGCCATTCCTGCCATCACCAGCGTCCCCACCACCACCATCATCCCCGCCTGCCACCTCCTCCTCCTCGTCCCCCTTCCCAACCTCCTCGTCGTCCTCCTCCTCCTCCTCCCCCTCCTCGCGAACCACCTCCTCCTCCTCGGCAAATGGTACCTCACTAGAGGAGGGCCTCGAAAACAACACCCCTAAGTCGGTGAGGGTGCGCTCTTTCTGGCCGCGACCCCCTCTAGTGGCTCTCCCACCACCTCCTCCTCTAGGGGCACCTCTCCCTCTCTCTTCCTGTGAGGAGTCATCCTCAAGTAGTCGGGGGTAACAGTATGTGCTCGACCACTCCAACTAGCAATGCCGACGACCTTGCGTATGAAACCCGCGCCGTCGGCCTTCCCCTTGCCCATGTTCCACGAACCTGCATTGAAAATAGAATAAACAATTAGTACATTAATAATGAAGGAAAAAAGCATAATAATAAGGACTAATAAACACATTACAAATAAGCATAAAAAGGCATATTCCTAAACCATAGGGAAAAAGACATGAAACGTACATCTACTACAACCTGTACGAATCATCACTGTTGTAACTGATTTCTCGCTCGGTCTCATCATCAGTATCAATCATATCATCTTCGTTGTCTGACGGAGGTGGAGGCTCTTCCTCGTCATTAGCGTCTTCATTTAACTTTTCTAGCATAAGTATGTCATTTTCATTAACAATGGTCTCACCATCATTCCGTGCATCGTCATCGTTTGGATCCACATCGTCATCACTTAGTGGTCTAGCGTCATCGTTTCTGACAACATCATCATCAGGTTGCTCTTGATAGAACACTCCCTCGTATGTCATGGGGTTAATGTTGTAGTAATCATCTTCGTTCGGGTCCGGTAGCTTACCATGTGGCGACACCTTGAACACAACTTCCCAACCCCGTAGGTACTCTTTCTGGCATGGGTAAGGCAAATAATAAACTTGTGTAGCTTGGGTAGCCGCAATGAAGAGATCAGCTCCAGCATAGACGGTTGATGGTTTCACTTCGACCAAACCAATGGAAGGTGTATGTCTCTGCCCCTCCTGCGGATCGAACCATCAACATTTGAACACAGGTAGACTTAGGGTTTCGCGCCCTTTGCGGAATGTAATCTCGTATATATTTTGGACCCTTCCATAGTAGTCTACTGAATTTTGACCAGGGGTGTACACTCCGGTATTTATAGTTTTGGGATCAGGCCGGCTGTTCTGGTGCTCCTCTGTATGGAAGTGATACCCATTCACATCATACTTTTTACATGTCATGACGGCAGGGTCAAAACCCATGGAAACCCATCTCAATTCATCATCCATAGATATGTTCGGATCTTTTCCCTACAAGTATAATTGAAATTGTTGGGTGCATTAGTTCGGTTAACTAATAAATGTTGAACTACGTATTTAATAGGGGAATGTGGAAAATTAATTTCTCCATGAACCAAGCAACAAATTTTTTATTTCCAGGGTTTCCATGATGGAGAAGAGTAAGTGCCTCCGCCTCAGTAGGAGGATTCATTCCCGTCCATTCATCAAGAAATTTTTCTACAAATGTCGGTCGTATGTCAACCTTGGGAAGTACCAAGAATGGTGCAAATCATCCACCAGCGGCTGCATAAACACTGCCAAATTCCTCCCCGGGTATTCAGGCCCTGGAATAATCAGCGACAAGAACATGGTGTTGCGTTGCATTAGGACACCTGGAGGGAGATTGACCGGAATGACAAACACAGGCCAGCAGCTGTATGGATTGGTCGACATACCATATGGATTGACCCCATCACCTGTTATTGCAACTCTGACATTCCCAGCCTCTGTTGCTTCCTCGGGGTATTCTTCATCGAACGACTTCCATGCTTCACCTTCTGATGGATGTACGATTTTATTTGGATGATACCTTTTACCTTCCTTGTGCCACTTCATCATTTTGGCAGACTCCTCCATGATGAAAAGGCATTGCAGTCTTTGTATGAAATCGAGATACCGAAGAACCTTAGTGGGAATGGTTAGCTGCCTTTTCTCACCATCCTCACCGACCACCTCAAGGTATCGAGACGAACCACACTCCCTATAGTACTTGTCATCCACATACTCGTGCCTAAACAAAAGGCAATTCTTCGGACAAAAATGTATTTTCTTATAATCCATAGAGAGTGCCTTCATGATTTTCTTTGTAGCATACATGCTTTTCGGCAGTTGATAACCCTCGTGAAGGCTGTTAGCCCATACTCCTAGGAATGCTTCAAAGCATTTCTGGCTACAGTCGTACTCAGCCTTGACTGCAATAAGTTGCGAGGTGGCATCCAGCTGAGATATTTTGGCACCCTCATAAAGAGGTTTCTTCGATGAGGCCAAGACCTCCAAGAAGGCCTTTGCGATTGCCTCCGGCTCCTCTAGTTCATTCTCTAAAGGTGTCGCATTTGTCATTTCTACAGCTATGACATCATCTAGCATGTCCCTGACCTCGTCGTCTTCATAACCATCGATGCGTTGTCGCATCACCTCCTCTCTGCCACGGTCATGCTCAGCTAAGTTTATCGGTGGCATGTAAAAGTTTGCCATATATCCGTGCGTGCGAAGGTGGTCAGTCATGTCCTTCTGATATTTACGGTGACGTCTACCACATCTCGCACATGGGCATGGTGGGATATTTCTCATTGGACTACGGAATATATCCTTCAAATACACATCGGTTTTCGCGATCCACTCTGATGTTACTCGATTCCGACGGATAAAACCACTGTACATCCACTGATTATCTGCCATCCTCTGTTTTATTGGGAGTCACACAACAAAATTAAGGATTCATTTGAATTAATCATATCAAATTTTTATTTTCTTCTGCGGTGAATCCAACAACCTCTCTAATAGGTAAAGATGGGTCTTAATCCCACCCGGGGATGTCTAGATTGAGTACGTTCTCCATGCTCTACCTGTTCTGAGACAAAATTTCGGTAGCACCTCCCCGCTGTTCTCCAGATACACGTCTCGGCAAATAGCCGAGATAATGTGCTCCGGAGAACAACGGGGATGCGCCACCTAAATCTTGTCTCGGAACGGGGCAGGGCATGGAGAACGTACCCAATCTACACATCCTCGGGCTGTCCATGGAAAACGCTGGACAATCCAAAAGAGTTGTGGTGATAAATATGCAATTGAATGCATATTTATCGATGCAACCCTTTCGGACGGGAGACGCCTAGGTTACGGGACTTGACGTGAAAAGAAAATCTAGTGACATAAAAAACCTGCAAATTCCATCGCGACAAAAATTTAGTAAATCAAAACTCATAGAGCATATTTAAAGCATCTAAACATGCATTCATTTACTTTAGCATCATGTAGGCAAAAAAACTAACAATATTAACAATATATTAATCATCATCATCATGTATCATCATCTAACAATCATCATCTATCTAACATCAAACTATTTATATATCTAACTAATCTATCTAACATCAAACATCAGTAGAGCAGCTCACCTCCCAACGGAGCAGTAGCCGAGGTTGGGGCGGGGACGAGGCAGGACTGGCCGACCGGATTCGCGCACGGGATGGGGTGGGGGAGGACGGGCGATGTCGGGAGCGGCTCCGCCGGTCGGGGTCGGGGCCGGGGGCAGCGGCCGGAGACGGGGAAGGGACTGGGGGCGGCATGTGGTGGGGGCGAGGTGGCGGGGCGAGGCAGGAGAGGGTCGGGGACGGGTGGGGCGAGGCGGCAGGGCGGCGTCCGGGCGGCGGGGCGAGGCGACGGCCGGGCGGCAGGGCAAGGCGACGGGGCGGTGGCCGGGCGGCGGGGCGAGGCGACGGGGCGGCGTCCGGGCGGTGGGGCGAGGCGGTGGCGAGGCGAGACGGCAGGGCGGCGTTCGGGCGGCGGGGCAAGGCGGCGGGCGGGCGGCGGGGCGAGGCGAGGCGACGGGGGCGGCGCCCGGGCGGCGGGGCGAGGCGGCGGCGAGGCGAGGCGGTGGCGGGGCGGCGGCCGGGCCGAGCCGGGGTGAGGCGGGGCGAGGCGGCGGCTGGGCCCGGCCGGGGCGACGGCGATGGGCGGCGCGGGTAGGGCGGAGGCGACGGGCGAGAGAGTGGCGGCGCGGATCAGGGTCGAGAGGGTGGAGGAGGTGAGTGGAGGAGAATCCACGTGCCCGGTGGATAGTGTTCACCTATGCCGACGGCTTAGCCATCGGCATATCTCTATTTATTTTTTTGCAATCATTCTAATTTATTTTTTAAATGACCCTAGGAATTTTTTAAATTTCCTACACATGCCACATCATTTTCACACATGCAATAGGGCCCGATGCTCTGTGCCGGTGGCATTGCTACACCGGGAAACCCCATCGACCGCACTAACCCTAGCCCCCTATACGGGGACAACGTCGTCCATGGAGGGGGGCCACACCCCGGAGCCGCATGTTGGGTGCTTGCACCTACCACCACACTTCCACACGTATAAAAAGGCCCAATGCAAGACCTGACGACATTGCTTCCCCCAAGTACCCCGTCCCGTCTAACCCTAGCACTGTTGACCGCATGGGTCTACCCCTTTGACTTTCACCGAACGAGGTATGATTGATGGAAAGTTTCACCTGGGTGTGATAGGCCAGCCCATAGATACACTCTGGATCATGGTCCAGGCCCAACCCAGTGCAAGATTGCCTGGGTGTCTCCCCGACATGGTCGTTTCCATCCTCTGTGCAACGATGATAGCGACGTTCATGAGGGGGGTCACACTACGGAGCCATGTGCCGACTGCTTGCACCTGCCACCACACCTCCAGATGTATAAGAGGTCCCGGCGCAAGACCTGGTGGCATCGCTACCCCCGCAAGTCCCTCGTCCGTATAACCATAGCACCGTTGACCGACCGGGTCTACCCCTTGGACTTTCACTAGACGAGGTATGACCAATGAACATTTTCACCTGGTTGTGATTGTCATGCCATAGGTACACTTCAGATCAAGGTCCGGGCCCAACCGACCACAAGGTTCCCTTTGTGTCTCCCAAACGCGAGCGTTTCCCCCTCCGTGCGACGGCGGCATCGACGTCCGTGAGAGGGGCCACACCCCGGAGCCATGTGCCGGGTGCTTGCACCTGTCACCACACTTCCAGACATGTAACGGGGCCCAGCGCAAGACCTGGCGGCATAGCTATCCCCAAGCACCCCGTCCCATCTAACCCTGACCCTGTTCATCGAACGGATCTACCCCTTTGACTTTCACCGGACGAGGTATGACCGATGGACATATTCACCAGGTTGTGATATGCCAGCCCATAGCAAAATCTTAGAACAAGGTCCTGGCCCAACCCACCACAATATTCCCTCCGTGTTGACCCAACGCGAGCGTTTCCCCCCTCCACGTGCTGGCGGCAGCGCCGTCCGTGAAGGGGGTCACACTCCGGAGCCGGGTGCCGGGTGCTTGCGCCTGCCACCAGAGTTCCACACGTGTAACAGGGCCCATCGCAAGACCTGGCGGCATAGCTACCCCCAAGCATCCCGTCCCGTCTAACCCTCGCACTGTTGACCGGGCGGATCTACCCCTTTGACTTTCATCGGATGGTGTATGACCGATGGACATATTCACCTGACTGTGATTGTCACGCCATAGGTACACTTCGGATCAAGGTTCGGGCCCAACCCACCACAAGGTTCCCTTTGTGTCTTCCCGACGCGAGCGTTTCCTCCCTCCGTGCGACGGCGGCATCGACGTCCATGAGAGGGACCACAGCCCGGAGCCGCGTGCCGGGTGCTTGCGCCTGCCACCACACTTCCAGACGTGTAACAGGGCCTAGAGCAAGACCTGGCGGCATAGCTATCCCCCAAGCACCCCGTCCCGTCTAACCCTGACCCTGTTCACCGGATGGATCTACCCCTTTGACTTTCACCGGACGAGGTATGACCGATGGACATATTCACTAGGTTGTCATATGCCAGCCCATAGAAACATCTTAGAAAAAGGTCCTGGCCCAACCCACCACAAGATTCTCTCCGTGTCGACCCGACGCGAGCGTTTCCCCCCTCCACGTGCTGGCGGCAACGCCGTTCGTGAAGGGGGTCACACTCTGGAGCCGTGTGTCGGGTGCTTGCGCCTGCCATCATAGTTCCAAACGTGTAACAGGGCCCATCGCAAGACCTGGCGGCATAGCTACCCCCCAAGCACCTCGTCCCGTCTAACCCTCGCACTGTTGACCGGACAGATCTACCCCTTTGACTTTCACCGGACGGTGTATGAACGATGAACATATTCACCTGGCTATGATTGTCACGCCATAGGTACACTTCAGATCAAGGTCCGGGCCCAACCCGCCACAAGGTTCCCTTTGTGTCTCCCCGACGCGAGCGTTTCCCCCCTCCGTGTGATGGCGACATCGACGTCCATGAGAGGGACCACAGCCCGGAGCCGCGTGTTGGGTGCTTGCGCCTGCCACCAGACTTCTAGACGTTTAACAGGGTCCAGCGCAAGACCTGGCGGCATAGATCACATTACAAATATATAATTTGTCCGAAAGAACATGAGGTCATATATATATATATAGGGAAAATACATCCTACGACCGGGTGTAGTTACTCCCATGTCTCATATACTATCATGTGGTAGTATATATACTACCTTATTATTTTTAGTATGTTCATATACTATATTCAAGATATTCCAAAGTGAATTCTATAAAAAAATTGCAAGTTGACTCATATTTTTATTATATTTATAAAATACGTATATATTTGTACGTAAAAAAGTATATGCTCAAAATATGAGACATACTATCAAAATTTTTGTATATATACTATCTAAATATTCTTATATACTACATACTACGTGTATATACATTTCAAAATGATAGATACTACCTATAGCATATGAAACAAAAGTGGGAGTAACTACAGCCGGTCGTACCAAATATTTGTCATATATATATATATATATATATATATATATATATATATATATATATATATATATTACTAACATACTCAAAATATTTCATGCGAAAGAACATGAGGTCACACCAAATCGATGTATAATTTACACATGTTTATGTTTAGATAAGACAAATTTACCTAAAACAGATTAAGAAATATAATAGAAATATATGGTTTGTATTTAGAAAACACATAAAAAAACAGACAAAACAAATATGCCAACGGCATAACCGTCGGCATACCTGTGCTTGCATCAACCAGGAACGACCCACCACGCGCCGCAGATCGATGACGTGGACATGTAGCTATGCTGACGGTTTGACCGTCGGCATAGCTATGCCGACGGCCTCCGTCAAAACCGTCGGCATAGATCTGACGGCGTCAGACCACCATCCCACCCCCGGGTCGCCTACGTCACCTCTAAGTCGACGGCCCACATATACAGACGACCTGGGTCGGCATAGAGCAAGATATGCTGACAGATTTTCTACGCCTACGGCCCCCGTCGGCGTAGGGCTCACTTTGCCGACGGATTTTCTACGCCTACGGCATTTTGCCAGCCGTCGGCATACATGTATCTATGCCGACGGTGGTTGCCGGCGTAGATTAGGATGTCGGCGTAAGCAGTTATTCTGGTAGTGCATGGACATAAATTAAGTATCACAGCTCCTTTCAAACACACTCATATAGAGAAAAAATGCAATCAAATCACCGGGGTGTCGCTTCTTCCTCTTGGATCCATAGCTCGATGCCGCTTCTAGCCCACCGCCCTCTTGCGTTGTCTCCTCTAGTTTGGAGGTGAGGAGAAGCATCAACCTATAGGATGGAGTTCTATTTTTTCGTTTTGTGGATTTTAGTAGGGTTATGCAGTGTCCACTGTGTCGACCTGGCGAACAAATTTCCCTCGAGTCTCCTTATCTTGATCGTGTCGGCTTCGACAACATCAACGGTGAATTGGCATAGATTCTTGTGATTTCTCTGGTCGGTGAGGTTAGGGTGTGTTTGGTTGAAGAACCAACTGTCATGGAATGGAATGATTCCATTCCAGAGGAACGGGTCGGTTCCGTTCCTATGTTTGGTACGAGCAAAACAGTGGAACGGGATGGTTCCGTTCCAGTGTTTGGTTGGCAAGCATGGAATGAAAAATGGAATGACAAAAATTCGAAATTTCAGCAGCATTTCATTTGTATTTTGAAGAAAAACAACACAACAATATATGTATTGACATGTAACACAATTTTTAGCAACAATATCATAAGTACCAATCAGGTTCACATACTTATCAAGTGCACTACATCCATACTTGACATTCAGCCACATACAAAAGCAAACAACCAAATATCCAAAGCAAAGTGCACTACAGCCATACATGTTGTTCACATACCAAATATTCAAAAGAAACCAAATGGCACTATAGCCATACATGTTAAGTTCGCATACTTGACAACCATACAACCATATCGAATTTAGAAGTTCTTCTTCACATACCTACTCACCAAACAGATTTGTTTGTTTGGGAAAGTGTCATGAAGGCTTTTGCGATCTTCGGATTGTCAACAAGATGAGCATAGTAGTGGGCTAGGTGTTCTTCATCAAATTCTCCCAACTTGCAAACCTCATCCCAAAGTTCAGCAGGTATATCATCATCATCCCCAGACTTCACAAGAGCATCAGCCACAAGTTTGAACCCGTAATTGAGAGTGGTAACTAGTGGATCTTCAAGAACTTTCACTACCTTAGCCTTCTTTTTTGGTGGTCCTTCGGGGTGAGAGGACGCAGCAACATTTGGTGATGTGTTCACCTCACCGTCCTCCTCATCTTCAACATCAATAGAAAGTAGATCATTCCCAGACCTAGCATTCATCCCCGAAGCCGCGGTTGTCCCAAAGATGGTCGCCATAGCATGATAGTGTTCAATTGGGGTGTTCAAGAAAGGGGCATCAACTTTGTGTGCCTACAAAAAATGTGCAAGTGATTAGCATAATGTAGGCAGAAAATAGCATCATATCATTTCATAGCATTAGAAGCTTACCATGCAATGACCTGCATAGTGTTCTTCGGCAATCCTACTTGTGCAAGTATCTTCATCCCATAGAGCTCCACTTAAATTCTTCAAGATGACAACCCTTCCCCAAATCTTCCTCCACTTCTTGAGATGGTTTTGGATATATTGCAAGGATGTACTGGATAGATATATTGCAAGGATGTAATGGACAGATCAAATTTGAACAAACATATGTAATGGACAGCACCAGTTTGAGCAAAATAATGTCCTGGACAGCACCAATTTGAGCAAAAAAATGTGCTGGATAGCAGCATATATAAGGGGAGTGCAAGAGGGATTCGTACCTTGAGGAAAGGAGGTTTGCTTCGCTCTGTCGCCGCGCCGGAGTAGCACCTTCTTCCCCTTGTACCCTGCAGATCGAGACATGGCATGAATCAGCAGCGCAGCACAGAGGGAGGGAGAGGGCCGGCTGTGCAGGCACAGCAGCGAGGGAGACGTCTGGCGGCGCAGCAGCGAGGGAGGGAGAGGGCCGGCGGCGCGGAAGAGAGCAAGGGAGAGAGCCGCGACGCAGCAGAGAGGAAGGGGGAGGACCGACGGTGCGACACAAAGAAAGGGAGAGGGCCGATGGCGCGGCAGAGAGGGAGGGAGAGGGCCGGCGGCACGGCAGAGAGGGAGGGAGAGGGCCGGCGGCACGGCAGAGAGGGAGGGAGAGGGCCGGCGGCGCGGCAGCGTGGGAGGGGAGGGCCGACGACGCACCTGGAGGAGGTCGAGCGGCGTGAGACGAGGATAGGGTTGCGGGAGAGGAGAGAGCTCGTTCCATGTGATTCCGTCGATTTGGTAGTATTGACACATTCCGCATCTGGATAGGATATTCCCTAAGGTGGAATGAGTGGGTTCTGTTCCGGTTGGTAAACCAAACGCAGGAACAAGGCCTTGAAACGGATCCGACCCGTGACATTCCAGCCCATGACAGCAACCAAACACACCCTAAGCGTTTGTTGGTGTGGCCACGACGGGAGCTTCCCTTTGCATTTTGATCCTCGGACTTCTCTATGTCAAGTTGGTGCAGCCTCCCGTGGCAACATGCGACATGTGACCTTTTTTGAGGTTGGGTTCTAGGATATATAGACCTTCTAGAAGCGACGGCTGTGAGAGTTTCTTCTCCTGGGCATTGGTTCGACCGTAACTAGCCTTGTTGACTTTCTATTCATAATTAATAACGACTGGCTGACTCGGCAATGGAGAGGCGGCGGCACACCATCAACCCGTTCGAGAGGAAGAGGACGATTGACCCTAGAGAACCTCAATGTATTTTCTTTTAGAGAAAAGTATGTTTTTGGTCCCTTAAGTTTTCTAAAAGTATAGACTTGGTTCCTCAAAAAAATTCGGTATACATTTGGTCATTCAAATCTCAAAACCGAATAAGTTTGGTCCAAAATCAGTTTTCGAGCATGTTGACCGGTTTAACCATGTTTGACCGGATTTGACCGCGTGGACTAGGTTTGACAACGAACATTAACTTCAAAAAATAGCATGTAGCGCACAAATTTTCATGCACCTAGTGCAACCAAGCATCTTAGTTGCCACATAATTTCAGATTTTTTAATCTATTTACTTTTTAAAATTTATTGTTCATCGGTCAAACCCGGTCAACATGGTCAAAACCGGTCAAACACACAGAAAATCTGATTTTGGACCAAACTTATCCGGTTTTATGACTTGAAGGACCAAATGTATACCAAAAAATCTTAAGGGACCAAGTCTATACTTTTGAGGAACTTTTGGGACCAAAAACATACTTTTATCTTTCTTTTATTTTCAGGGTTGTATGTACTGTTGGTTTGATCAATAGATCGAATGCCTATTTTGCAAAAGAAATATTCGATGATGTTGAGATAAAGAGAATCATATGCAAAAAATTGTCCGAGAATCATAATGTATCCATAATTATTTTCTATTCTCTAGACCAATTTCCGGAGTAGTTGTGTTTTCAAATTAAATTGTTCTATACTCAATGATACAAAAATAAAGGAGTGCCCATTTTGTAGGTTTGTTTAAATATTTATATAGCTCAGTCTTTTCTAAAGCATTTGGATTAATATCTAGATATTCACATCTCAATTTACTTCGTATATAAACTATGGGTAAAACTTCAACTAAGATTGCATGATTTGGGAAGTGCATTCGGGGAACCAAGGTGCAATTTTAGGTGTACGAGATTTGGGGAAAAAATCATATATAAAAGAATTAAAGCTATTAAGCTAGAGCTCCATAGGTGAATTTGCCGTTGGTGGTGTTGGCTATCAGCTGATTGCCACGTGTTTTTAATATCTGATTGACACATACTAAATGCTAAGCCATCAGCTTTTTTCTCTGTCCGTTGATATTTGGTTTTTGGTTTGCAGTTGATTTTAACACTGTATAATCCTGACGCTCACATATATGTATATACACATATTTCTACTAACACATTCCTACGAAAACACATCATGTCCTTATGATAACCTTGAAGATACTAAGCCGACACAACATCGAAAAAGTAATGAAGTCACCGAAGATGTTATCGTAGTCGACAGGTGGCGTCTTCTCCCACTAAATAAGTATCGCCAAAGAGCCTGCAATAAATTCAGAAAAATACGACCATCAATGCCAACACAGTACAATGCATATGCTCATACATTTACCCTTATTAATGCACACACGCACAACCTACCCCTATAACGATGTGAATACTATAAAGCCTAACATTTTTGGCTCATTCTACCTTCTATGTAGATATTGGGTCCACACAATATTTTGAAATTGATGGAGTCGCTCAGTCGTCTTCCTAGTGCAATTGAAAGCAAACATGCTGTAAAGCAAACATAAAAATGAGGGGGAAAACCTTTCTAGAGTTGTTAATAGCAAAACATAATCCAGTCCAGTAGCAAAACACATAAAAATGAGGATGAATTTGTTCACCCGGCAAATAATCAGCCACTCAAACCCGGCAAAATTGGCCCTATTTTTTCACCTTTTGTCCATTTTACGCCAGAGACAAGCACAAAAATTACTACCTCCACTTGTTAATTCACCAGTTCGTGAAGTCTATGTCCTTGATGAACTCGTCCACCAGCTGCCGCTCCGCCGGCGGCAAGTTGAGCCGGAGATCGACGAGCAGCGGGCCTGGGATCAGGCTGTACGAGAAATCGAGCGCCGGCAACACCGGGAAGTTGTCGAGGAGGTCAAAGTCGTTGGAGTCCCATGTCTGCGCGCTGCACTCGCCGCCCAGTTGCCCGTGCACGCCTTGGACCTCGGCCGGCGCGTCCGCCCTTGCTATTGCTAGGCCGGATGACTCGGAGACGCCGCCGCCGCCGCCTGCCTTGAAGTTGGTGACAGCCCTCGCGCCGTGCAGCTCGACGGCCGCGGCGTCGTACGCTCTCGCGGCGTCCTCGACGTTGTCAAAGGTGCCGAGCCAGCGCATGGTCTTGGAGTGCCCGATCTGCGCCCCGTACCTGCCGTTTGCCGTCGGCCTCACGCCGCGGAGATGCCTAACCGCCTTCTTCTTCTTCCTCATCTTCTTCTTCTTCTTCTTCACCGGTGAGGACGGCCCTGCCGTGGCGCCCTTGTCCTCGCACTCGCAGGGGAGGCGCTGCGCGGCGCCATCATCATCATCAGCGGCGCGGAACTCCGCACGGGCCTCGGGCCTAGCCTTCTTCCTCCTCCTCCTACCCACAGCTTCCACCGGCGCCGCGCGCAGAGCTGATGGATCTTGGACTCCCACGGACTCATCGTGCTGCTGATCCGTCGCCATCGCCTGCACGGCGGCCGCGGGAACACCACTGTCCGCCATCACCACCATCACGCTCGCACTGGACCGGGCGGCGCCGCCGCAAGGAGGAGCAGGACTGCGCCGAGTTTGATCAGGTTTAGGGGCAACGGCCGTGGGTGCGGAGCTTTCTTTCTCGACGTCCACCGGCATCATGATCGTGCATAGCCTCGCAGCGCGGAAGAGATCGTGTCGCAGTAACTGGCCGGTATAGCTGTCACTTGTCAGGTTACTTTTCTTTTCTGACTTGTGGAGCGATATGGGCGTCGTGCTTTTTATCACCGTGAGGAGCAGCTCCCGGCCCGCTCCCGTCTCATGCACACTCTACATGCAAGTGTTGTCAAGCTGACATGCAAACCTATTTCAAATCAAAATTTCAAAAATAGCTTTACTTGCAATCCTAGTATTCTAGCTTCAAATTAAAGTCCATTTTTCACGGTTGTGTTCCTCATGACAAGATCTTTAAAATTAGATCTTTCACGAGCATATTCCCACAAATTTATTGTAAACACAATTCTGAGTCACGGAAAGTGAATTTGTGGTGCAAACATGTTTTTCTAGCTTGAACCAATAAATGGAGAAATATATATTCTAAAAAAAAACTTGCAGTATAAATATACTTTTCTAGCATTAACATATGGAAAACGTTTACCTTCAGCCGGCGGATCGCACGCAAGCGGTATGCCGCCTCCTCTGGGTGACTCGTGTACGCGTGTCTTTGCGTCTCTCTTTCTGCAATATTATGGATGTTGCAAATTTGGTTTATGCAAAAACATCCATGTTGCAAAAAATAAAGATGAAAAAAAACTGTAAATATTTCTTGCAACACTGTTTGTGTTGCAATTTTTTTCGCAACATCATCCATGTTGCAAAAATAGTGATGAGAAAAAATATGCAACATCATATATGTTGCAAAAGATTTATGCTACATAAGATTTGTTGCAAAGTTTTTTACGACACTATCCATGTTGCCATAACAAGAACAACTTTGGATGCTGAATAGCTGTCAATGTGACGGTTGTCAAGGCGACAGAACTTTTAGAAAGATTCGCCGGCCGACGCGTAGCGTGGCCATTAACATATAAGTTGAACTTCTTTTATGAAACTGTTCTCGTAAAACCGTATATATAGTTGCTTGCATACCACTTCCTCTGTATCAAAATATATACGACTCTTTTTGACACTTACGAAGGGAGTATTAAAATGGTGATTTTTTTGTGTGTGCAATTTTGAGGTCACGCGCTGCTATTTTTTGAAAAGCCAGTTGTGTGTCATGAAAGAAAAAGTTTGTAGCATAAATCACAAACCTATAAGACGACCATCTATTGTGGATATTTGGAATTGAAGCAAGCCCCGAATAGCATTATTGCTTGCAAATAATTAATATGAGAAATTAGTTGCCTTTCTACAAATTTTGGAGCACTGGTATTTTGGAAATGCAAATATGTGAGTTGAAAGCAAATTCATAGCACAATCATGTTTTTCTATCACAGCCCACGTGTTATGAATTGTTTGGATAGGAAGCAAGTTTCTAATAGCATTGTTGTGTGCACATTATTAAAAACGAACAACTAAAAATTTGTACACACATTTTGTCCGGTATTTTGGAAATGTTACTCAGCGTCACGTACGCATGTAGTACAGACTTGTTTTTCATGGCATTTTTTTTAAACATGCAAGTATGTGACATCCAACAAAGGCGTTTAGATTGTCATTTTAATGAAAGCATTAGTGCCATACTAAAATGGCACGCAAAAGAGACCCTACTCCGACAAGTTCATATAAATCGCTAAGCAAAGTCAGGGCCTCTTTGATTCACATGATTGCAAAGACATTGGAACAGAAAAAAAATATGTTTAGATTGGCATGTCCATTGCATTCCTATAGGATTTGAATTTGTTTTATTGTATCACAGAAAAAACAAAGGATTTGTTCCAAAAGGTTGAAGTGGATGCTATAATTCCTATGAAATGTAATACAAATAAATCCATAGAAAAAGTTCCTATGGGATTTAATCCTGCGAATCAAACGACCACCATAAGAAAAATTCATGAGTATTTTAACCCTTCAAAAATCCTATAAGAATCCTTTGAATTAAAGAGGCCCTCATTTTACCTTCTTGCGACTCAATAAGCCCCGTGCAAGCAGAATACCTATAGGTGGTTAGAGTCACAAGGGAAGGTCATAGTGATACGAAAGAGTGGATGATGGTGGAGTCGAGTGACGGACCTTCCTAGAGTGAAAGAATATGGCTAATGCTCGTTAGACAATGCTCCCATGAGGGAATAGCTTGGATCAAGGATATGGCCGCGGCAGTAATAGGAGTATAAAGAAGAACGAGCATAACTGAGAAAAAAACTTTAATTTCGACCAAATGTGAATCCTCACCAAAAAATAAATAAATCAGAGGGATATATATATATTGTTATTGTGAAAGTTTATATTGTTTGCGGGCTTCGGGCTACTGAAATGGTGAATTTACCGCACAGAGTACGTTACAACTCTGCATCTTGCTTTTGCAAATTGAAAAAAAATGTACTGTATCTTGTAGCAGTCTACCAGAGGCCAAAACTTCAAGCGCGCCGGTGCTGCACTAGACGGGCAGCCGCATGAACCACCGGTGCTTCGGGGGGGCGTGTGCGTGCACGGTACAGGCACACGCAAAGGCAGGCGCAGGTAGAAGGAGTTGTGCCTGCCATTTTCGCCAACCCAGCGCCGCCAAGGCCAAAGTAATGGGCGACACCCTCTGGCGTCTGAGAAGGCTGCGGCACAGCAGCGGGACTCCTCCAAAGGATCATCTTTTCTCCGTGCAATGGATGGACAAGACTTCTGTACTGTACTTTTCATGTCACCCCTGTTGATTTATGCCTTCGTCTCTATTACGAGGACGCCATGGCCATTGTCATGGTCAGTTTGTGATTGTATCTCATCATTATTGTGTTTGTTTCGTGTCTACCTCGGTGGAATTCGAAAATCTACATATGTAAGTGAGATAGAGAAGTATCTTTTTCTTTGAACGTTTTTCTTAGTTCATGAAATACATAACGTGGCGCGATTTTGTGTCTACATATTGTGGAACCATTTTCATGAAGCTTTTGTTAAGAATCATTGGTCATGTGAAAGTTATTCCTTTTATATAAGCAACAAAAAAACATAATAGGACATTTTACTGGATGATGGTCGGGAATGGAGTGTGGATTTTGTGCTCTCCACGGCATAGGCTCCCATAACTCAACCTTTAAAAAATAAAAAATAAAAACTCCCAAAAAAATTTTGGTGGCTTTCATGGGGATGGAAAATGTTTCAACCAAACTTACAACACAATGTCCGCAAATGAATAAATACAACATATTGTTTATAACCAACCAAAAATACAAAACCAAATTAAATAAGACAAATTGTCTTTGAGATTATTGTAGATGTGTTAAAAGGTTAGTAGTAGGTACCAAATCATTTGTTACTTTGACATTCAATATATTAAAAAGTATTTATACAAAGAGAAACATATGCAAAAAGAATGGGCGTGAACATCAAAATATTTGTTTTATTATTTTCATTTCATCTAGACCAAAATTAGGCTCAATCAGGCTTAATTCTCATGTTTAATTCTAGTCAAATTCTTCGGTACATAAATAAGACCATTTTACTAAAATGACCCGAATTTATTATAAAGGTTCACCAAAAATGCAAAGCATCGCAAAAATAACAAAAGTTACATCAAGGATCATTGAACGACCACAACCCGCCATGAAAATCGGGTGGTCCACACGTCATTGTCGCTATTCTCCTATTGAAGTCGGCCTAAAGCTTTGTACTTCCTCTGTCCCGAAATACATGATGCATAAATTTAATCAAAAAGTCAATGTTTTCTAACTTTGACCAAATATATAGAGGAAAATACCGGCAACATAATTGAACGAATACATTACAAAAATATATCTAAGGATGGATATATTGATATTGATTTGATATTGTTTATCGTAATATTTGTGTATATACATGTGGTCAAACTTAGAAACATTCGATTTTTTTTACTTTTTTATAAGCTGTATATTTCGGGAGGCAGAGAGTATCACTTAACCGACAATACAACTCCAACAAGGCCTAGGATGCCAAGTTGAAATTTGGCATCCATATTGCCTTGGCTTGGGTCTAATTTGCTAGCATTTTCAAATTAAATTGTTATGCTCGAGCATTTTTTTTACGTTGTTTGAAATATTTGTGTGCCGTCTAAACCATTGGATCAACATCCAGTAAGTCACGCCTCATCTAACTTCATATTTAGTTGCTCAAAAAAATATCTAGCTTCACATTTAAGCTTACACATAAGAGCATCTCAAACAGAGACACTATATGAGCCGCGCGTTTGAAAAAGATTCCTATATAGCGTGCGCGACAAAAAAAAACGTTTCAACAGAAGCTATAAAATAAAACACGTACAAAAACGAAGTTGTAAATTTAGTGCGCACGGGCTGTGGGGTTGCAAATTTGAGGCGTCGGCTTGTGCGTGCGGGCTGTGGGGTTGCATTTGAGGCGTCGGCTTGTGCGTGCGGGCTGCTGCATGTGGGGCTATCGTGTTGGGCGCCGGGTTTTTATGCGTCTGTTAAACCTATCGAGTGCAAAGACGTTATTTTAGGGTTGTAAATTTTTTAGTGCGCTGCGCTAGCGTGCGTACGCACAAATTTAGGCAGATTAACGTACAAATTTAGGTCTCTCGGATTTACGAAAAAATCATGCAACAATTTTTTTAGCAAATTGTGAGAAAAAAAATCCTCCTTTCGTAGAGCTGATAATGGCAAAACACACTCCAGTCAGATTCATGCGTCCTCAAACCATGATCTGGCTATAGAGTAACAAACATAGGAATCACTCGGTATGTCAGCCACTCAAACACGACAAAATTGGTCTTAGTTCGTCGCTAATTGACACCTGTTAATTCCCCACGTCGGTGAAGTCCATGTCCTTCATGAACTCGTGCACCAGCTGCTGCTCCGCCGGCGGCAAGTCCGTCCGGAGACCGGCGGGCAGCGGGCCTGGGATCAAGCTGTCCGAGAAGTCGAGCGCCGGCAGCTCCAGGAAGTCGTCGAGGAGGTCAAACTCCTTGGGGTCCCATGTCTGCGCACTGCACTCGCCGCCCGGTTGCCCGTGCACGCCATGGAGTTCGGTCCGCGCGCCCGGGCTAGCCGCCGCCGGCTTGTTCACCTACATCTTCACGCTCTCCGCCGCTTGTCCGGACGGCTCGGAGACGCCGCCGCCTGCCTTGAAGTTTGTAACCGCCCTCGCGCCGTGCAGCTCGAGGGCCGCGGCGTCGTACGCTCTGGCGGCGTCCTCGGCGGTGTCAAAGGTGCCGAGCTGCCGCAGAATCTTGCGGTGCTTGATCTCCGCCCCGTACCTTCCCCCTAGTCTCTGGAACACGCCGCGGAACTGCCTGACACTCGTCCTCTTCTTCTTCTTCTTCTTCACCGGTGAGGACGGCTCGGCTGTGGCGCAGGAGAGGCGCGGTGCGACGCCGTCGTCAGCGGCGGTGGCCATGGGTGGCTGCTTGAAGTTGGGCTTGGCCGACGAGCCGTACAGCTTGACGGCCGCGGCGTCGTACGCTCTGGGGGCCTCCTCGGCGGTGCAGAAGGTGCCGAGCCACATCTGAGCTTTCGCCTTCGGGTCCGTGATCTGCGCCCGGTACGTGCCCTTGCTTGTCCGGGTCACGCTGCGGAACTCGGTACGGGCCTCCGGCCGCTTCCTCCTCCTCCTACCCACGGCTCCCACCGGCGTCGCGTCCACGGCCGCACGCAGACCAGGATCTTGGACTCCCACGGACTCGTCGTGCTGCTGATCCGTCGTCATCGCCTGCACGACGGCGGCCGCGGGAAGACCAGTCTCCGCCGTCACCACCATCACGCTCGCGCTGGACCGGGCGGCGCCGCCGCAGGGAGAAGCAGAGATGCGCCAAGCTTTGGTCCTCGCTTCTGGTTCTGCCACCGGGTGACGGGGTGCGTAGAGCAATGTGGCAGACTCTGGTTCTGCAGCTTGCTAGGCCTGCGGAGCTTCCAGGGCTCTCTCGCCGTCCACCGGCATCATGATCGTGTGCATAAGCCTCGCAACGTGGGAGACGTCGTGTTGCAGTTGCAGTAACTGGCCAGTATAGCTGTCAGGTTACCTTTTTTTTTTTTGCGGCAAGCTATCAGGTTACTTTTCTGACTCAGTTCAACATGCCAACAATTCAGTTGCAATAAAATTCATTTCCTTGGATGGAAATGTGGGTGCTGTGGCCCCTATAGATTATAATTATAAAAAGAATTTGAGTTGTTCTTGAGTGTTTTTTTCTACTCTGTACGCAAATGAAGACGTTTTAGGGTTTTGCTTAGGGCATAAAAAACGCCTTACATTTTGTTACCAAGAGAGCACAATTTTTGACCGTTCTGTTCACTCTCTTCATTTCAAAATAAGTTTCATTGCTCTAGTATTATATTTATACTAATTTAGTATTAAATTTATGACATTTATTTTAAGACTGAGGAATTAGTAAACAAACCTCTTGAAATTTGACAAAATCTGACCATTGTGCAAACCTCTTCCACACTGAGAATTTGGCTATGTCAGTGCCACACACCCTAGTTAGAAGAAACTTAAAACGATTTTGTGTGTGGAAATAAATTTGCATCAATGTCAAATATATATTTGAAGGGTGAGCACATGAGACCCCATGTCGACAAATTCATATAACTCGATAAGCACATTCATTTTTTCCTTCTTCTGACACAATGAATATCCGATCCAAACAAAAGAGCTCATCCAAGTGGTCAGAGCCATAACGCTAAGTCGCCAGTGATATGACAGAGATAATGCCAAAATTGCAATGGAGTTGAGTGAGAAGACCTTGCTATAGTAGAAGATAATGGTTAACATTGTTCAGTAGAGCCACCTCCAAGACAATATCAAGATACTTGTTTGATGGTGATGCCATGAGGGATGAGCTTGTATGGGGGATACGACGGCGACGACAATACATGGAGGAGGAAGAACAAGGGTAAACCATTGAATTCAGATCTAATGTGGTCAGAAACTGTCCAGTTATGGACCTTGACAAAAATGCATCCCTTCTATTTTTTATACCAGGTCACTTCGTTCTTCGCACCAAAACTTTAACTTACAGTTTTAGTTAACAAAATATGGTTCTATGCCATAAAAAATGCATATTTTATGTGGCACATAACTTATTGTTTGTTGGTAAAATTAATGCTTAAAGTTGCGCATAAAAATATGAAGTGACCTTGCATGGAAAAAAAGAAAGTATTACATTTAGGCTACCAAACTGCTAATGATTTAGGTTGAGAAAAAAAAATCAATTTACTACACTATGGAGGAGTACTAGCATATCATCAAGACGGCAATTGCGGGGACTTCCGGTGCTTGACCACCTTGTGCGTGCGCATGCAGTCAAGCCACGAGGACATGCGGGCAACGGCAGGAGCAGCGGCGGTGTTGCACGAGACGGGCAAATGCACGAACCGCCCGAGGCTTGGCACACGCACACGCACAGGGCAGGCATGGGGAGGACAGCAAGAGCTCTCCCTGTCCCTGCCATTTTCACCAACCCAGCCAAAGTATTCGACACGTCTGCACCCCAAGACTCGTCTGTCCCCGAGACCGTCTTGGCCCTGAAAAGGCTGCAACAGCAGCACCATTGCTCCGGCATCCGCACATTTTTTTCTCCTCCAAAGGATCATCTTTTCTCCGCGCAAAACAAGATCGTGTATTGGTTTCGTGCAATTCGATAAGTGTGTTTCCAAATTAAAAGAAAACGCAAAATAAAATATCACATGTAAAATCCTTTCAGAAGACGGTCCATATACATAAGAGAATACGTTGTGAAAAACGAAGTTTACTGAAAATTAAGCGGTTTTCAATTGTGTACGGGAACTGTGAATTTCATGTCCATTTGAACACTCGTCTTCATTGGGTTGCACAAAATGAGAATTTTGCACTAGTTCTGTGGTGTACAAATTCTGAAAACATTTAGGTTTAGTTTTTTCTAATATAAGTAGTACTATTAGTCAATTGAAAATTGTTCTTTTGTGCCATATGCAACAAAGGACGATCAATAATAATTGGTGATATATGTGTATAATCTATAAGGATATTTCCAACATCGAACCTCAAAACTCCTACGTACTTTCGACTGCGTTGTCCGAAAGTAGCTTCCATTCAATGACAACCAAAATTTGTCCACGGACATGTTCGCTTGTCTGAATTCCGGCAAACCGGACACGAAACGGCAAAAGGTTTATGGGTGTTCGGACACTATCATGTAGGACTCCGACACCTCCTTCCCCATCCGGTCCACTCAAATCCCCTTCTAGCCCACTTTCCTTACACTCTCCCCCTCCTTCATCCTTGCTTTGCATCCACACCCTCTCGCCCGTCGTCGTCGATGTACCTCTTCGACCGTCGCTCAGTCATTGTCAGATGTTTGTAGCCCCCACCCGTGCGCCTACCTTGGACTATGTTGTCGTTCACCCAACATTTGTCCACAACCAGGTACTATCGACCGTCCATGGAGCACATCACACCCGACAATTGTTCGGTCAAATGCCATGAACCTTTTTGCTGACGTTTTTATTGTTTTCTAGTGTAAGCACGATAGCGGGGTACCCGGTGAAGGCGGATGAGTTTTAATGCGATATGTGAAAGGTCGTATCTCCGGACATTGTAGGCCTGAGGCAAGGGGCTTGACCTTTAAGTGCATACTTTGTTTCATGAGCAAAAGCAGTTTGTGATATAAGTCATTAGCCCATTGATGATACATCATCTCCAACTCTACCATGATGTTTTGCACTACGATGACAAAGAGGACGTCGTAATGGTTTTGCAGTCGCTAGGAGCACAAGATGCGACCATATCCTTATTTTGTCACGAGGACCTCGATAGGGATACAAGCGCATCTCGTCGTTTTGTAAGAATGTATATCATTACAAGTACATGTACAAAAAAGATGAGTATATGGAATTGGCTTACACTCGCCACGAGCTACATCAAGATCACATCAATACAATAACATATTCAATCATCATATAGAAAAGCAGGATCCGACTATGAACGAAAACAAACGATAAAATGACATCCATCCTTGCTATCCCAGGCTATCGCCTGGAACCCATCCTAGATCGATGACGAAGAAGAACAACTCCAAATCAAACAAAGCATCGCTCTCATGTCAAAGCATCGCATTACTTGTACATGTAACTGTTGTTGTAGTAATCTATGAGCCATAGGAACTCAGCAATCTCATTTCCAAGGGTATCAAGACTAACAAAGCTTAATGGGTGGGATATGATCAAGTGATGAGGCTGCAACAAGCACTAAGCATTTATTTGAGTGATTAACTTACGAGTATAGAAAATAAGTATTGTGGTCTAGCATAACGGACGTGAATTAATAATGATCACTAAGTGATCCTGAACACGTACTTACGTCAAACATAACCCCACTGTGTTCTCTTTCGGAAAAGGATTCACGAGAAGAGACAGTCACGGTTACACACACAATTGATGTATTTTATTGAGTTTACTTCAAGTTTGCTATGACCAGATGTTAAACAAAGTTTTCAAGTTTCCACATAACCGCGAACACGACTTTTCAAAAGATTTAACCCTGCAGGATGCTTCATCATAACTAACCACACGCCGCGGGAATAACCTCAACCACGAAACCCGTGATCTTCTTGGATATTCCATAGAAAAATCTAAACCTCGAGATAGCCAGAAATGTATTCAAAATTCCGCGCACAAACGGACGAATCAGAAAAGGACAAGAAAAGGACGCCACGGGCCTTCACTGCTATCCGGAAGGGACACAAACCCGATCTAAATTTTGGTCGAAAATGGTAAACGCATCAATTTTATAATAATATGTGTTTGTTATATTTGAGATAGTTTTTATCAATGCTATCTCTTTAACTAAATATAGGACGTTGATGAAGAAAGTCGTAGTCTAGGAATGATGTCAATGTTAACCTCGACTTCCATAGAACGCTAGCAGCACAATTACACTTGTCACGTATCTACTCTCTCACAAGACGAAAAAAATAACAAGACCACGTTGTTGGAAGTTTGGAACTGCCTTGCAGTGCATGCAGATGGACGGTAAAGGAGAGCCTCTCTCAACGAAGACGGTAGAAAAGCCGGTGCGGAAGTGGAACAAAGAGCTTTTCTGCAGCGCTGCTGTACAAGAGATAGTATCATGTTGCAGCCTTGCAGCAGAGATCGGCGATCGGCAAACTTTTTCAGGAGAGAAGTTTGTGCTTTTCACGCAAGGCTTTTGCTTGCCGTTGGCAAGGCCTATCCATCCATGCCGATAAAAAGGTTGCAGCTGAGTTTTTTTTGTGGTTCGCTGCTTGATCAAAGGATTCAAAATTTATTTGAACTTCAGCCATCTCAATTTTCATTTTACTACGTATCTTTTTCTCGTTGCGTTTCCTCCATACTTTTTGTCTACAAATAGCTGAATGTCAGAGATTTTGTAACGGAAGCATCTCGGGTAAAAATGGCCTTTCTTCTCAGAGAGAGAGAGAGAGTCAAAAAGAACCTGACGACTGGTGGCGGGAACAGTAGTACTACGTGACAAACAAGCTTGAGAAGGCAGGTGGTTGTCTCATCTACAGCCCAAACCCTCTGTCTCATCCTCCTCTGCCTCCCCGAAAAACCACCAAGAACCTCACCCGCTCTCCCCACGTTGCTGCGATGGCGGCGGAGCGCGACGGGGCCGTGGCCACGGCCGGAAGTGGCAGGAGGAAGAAAACGGCCAGGTCGGAGGTCCTCGGCGTGTACCGGCTGCAGCACGGCAAGTACCGGGCCCGGATCTGGGACCCGTCGCGGCGCGCCATGAAGCACCTCGGCGCCTTCGCCACCGCCGAGGACGCCGCCAGGGCGTACGACGCCGCGGCCGTCGGCCTGCACGGCGCGGCCACGGCGCTCACATACCTCCGGCAACGCACGGCCGCCGCTACCGCCGATGGCGGCGGCGACGCGCCGCTCCGGAACGTCCCCTGCGTCGACATGGACGCCAAGTCGGATGGTGACGGCGACGCGCCGCTCCTCCACGTCTCCTGCCTCGACATGGACGCCAAGGCCGATGGCGACGGCGACGCGCCGCTCCGGCACGTCTCCTGCCTCGAGATGGACGCCAAGGCGGATGGCGACGGCGACGCGCCGCTCCGGCACGTCCCCTGCGTCGACATGGACGCCAAGGCCGATGGCGACGGCGCCGCGCCGCTCCGGCATGTCTCCTGCGTCGACATGGACACCAAGGCCGATGGCGACGGCGTCGCGCCGCTCCGGCATGTCTCCTGCGTGGGCGAGGATGCCGGGGCCGTCGAGTGGTGCCCAGGCCGTGATGCAGCGGAGAGCGCCAAGGAGAGGAAGGCGCCGCTCAGGCCGGTCGCCCGGACCGTGTTCCGCCGCGTGCGCAGGAAGCCGAGCGGCAAGTCTGTGGCGAGGATCAGGTGCCCTATGGGGGGAACTCGGAGGTACCTCGGCGGCTTCAGCACCGCCGAGGAGGCCGCCAGAGCCTACGTCGCGTCGGCGGTGAAGCTGCCCGGCGTGATCGGTCTGAAGAACGCGCGCGCGGCGGGGGAGGTCAGCTTCAAAGGTCAGGCCGGAAGGAAGGCGGCGGCGGCTAAGGCGAAGTCGAGCTCTCTGCCCGGGTTCCGCGGCGTGCGCCAGACAGCGGGCGGCAAGAAGTACTCTGCGCGCATCTGGGACCCGGCGCAGCGCGCTAGGCTGTTTCTCGGCGCCTTCGACAGGGCCGATGAAGCCGCCGGAGCGTACGACGCGGAGGCCGTCAGGCTGCGCGGCGCCAAGACCGAAATCAACCTGAAGCGGCAGCCGACGGTGAGGAAGAAGGCGGCGGCAAGGAAGGATGCCGGGACCAAGTATGGCGGCGTGCACCGGAAGCCCAGCGGCAAGTACGCGGCGCAGATCAGACACGCCGGGGAGAATTCTCGGTGGCTCCACCTCTTCGACACCGACGAGGACGTCGCCAGAGCGTACGATGCCGCGGCCGTCAAGCGGCATGGCGTGAAGGCCATAACCAACTTCAAGCAACCACCCATGGCCGCCGCCGTTGATGACGGCGAGGAGTCGCCCATGGACCTCAACGACGTCCAGGAGGTGCGTGGCGTGAGGGCCAAAGCCAACCTCAACCAACCACCCGTGGTCGCCGGCTCTGCTGGTGACGGCGAGGAGTCGCGCAGGGACCTCACCGACAACGACTTCCCGGAGCTGCCGGCGCTCGACCTCTTCTCGGGCACCATCACCGCAGACGCGCAGCTCGACGATATGTTCGCCGACTTACCGCCATTGGATTTGCAGCAGGTGGACGAGCTCCTCAAGGACATGGACTTCGCCAACATGATGGCTTGACTCGTGTGTGTTCGTCCGGCGTAGAACAGAACAGAGACGAAATGCCGCCAATTTTGTCATGGGCTTAGAATTGAACGGGTGATCGAATCCTTTTTTTGTTTGAATGTGGGGGAAACATGAGTACTTCATTCAGCTATGATGTTGGTTCTTGGTGATGTTATGCTTCTCCATGATGAGTGACCGAACATTCATTCACAACTTGGATTTTGTGTTAATGCAAACAATTGGATCTCCACTTGGCAACTGGATCTTACAGATTGCATTGTCAATTGGATTAGTTTTACAACGTTTTGGAGTGTTGAATTGAGCAGGAAAAAGAAGATTTATATGTGTGGACAAATTGGTGATATGTGTGGAAAATTTAGTGAGATGTGTAACCGACACCTCAGCCCGGTAGGACAACATCATGACTAAATTGCATATTGGATAGATACACCTAATTTAGTGAGAAGTGAGTGTCAAATGAAGAGCCGTCGAAATGAAATGTTTGTGAAAATTTGGTTCTACACAGAGCACATGTATTTCTTGTCTAATTGAAAATCCAGTTGTTTTAGTTTCCATAAAAGAATACATATTTGCATGAATTTGTTGTTGTACATATTTCAGAAGCGTTCAGACATCGCATTTTTTCATGTTTATTTATTACCCATGTGAAAAATATTTATTCACTATAATGCAACGAAGAACACACAAGGGTTTTCCTAATAAAACATCTCACTTAACCCTTTCATATTCGTAGTTTTAAATCGCCCAGGAAAATGAAGCAACCGCCCTTGACATCATGATGACGGTTCAAAATGGAAGATGTTCAAAGAAATTAACATAATAATTGCACGGTAAAGCCAAGTTTGTGGTTGTGTCTGGTTTATGTCTCAAGTTGCCCTAATAAACTTTTGGCTAGCCAAAGTTTTGGTTGAGTTTTTTTTCCGCATGTAAGTTGGCCAACATTGACTACAAAAAAAAACTAGAGTTGGCAATAGACCACTGGCTTGCACAAAATGGATAACAATAAAAAAACAAATTATTAGCCATTGATGTCCAATTGCTAAGAATAGTTTGGCGACAATCCAAATATCTCCCACAATGAAAGGGCAATGGAAAAACCTAAAGTTTCTTTAGGGTAAGAGGCATATGGGTAAAGTTTCCATAATGTACTATCATCCAGTCACCTACCTTTTCCAAACACGTTTAAAAATTGTTGTGCTAAATGTGGATAGTCAGAAAAGACTACATTGTTGACTGCCACTATTTTCTAGATTATAAAAAACGTGTACACAAATTGCAAAAAAAAATGTTTTTTCGCATTATGTACTAGTTTGGCGGTGGCATTGAAAATAGTATTCGACGTTGTATTGTGAGGATTTTTTCAATGGATCATTGTCGTAAACCACACTTGTCACCTGAGCATGTTATAGAAACAACACAGAATGCGCACAGATAGGCCACAATAGATTGAAGATCTCTAAATGAAGATTGCAAAATATTGTGAAACTGGAACCTTCCTATTTTCTGCTTGATTCAAAATAAATGCAAATGAAACAATACATATATATCGTATCGTCAAGTTACATCAAATTCAATTTACATGCTGAATATTAAAAACACAAAACACAAAACACCTTGCGAATAGTAGCCCCGAAGAACAAACAAATGTTGAAGAGGTTGCAAACAAATGTTTCCCTTCTTTAGATAAAAGAAATTGTTTGAGTTATTTTTTCATGCTATGCTAGATTATTTCACAACTAGATATTTGTATGTGTTTTGTAATGGGGGTGTAAATTTTCTATTAGGTCATCCCTCAATTGTGTGTCCATCATTTATACATGAGTATGTTAATATTTTAGTGATTCTATGTATGCAATCGTCATGATTACATGAAATTTTATTATTATTGTGACTAATGTGATTGTACCCCAAAAAAGTTGTATTTTATTTGGTAATCACTTATTGGCTCATCAAATAAAAATACTCCGTATATGTTATTTTGTAAGTCAATAACATATGGGACAATTGAGCCGTTTTTTAGGAAAACTAGTGTGAACAAACACAGATGAGAGGGAAAAACAAAATTGTAAGAAGGGAGGGGAAAACGTATATAGAAGTTTGACGAACGAAAGAGCGAAATGGGAACCTTGCATTCTTAAAAGTAGTATGTAGAGAAGTATCTAAAAAAATAATCAAATATTTTAACTAGCCCTTATTACCACAAAACTTCCCATATACATCCTGGAGAGTTCTTGGAGTAAGGAGAAGTTTGGCGTTGAAAAGGAATTGCTTATTTGCGACAAGAGCATGAATCATTGCAAGAAAACAATTGGATCTTCTCCTTGTCTAGTAGAAGATGGAAATACTTAATGAGTTTTATATGGGGAGGAGATGATGCGACTTCAGAGGGGATGAAATATTTGGCTGAGAGAATGTGATCGCAATACACACTATTTTCACAACATGGCGATGTGGAGAGCAATGAAAAATCACATTTTTCGCATCAAAAAGTCGGATGGATCTTAGTGTGATACTCAAACCAAGATGGAACGCCTTATGTGTTGAAGTAGTGTTGGTACTGTTCCAAATAGATCTGATGGATATTAACACGAAACTTAATGCCACTTTATCGGATGAGGAGATTTCTAATGCACTATTCCAAATAGGACCGCTTAAAATCCCTGGGCCTAGACGTCCTTCCCTCTTGATTCCATCAAAGGAATTTGGGGTGTCTCATACATGAAATTATTTCTGTAGTATATTTATTCTTCCATCGAGACACATGCCTCACGGTGTGAATGACATGACAGTTGTGTTGATTCCGAAAATACCTCACCCGATGACTATAAATGATTTTTAGTTTATCTCCTTATGCAATGCGGTATACAAAACTGTGTCAAAGTGTATGGTGAACTGCCTTCGTACTCTCCTTATGGACTTAATCTCGCAGAATCATAGTGCATTTATCCTTGGCCACTTAACTTGGTATCCCCATCTCCCCTCTCAAGCTTTGCTCAAATGACTTTGCCCTCTCGGTTCTAAAAGTTGGTAACATGGTCATGTCGTGGCGTGTCATATACAATACTTTGACTAACAAAGTTTGTCTCATTAATGCTTGTTTATCGTCCCTATCCATGTTCCTAGTGGGTTTCTCCCAGCTTCTGGAGGGATTTGGGTTTGAATCATTTGTTGTCTCCTGAGGAGTTGGATGAATGGCATATACTTGCTGCTATCTTCCCCTGCCTCTCAGAGGGTGCACATGAGGTGTCTTGGTCACTTACTAAGTATGGTAGATCTTTGGTAAAGTCTTTGTATTCTAAGTTGATCCCTCGTTTGTTGCACCTAAATTTAAGGAGCTTTGTTGTTCCTACATTCCTCTCGAAATCGAAATCATTTTGGGGGCAAGCGATCCATGGAAGATTGCCGGTTGCGTACCAGATTCGTAAACATAATGGCCCCGACTCTAAATTTTGTGCTCTTTGTGGTCACCTTGAAGATCTAATCACATTCTTTTTAATTGTGAATTTTCATCTTCTTTCGAGTTGTACTTGGTTGTGGCTGGCTACCTGGGCCCCCTCCCCCATTGATGAGCTGGTGGTCCTTGCTAAAACGCTATCTGAGCAACTTAAACGTATTTTCTGGTTTGGCTTTGCTACCATGTGTTGGGTTCTTTGGACTGTTAGGAACAAGTTCACCATTGAGCTCATCTTCCCAAGCAAACCGTCTGACTGTGTTTTCATATCACTCATTATTCTACAGAAGTGAAATCCACTAGTTAAAGCTAGGGAAGAGGACATCACGAAGGAGTTGTTCATTCATGATTGTGCCATGGCGAATTCTCTAATCAACCGTAATCAATATCTAGTTCCATAGGTTGTTGGCCTGCATGCATGGACTTTAATTGTTGCATGTGCAACTTTAAAATTGTGTTGTTGTTCCTTCATACTATGTGGTTTGTGAACTTCTGATGTTTGATATTTGCTGTTTGGTTTATCTATAAAGTTAAGCATATACCTTTGATCTAAAAAAGTGAACTTCTTCAATAGACTCAACCGAGAGGCTCATCGATATAAGTGTGAGTACCATGGATTGCATTTCACTAAAGAAAGGTTAGAGGGAATCAACAATCATGATGTTGGTGGACATAGTATGCACTAGGCAGCCTAACACATGCACGAGCACGAAGCCCACAACAAAAAAAAGCTGCACTTAGAACAACTCCAGTCTGAGTCATCATATTTCCAGTCACCATAATAATTTTCAATATGTCCATTTTGGTCAAACTAACACTTTAGGAGAGTCGTCATATGCCTCTAGATCGCCATAATTTTTGTAGCGAGCTCATGGACTCTATATTTGAAGGTTATAGAGGTCCCATTTAAAACTCACTTGAAACACAACCGCGAGCACGGGGGGGGGGGGGGAGTTTCTGATTTCCCTCTCTCGGCGCCACAACCTGGTCTTGAAGTTATGCAGCCTCTCGTGCACCACCCATTAGAAGTTACCCGACCATTAATGACACAACTGCTCCCTCATATTCCCTTGGCGGCCCGTTAGATGGTCGCGCACAGATCATCTCATCACATGTTTTTGAGTAGGCTGCGAGGAGGAGTGTGAGCAGCCGTTAGGTCTGTTAGTGATGCTGCATTTCTCACCTCGAAGTGCATGGTCTCCAGCCGCCTCCTCAACTACCCTCTTTAATGGCGGCTACCGATGAGTCCAAAATTGTATCACCTTTTACCTTTAGTTTCTATGTCGTAGTTTGTCCAAATTTTACCGCATTCGTGCACCCTTTTTCATATTTCACCAGGATCTTAACCGAGGAGAAAATCTGGAGTATCTAAGAATAGAACGCAACTATATGGGTGAAAATCACGTTTATTGGCATGATGGGAAGCTACAATAAAGAGCAGAGATTAAACAGAGCAATTTTCACCCACAATAGAGCCTTCATGAGAGAAGACGGTGCTTGGTACGAGCACACGCGATCATACCGGGCGCTTGTACCATGTGGTGCCGCCTCCCTATGGTCAACATTTTACCCGGTGGCTTCATATAGTGAATCAGATCTACAAAGAGCCAGAAACTTCACCATAATGAAGAACCCTAGACTCCAGAATGGATCTAGAAGGGGAATCAATGGAAGGGCTCCACCACACCATTATCTCGATCAAGTAGGCCCCAACATATACCATCGTCGTCACCATCCCTTATTCATCTCCTTGTAATATCAAACCCTAGGTGAAAATCTACATGTATTACCTTGATCGTTCATCCATTATTGCTATGATTACCCTTTTGATGCTTGTCATCTCCAAGTCTGGGTAAACCCCTAGTCCTCGGTGATATGGGGGGGCCCTAATATGTTTAGGTGTTGAATGCCGATAGGATATAGAATCCTCCTTTGCATGTTTAAGTTAATGTTCTTCATGAATTTTGTGTAAGGTCGACCACTGCTTTATGGCCATGAAGGATATCACCGTCGTTACAATGATGGGATGTGGAGGTAAAGAAGTAACAATAATATCCTCCCTCCTTCTCGGAGCAATTGACAGGGGAATAATGGAGAACCAACCATTTTCGTGTCCACGGGGTAACCTTTAATCATCATTGCCGGAACCTAGCACATATGTTGTACGAAGTTCCTCCCACTTATAAAAAGATGCAATGTGTCTTAGTTATCATAACCTACCACTATGCTTCCGCATATGTTATGCTAGACACATACTAGTAGGGAATCCAGACTTCCGGAGAACACATCAACCATATTGATTTCATCACTTCCATTTATTCTGTCTTGTTTATTTTATTTTATTTTAACCTTGCACTTTTCTTTCAACCGTCAATCACTTGCAATAATTTCAGCTTCCATTTTCACTTCACTTTGGACTGTAATTATTTCACATGAACATCTCCATAAACCTTAGCAAGAGGCCAAGACCACTTCATGTGCTCTCTGTGGGAGGGATCAATATTTTTCCTTCAAAGCCTACAACTAAACTATGTGCACCTGTAGATAATCACCCGTGCCGACCTATAAAAGATCATTGTGATTCCCTGTCTCCTTACCCATTGTCCGGCCTCTCTAACGTATCTGCAAATCTCGGCCTTGCGTCTCCATTCAACCCCGCCTCTCCAAAACACGTTTTGGAACAAGAAAGTGGATCTCCTAGACCCCTTTTCGGAGCAGTTGGAAGTGGGCCTTAACCAACCTCACAAATAATGAGGTGAAAAGGGAGCGATGGATTTGCGACTGTACGCCCGCAGCTGCCGGCGTGTAGAGGCCATCTTTCAAGACATTCCACACAAGCATGTCCGACATGGTATGCAGCCACCGAGGTAGTTCTCTAGGTCATTGATGCCCGCATTGCTGCATCCCCATTTGACCACGTCTAACTTGTTCTTGCAGGGTATGTTGTGATGTGATATGGCCAATTACATGATGAGATATATGTGATGTATGAGATGATCATGTGTTGTATAGAATATCACGACTTGTATGTCGATGAGTACGGCAACCGGCAGGAGCCATAGGGTTGTCTTTAATTATTGTATGACCTGTGTGTCGATCATTAAGCGCTATGTAATGCTTTACTTTATAACTAAACGGTAGCAATAGTAGTAGAAGCATGGTGGGCGCGACAACCACGATGGTGACACGTTGATGGAGATCAAGATGATGGAGATCATGGTGTCGTGCCGGTGATGATGGAGATCATGCCAGTGCTTTCAAGATGAAGATCAAAAGCACAAGTTCATGGCCATATCATGTCACTTATGATTCGCATGTGATGTTAATCCTTTTATGCACCTTGTTTTGCTTAGGACGACGGTAGCATTATAAGGTGATCCCTCACTTAATTTCAAGATAAATTGTGTTCTCCCCAAGTGTGCACCGTTGCGAAAGTTCGTCGTGTCGAGACACCACGTAATGATCGGGTGTGATAGACTCTACGTTCACATACAACGGGTGCAAGCCATTGTTGCACATGCAGAACACTCGGGTTAAACTTGATGGGCCTAGCATGTACAGACATGGCCTTGGAACACAAGAGACCGAAAGGTCGAACATGAGTCATATAGTAGATATGATCAACATGATGATGTTCACCATTGAAACCACCTCAACTCACGTGATGATCGGACTTGAGTTGGTGAATTTGGATCATGTATCTGTTGGAAATATGCCCTAGAGGCAATAATAAATTAGTTATTATAATATTTCCTTGTTCTGATAATCGTTTATTATCCATGCTATAATTGTATTGATCGGAGACTTAAATGCATGTGTGGATACATAGACAAAACCATGTCCCTAGTATGCCTCTAATAGACTAGCTCGTTGATCAAAGGATGGTTAAGGTTTCCTAGCCATGGACATGAGATGTCATTTGATAACGGGATCACATCATTGGGAGAATGATGTGATGGACAAAACCCAAATTACAAACGTAGCATATGATCGTGTCAGTTTATTGCTGCTGTTTTCCGCATGTCAAGTATATGTTCCTATGACCATGAGATCATGCAACTCACTGACACCGGAGGGATGCTTTGTGTGTATCAAATGTCGCAACGTAACTGGGTGACTATAAAGGTGCACTACAGGTATCTTCGAAGGTGTCTGTTGAGTTGGCATGGATCAAGACTGGGATTTGTTACTCCGTGTGACGGAGAGGTATCTCAGGGCCCACTCGGTAATGCAACATCACAACAAGCCTTACAAGCAATGTGACTAATATGTTAGCCACAGGATCTTGCATTACGGAACGAGTAAAGAGACTTGCCGGTAACGAGGTTGAACTAGGTATGAAGATACCGACGATCGAATCTCGGGCAAGTAACATACCGAAGAACAAAGGGAACGTTATACGGGATTGATTGAATCCTTGACATAGAGGTTCGACCGATGAAGATCTTCGTAGAATATGTAGGAACCAATGTGGACGTCCAGGTCCCGCCATTGGTTATTGGACGTAGAGGTGTCTCGGTCATGTCTACATAGTTCTCGAACCCGCAGGGTCTGCACACTTAAGGTTCGGTGACGTTTCGGTAGTGTAGAGTTATGTATGGTGGTGACCGAAGGTTGTTTGGAGTCCCGGATGAGATCCCGTACGTCACAAGGAGCTCCGGAATGGTCCGGAGGTAAAGATTCATATATAGGAAGTCCCAGTTTGGTCGCCGGAAAAGTTCCGCGCTCATCGGTAGTGTACCGGGAGTGCCGGTAGTGTACCGGGAGACCACCGGGAGGGGTATTTCGACCCAAGAGGCTTTATGGGCTGTAGGAGGATGACCACCAGCCCTTAGTGGGCTGGTGGAAGTCCTACACAAAGCCCATGAGTCTGTGAAGAAAATACCAAAAGGAAAAAGGTGGAAAAAGGCAAAAAAAAAGGGCCAAATAGGGAAGGAGTCCTAATCCTACTAGGAGTGGAGGAGGAGGACTCCTCCCTCCTTGGTTTGGCCCACCCAAGGGCTGCCTTTCTGGCAGCCAAGCCTCCTCCTCCTCTCCTCCTATATATACTAGAGTATTTTAGGGTTTTGGCACAAGATTTTCAACCACGCGCCACCCGTTCCTCTAGTGCATAGTTTCTCCTCTAGATCGGTTTTCTGCGGTGCTTAGGCGAAGCCCTGCTGGAATAACTCCACCACCGTCACCGGAGCGCCGTCACGCTTCCGGTGAACTCTTCCTCCTCTCCGCCTCCTCTTGCTGGATCAAGACGATGGAGATCGTCATCAAGCTGCACGTGTGCTGAACGCGGAGGTGCCGTCCGTTCGGTACTAGATCGGAAGGATCGTGATCAAGGCCACGGGACGTTCGTGATCCGATCACGGGACAGATCGTGACGAGATCGCGGGACAGTTCGTGATTGGTTCGCGGGATGGTTCGTGATTAGATCGCGGGACGCTCGGCGATTTGGATCACGAAGAAGTACGACTACACCAACCGCGTTTCTCAACGCTTCCCGCTTAGCAATCTACAAGGGTACGTAGATCCACTCTCCCTCTCGTAGATGCTCATCACCATGGATAGGTTTGCGTATGCGTAGGAATTTTTTTGTTTCCCATGCGACGTTCCCCAACAGTGGCATCATGAGCTAGGTTGATGGTTCGATGAGATCTCGAGTAGAACACAAAAGGTTTGTGGGCGTTGATGCTTAGATTGCTTCCTCCCTTGGTCGTGTTTTGGTTCAGCGGTATTGTGGGATGAAGCGGCCCGGACCAACCTTACTCGTACGCTTACGAGAGACCGGTTCCCTCAACTGCACTTGTTGCAACAGATGGCTAGCAGGTGTCAGTTTCTCCTACTTTAGTTGGATCGGATTCGACAAAGGCGGTCCTTGAGAAGGTTGAAAAGCAAACTAGTGTATCACCGTTGTGGTTTATGCGTAGGTGAGAATCGTTCTTGCTAGATACCCGTAGTAGCCACGTAAAACATGCAACAACAATTAGAGGACGTCTAACTTGTTTTTGCAGGGTATGTTGTGATGTGATATGGACAATTACATGATGTGATATATGTGATGTATGAGATGATCATGTGATGTATAGAATTTCACGACTTGCACGTCGATGAGTACGGCAACCGGCAGGAGCCATAGGGTTGTCTTTAATTATTGTATGACCTGCGTGTCAATCATTAAGCGCTATGTAATGCTTTACTTTATCGCTAAGCGGTATCAATAGAAGTAGAAGCAGGGCTGGCACCACAACCCCAATGGCAGCACATTGATGGAGATCAAGATGATGGAGATCATGGTGTTGTGCCGGTGACGATGGAGATCATGACGGTGTTTTGAAGATGGAGATCTTAAACACAAGTTCATGGCCATATCATGTCACTTATGATTTGCATGTGATGTTAATCCTTTTTATGCACCTTGTTTTGCTTAGGACGACGGTAGCATTATAAGGTGATCCCTCGCTTAATTTCAAGATAAATTGTGTTCTCCCCGAGTGTGCACCGTTGCGAAAGTTCGTCGTGTTGAGACACCACGTGATGATCGGGTGTGATAGACTCTACGTTCACATACAACGGGTGCAAGCAAGATTTGCACGTGCAGAACACTCGGGTTAAACTTGACGAGCCTAGCATGTACAGACATGGCCTCGGAACACAAGAGACCGAAAGGTCGAACATGAGTCATATAGTAGATATGATCAACATAATGATGTTCACCATTGCAGCCACCTCAACTCACGTGATGATCGGACTTGAGTTGGTGAATTTGGATCATGTATCACTCGAATGATCGGAGGGATGTCAATTTGAGTGGGAGTTCTTAAGTAATATGATTAATTGAACTCATTATCATGAACATAGTCAATAGTGTCTTTGCAAATTATGTTGTAGATTACTAGCTCACGCTGTAGCTCCCTTAAATTTTTATATGTTCCTAGATAAATAGAGTTGAAAGATGTTGGTAGAAATATAGCGGACTGGGTCCGTGATATGAGGATTGTCCTCATTGCTACACAGAAGGCTTATGTCCTTAATGCACCGCTCGGTGCGCCACCCCCTCTAGCGTCATCTGTAGATGTTGTGAACATCTGACAGACACGTTTCGATGACTACTTGATAGTTTAGTGCGTCATGCATTACGGCTTAGAATTGAGGCTCCGAAACGTTTTGAACGTCACGGAACATATGAGATGTTCAAGGAGCAGAGATTGTGATCTCAGGCTCATGCCTGTGTTGCGAGATATGAGATCTCCAACAAGATTCTTTGCCTGTAAGATGAAGGAGAATAGCTCAATCGTTGAGCATGTACTCAGATTGTCTGGGTACTACAATCGCTTGAATCAAGTGGGAGTTGATCTTCCAGATAAGATAGTGATTGATATAGTTCTCGAAGACACTGTCACTAAAGCTACTAGAACTTAGTGATGAACTATAATACACCAGGGATAGAAGTATTGATCCCTGAGCTGTCCGCGATGTTTGACACTGCGAAGGTAGAAATCAAGAAGGAGCGTCAAGTGTTGATGGTTAATCAAACCACTAGTTTCGAAAAGGGAAAGAGCAAGGAGGGGAACTTCATGGATAGCAAGTCAGTTGCTGCTCCAGTGAAGCAACCCAAACTTGAACTCAAACCGGAGACTAAGTGCTTCTATTATGAGGTGAGAGGTCGCTGAAGCGGAACAACCCTAGATACTTGGTAGATAAGAAGGCTGGCAACATCGACAGAAGTATATTTGATATACGAGTTATTGATGTGTACCTTGCTAGTACTCCTAGTAGCACCTGGGTATTGGATACCGGTTCGGTTGCTAAATGTTAGTAACTCGAAATAAAAGCTACAGAATAAACGGAGAACTAGCTAAGGGTGAGGTGACAATGTGTGTTAGAAATGTTTCCAAGGTTGATGTGATCAACATCGCACGCTCTCTCTACCTTCAGGATTAGTGACGAACCTAAATAAATGTTATTTGGTGCTTTGCGTTGAGCATGAACATGATTAGATCATGTTTGTTGCAATACGGTTATTCATTTAAGTCAGAGAATAATGGTTATTCTGTTTACATGAATAATACCTTCAACGGTCATGCACCCAGTGAGAATGGTTTGTTGAAATCTTGATCGTAGTAATACACATGTTCATAACATTGATGTCAAAAGATACAAAGTTAAATAATCATATTGGTATAAAGCGCATGAAGAAACTCCATGGTGATGGATATTTGGACTCATTCGATTTTGAATCGGTTGAGACATGCGAACCATGCCTCTTGGGCAAGATGACTAAAGGACCCCGTTGGATGGAGCGGGCAAGTGATTCATTGGAAATGATACATGTTGATGTATGCAATCTAGTGAGTCTTGTAGCGTGCAGTGGATATCATTATTTTCTTACCTTCACTGATGATTTGAGTAGATATAGTGTATATTTACTTAATGAAACACAAGTCTGAATCGTTTGAAAGGTTCAAGCAGATTCAGAGTGAAGTTTAAAGATCATCGTGACAAGAAGATAAAAATGACTGCGATATGATCGTGGAGGTGAATATCCGAGTCACGAGTTTGGCATACAACTTAAGACAATGTGAAAGTTGTTTCACAACTAAACGCCACCTGGAACACCAGTGTGATGGTGTGTCCGAACATCATAGTTATGCTCTATTGGACATGGTGCGTGCTATGATGTCTCTTATCATTTTACTACTATAATTTTGGGGTTATGCATTAGAGACAACTACATTCACTTTATATAGGGCACCATCTAAATCCGTTGAGATGACACCGTGTGAATTATGGTTTGATAAAAACCTAAGCTGTCATTTCTTAATATTTGGGGCTGCGACACTTGTGTGGAAAATGTTTTCACCTAATGAGGTCAAACCCAAGGCGGACAAATGCATCTTCATAGAATACCCTAAGATCAGTTGGGTGAACCTTCTATCTCATATCCAAGTGCAAAGTGTTTGTTACTAAAACGGATCCTTTCTCGAGGAAAAGTTTCTCTTGAAAGAATTGAGTGGGAGGAAGATAGAACTTGATGAGGTTGTTAAACCTTTGTTCAACCAGAGAGTAGCGCAGCGCAAGATGTTGTTTCTGTGAAGCCTACGTTAGTTGAAGAAGAAGTTAATGATGATGATCATGAAGCTTCAGGATCAAGTTACTATCGAACTTTGTAGGTCCACAAGGATGTGTACTGCTCCTAAGCGGTACGACAACCCTGTCTTGGAGGTCATGTTGTTGGACAACGATGAACCTACGAGCTATGGAGAAGCGATGATGGGCCCGGATTCCGACAAATGGTTGGAGGCCATGAAATTCAAGATAGAATCCATGTATGAAAACCAAGTATAGACTTTGGTAGACTTGCTCGTTGGACGGCAGGTCGTTGAGTACAAATGGATCTTTAAAATGAAGACAGACGCTGATGGTAATTATCACCATTTGTAAAGCTCGACTTGTTGCAAAGTTGTTTGTGACAAGTTCAAGGAGTTGACTGCGATGAGACTTTCTCACTCGTATCGATGCTAAAGTCTGTTGGAAATATGTTAGCAGTTGCTGCATTTTTCAATTATGAAATCTGCCAGATGGATGTCAAAATATCGTTTCCTTAACGGTTTTACTTGAGGAAAGGTTGTATGTGATACAACCAGAAGGTTTTGTCAGTCCTAAGGATGCTAAAAGATGTACAAGCTTCAGTGATCCTTCTATGGACTGAAGCAAGCATCTCGGAGTTGGAATATGCACTTTGATGAGGTGATCAAAGTTTTGAGTCTATGCAAAGTTTATGAGAAACTTGTATTTACAGTAAAGTGAGTGGGAGCACTATAGAATTTCTGATAAGTATATGTGGATGACATATTGTTGATCGGAAATAATGTAGGATTTCTCGAAAGCATAAATGGTTGTTTGAAAAGTGATTTCCAAAGGAAGACCTGGATAAAGCTACCTGATTGTTGAGCATCAAAATATATAGAGATAGATCAAGATGCTTGATGAGACTTTCAATAAATACATGCCTTGACAAGATTTTGAAAGAGTTCAAAATGGATCAGTCAGAGAAAGAGTTCTCGCCTGATTTATAAAGGTGTGAAGTTGAGTAAGACTCAAAGCTCGACAACGGTAGAAGAAAGAGAAAAGACTCAAAGCTCTGTGTAGTATGCCATGCTATGTACCGCACCTATGTGTGCCTTGCCATGAGTCTGTCAAGGGGTACTAGAGTGGTCCAGAACTGGATCACTGGACAGCGGTCGAAATTATTCTTAGTAACCAGAGGACTAAGGAGATGTTTCTCGATTATGGAGGTAATAGAGAGTTCGTCGTAAAGAGTTACGTCGATGCAAGCTTTAAACACCAATCTGGATGGCTCGTAGTAGCAATCTGGATACGTATAGTGGAGCAGCCATTTGGTAAAGTACCAAGTGGAGTGTGGTAGCAATGTTTACGGTTTGACATAGATTTGCAAAGTACACACGAATCTGAATGTTACAGACCCGTAGAATATAAGACCTCTCTCACATGCAAAGCATGATCGAACCCCAGAACTCATTGGGTGTTAGATTCATAACAATGCGAATCACATGGTGATGTGAACTAGATTATTGACTCTAGTGCAAGTGGGAGACTGTTGGAAATATGCCCTAGAGGCAATAATAAATTAGTTATTATCATATTTCCTTGTTCTGATAATCGTTTATTATCCATGCTATAATTGTATTGATCGGAGACTTAAATGCATGTGTGATTACATAGACAAAACCATGTCCCTAGTATGCCTCTAATAGACTAGCTCGTTGATCAAAGGATGGTTAAGGTTTCCTAGCCATGGACATGAGATGTCATTTGATAATGGGATCACATCATTGGGAGAATGATGTGATGGACAAGACCCAAATTACAAACGTAGCATATGGTCGTGTCAGTTTATTGCTGCTGTTTTCCGCATGTCAAGTATATGTTCCTATGACCATGAGATCATGCAACTCACTTACACCGGAAGGATGCTTTGTGTGTATCAAATGTCGCAACGTAACTGGGTGACTATAAAGGTGCACTACAGGTATCTCCGAAGGTGTCTGTTGAGTTGGCATGGATCAAGACTGGGATTTGTTACTCCGTGTGACGGAGAGGTATCTCAGGGCCCACTCGGTAATGCAACATCACAACAAGCCTTGCAAGCAATGTGACTAATATGTTAGCCACAGGATCTTGCATTACGGAATGAGTAAAGAGACTTGCCGGTAACGAGGTTGAACTAGGTATGGGGATACCGACGATCGAATCTCGGGCAAGTAACATACCGAAGAACAAAGGGAACGTTATACAGGATTGATTGAATCCTTGACATAGAGATTCGACCGATGAAGATCTTCGTAATATATGTAGGAACCAATGTGGAAGTCCAGGTCCCGCCATTGGTTATTGGCCGTAGAGGTGTCTCGGTCATGTCTACATAGTTCTCGAACCCGAAGGGTCTGCACACTTAAGGTTCGGTGACGTTTCAGTAGTATAGAGTTATGTATGGTGGTGACTAAAGGTTGTTCGGAGTCCCGGATGAGATCCCAGACGTCACGAGGAGCTCCGGAATGGTCCGGAGGTAAAGATTCATATATAGGAAGTCCCAGTTTGGTCGCCGGAAAAGTTCCGTGCTCATCGGTAGTGTACCGGGAGTGCCGGTAGTGTACCGGGAGACCACCGGGAGGGGTATTTCGACCCAAGAGGCTTTATGGGCTGTAGGAGGATGAACACCAGCCCTTAGTGGGCTGGTGGAAGTCCTACACAAAGCCCATGAGGCTGGGAAGAAAATACCAAAAGGAAAAAGGTGGGAAAAGGCAAAAAAAGGGCCAAATAAGGAAGGAGTCCTAATCCTACTAGGAGTGGAGGAGGAGGACTCCTCCCTCCTTGGTTTGGCCGACCCAAGGGCTGCCTTTCTGGCAGCCAAGCCTCCTCCTCCTCTCCTCCTATATATACTAGAGTATTTTAGGGTTTTGGCACAAGATTTTCAGCCACGTGCCACCCATTCCTCTAGTGCATAGTTTCTCCTCTAGATCGGTTTTCTGCGGTGCTTAGGCGAAGCCCTGCTGGAATAACTCCACCACCATCACCGGAGCGCCGTCACGCTGCCGGTGAACTCTTCCTCCTCTCCGCCTCCTCTTGCTGGATCAAGACGGTGGAGATCGTCATCAAGCTGCACGTGTGCTGAACGCGGAGGTGTCGTCCGTTCGGTACTAGATCGGAAGGATCGTGATCAAGGCCACGGGACGTTCGTGATCAGATCGCGGGACGGATCGTGACGAGATCGCGGGATGGTTCGTGATTAGATCACGGGACGCTCGGCGATTTGGATCGCGAAGAAGTATGACTACACCAACTGCGTTTCTCAACACTTCCCGCTTAGCGATCTACAAGGGTACGTAGATCCACTCTCCCTCTCGTAGATGCTCATCACCATGGATAGGTTTGCGTGTGCGTAGGAAATTTTTTGTTTCCCATGTGACGTTCCCCAACAGTATCACGTAAATGACCGGAGGGATGTCAATTTGAGTGGGAGTTCTTCAGTAATATGATTAATTGAACTCATTATCATGAACATTGTTAGTAGTGTCTTTGCAAATTATGTTGTAGATTACTTTCTCGCGTTGTAGCTCCCTTGAATTTTTATATGTTCCTAGAGAAATAGAGTTGAAAGATGATGGTAGCAATATTGTGGACTGGGTTCGTGATCTGAGGAATGTCCTCATTGCTGCATAGAAGGCTTATGTCCTTAATGCACCGCTCGGTGCGCCAACCCCTCTAGCGTCGTCTGTAGATGTTGTGAACATCTAACTATTGGAAATATGCCCTAGAGGCAATAATAAAATGGTTATTATTGTATTTCCTTGTTCATGATAATTGTCTATTGTTCATGCTATAATTGTGTTAACCGGAAACCGTAATACATGTGTGAATACATAGACCACAACATGTCCCTAGTGAGCCTGTAGTTGACTAGCTCGTTCATCAATAGATGGTCACAGTTTCATGACCATGGACATTGGATGTCATTGATAACGGTATCACATCATTAGGAGAATGATGTGATGGACAAGACCCAATCCTAAGCATAGCATAAGATCATGTAGTTCATTTGCTAAAGCTTTTCAATGTCAAGTATCGTTTCCTTAGACCATGAGATTGTGAAACTCCCGGATACCATAGGAATGCTTTGGGTGTGCCAAACGTCACAACGTAACTGGGTGTCTATAAAGGTGCACTACGGGTATCTCCGAAAGTGTCTGTTGGGTTGGCACGAATCGAGACTGGGATTTGTCACTCCGTGCGACGGAGAGGTATCTCTGGGCCCACTCGGTAAGACATCATCATAATGAGCTCAATGTGACTAAGGAGTTAGCCATAGGATGATGTATTACATAACGAGTAAAGAGACTTGCCGGTAATGAGATTGAACAAGGTATAGAGATACCGACGATCGAATCTCGGGCAAGTATCATACCGATAGACAAAGGGAATTGTATACGGGATTGATTGAATCCCCGACATCGTGGTTCATCCGATGAGATCATCGTGGAGCATGTGGGAGCCAACATGGGTATCCAGATCCCGCTGTTGGTTATTAGCCGGAGAAGTGTCTCGGTCATGTCCACGTGTCTCCCGAACCCGTAGGGTCTACACCCTTAAGGTTCGATGACGCTAGGGTTATAGGGAAATGGTATACGTGATTACCGAAAGTTGTTCGGAGTCCCAGATGAGATCCGGACGTCACGAGGAGCTTTGGAATGGTCCGGAGGTAAAGATTGATATATAGGAAGTCCAGTTTTGGTCACCGGAAAGTTTTCGGGCTCATCGGTATTGTACCGGGAGTGCCGGGAGGGTGCCGGAGGACCCCCGGGAGGGGTGTGACGACCATAGGACTTTGTGGGCCCTTAGAGAAGGTGTGACAGCCCTTATTGGGCTGGCCAAGACCTTCTAGAAAGGCCCATGCGGCTGGAGGAGTAGAGATAAGGGCAAAGGAGTTTGAAAAGGAGGAGATCCACCTCCCTTGTGGGAGGTGGACTCTCCCTTTGATTCGGCTGAAGCTCTCCTCCTTGGAGAAGAGTCCAAGCCAGCCCTCCCTCTCCCTCCTCCTATATATACTTGAGGTTTTGGCCTTTTGAGGACAGTTCTGAACTCTCTCTCTCATGGCAAAGCCCTACCTCTCTTCTTCCTCCTCCGCAGCGCTTAGGCGAAGCCCTGCCGGAATACCTTGCTACTCCACCACCACCACGTCGTCGTGCTGCTGTTGGAGCCCTTCCCCAACCTCTCCTTCCTCCTTGCTGGATCAAGACGTAGGAGACGTCACCGGGCTGCACGTGTGTTGAACGCGGAGGCGCCGTTGTTCGGCGCTTAGATCGGAATCCACCGCGATCTGAATCGCTGCGAGTACGACTCCATCAACCGTGTTCTTGTAACACTTCCGCTTAGTGATCTTCAAAGGTATGAAGATGCAATCTCTCCCCACTCGTTGCTGGTTTCTCCATAGATAGATCTTGGTGACACGTAGGAAAATTTTGATTTACTACTACATCTCCCAACAGTGGTATCAAAGCTAGGTCTATGCGTAGAATCTATGCACGAGTAGAACACAAGTTGTTGTGGGCGTCGATTTTGTTAATATGCTTACCACTACTAGTCTTATCTTGATTCGGCGGTATTGTGGGATGAAGTGGCCCGGACCGACTTTACACGTACGCTTACGTGAGACTGGTTCCACCGCCTGACATGCACTTGTTGCATAAGGTGGCTAGCGGGTGTCTGTCTCTCCCACCTTAGTCAGATTGGATTCGATGAAAAGGGTCCTTATGAAGGGTAAATAGCAATTGGCATATCACGTTGTGGTTTTGGCGTAGGTAAGAAACGTTCTTGCTAGTAACCTATAGCAGCCACGTAAAAACTTGCAACTACAAATTAGAGGATGTCTAACTTGTTTTTGCAGCATATGCCTTGTGATGTGATATGGCCAAAGGATGTGATGTGACGCATTGTTATGTATGAGATTAATCATGTTCTTGTAATAGGATTCACGACTTGCATGTCGATGAGTATGACAACCGGCAGGAGCCATAGGAGTTGTCTTATTTTATTGTATGACCTGCGTGTCAATCATAAACGCCATGTAATTACTTTACTTTATTGCTAAACGTTAGCCATAGTAGTGGAAGTAATAGTTGGCGAGACAACTTCATGAAGACACAATGATGGAGATCATGGTGTCGTGCCGGTGACAGTGATGATCATGGTGCCCCGAAGATGGAGATCAAAGGAGCAAGATGATAATGGCCATATCATGTCACTATATTGATTGCATGTGATGTTTATCATGTTTACATCTTACTTTCCTAGAACGACGGTAGTAAATAAGATGATCTCTCACTAAAATTTCAAGAAAAGTGTTCACCCTAACTGTGCACTGTTGCTAAGGATCGTTGTTCCGAAGCACCACGTGATGATCGGGTGTGATAGGTTCTAACGTTCGCATACAACGGGTGTAAGCCAGATTTACACACGCGAAACACTTAGGTTGACTTGACGAGCCTAGCATGTACAGACATGGCCTTGGAACACGGAAGACCAAAAGGTCGAACATGAGTCGTATGGAAGATACGATCAACATGGAGATGTTCACCATGGATGACTAGTCCGTCTCACGTGATGATCGGACACGGGCTAGTTGACATGGATCATGTGTCACTTGGATGACTAGAGAGATGTCTATCTAAGTGGGAGTTCATTAAATAATTTGATTATGTGAACTTAATTATCATGAAATTAGTCTAAAATTATCTTTACAATCTATATTGTAGATCCAATGGCCAACGCAAATGTCACCCTCAATTTCAACGCTTTCCTAGAGAAAACCAAGCTGAAAGATGATGGAAGCAACTATGCGGAATGGGTCCGTGGCTTGAGGATCATCCTCATAGCTTCCAAGAAATTGTATGTCCTTGATGCACCACTAGGTGACCCACCCCTTCTCCCAGCAGAGCAAGACGTTGCGAATGCTTGGCATTCTCGCTGCGGTGATTACTCCCTTGTTCAGTGCGGCATGCTTTACAGTTTAGAACCGGGGCTCCAAAAGCGTTTTGAGCAACACGGAGTATATGAGATGTTCCAAGAGCTGAAACTGGTTTTCCAAGCTCATTCCCGGATTGAGAGATATGACGCCTCCGACAAGTTCTTCAACTGTAAGATGGAGGAGAATAGTTCTGTCAGTGAGCACATCCTCAAGATGTCTGGGCTACACAACCGCTTGACTCAGCTGGGAGTTAATCTCCCGGATGACTCGGTCATTAACAGAATCCTCCAGTCGCTTCCACCTAGCTACAAGAGCTTTGTGATGAACTACAACATGCAAGGGATGGAGAAGTCCATTCCTGAGTTGTACTCGATGCTGAAATCAGCAGAGGTCGAGATCAAAAAGGAGCATCAAGTGTTGATGGTGAATAAGACCACTAGTTTCAAGAAAGGCAAGGGTAAGAAGAACTTCAAGAAGGACGGCAAAGCTGTTGCCGCGCCCGGTAAGCAAGTTGCCAGGAAGAAGAAGAACAAGAATGGACCCAAGCCTGAGAATGAGTGTTTTTATTGCAAGGGTACCGGTCACTGGAAGCGGAACTGCCCCAAGTACTTAGCGGATAAGAAGGACGGCAACATTAAAGGTATATGTGATATACTTGTTATTGATGTGTACCTAACCAGCGCTCGTGGTAGCTCCTGGGTATTTGATACCGGTGCAGTTCCTCACATTTATAACTCCAAGCAGGAGCTGCGGAATAAGCGGAGGCTGGCAAAGGACGAGGTGACGATGCGCATCAGGAATGGTTCCAAGGTCGACGTGATCGCCGTCGGCACGCTACCTCTACATCTACCTTCGGGATTAGTGTTAAACCTTAATAATTGTTATTTAGTACCAGCTTTGAGCATGAACATTGTATCTGAATCTCGCTTGATGCGAGATGGCTACTCATTTTAAATCTGAGAATAATGGTTGTTCTATTTATGTGAGAGAAATGTTTTATGGTCATGCCCCACTGGTCAATGGTTTATTTTTGATGAATCTCGAATGTGATGTTACACATGTCCATAGTGTGAGTACCAAAAAGTGTAAGGTTGATAACGATAGTCCCACTTACATGTGGCACTGCCGCCTTGGTCATATTGGTGTCAAATGCATGAAGAAGCTCCATACCGATGGAGTTTTGGAGTCTCTTGATTTCGAATCATTTGACACGTGCAAACCATGCCTCATGGGCAAGATGACCAAGACTCCGTTCTCCGGAACAATGGAGCGAGCAACTGACTTGTTGGAAATAATACATACCGATGTATGCGGTCCAATGAGTGTCGAGGCTCGTGGTGGCTACTGTTATGTTCTCACCCTCACTGATGACTTGAGTAGATATGGGTATGTCTACTTAATGAAACATAAGTCTGAAACTTTTGAAAGGTTCAAGGAATTTCAGAGTGAGGTAGAGAATCAACGTGACAGGAAAATAAAGTGCCTACGATCTGATCGTGGCGGAGAATATTTAAGTCACGAGTTTGGCACGCACCTAAGGAAATGTGGAATTGTTTCACAACTCATGCCGCCTGGCACACCTCAACGAAATGGTGTGTCTGAACGTCGTAATCGCACTCTATTAGATATGGTACGATCTATGATGTCTCTTACCGACTTACCGCTATCATTTTGGGGATATGCATTAGAGACTGCCGCATTCACTTTAAATAGGGCACCGTCAAAATCCATTGAGACGACACCGTATGAATTATGGTTTGGTAAGAAACCTAAGATGTCGTTTCTAAAAGTTTGGGGATGCGATGCTTATGTGAAGAAACTTCAACCTAAGAAGCTCGAACACAAAGCGGAAAAGTGCGTCTTCATAGGATATCCCAAAGAGACTATTGGGTATACCTTCTACCATAGATCCGAAGGCAAAGTATTTGTTGCCAAGAATGGATCCTTTCTCGAGAACGAGTTTCTCTTGAAAGAAGTAAGTGGGAGGAAAATATAACTTGATGAGGTAATTGTACCTCCACTCGAACTTGAGAGTAGTACAACATAGGAAGTTGTTTCTTTGGAGCCTACACCGGCTGGAGAGGAAGTTAATGATGATGATCATGAAACTTCAGATCAAGTTACTGTTGAACGTCAAAGGTCCACTAGGACACGTTCCGCACCAGAGTGGTACGGCAACCCTATCCTAGAGATCATGTTGTTTGACAACAGTGAACCTTCGAACTATGAAGAAGCGATGGCGGGCCCGGATTCCAACAAATGGCTTGAAGCCATGAAATCCGAGATAGGATCCATGTATGAGAACAAAGTATGGACTTTGGTGGACTTGCCTGATGATAAGCAAGCCATTGAAAATAAATGGATCTTTAAGAAGAAGACTGACACGGATGGTAATGTGACCGTCTATATGGCTCGGCTTGTTGCTAAGGGTTATCGACAAGTTCAAGGAGTTGACTACGATGAGACTTTCTCACCCGTAGCAATGCTGAAGTCTGTCCGAATCATGTTAGCAATTGCCGCATTTTATGATTATGAGATCTGGCAAGTGGACGTCAAAACGGCATTCCTTAATGGCTTCCTCAAGGAAGAACTGTATATGATGCAGCCGGAAGGTTTCGTCGATCCTAAAGATGCTAACAAGGTATGCAAGCTCCAGTGCTCCATCTATGGGCTGGTGCAAGCATCTCGGAGTTGGAACATTCGCTTTAATGAAGTGATTAAAGCATTTGGGTTTGTACAGGTTTATGGAGAACCCTGTATTTACAAGAAAGTGAGTGGGAGCTCTGTAGCATTTCTCGTATGATATGTGGATGACATACTGATAATTGGAAATGATATAGAACTCTTGGAAAGTGTAAAGGCCTACTTGAATAAGTGTTTTTCAATGAAGGACCTTGGAGAAGCTGCTTACATATTAGGTATTAAGATCTATAGAGATAGATCGAGACGCCTCATAGGTCTTTCACAAAGCACATACCTTGATAAGATATTGAAGAAGTTCAATATGGATCAGTCCAAGAAGGGGTTCTTGCCTGTGTTACAAGGTGTGAGATTGAGTACGACTCAATGCCCGACCACGAAAAAGGATAGAGAAGAGATGAGTGTCATCCCTTATGCTTCAGCCATAGGCTCTATTATGTATGCCATGCTGTGTACTAGACCTGATGTGAACCTTGCCATAAGTTTGGTAGGGAGGTACCAAAGTGATCCCTGAGCGGAACACTGGACAGCGGTCAAGAATATCCTGAAGTACCCGAAAAGGACAAAGGACATGTTTCTCATATATGGAGGTGCCGAAGAGGTCGTCGTAAAGGGTTACGTCGATGCTAGCTTCGACACAGATCCGGACGACTCCAAGTCGCAAACCGGATACGTGTATATTTTGAACGGAGGGGTATTCAGCTGGTGCAGCAGCAAGCAAAGCATCGTGGCGACATCTACATGTGAAGCGGAGTACATAGCTGCTTCGAAAGCAGCAAAGGAAGGAGTCTGGATGAAGGAGTTCATCACCGACCTAGGAGTAATTCCAAGTGCGTCGGGCCCGATGACTCTATTCTGTGACAACACTGGAGCTATTGCCCTTGCGAAGGAGCCCGAGTCTCACAAGAAGACAAGACACATCAAGCGCCGCTTCAACTCCATCCGTGATTACATTCAGGAGGGAGATATAGATATTTGTAAAGTGCATATGGATCTGAATGTCGTAGATCCGTTGACTAAACCTCTCTCACGAGCGAAACATGATCAACACCAGAATGCTATGGGTGTACGATTCATCACAATGTAACTAGATTATTGACTCTAGTGCAAGTGGGAGACTGTTGGAAATATGCCCTAGAGGCAATAATAAAATGGTTATTATTGTATTTCCTTGTTCATGATAATTGTCTATTGTTCATGCTATAATTGTGTTAACCGGAAACTGTAATACATGTGTGAATACATAGACCACAACATGTCCCTAGTGAGCCTCTAGTTGACTAGCTCGTTGATCAATAGATGGTCACGGTTTCATGACCATGGATATTGGATGTTGTTGATAACGGGATCACATCATTAGGAGAATGATGTGACGGACAAGACCCAATCCTAAGCATAGCATAAGATCGTGTAGTTCGTTTGCTAAAGCTTTTCAATGTCAAGTATCGTTTCCTTAGACCATGAGATTGTGCAACTCCCGGATACCGTAGGAATGCTTTGGGTGTGCCAAACGTCACAACGTAACTGGGTGGCTATAAAGGTGCACTACGGGTATCTCTGAAAGTGTCTGTTGGGTTGGCACAAATCGAGACTGGGATTTGTCACTCCGTGTGATGGAGAGGTATCTCTGGGCCCACTCGGTAAGACATCATCATAATGAGCTCAATGTGACTAAGGAGTTAGCCACGGGATGATGTATTACGGAACGAGTAAAGAGACTTGCCGGTAACGAGATTGAACAAGGTATAGAGATACTGACGATCGAATCTCGGGCAAGTATCATACCATAGACAAAGGGAATTGTATACGGGATTGATTGAATCCCCGACATCGTGGTTCATCCGATGAGATCATCGTGGAGCATGTGGGAGCCAACATGGGTATCCAGATCCTTCTGTTGGTTATTGGTCGGAGAAGTGTCTCGGTCATGTCCACGTGTCTCCCAAACCCGTAGGGTCTACACACTTAAGGTTCGATGACGCTAGGGTTATAGGGAAATGGTATACGTGATTACCGAAAGTTGCTCGGAGTCCCAGATGAGATCCCGGACGTCACGAGGAGCTCTGGAATGGTCCGTAGGTAAAGATTGATATATAGGAAGTCCAGTTTTGGTCACCAGAAAGTTTTCGGGCTCATCGGTATTGTATCAGGAGTGTCGGGAGGGTGCCGGAGGACCCCCGGGAGGGGTGTGAAGACCATAGGACTTTGTGGGACCTTAGAGGAGGTGTGACAGCCCTTATTGGGCTGGCCAAGACCTTCTAGAAAGGCCCATGCGGCTGGAGGAGTAGAGATAAGGGCAAAGGAGTTTGAAAAGGAGGAGATCCACCTCCCTTGTGGGAGGTGGACTCTCCCTTTGATTCGGCCAAAGCTCTCCTCCTTGGAGGAGAGTCCAATCCAGCCCTCCCTCTCTCTCCTCCTATATATACTTGAGGTTTTGGACTTTTGAGGACAGTTCTGAACTCTCTCTCTCTCTCACGGCAAAGCCCTACCTCTCTTCTTCTTCCTCCTCCGCAGCGCTTAGGCGAAGCCCTGCCGGAATACCATGCTACTCCACCACCACCATGTCATCGTGCTGCTGTTGGAGCCCTTCCCCAACCTCTCCTTCCTCCTTGCTGGATCAAAGGCGTAGGAGACGTCACCGGGCTGCACGTGTGTTGAACGCGGAGGCGCCGTTGTCCGACGCTTAGATCGGAATCCATCGCGATCTGAATCGCTGCGAGTACGACTCCATCAACCGCGTTCTTGTAACGCTTCCGCTTAGCGATCTTCAAAGGTATGAAGATGCAATCTCTCCCCACTCGTTGGTGGTTTCTCCATAGATAGATCTTGGTGACACGTAGGAAAATTTTGATTTACTACTACGTCTCCCAACACTAACATGCACGTTCTGATGACTACTTGATAGTTTAGTGTGTCATGCATTACGGCTTAGAATTGAGGCTCCGAAACGTTTTGAAAGTCACGGAACATATGAGATGTTCTAGAGCTGAAATTGGGATCTCAGGCTCGTGCCCATGTTGTGAGACATGAGATCTCCAACAAGATTCTTTGCCTGCAAGATGAAGGAGAATAGCTCAATCGTTGAGCATGTGCTCAGATTGTCTGGGTGCTACAATCGCTTGAATCGAGTGGGAGTTGATCTTCCAGATAAGATAGTGATTGATATAGTTCTCTGAGTCACTATCACTAAGTTACTAGAACTTCGTGATGAACTGTAATTATGCCAGGGATGGAAATGATGATCCCTGAGCTGTTCGCGATGTTTGACACCGCGAAGGTAGAAATCAAGAAGGAGCATCAAGTGTTGATGGTTAGTAAAACCACTAGTTTCGAGAAGGGCAAGGGCAAGGAGGGAAACTTCATGGATGGCAAGTCAGTTGTTGCTCCAATGAAGCAACCCAAAGTTGAACCCAAACCCGAGACTAAGTGCTTCTATTATGAGGAGAGCGGTCACTGAAGCGGAACAACCCTAGATACTTGGTAGATAAGAAGGCTGGCAATGTCGACAGAAGTATATTTGATATATGTGTTATTGATGTGTACCTTGCTAGTACTCCTAGTAGCACCTGTGTATTGGATACCGGTTCAGTTTCTAAATGTTAGTAACTCGAAGTAAAAGCTACGGAATAAACGGAGACTAGCTAAGTGTGAGGTGACGATGTGTGTTTGAAATGTTTCCAAAGTTGATGTGATAAACATCGCACGCTCTCTCTACCTTCGGAATTAGTGACAAACATAAGTAAATGTAATTTGGTGTTTGCGTTAAGCATGAACATGATTAGATCGTGTTTATTGCAACACAGATATTCATTTAAGTTAGAGAATAATGGTTATTCTGTTTACATGAATAATACCTTCAATGGTCATGCACCCTGTGAGAATGGTTTGTTGAATCTTGATCGTAGTAATACACATGTTCATAACATTGATGCCAAAAGATACAAAATTAATAATGATAGTACCACATACTTGTGGCACTGCCGCTAAATGTCATATTGGTATAAATCGCATGAAGAAACTCCATGTTGATGGATCTTTGGACTCATTCGGTTTTGAATCGGTTGAGACATGCAGACCATGCCTGTCGGACAAGATGACTAAAACCCCGTTTTTCGGAACGGGCAATTGACTTAGTGGAAATGATACATGTTGATGTACACGGTTCAATGAGTGTTGTACTGTGTAGTGGATATCGTTATTTTCTTACCTTCACTAATGATTTGAGTATATATGAGTATATTTACTTAATGAAACACAAGTCTGCATCGTTTGAAAAGTTCAAGCAAATTCAGAGTGAAGTTTAAGATCATCGTGACAAGAAGATAAAAATGTCTACGATATGATCGTGGAGATGAATATCTGAGTTACGAGTTTGGCATAAAACTTTAGACAATGTGAAAATTGTTTCACAACTCACGCCACCTGGAACACCATAGTGTGATGGTGTGTCCGAACGTCATAGTCGTGCTCTATTGGATATGGTGCATGCTATGATGTCTCTTATCGTTTTGCTACTATAGTTTTGGGGTTATGCGTTAGAGACAACTACATTCACTTTAAAAAGGGCACCATCTAAATCCGTTGAGATGACACCGTCTGAACTATGGTTTGATAGAAACCTAAGCTGTCATTTCTATTGTTTGGGGCCACGACGCTTATGTGAAAAAAGGTTTTCACCTAATAAGCTTGAACCCAAAGCGGACAAATGCATCTTCATAGAATACCCTAAGAACAGTTGGGTATACCTTCTATCTCAGATCCAAGTGCAAAGTGTTTGTTGCTAAAACGGGTCCTTTCCCGAGAAAAAGTTTCTCTCGAAAGAATTGAGTGGGAGGAAGATAGAACTTGATGAGGTTGTTGAACCTTTGTTTCAACCAGAGAGTAGCGCAGCGCAGAAAGATGTTTCTGTGGAACCTACATCAGTTGAAGAGAAAGTAAATGATGATGATCATGAAGCTTCGGATCAAGTTACTATCGAACCTCGTAGGTCAACAAGGATGCGTACAGCTGCTGAGTGGTACGACAACCCTGTCTTGGAGGTCATGTTGTTGGACAACGATCAACCTACGAGATATGGAGAAACGATGATGGGCCCGGTTTTCGACAAATGGTTGGAGGCCATGAAATCCGAGAAAGGATCCATGTATGAAAACCAAGTATAGACTTTGGTAGACTTGCTCGTTGGACGGTAGGTCGTCGAGTACAAATGGACCTTTGAGATGAAGACAGACGCTGATGGTAAATGTCACCATTTATAAAGCTCGACTTGTCACAAAGAAGTTTCCGACAAGTTCAAAGAGTTGACTGCGATGAGACTTTCTCACTCGTAGCGATGCTAAAGTCTGTTGGAATTATGTTAGCAGTTGCCGCATTTTTCAATTCTGAAATCTGGCAGATGGATGACAAAACATCGTTTCCTTAACAGTTTACTTGAGGAAAGGTTGTATGTGATACAACCAGAAGGTTTTGTCAGTCCTAAGGATGCTAAAAGGTGTGCGAGCTCCAGCAATCCATCTAAGGGCTGGAGCAAGCATCTCGAAGTTGGAATATACACTTTGATGAGGTGATCAAAGGTTTGTAGTTTATACAAAGTTTACGAGAAACTTGTATTTACAATAAAGTGAGTGGGAGCACTATAGAATTTCGGATAAGTATATGTGGATGACATATTGTTGATCGGAAATAGTGTAGAATTTCTGGAAAGCATAAACGGTTGTTTGAAAAGTGATTTTCAAAGGAAGACCTGTATAAAGCTACCTAATTGTTGAGCATCAAGATCTATAGAGATAGATCAAGATGCTTGATGAGACTTTCAATGAGTACATACCTTGACAAGATTTTGAAAGAGTTCAAAATGGATCAGTTAGAGAAAGAGTTCTCGCCTGATTTGTAAGGTGTGAAGTTGAGTGAGAGTCAAAGCTTGACAACGGTAGAAGAAAGAGAAAGGACGAACGTCGTCCCCTATGCCTTAGCCATAGGCTCTGTATAGTATGCCATGCTGTTTACCGCACCTGTGTGTGCCTTGCCATGAGTCCGTCAAGGGGTACAAGAGTGATCCAGGAGTGGATCACTGGACAGTGGTCAAGATTATCCTTAGTAACTAAAAGACTAAGGAGATGTTTCTCAATTATGGAGGTGATAAAGAGTTCGTCATAAAGAGTTACATCGATGCAAGCTTTAACACCAATCCGGATGACTCGTAGTAGCAATCTGGATACGTATAGTGGAGTAGCCATTTGGAATAGTACCAAGTGGAGTGTGGTAGCAGTGTTTACAGTTTGACATAGAGATTTGCAAAGTACACACGGATCTAAATGTCATAGACCCGTTGACTATAAGATCTCTCTCACATGCAAAGCATGATCGAGCCCCAGAACTCATTGGGTGTTAGATTCATAACAATGCGAATCACATGGTGATGTGAACAAGATTATTGACTCTAGTGCAAGTGGGAGACTGTTGGAAATATGCCCTAGAGGCAATAATAAGCTAGTTATTATCATATTTCCTTGTTCATGATAATATTTTATTATCCATGCTATAATTGTATTGATCGGAGACTTAGATGCACGTGTGGATACATAGACAAAACCATGTCCCTAGTATGCCTCTAATAGACTAGCTCGTTGATCAAAGATGGTTAAGGTTTCCTAGCCATGGACATGAGATGTCATTTGATAACGGGATAACATCATTAGGAGAATGGTGTGATGGACAAGACCCAAACTACAAACGTAGCATATGATCGTGTCAGTTTATTGCTACTGTTTTCTGCATGTCAAGTATCTGTTCCTATGGCCATGAGATCATGCAGCTCATTGACACCGGAGGAGTGCCTTATGTGTATCAAACGTCGCAACGTAACTGGGTGACTATCAAGGTACTCTACAGGTATCTCCGAGAGTGTCTGTTGGGTTGGCATGGATCAAGAGTGGGATTTGTTACTCCGTGTGACGGAGAGGTATCTCAGGGCCCACTCGGTAATACAACATCACAACAAGCCTTGCAAGCAATGTGACTAAGTGTTAGTCACGGGATCTTATATTACAGAATGAGTATAGAGACTTGCCAGTAATGAGGCTGACTAGGTATGGAGATACCGACGATCGAATCTCGGGCAAGTAACATACCAAAGAACAAAGGGAACATCATACGGGATTAACTGAATCCGTGACATAGAGGTTCGACCGATAAAGATCTTCGTAGAATATGTAGGAACCAATATGGGCATCCAGGTCCCGCTATTGGTTATTGACCGTAGAGGTGTCTCGGTCATGTCTACATAGTTCTCGAAACCCATAGGGTCTGCACACTTAAGGTTCGGTGACGTTTTAGTAGTATAGAGTTATGTATGGTGGTGATCAAAGGTTGTTCGGAGTCCCGGATGAAATCTCGATGTCATGAGGAGCTCCAAAATGGTCCGGAAGTAAAGATTGATATATAGGAAGTCCTGTTTTGGTCGCCGGAAAAGTTTCGGGCTCATCGGTAGTGTACCGGGAGTGCCGATAGTGTACCGGGGGACCATCGGGAGGGGTATTTCGACCCAAGAGGCTGCATGGGTTGTGGGAAGATGAATACCAGACCATAGTGGGCTGGTGGAAGTCCCACAAAGGGCTCATGCGTCTGGGAAAGAAAAGCCCAAAGAGAAAAAGGTGGAAAAAGGCAAAAAGGGAAGGAGTCCTAGTCCTACTAGGATTGGAGGAGGATTCCTCCTCTCCTATCCACTTCGGCCGAAGCCTCCTAGGGCTGGCCCTTTGGCCAAGACTCCTCCTCTCTTGCTCTTATATATACTAGAGGTTTTAGGGTTTTTGCACTAGATTTTCAACCACGTGCTACCCTCTCCTCTAGTGCATAGTTTCTCCTCTAGATTGGTTTTCTACAGTGCTTAGGCGAAGCCCTGCCGGAATTGCTCCACCACCATCGCCGCGGCGCCGTCACGTTGCCGGAGAACTCGTCTACCTCTCCACTCCCTCTTGCTGGATCAAGAAGGCGGAGATCGTCATCGAGTTGTACGTGTGCTGAACGCCGAGGTGCCGTCTGTTCGGCGCTAGATCGGAAGGACCGTGATCAAGATTGTGAGATGGATCGTGATGAGATCGTGGGACGGATCGTGATGAGTTCGCGGGACGGATCGTGATTGGATTGCTGGAAGGATCGTGATGAGATCGCGGGACGCTCGGCGATTTGGATCGCGAAGACGTTCGACTACACCAACCGCGTTTCTTAACGCTTCCCGTTTAGCGATCTACAAGGGTATGTAGATCCACTCTCCCTCTCGTAGATGCTCATCACCATGGATAGATCTTGCGTGTGCGTAGGAATTTTTTTTGTTTCCCATGCAACATTCCTCAACAAGAGAAACATGGTGCAGTCCTTCCCATTCACAAAACCCAAAGTTCTTGGAGTAAGGAGAAGTTCGGCTATGTTGAAAAGGAAATTGCTTATTTGCGACAAGAGCATGAATCACTACAAGAAAACAATTGGATCTTCTCCTTGTCTAGTAGAAGATGGAAATACTTGATGAGTTTTATATGGGAAGGAGATGATGCGACTTCAAAGGGTTGGAATACTTGGCTGAGAGAATGTGATCACAACACTCACTATTTTCACGACATGGCGATGTGAAGAGCAATGAAAAGTCACATTTTTTGCATCAAAAAGTCGGATGGATCTTAGTGTGATACTCAAACCAAGATGGAACGCCTTATGTGTTGAAGCAGTATTGGTACTGTTCCAAATAGATCTGATGGATATTAACACAAAACTTAATGCCACTTTATCGGATGAGGAGATTTCTAATGCACTATTCCAAATAGGCCCGCTTAAAATCCCTAGGCTTAGACGTACTTCTCTCTTGATTCCATCAAAGGAATTTGGGGTGTCTCATACATGAAATTATTTCTGTAGTATATTTATTCTTCCATCGAGACACATGCCTCATGGTGTGAATGACATGACAGTTGTGTTGATTCCGAAAATACCCCACCCGATGACTATAAATGATTTTTTGTTTATCTCCTTATGCAATGTGGTATACAAAACTGTGTCAAAGTGTATGGTCAACTGCCTTCGTACTCTCCTTATGGACTTAATCTTGCAGAATCATAGTGCATTTATCCTTGGCCACTTAACTTGGTATCCCCATCTCCCCTCTCAAGCTTTGCTCAAATGACTTTGCCCCCTCGGTTCTAAAAGTTGGTAACATGGTCATGTCGTGGCGTGTCATATACAATACTTTGACTAACAAAGTTTGTCTCATTAATGCTTGTTTATCGTCCCTATCCATGTTCCTAGTGGGTTTCTCCCGGCTTCCGGAGGGATCTGGGTTTGGATCATTTGTTATCTCCTGAGGAGTTGGATGAATGGCATATACTTGCTGCTATCTTCCCCTGCCTCTCAGAGGGTGCACATGAGGCGTCTTGGTCACTTACTAAGTATGGTAGATCTTTGGTCAAGTCTTTGTATTCTAAGTTGATCTCTAGTTTGTTGCACCTAAATTTAAGGAGGTTTGTTGTTCCTACATTCCTCTCGAAATCGAAATCATTTTGGGGGCAAGCGATCCATGGAAGATTGCCGGTTGCGTACCAGATTCGTAAACATAATGGCCCTGCCTCTAAATTTTGTGCTCTTTGTGGTCACTTTGAAGATCTAATCACATTCTTTTTAATTGTGAATTTTCATCTTCTTTGGAGTTGTACTCGGTCTTGGCTGGCTACCTGGGCCCCCTCCCCCATTGATGAGCTGGTGGTCCTTGCTAAAACGCTATCTGAGCAACTTAAACGTATTTTCTGGTTTGGCTTTGCTACCATGTGTTGGGTTCTTTGGACTGTTAGGAACAAGTTCACCATATAGCTCATCTTCCCAAGCAAATCGGTTAACTCTGTTTTCATATCACTCATTATTCTACAGAAGTGAAAGCCACTAATTAAAGCTAGGGAAGAGGACATCACGAAGGAGTTGTTCATTCATGTTTGTGCCATGGTGAATTCTCTAATCAACCGTAATCAATATCTAGTTCCATAGGTTGTTGGCCTGCATGCATGGACTTTAATTGTTGCATGTGCAACTATAAAATTGTATTGTTGTTCCTTCACACTATGTGGTTTGTGAACTTTTGATATTGTGATATTTGCTGTTTGGTTTATCTATAAAGTTAAGTATATGCCTTTGATCTAAAAAAGTGAACTTCTTTAATAGACTCAACCGAGAGGCTCATAGATATAAGTTTGAGTACCATGGATTGCATTTCACTAAAGAATGGTTAGAGGGAATCAACAATCATGAGGTTGGTGGACATAGTACGCACTAGCCAGCCTAACACATGCATGAGCACGAAGCCCACAAAAAAAAAGCTACACTTACAGCAACTCCAGTCCGAGTCATCATATTTCAGTCACCATAATAATTTTCAATATGTACATTTTGGTTAAAATAACAGTTTAGTAGAGTCGTCATATGCCTCTAGATAGCCATAATTTTTGTAGCGAGCTCATGGACTCTATATTTGAAGGTTATAGAGGTCCCATTTAAAACTCACTTGAAACACAACCGCGAGCACGGGAGGGAAGTTTCTGCTTTCCCTCTCCCGGCGCCAGAACCTGGTCTTGAAGTTATGCAGCCTCTCGTGCACCACCCATTAGAAGTTACCCGACCATTAATGACACAACTGCTCCCTCATATTCCCTTGGCGGCCCGTCAGATGGTTGCGCACAGATCATCTCCTCACATGTTTTTGAGTAGGCTGAGAGGAGGAGTGTGAGCAGCCATTAGGTCTGTTAGTGATGCTGCGTTTCTCACCTCGAAGTGCGTGGTCTCCAGCCGCCTCCTCAACTACCCTCTTTAATGGCGGCTACCGATGAGTCCAAAATTGCATCACCTTTTACCTTTAGTTTCTATGTAGTAGTTTGTCCAAATTTTACCGCACTCGTGCACCCTTTTTCATATTTCACCAGGATCTTAACCGAGGAGAAAATCTGGAGTATCTAAGAATAGAACACAAGTATATGGGTGAAAATCACGTTTATTGGCATGATGGGAACCTACAATAAAGAGCAGAGATTAAACGGAGCAATTTTCACCCGCAATAGAGCCTTCATGAGAGAAGATAGTGCCTGGTACGAGCACACGCGATCATACCGGGTGCTTGTACCATGTGGTGCCGCCTCCCTATGGTCAACATTTTACCCCGGTGGCTTCATATTGTGAATCGGATCTGCAAAGAGCCAGAAACTTCACCATAATGAAGAACCCTAGACTCCGGAATGGATCCAGAGGGGGAATCAATGGAAGGGCTCCACCACACCATTAGCTCGATCAAGTAGGCTCCAACATCTACCATCGTCGTCACCATTCCTTATTCATCTCCTTGTAATATCAAACCCTAGGTGAATAATCTACATGTATTACCTTGATCGTTCATCCATTATTGCTATGATTACCCTTTTGATGCTTGTCATCTCCAAGTCTGGGTAAACCCCTAGTCCTTGGTGATATGGGGGAGCCTAATATGTTTAGGTGTTGAATGCCGATAGGATATAGAATCCTCCTTTGCATGTTTAAGTCAATGTTCTTCATGATTTTTGTGTAAGGTCGACCACTGCTTTATGGCCATGAAGGATATTACTGTCGTTACAATGATGGGATGCGGAGGTAAAGAAGTAACAATAATATCCTCCCTCCTTCTCGGAGCAATTGACACGGGAATAACGGAGAACCAACCATTTTCGTGTCCACGGGGTAACCTTTAATCATCATTGCCGGAACCTAGCACATATGTTGTACCAAGTTCCGCCCACTTATAAAAGATGCAATGTGTCTTAGTTATCATAACCTACAACTATGCTTCCGCATATGTTATGCTAGACACATACTAGTAGGGAATCCAGACTTCCGAAAAACACATCAACCATATTGATTTCATCACTTCCATTTATTCTGTCTTGTTTATTTTATTTTATTTTAACCTTGCACTTTTCTTTCAACCGTCAATCACTTGCAATAATTTCAGCTTCCATTTTCACTTTACTTTGGACTGTAATTAATTCACATGAACATCTCCATAAACCTTAGCAAGAGGCCAAGACCACTTCATGTGCTCTCTATGGGAGGGATCAATATTTTTCCTTCAAAGCCTACAACTAAACTATGTGCACTTGTAGATAATCACCCGTGTCGACCTACAAAAGATCATTGCGATTCCCTGTCTCCTTACCCATTGTCCGGCCTCTCTGACGTATCTGTAAATCTTGGACTTGCATCTCCATTCAACCCCGCCTCTTCAAAACATGTTCTGCAACAAGACAATGGATCCCCTAGACCCCTTTTTCGAAGCAGTTAGAAGTGGGCCTTAACCAACCTCACAAATAATGAGGTGAAAAGGGAGTGGTGGATTTGCGACTGTACGCGCGGTGGGCGTGCAGAGGCCATCTTTGAAGACATTCCACACAAGCATGTCCGACTTGGTACGCAGCCACCGAGGTAGTTCTCTAGGTCATCGATGCCCGCATTGCCGCATCCCCATTTGACCACGACCCTGCCCTCGTCGGTCGTGGTCGTGGCCGCAACTAGCCCCCGCAGGTGAATCCAGCTGCCGCAACTATTATGTAATTAGTTTACAGTTTACCAAGTATTAGTTGTCCTGTCTGTCAATTTAAGTGGCAGTGTGACCAAATTTTCTTTCAAATTATTAGAAACGAAGTCGAGTTGAATAAAATAGGTTATGAATATTGGCTATTGGGAATAACTGCTGTGGTCATGGCAAGCGAGATCTACATGTTCGAACAATATAAAGACTTCTTTGTTTATGAATCTGAATTTGCGTTTTGTCTCCCGCAAAAAAAAAAAAATTGAATTTGCGTTTTGTCTTGGGAATTTCAGAAATGGAGTCTGCCTGCTCATACAACGACTGTTCTGGAGTTGCTCTTTGCGGATGGTAAACAGACGAGACCCCTGCTGCTCTTGCTCTGCAGAAGCTGCCCCCTAAAACCCCAGGAACCAGACGCCGTGCTCCCTCCCTCTCGGACCGGTGCTCCGATGGCGGTGGAGCACGATGAGGCCGTGGCTTCGGTCACGGCCAGCAGGAGGAAGCGGGCGGCGTCCAGGCCGGTCTCCAACGGAGGGGAGGCGACGGCTTGTCCGGGCTCCTCGTCGCGATTCCGCGGGCGCGGCGTGCACCTGAGGTGCCCCGGGAAGTACACGGTGCGGATCAGGGACCCGGGGCAGCAGCAATTCGCCCGGGAGGCTGCCGGAGCGTACGACGCGGCGGCCGTCAGGCTGCACGGCGCGGCCGCGAAGACCAACTTCCAGCATCCTGCCGCTGCTGCGACGAAGCGTCGCCCTCGCCCGGGGTACTTCGGCGTGCACGAGACCCCGAGCGGAGAGCACGGGGCGCAGATCTGGCTCCGCACCGCCGCCGAGGAGGCCGCCAGAGCGGACCAGGCGGCGGCCGTCACCAACTCCGACCATCACGGCGACGACGGGGATGCGCTGCCCCTACGCGTCTCCTGCGAGGGCGAGGCGCCGGGGGACGCCGAGAAAATTAAGAAGAAGAGGGCTGCGCCCAGGTCGGGGTTCCGCGGCGTGTACCTGCATCCCCGGAGCGGCAGGTACTCCGCGCAGATCCGGGATCCGGAGCGGCGAGGCAAGCTGTTCTGGCTCGGCAGCTTCGCCACGGGCGTGGAGGCCGCGAGAGCCTATGATGCGGCGGCTGTCACGCTGTATGGCGACAAGGCCGTGACCAATTACGAGCAGCCACGCACGGCCGCCGCGGATGCCATCGACGGCGAGGAGTCGCCCATGGACCTCTTCCCGGAGCTGCACTCGAACATTCGGGCCTGGAGGAAGGAGGTGGCTGCATTGGGCACTCTGTCGGGGCACGCCGCCGTGCACCCGTATCGCGGGAAGTACGCGGCGCAGATCTGCGACCCGGTGCGGCCACTCAACCTGTGGCTCGGCACCTTCGGCGCCGCCGAGGAGACCGCCGGAGCATACGACGCAGCGGCTGTCAGGATGCACGGCGCGGCGGCCGAAACCAACTTCAAGCAACCACGCTCGGCCGCCCCTGCGGATGACGGTGAGGTGTCGGCCATGGACCTCAACGACACCCTGGAGCTTCCGGCACTCGACTTCTCCCCTGGCAGCATCTCCCCAGATGCACAGCTCGACGATCTCTTGACTGGCTTGCCCCCCGTGGAGTTGCAGCAGGTGGATGAGCTCCTCAACGACATGGGCTTCACCGATATGGTGGCTTAACATACAGGTGCTCCTACATAGTGACTTTGATACTGGCTTCACCATAATGCATGAAAATGTTCAGGCAACACTATACATGCTTTTGGTATTGTTCATGATCTTAGTTTGATAGTGGACGTCTGTGTCTGACCTGATTGTGCTCTGTTATTACGAAGTCTTGAAAATAGAATTGACAGTAAATGCAAAGCTCCAACATGGTAATTTTAGGTCTTACTGAATTGGCAATGTCAATTAATTTAGTCTTACAAGGTGTTAGGTTTATAATGTTGAATTCAGCAGGAAAGTTTAGCAAGATGTGTAATCGACACCACAGGCCGAAAGCAACAGATCATGGCTAAGCACTTGTTGCATAAACACGCCTAATTTCGCCATGCCGGTGCAGTATACTCACTGAGATGGTCTAGATGAAGAGATAATAATTGAAATATATCATCATTACTCAGATGGGATTAATGGTTGGGCTCACAGATATGAGATATAGAGCTGGGGATAAACAAACGTTCTAATTTTAGCTGGCTCAGAATATTGGTTTCTACATACATGCTCATAATTCTCTAGAACTTTTAGAAGAAAGTGAAACAAAATTAGTAATTTCAGATAGAAACTACCTTTTGGCCTTGTTCTGTGCCCTGTATCGAATCAAGACCTTGACATCTAATATAGTTATCTCCAATTCTTCATGCATGATTTGGTTTCCATTTTATTTATTTTCTCGAAAAGAGGGGAAACCCTTGGCCTCTGCATCGAGTGATACACGCAGCGCTTGGTTTCCTTTGTATGGTTGATCTGGCTTTATTATAACCTGATTTGTACACCATCTTGGAACTCTGATATCCATGTTATGTACTCCCTCCGTCCCAAAATAAGTGTTGCAGATTTTGTACTAACCTAGTACAAATTTTGTACTAGACCATCGACACTTATTTCGAGATGGAGGGAGTACATGGTATTGTGAAGAACAAGAAGCTAGATGCCAGTGGTCGGTTAACTAAACCTTACTTCATCTATATAACTTACTAGACCAGCAGCTGCCTGTTCGTTACCTATAGTATTGTTATGTTCTTTATGTTGGACCGTGCCAATCAATCTTCATCTAGACTCTGTCCAGAATACCTCCATTGGCCGCTGAGGAGTTTATAACGCAGGATTTTTTTTTTGAATTATTGCGTTTTCATGCAATTTGAAACCTTTGATGGCAAAGGCAGACTCGGGGTTAACTTTGTGTTTTCCTAAATTTTCCGAATTATCGTGTTTCCAAGTAAGCGTGAAACCTTTGATGGAAAAAAGCAAGCAATAGGCAGAGTCAGGATGAACTTTGTGTTTTCCTTTCCAGTACTTCATCTTGACTACGATGTGATCCTTGAAACTGAGTCTGCCTTTCTGGTAGTATAGGCCTTTGACTGTAGCTATGTAATTAAGCTATGCTAATTGTTCCAGCAGAAGCTATGGTGGTACTCCTTGTAATTAATCCATCCAAATGACTGCAAATTTTGCACAAGGGACACAATACAAATTGTCTGTATTACCTTTCTGTTAGTAGGTTAGTGTAATCCTGTAGATTCTTGTACTTTGGAACATGACATGATTTGAGAGTCAAACAGGAAACTGTTTAATGCCTAGTAGCAAGAAGCTAAATCATCACTGATCTAAAAGTACCCCTACAGAAGCCTCGAGTCAAAGTAAAAAATGGAAGACATGCATCTCTCGCAGATCATGTAACTTCGTCACAAAATAGAAGCGTGCCTAGAAGACAAGCCTGTAAAATCATCACTGGTCTAAAAGTAGCCCTAGTCTGAAGAACACATGAGATGCAACCGCAAACATGACCTTGTATACTTGTCCTGGAGCCTTGAGTCCCTTCAAATTGAGTCACAGCTCTGACTTGGGACACTTTGCTTTGGATTTCCATCAAAGCTCGCGCTCGGGAAAGTGGCCAACTGGCCTTCGACTGGAATAAACTCATCTAAGTAATTGTTGGGAATACTGAATTTAAAAAGGTAGTGAAGATTATTCAATGCATCTGGAATTGTATTGGTGATATGTTTGTTGGAATCTACCACCTCCAGTTTTGTATGGTTAGAGTGTGATTGTGGAATCTCTCCAGTAGAGCCGAACATCAACATGAGAGTGCCTTCAACTCATCTCTGAAGGTACCAAACTTGTTAAGTTGTTTTTGTCACTGGGAATGTTCCGAGAGAGAGAGCATAGTATCAGAAGGATGGGCAGTTGTAAACAAGCAGCTGAAAGCCCTTTGGTTAATTGGGTCTAAAAGGATGTGCTTTCATCTGACAGTCAGCATTGTCATGTCCAACAAGCCTCTGTGAGGTTGTTGTTTGATAAATCTACATAGAATAGCAAGTTTAAGGTGTTGATCCAAATTGGAATTGACCCTCTTAGCTCATTCTTAAAGAACATTAACATCTCTAGATTCCTAAGCATTGGTATCCAAAGAGGCATTTTCCGGAACAATTGGCAATATATGCAAGAACCTTTAGATTGTCAAACAATTTTTCTGTATTGTTTAAAATAAATAAATCTGTGCATCAAGCTAACAGAAGACTCCTTTATTGTGAAAAATCTTTGTACTGTAGCTTATCCGGCAATAGGTGATTCTAACCCTAACAAATATATCGATCAGTATGTGAGTAATATGTGGTGATGTCCGGACACTATGGCCTTGTGACTGCTGTTTCATCGCCTGTGTCTCCGTTCACCGTGGCAGATTCAGGCAATCTGACTGTTACATCCACTGGCATTTCCTCATTTCTGAATGCTCCTGAAAAGCAAAGGTGATGAGTTTCCTACACCCCTTGGGGATCTGAAGTGCGTTCATAATACCTGTAGAATTGTTTCTGGCAAATTATAGTATTGTTAGGGACTTCAGATTATGCAATTTTTTCCCGCCGCAAAAACAGTTGAACAATCATTCTACTAAAAAATATACTCCCTCTTTAAGAAATATAAGATCGTTTGATCTTATAATTCTTTATGGAGGGAGTATTTACAAAATATAAAGTAAAGATAAAAGAGCATGCAGCTCATGCAATTCCTTTTCTAGGCCAGATATTGAAGTATTTGGTAGGAGGATTCACAAAAACGTTGAACACCAATTCTTGAGCTGCTCAACTTTCTAAGGTTTCATACATATGATAGCCAACTTGAGAAAATCTGTGAAAAGGAAGCTCCAGGAGTTGGAGTTCTGGTCTCGGCGAGGCTGCTGAGGAAAGGCAATGTGCGCCTCCAGCGGCCAGCAAGACGTAAACACAAGGTTATAGATGTTCATCGACCATATCAAGTTATTATCAAGCAAGAGCAACTTTAACTGGACGACCCAATTTGTCCAAGCGTATCCTTTTGAATCATTGCGGACAAAAACGGGACGACCCAATTTGTCCACGCGTATCCTTTTGAATCATTGCGGACAAAAACGGTGCCCAACTCGTCGACCCGAACTCAAATCATGTCCACATATTTGGACCGGATTTGCGTCCTCGCGGACACGAAACGGACGCGCACCACGTTCCTTCGTGTCCGCAATGGGTCCACTAGTCGACTGCTCAACCACCGCCCGTATTATATTAGATGCCCGCACCTACCTCGGGGTTCGTCTAGCCGTGGGCGGAAGGTCCGCGTTGCCATCCATTTTAATGAAAGCGTGCGGTGGGGCCAGCCTCATCCACTTCCAAACGCACGTCCGTATCTGGCCACACTTGCTCCCTCGTCGACGACCACAAATCCTAACTAGCCATGGGCTTCTTCAACGGGAAGGGGAAGGGGAAGGGAAAGTTTAGCGCCGGCGCGAGCTCTTCCCGCGGGCGCACGTCGCCGCCGGCGCCGTTGCAGCCTGGTAGACGCGGCTCGCCTTCGGCACGAGAACGGCTCTACATACCAGTCCACCAGGCGCGGTTGCACTGCCAGTACCGTCGACCGTTGCAATATCCAGACGTCAACCTGCCCCATGGTTGGCATCTGGATCCACAGTGAATCCTCATTTCGACATTGCCCCGATCGACGCAGACGCACGTGGAAGAGGTTCATTGGCGCTGCGAGGTCGTCACGTAGGAGCAGCGGGCGATGCGTGCCTACCCGCTAGACTCCCCCAACTGGGAGCGCTGGTTCGCGCTAGAGCACGAGGAGTGTCGTCGGGGCGTCCATGTCGACCAAGTCGTCCCTCCTCCGCCGCCCGAGGTTTTGCCGGAGGAGGAGTACGAAGAGGCGACGTACCAAGCCACCCTCGAGCTGGGCCTGCAGCACCCGCTGGAGGCCAGCCGGATCGAGGAGGATGCCTAGTGGGATGGACTAGAGCACGCCCTCGCATTGTCCGTTGCGTGGGACTCCGTCCATGCCCCGCTCATCGTGTCATCGCCTCCATCGCCGCCACCCTCCATCGAGCCCAAGGCGGAGTCGGAGCCCACACCGTCATGGAAGCACTCGCCGCCCCCACCCACTTGGTCACGGGAGGAGTACAAGTGGCCCGACGTCGCCCGCGAGTGGGTGAGCGCGTCGGCCCTCCACTATGACGCCAAGGAGGAGGCGAAGGGCCAGCTGCAGATGCGGTGGGAACAAGAGGAGGAGGCGCCGCACCTCGAGGAGGAGGAGCGCGCCCGGTTTACCGCACTGCCGCTGTCGCAGCAGACACCGGAGGAGGCTGCCTTGGCAGCCTACCAGGCGGTATTTGGGTGGGCTGAGCCACCTCCTGCCTTCATCGACCTCACCGGTAGCGATGAAGACGACAAGGGCATGGGGCAAGGTGGACGACTAGGGCAGCGTGTGGAAGCGGACTTAATTTTTCGTTTTAATTAATTTTTACTTATGTTTAAGTGGACTTTGGCCGGCGGTTGACCGGCCATTTACGTTTAATTATGCTTTTTATTGGGTTTGTATGTGGCCACGTGTTTATTTCTTTTATCTTCTTGACGCATGCAAATTTAGATATGACTCCGGTTAAACTCACATGTGACGCCCCCAATTTCGTCCGTACGCTAAACATACACGCAATGCGTACGACCAAGATTAGGGACTCACTGATTAATATCACAACACAACTCTAGACACAAATTAAAGTCATACAGCTTCATATTACAAGCCAGGGGCCTCGAGGGCTCGAATACAAAGCTCGACAAACACGAGTCAGCGGAAGCCAAAAAATATCTGAGTACAGACATAAGTTAAGCAAGTTTTGCCTTAAGAAGGCTAGCACAAACATAACAACGGATCGAAAGAGGCGAGGCCTCCTGCCTGGGAACCTCTTATCCTACTGCTGGCCGGGGGCCACCTCCACGTAGTAGTAGGCTCCTGCGGTGGTGCAGTAGTCGCCTCCGACGTACTCCAACTCCTGGGCTCCATCGTCTGAATGCAGAATCATATCGAGGGGGAAAGAGAAAGCAAAGCAGCGATGAGTACTCATCCAAAGTACTTGCAAGACCGACATCAGAACTATGCTACGTATGCATCATTATCAAGGGGTGGAGTTATATCTGGACTGACTGCAGAAAGCAAGAATAGGGGGAAGGCCTAGTACTATCGAAGACTAGCATCTTCAACATCTTGCAGCATGAGAAGTGAGTAGACTAGTAATACATATATAGTCATATTATTGTAGCAATTTTATTAAGTAACCACGCCCAAAGATTCTTCCTCGACTCCCTGCGAGGAAGCAATCCCAGGGCCACATTTCAATTAAAGTAAAGCACAATTATAGTTGTATAAGGTCAAGGACAACTCCAAGTCGTCCTGTTACCGTGGACACGACTATTCGAATAGATAAGTTCTTCCCTGCAGGGGTGCACCGCATTTCCAACACGCTTGATCACCTCCGGCCGGACACACTTTCCGGGCTAATGCTCGGCCTCGGGATCCCACCAAATCTTTCTCACCAAATCTTTCTCACATGGGTACCCTTAGGGCCGACCCGTCTCAGAACTGTCGGGAACTCAGGTCCACCTCAACAGGGTGGTACCGCATGTCCCTTTTGTCTCGTCATGTTAGTACAGTGCCAAGTCAATAGTAACTGTGTGGTTATAACATCAAGACGGGAACTAAGGAATCACCCTCAATGGTCCCCGCTCGATGTAACCGTCAAGGTGGACTTTAGAGGAATCACCCTCGAGGGTCCCACACTTGAGGGGTTGCATGACAGAGACATCATCGGGAATGGTGAAGGAGGAATCACCCCCGATAACCACGACCGACTAGCTGCACTACAGGGCTAACATCATGAGTACTTCGCGAGGTGCCACCTTCGATACTCGATAGTAGCACTACAGAGTCATACAATTTAGGGGAGTGCGATGATGTGAGTGACCTGGCTTGTCAGTCAGTTGATCGAGTCTTCGAGTCGTCAAGTCGTCGGGTCGTCGATGAAGAAGCAGGGGCAACCGGGACTAAGGGGTCACTGGGGGTTCTCTAACCAACCTATACTAAGCAGTCGGTATGATTGTAGGAATAGTAACAGTTCATCAAAAACAGGCTATGCATCAGAATAGGAGCTAACTAAAACAATAGCAAAAATCTAATGCAAGAATAAGAGGGAAATGAATAGGCGATATCAGAATGCTCAAGGGGGGGTTGCTTGCCTTGCCGCTCTGCGGCAAAAGGCTGGTCGTTAGGGGCATAGTCGTACTCGACAGCAGCATCAGCCTCGGGGTCTATCGGAGAGACGAGGGGGAAGAAACAATAAATATAAAGCACATAGATGCAACATGATGCATGACATGGCAATACGCAGGGCTAGCGGTGTCTATGGTTTATCTAAGTGCGATGGTTAATTTACGAATTTATTTGAAATTATTTCAATAATGCCATGCACTATTCACCTATCCGAAACAGGCAAAAAGTTGCATGTTCAGATAGCTAGAGGCCAGTGACAGATGAATGGATGTCATATTTGGATTAGTGGGATTTTTCTGATCAACTTTCATGTATAAATTATTTTCATCTGAGCTAGGGTTTTAAAAGATATGATTTTCTAAAGTTTTTATTAATTTCTGGAATTTAACAGATTATTATTAATTCGAAAAATACTTAATGACATCAGCATGACATCATCACTACATCAATAGTCAACTCTGGCTGACCAAAGTCAAACCTGACATGTGGGGGCCACATGTCATAGACTTGGGATTATTCTGGTGTTTTAATTTAAACTAAACATATTAATTAACAAGTGGGGCCTACATGTGAGTGACAGATTAGTGTAAACCTAATTATTTTAACTAATCTAATCTGTTAATTTAGACAGTTGATAGGGGGACCCACCTGTCATATTCACAGGTGACTGGGGTCCCACCAGTCAGTGACTGGTCTACCCAGTCAGCCCAGTTGACTAGGTCAACCCAGTCAATTAGGGTCAGGGGCCCCGTTGGCAGTGACCCAGGGGTGGACCCCAAGTGTGCCACGTCGGTGGCCGGCTCCGGAGCATCGCCGACGAGCTCCGGACGAGGCCGAAAACTCTAGCGAGCTCGGAAATGCCACCACAGTGGGCCATTTGGCGCGCGGCCGAACGCGTTCGAAAGCGGGAGGAGCCTCCGATCCATCCCAGGCGTCGGGGTGAGCAATGGCGAGCCGTAGCGAGTGCTACATCGCCGGCGGCGGAGGGGCTTTCGGGCGGCGATGGCAAATGACAAATGGGGGTGAAACTGACCTAGCTAGCGCGCGGTATCGATGCAAGGGACGCCGTAGAGCGCGCCTATAGCACGCACGGGCTGCCAGGGGCACGCACTGCGCGAGCACGTCAGCAATGGCGGACGGCATAGCTCGGCTACGGGGAAGACTAGCTACGGCGGCCTAATCGCAGGGGAAAGAGAAAGAGAGGGAGGCGGAGCTTACTGGACGCCTGCAGATGTGCTCAAGTGGGCTCGGGGGAGGCGTGGTGAAGCGAATCGACGACAGCAACTTCCCGGACCCGAGGAATAAGACGATGGCGTGGGGGTGCTCTAGGGGCTCCGGAGCTCGGGTTTGAGGTTGAGGAGGACGGGCTCGTCGTGGCGGGGCTCGTGCGCGTGACGGCGAGACGAGGGAGGCACGGTGGCCATGCTACCCGTCGACCATGGCGACGGTGGCGTTCGGGCGAGCGGGGGAGAGAGCGTGGGGAGGGAGTAGGTGAGATCTGGCCGGGGCTAGGGTTTTGGGGGAGGAAGAGAGCGGCCGTGGTGGCGGTCTTATCCCCTCCGCGACGGGGTTGGACGGCGACTGCGGCCGGTCGGCGCCCTGTAGCGACCGCTTTGGTCGCTACAGGGGAGGAAGACGACGGGGGAGGGAGCGGACTGGGCCGCACTGTAGCCGCTGGGCCCAAGTGCCCAGTAGCTTTCTTTCTTTTCCCTTTTTTTTGTTTTCTTTTTAGTTCCTGTTTCATTTATTTTTAGTCACCATTTGCTTTAGAAAAAATGTGGGACAGGGACTCAAAAATAGCAAGCATTATTTGGAATGGCCACATCTAGTTTAAGCAATTTTCAAAGCTGTTTGAATATTTAAATTTAAATTTAAATGCCCTTAGAAATACTTTTAGCTTCTGTTATTAATGGTGGGGACCACATCAAAATCTTGGTGATGTTGTTTTCCTTAACATTATTTTTTTTGGGATATTTTACAAGCATGCAACATTTTATCTTTTTATGTTTGAGGATATAAATTTGTCACTTGAAACTATAGCGCATTTGAATGGAATTTGGAATTGTACTTTGGAATTCCATCATGATCATGTTCCACTTAACAAAAATAATTAGTTGCTGATCATGTCATTACTGTAGCTTAATTACATCATCACTGTAGCACTGACACTAGGGTGTTACAACTCTCCCCTACTAACAAGAATTCTCGTCGTGAGAATTAAGAAGTAGAAGGAAAGAGCCCGAAGTATTCTGCACAAAGATGATCTTCGCGTTTCCAAGTGGCCTCATCTTCTGAATGATTTGCCCACTGCACTTTGAAGAACTTGGTAACCTTCTGATGAGTCCGATGTTCGGTTTCATCCAGAATGCGGACTGGTTGTTCTTCGTAAAAAAGGTCTTGTTGCAGTCAAGTATATCATGGTCCACTGCTCGGATAGGATCCTTGAAGCAGCGACGAAGCTGTGACAGATGGAACACATCGTGAACCTGAGAAAGGTTTGGCGGTAGTTCCAGTTGATATGCCACTTTTCCATGCCTTTTGAGAATCGTGAATGGACGAACATATCGAGGAGCTAGCTTGCCCTTGACCCTGAAACGGTGTGTACCTCTCATTGGCGTGACTCGAAGATAAGCCTTTTCGCCAGGTTGATAGACCATATCCTTGTGATGACGGTCATAATGACTCTTTTGACGAGACTGAGTAGCCTTTAGATTTGCATGAATAATGCGGACTTGATCTTCGACATGTTGGATAATATCCGGACCGATAAGTGTACGTTCCCCAGTTTCTGACCAATTCAGAGGAGTCCGACACCTATGTCCATATAATACTTCAAAAGGAGCCATCTTTAGACTAGCTTGGTAGCTATTGTTGTAGGAGAACTCATCATACGTTAGAGATTCCTCCCATTTCTTGCCAAAATAAATGACACAAGCTCTAAGCATGTCTTCGAGAATCTGATTGACTCTTTCAACTTGTCCCTGGGATTGAGGGTGAAAAGCGGTGCTGAAGGACAAATGAGTTCCCATAGCTTCCTGTAAACTTGCCCAAAATCTTGAAGTGAATAGACTGCCACGGTCCGAACTAATCACCAATGGAATACCATGGAGGGAAACAACTCTAGACATGTAAATGTCTGCTAGCTGACTAGCAGTAATAGTTTCCTTGACAGCGAGAAAATGTGCAACCTTGGACAACCGGTCAATGACGACAAGAATAGCATCATTACCCTTTTGTGACCTGGGAAACCCAGTGATGAAATCCATTTCAACATGATCCCATTTCCATTCAGGAATAGAAATAGGTTGCAGAGTTCCAGCAGGCTTCTGATGTTCTGCTTTGATACGACGACAAGTGTCGCATTCTGAAACATATCGAGCGATGTCTTGTTTCATATTTGACCACCAAAATCTTTGGCAGATGTCTCGGTACATCTTGGTACTACCCGGATGAATAGACAACAGAGTATCATGAGCTTCTTTCAGTATTCTATCAGTCATATTCAGGTTTTCCCTCTTTGTTGGAACGAACGTCCCTTGAAGTACACATCACCATCATCAGCAACGGTGAAACATGAGGGTTTACTTTCCGATAGATAGTATTTAATCCTTTCGACTTCACTGTCATAACCCTGCATTCTTTTGATACAACCCATAATATCTGGTTCAACAACCAGGTTACTCAAAGATCCCTAGTTAACAACACGAAGGTTCATCTTGCGGTTCTCCGGTGGAGGGGGAACGAGATAACCCTGAGGAACAATATGGAGGTTCAGCTTGCAGAATTCTTGTTGAAGAAGGGGGTGAACCTTGTGAACCTGGAGGTGGTTGCAGTAAGACTTTCGACTCAAAGCATCAGCCATTACATCAGCCTTGCCAGGTGTATAATAAATTCCCACGTTCTAATCGGCTATGCGCTCCATCCATCTCTGTTGACGGAGATTCAAATCTGTCTGAGTAAACAAATACTTCAGACTCTGGTGATCGGTGTAGATTTCGCATCGATTACCAACAAGGTATTGCCGCCACTCTTTCAAAGCATGAATTACTGCAACAAGTTCAAGGTCATGAACCGGATAGTTCTCTTCATGAGGACGCAATTGACGAGATGCATAAGCAACCACTTTGTGTTCTTGCATTAGGACACAACCTATTCCCTGACGTGAAGCGTCACCATAAATGACAAAGTCCTTACGGGTATCCGGAGGAGCAAGCACTGGAGCAGACGTCAATTTGTCCTTAAGTGCCTGGAATCTCTCCTGACATTTTCCTGTCCACTCATATTTAACACCTTTGTGAAGCAGATTGGTTAAGGGCTTTGCAATATTGGAGAAGTTCTCGACAAATCGACGACAATAGCTGGCGAGTCCGAGAAAACTTCTGACTTGCTTGACATTCTTTGGGGGAGTCCAGTCAAGAATAGCATGAACTCGTTCAGAGTTGACCGCAATACCATCCTTGGAGATCACATGACCAAGGTAGGTGACTTCATCCATCCAGAACTCACACTTGGAATACTTGGCATATAGCTGATGTTCCCGAAGTCTTTCCAGCACAAGACGAAGATGTTCAACATGCTCCTCTTTATTCTTGGAAAATACCAGAATATCATCCAGATAAACCACGACGAATTTGTCGAGGTAGTCCATGAAGATATAGTTCATTAAACGAGAGAAAGTTGCTGGCGCATTGGTTAGACCGAAGGACATGACGGTGTACTCGTATGAACCATAGCGAGTAACAAATGCGGTCTTCGAAATATCCTCTTCACGAACACGGATCTGATGGTAGCCCAACCTCAAGTCGAGCTTAGAGAAAATTGAGGCACCAACAAGTTGATCATACAAATCATTGATCCGAGGTAGCGGATATTTGTTCTGAATTGTAGCTTGGTTGATTGGTCGATAATCCTGGACCAGACGATTTGTCCCATCCTTCTTCTTAACAAAGAGAGAAGGTGCTCCCCAAGCAGAGGAACTTGGATGAATGAAACCTAGTCGTAGCGAATTGTCAATTTCTTGCCTAAGTTCAAGGAGTTCATGTGGTGGCATCTTATACGGATGCTTGGCTATAGGAGTGGTACTAGGTACCAAGTCGATGACAAAGTCGACAACTCTAGCAGGGGGAATCCCTGGGAGTTCTTCCGGGAAAACATCTTGGAAATCCCGAACAACTGGAATGTTTTCAATCCCCTCAAGAGGTGACTCATTTAAAGCATTCATGGCATATAGCCGGGCTTCAGCATCTCGAACAAGATGAGCATGGTAGCTGACTATCTTATTAGAAGGATGCAAGAGGTGGACAGTTTTGGTGGCACAAATGACTGAAGCAGTATGTGCTTTCAACCAATCCATTCCGAGAATGAGGTCAATCTTGGAAGGCTTCAATATGATGGGGGAAACATGGAATTCCAACCCTTCTATTTCGATGGGGATGTCATGACTAACCATGGAGGTCTAACATTGGCCAGCGGGGGTGTTCACCACTATTGGAGTGTTCATCTCCTCGTAATTAATGCCATGCATGGATGCAAAATCTTTAGACATAAAAGAATGCGATGCTCTTGTATCAAACAATACAGAAGCTGGTACTGAGTTGACGAGAAGGGTACCCATCACAGTAGCAGGCTGGTCTTGAGCTTCATTCAGATCAACATTGTTAACTTGAACACGTCCCTGAGCAGACCTAACATTGTTGTTGCGGGGCTGGTTGGAAGGCAGTGCAAACTGATTCTGATTCTGCCTGCATTCTCTAGCACGGTGTCCTGGACGACCACACTTGAAGCACAACCTATCCTCAGGTCGAGAAGGGGGAGCAGGAGCTCGTGGTGGCGGAGCTGGGAGCCTCGGCTGCCTACATGGTGGAGGCAGACGAGGTGCAGCATAGGACGGCCTTGGAGCAGGAGCAGGTGCATGGTACATGTTGTGGGGAATCCAGATCTTGCGCTTCTGACTTGCTGAACCCGAAGATGAGCCCACGTCACGGTTGCGCTTGCCGCTGTCCTTGTAGTCCTGCAGACCTGTTTCCACTATTATGGACTTGTTCACCAAGGTGGCGAAGTTGTCGAAGTCTTGAACAAGGAGTGTCAGTTTGATATCAGGGTGGAGGCCTTCATGGAACTTCTCCTGCCTACGAGCATCAGTTGCAACGTCTTCTTCAGCATAGCGAGATAAGTCCAGAAATTCCCGTTGATAAGCATCCACAGTCTTGTTGCCCTGGACGAGATTGTGGAATTCACGCTTCTTCTTGTCCATCATTCCCCGAGGAATATGGCGAGCACGGAATGCATCTTGGAACTCCGGCCAGGTGATGATAGTTCCTACAGGCTGTGAGCGCCTGTGACTGTCCCACCATTGAGCAGCGGGACCCTTCAGAAAGTACGAGGCATAGGTGACATAGCTAGCTTCTGGGGCGCCTGAAGATTCCAGCTCATAAGTGATGTCACGGAGCCAGTCCTCTGCGTTAAGTGGCCGAGTTGAGCTATGGTAGATCGCAGGGTTGAGGCGCATGAAGTCTTGCAGAGTCATTGGGGCTGGCTGTTGATTCATGTTCGGCCTTGGGAACTGGTCCATAAGCCCTTGCATAAGCTGACGATTTAGTTCAAACTGCTGCATCATACCAGCCATGTATTCAGGCGACGGTGGGTGGTCAGCCGCACCACGACCAGCTGGCCTAACCATTCTGTCGAAACAGTTAACAGTGGTATTTTAGCATTGGCTATTGTAAAGACAACGAGTTATTTATGAAGTAAATTTCTCAATGGAGAAAGTGCAATAGATATGACATAGTAGTTCGAATTCAACATACAGATCCATACATAGGTCTATTACAAACCATAAGTCTGTTACAACATAGACGATAGGTCCGGCATGAAATTAACCTAAGCAACTAGGCAGCATGCAGGCACGCAGTAGAGGGATACAACAACGGATATAGCGAAAAGCTAAATCAACGTCGAGGACAATGAAAGAACCCACGGAACTGCAGATGACCCTGAATGCTGAACCTGGTGGCAGGGTTCTGCATCCCGTGCAAACTCTGATGTATACGCTGCATACTGAGCGGGAGCGCAGGTCCACGTGCCGGAACATGACCTCGAACCTCAGGACACTCAAGACCTGGCGAAACACAGTCCGAGGCGGGTACAAGATGTTCTCCGGATGTATCCCCGCGGTGACTGCTCGCAACAAATGCGCCAAAGCCCGATAAAGATGATCACGGGTGGCGTACAACTCGACGTTAAGAGCCCTGACAGTGCGATCCAATGCCTCAATGTACTAAACCAGAACCTGTGGGTCGTAACGATGACTCACGTAGGGGGTGCAGACAGCAGTGTACGATCGGTCGTTGCGCTGTCCTGCGAAAGGGGTCAAGACCTCAGCGTCGGCGGCAGTATCAACTCCAGCAGGAACATACGGAATGTATCTGTATGCCATCTCCTCCAAACAAGAGTTCACTGCACGGAGTCGAACAATAGCAGCATAAGCAGCATCCTGTACGGCCATCTCGACAGTCACTCCAACGCCACGGAAGGTGTGCAACTCAGTGATGGAGAGGTCCTGTCGATCCCAGATAACCATCACAGCCTCATACTGTTCCTGGTTGAACTCGCGGTAATCCTCGTAAACAGTGTACTCGGGGTACCAGCGATATCCTAGCTTCTTCAAGAGGTCGACCAGGATGGCCGGGAACCCAGTCGTATCGTGCGCGTAGGTCAGAAGGACGATCTGTCTACCGGGACACATTTGTAACAGGAAGATTTAAGATGTCAAATGAAAGTGTGTGCATTATAACTTCAAAGGAATCAATTGTCGATGAAACAAATCTCCGATGGATGTGATCACGAGAACCTAGTTTTAGAGTTAGCAAATTCTTTAACCCGAAAGAGGAGAGAGATTAGAACCCAGAGTATAGACGAGGAATAAAAGATCCTAATACCACCCGATTGAGATGTGGGCCCGTAAGCCACACAACAATGTTAGTAAAAGTTTTTCAAGTACTAGACTCAGCTTCAGCCAAAGAGTTGGAAAGGGGGCTACCTACCGGCAGTTGGCTCTGATACCAACTTGTGACGCCCCCAATTTCGTCCGTACGCTAAACATACACGCAATGCGTACGACCAAGATTAGGGACTCACTGATCAATATCTACAACTCTAGACACAAATTAAAGTCATACAGCTTCATATTACAAGCCAGGGGCCTCGAGGGCTCGAATACAAAGCTCGACAAACACGAGTCAGCGGAAGCCAAAAAATATCTAAGTACAGACATAAGTTAACCAAGTTTTGCCTTAAGAAGGCTAGAACAAACATAACAATGGATCGAAAGAGGCGAGGCCTCCTGCCTGGGAACCTCCTATCCTACTGCTGGTCAGGGGCTGCCTCCACGTAGTAGTAGGCTCCTGCGGTGGTGCAGTAGTCGCCTCCGGCGTACTCCAACTCCTGGGCTCCATCGTCTGAACGCAGAATCGTATCGAGGGGGAAAGAGAAAGAAAATCAACGGTGAGTACTCATCCAAAGTACTCGCAAGACTGACATCAAAACTATGCTAAGTATGCATCATTATCAAGGGGTGGAGTTATATCTGGACTGACTGCAGAAAACAAGAATAGGGGGAAGGCCTAGTCCTATCGAAGACTAGCATCTTCAACATCTTGCAGCATGAGAAGAGAGTATACTGGTAATACATATATAGTCATATTATTGTAGCAATTTTATTAAGTAACCACGCCTAGAGATTCTTCCTCGACTCCCTGTGAGGAAGCAATCCCGGGGCCACATTTCAATTAAAGTAAAGCACAATTATAGTTGTATAAGGTCAAGGTACAACTCCAAGTCGTCCTGTTACCGTGGACACGTCTATTTGAATAGATAAGTTCTTCCCTGCAGGGGTGCACCGCATTTCCAACACGCTTGATCACCTCCGGCGGGACACACTTTCCGGGGTAATGCCCGGCCTCGGGATCCAAAACATCGTCGCCCCACCTAGACTCAATGAAGAGGCCAACCCACCGGTCTACTCCTAAGTGCACAGGTTCATGGGCCCACTTGCCCTTGCACTCCTGCACGGTGCGCACACGGCCGAAAACAGACCTAGCACCCCTTAACTTACAAGCGCGATGCGTTCCAGTCCAATCCGGCGCGCGCCCCTCCATTGCTGACGTCCGAAGAGCTTCGGTTGATACAACGACGCTGAGTACCCATAACTTCTCCCACGTGAAGGTTTAGTGCGTAAAAATGTCAACGACCAACTCGGATCAAATACCCAACCCATTAGCATTTTTATTAGTGCGGGGCAAGCTCAAACCATATTGCAGGCCATCGCCCCGCCAATAACACTCGGGTGCCTTACCGGCGCACCCCACCAAGTCTTCAGATGCCTTACGATGCGTCCCACCAAATCTTTCTCACACGGGTACCCTTGGGGCCGACCCGTCTCAGAACTGTCGGGAACTCAGGTCCACCTCAACAGGGTGGTATCGCCTGTCCCTTCAGTCCTGTCATGTTAGTATAGTGCCAAGTCAATAGTAACTGTGTGGTTATAACATCAAGACGGGAACTAAGGAATCACCTCAATGGTCCCCGCTCGATGTAACCATCAAGGTGGACTTTAGAGGAATCACCCTCGAGGGTCCCACACTTGAGGGGTTGCAAGACAGAGACATCGTTGGGAATGGTGAAGGAGGAATCACCCTTGATAACCACGACCGACTAGCTGCACTACAGGGCTAACATCATGAGTACTTCGCGAGGTGTCACCCTCGGTACTCGATAGTAGCACTACAGAGTCATACAATTTAGGGGAGTGCGGTGATGTGAGTGACCTGGCTTGTTAGTCAGTTGATCAAGTCTTCGAGTTGTCGAGTCGTCGGGTCATCGATGAAGAAGCAGGGGTAACTAGGACTAAGGGGTCACTAGGGGTTCTCTAACCAACCTATACTAAGCAGTTGGTATGATTGTAGGAATAGTAGCAGTTCATCAAAAACAGGCTTTGCATCAGAATATGAGCTAACTAAAACAGTAGCAAAATCTAATGCAAGAATAAGAGGGAAATGAGTAGACGATATCGGAATGCTCAAGGGGGGGGGGGTTGCTTGCCTTGCCGCTCTGCGACAAAAGGCTGGTCGTTAGGGGCATAGTCGTACTCGACAGCAGCGTCAGCCTCGGGGTCTACCGGAGAGAAGAGGGGGAAGAAACAATAAATATAAAGCACACAGATGCAACATGACGCATGACATGGCAATACGCAGGGCTAGCGGTGTCTACGGTTTATCTAAGTGCGATGGTTAATTTACGAATTTATTTGAATTTATTTCAATAATGCCATGCACTATTCACCTATCTGAAATAGGCAAAAAGTTGCATGTTCAGTTAGCTAGAGGCCCGTGACAGATGAATGGATATCATATTTGGATTAGTGGGATTTTTTTGATCAACTTTCATGTATAAATTATTTTCATCTGAGCTAGGGTTTAAAAGATATGATTTTCTAAAGTTTTTATTAATTTTTGGAATTTAACAGATTATTATTAATTCGAAAAATACTTAATGACGTCAGCATGACATCATCACTACATCAGTAGTCAACTCTGGCTGACCAGAGTCAAACCTGACATGTGGGGGCCACATGTCATAGACTTAGGGTTATTCTGGTGTTTTAATTTAAACTAAACATATTAATTAACAAGTGGGGCCTACATGTGAGTGACAAATTAGTGTAAACGTAAATATTTTAACTAATCTAATCTGCTAATTTAGACAGCTGACAGGGGGACCCACGTGTCATACTCATAGGTGACTGGGGTCCCACCAGTCAGTGACTGGTCAACCCAGTCAGCCCAGTTGACTAGGTCAACCCAGTCAACTTGGGCCAGGGGCCCCATTGGCAGTGACCCAGGGGTGGACCCCAGGTGTGCCATGTCGGTGGCCGGCACCGGAGCGTCGCCGGCGAGCGCCGGACGAGGCCGAAAACTCCAGCGAGCTCGTAAATGCCACCACAGTGGGCCATTTGGCGCGCGGCCGAACACGTTCGAAAGCAGGAGGAGCCACCGATCCATCCCAGGCGTCGGGGCGAGCAACAGCGGGCCGTAGCGAGTGCTACGTCGTCGGCGGCGGACGGGCTTTCGGGCGGCGATGGCAAATGACGAACGGGGGCGAAACCGACCTAGCTAGCGCGCGGTATCAACGCAGGGGATGCCCTAGAGCGCGCCTATAGCACGCACGGGCTGCCAAGGGCACGCACTTCTCGAGCACGTCGGCAATGGCGGACGGCAGAGCTCGGCTACGGGGAAAACTAGCTATGGCGGCCTAATCGCAAGGGAAAGAGAAAGAGAGGAAGGCGGAGCTCACTGGGCGCCTGCAGATGTGCTCAAGTGGGCTCGGGGGAGGCATGGTGAAGCGAATCGACGACGGCGACTTTCCAGACCCGAGGAAGAAGATGACGGCATGGGAGCGCTCTAGGGGCTCCGGAGCTCGGGTTTGAGGTCGAGGAGGACGGGCTCGTCGCGACGGGGCTCGTGCGCGCGACGGGGAGACGAGGGAGGCACAGTGGCCATGCTACCCATCGGCCATGACGACGGTGGCGTTCGGGCGAGCGGGGAAGAGAGCATGAGGAGGGAGTAGGTGAGATCTGCGCGGAGCTAGGGTTTCGGGGGAGGGAGAGAGAGCGGCCGTGGTGGTGGTCTTATCCCCTCCGCGACAGGGTTGGACGGCGAGTGCGGCCGGTCGGCGCCCTGTAGCGACCGCTCTGGTCGCTACAGGGGAGGAAGACGACGGGGGAGGGAGCGGGCTGGGCCGCACTGTAGCCGCTGGGCCTAAGTGCCCAGTAGCTTTCTTTCCTTTTCCTTTTTTTCTGTTTTCTTTTTAGTTCCTGTTTCATTTATTTTTAGTCACCATTTGCTTTAGAAAAAATGTGGGTCAGGGACTAAAAAATAGCAAGCATTATTTGGAATGGCCACATCTAGTTTAAGCAATTTTCAAAGCTGTTTGATTATTTAAATTTGAATTTAAATGCCCTTAGAAATATTTTTAGCTTCTGTTATTAATGGTGGGGACCACATCAGAATCTTGGTGATGTTGTTTTCCTTAACATTATTTATTTTGGAATATTTTACAAGCATGCAACATTTTATCTTTTATGTTTGAGGATATGAATTTGTCACTTGAAACTATAGAGCATTTGAATGGAATTTTGAATTGGACTTTGGAATTCCATCGTGATCATGTTCCACTTAACAAAAATAATTAGTTGCTGATCATGTCATTACTGTAGCATAATTACATCATCACTGTAGCACTCACACCAGGATGTTACAGCACCAGCCGACACAACTGAAAAAACAAACACGTTTGTTTGTCTAGCTGATCTAAACAGACAAAAAATGGACAAACTGCACGTTCGTTTCTGTCGCTGAGTTGTTCTAAACGTCCAAGTTAGAGAGGACGTGGAGAACCAACCTGTGGTTGGTTAGAGAGACTGTGGTATCCCCAGCACATCAGAGTTCAAATCCTACTGCTCGCATTTATTCTTGGATTTATTTCAGGATTTCCGGCGATGCGCATTCAGTGCGAGGACACGTTCCTATCGACGATGAGACGTCTATGGTGACTTCGTAAATTTTAAAATGATATGTCGACTCAGTCTCTCGGAGGTGCTCATAGGAATAGGGTATGCGCGTGCGTGTGTAGGGATGAGTATATGCGCGTATATATAAACGCTTGCGTCTGTACTGTTTTCTTAAAAAAAGTTACAGAGGACGAGACATGGAAACAAAGAAGATTCAGAAGGATGTAAAACGGCCGCATTGGGAAAATGGGAGCCTGTTATAGATGAAGCACGTGGAGATTGTAAGGACAAACATAATAATTAGGTTTGCAAAATCTTGGGTGTAAGAGCATCTATAACCTGACCTCTCAAATATGTCTTATACATCCGGGCGGGTTGTCCGGTCAAAGAAATTTGACCTAGACGGATCCTTTAAACGGGTCTCAAACGCCCGGACTGACCGACACCCCCATATCCAGCCCAAATATGGGGGCGCCGGGCATGCCCGGACGCGTCCGCCTGACAAGCACCCTGACCCCACCATGTCCCACAAAAACCCGCGTTCGGAGAAACCTTAGCTCACTCACTCTCGCTCCGTCTGCTCCTCTCCCCTCTCCGCCCGCTCCTCTCGCCCCGCTGACGAGCATGTCAAGCTCCGACAGCGCCTTCGGTGACTCCGATCTGGAGTACAAGCTGGCTCTCCGCATCGCCTTGGAGTGGTCCAAGGTGGAGACCAGAGGCAGCTTCGGATCTAGAGCGTCCTCGTAGCCGCCCGCTCCTCACCGGCGCATTTCGGACGCGGCGCTGGCTCGTCCCCGGCGACCGACGGCCATCCCAGTCCACGCCGACGGGGTGGGCTCCCTCCCGCCGTGCCCTCCCTCCGCCCGCCGCCGCTCCTCCTGTGGGACAGCGATGGGTGCTTGTGCCCGTCCCTTCGGCTCGGACGTGCATGCCGGAATCGGAGGCGCGCGCCGCCCGTTGCGAGAGGCAGCGGCGGAGGGAGAGGGAGGCCGCAAAGGCTCCGGATCTAGATGAGGACCAACTCCTCGCGTGGGTCTGCCGTCGGTCGCTCACGACGGCGGAGACGGACGCGAGGAGGCTCCGCTGCAAGAACGCCAAGGCTCTCTGCATCGCCATCGAGGAGTCCGAGCGGCTCGCGGCCGTTACGGCGTAGGAGCGGGCCAAGCTGGCCAAGCTCAAGCGTCGGCAGGACCGGACGGCGGAGCGGCTGAAGGGTCTCGTGATCGTCTCCGACTCCTCCGACAATGGCTCCTCCTCCTCGGACGACGACGACGACCAACCCCCCGCCGCCGACGGCTACAGCTGCGCCGGCGACCGCAAGGGGAAAGGTCTGGCCCGCAAGTACTAGTTAGATTAGTGTAGTTCTAAAATTACCCGTCGTATGTATGAACTTTTGTTGCAATGTGATGTTACGTGCGTTTAATCGACGTACTTTGATCCACGTTGCAGGGGTAATATGAAAATAAGGGTTCGGATATGAGGGGGACGGATGTGAACGAGCAAATTCAAAGCATGACCGATCAGTGCCCGCGGACGCATCCGGGCACGTCCGCGGGCCGGATTTGTCATATCTGGCTGTAGATGTTCTAACCGGCGCTGAGCATTCTGAAAACTGTGCCCAAATACTGTGTTCTGATAGTACTATAACAAGTTAATAACACACTGAAAACTATTCTTAAAGAAACAAAACCTGAGCGTTTCTGATGCTACAAATACCTTTCAAACTGTGCCCCAAAGGAACTATGCCCCCACCGCTGAAACTCTTTCAAATACCTTTTTCTGATGCTACAAAAACACACTGAAAACTCTGTCCTCGAAAACAGAAAAGCACCGCAAACTCGAGCCTTTGTACGGCTATATCTTTCTTGTTTGACTTACCTTGAAAGGAGAAAATTGGTCCGGAATGTGCACTAGCAGTACATTAAATTGCTTTGTGGCCTGGTGAAAAATACAATTGTCCAGTGGCTACGCGGCACCAGGAAAACAATGCAACAGCGAAAGGCAACGAGAGATGTCTGTGGCTTGAACTTGACGTTGGCGTTGGTGGTACTGTCGCTGTTCTCACCTTATCCAAATAGCGGTGGCGTGGCCGCCTGCGAAAGAAACACCCAGCCCATGTCTGTCCGGAGAGATTGAGTACGTCTGGTCAGCTAGCCGTGGACACCAAACCAAAGGAATCGCCGCTACGGCTACGCTGCCTGGCACCAGAGGATGGTCCTCCAACTTTGGATCTACCTGCATGCGTTGCTTCCCACTGTCAAATCAGATCTCGCCCCACACCATTCCTGTGGAGGGCATGCAACACGAATGATTTCACAGGTCACAGGTTGTTCACAGGGTGGCAGTACGTACATACGGTTTCTAGTCCATGAATTTGGAACAAAATTTTGCAGCATGCATGCATGCATTTTGTATCGTGGTTTGAGCATCATCCGTTGGAACTTGTTAGAGATACAATAGCGTTTCTTAATCTATCTTTATATCGTAGCGTGTTGTAACTTTCTTTCCTTTCCTGATTCTATCTCCTTCTCTCATGTAACCGTACGTATCCTGAGATCGTACGAGACTCTTGTAAAGCCTCGACAGGGCCATCTGCTTAATATAAATACACACCACGCGGCTCCTTACGAGGAGTAGGAACGCTTTCAAAGTTTACATGGTATACAGAGCCAATCTCTTTCCATCGATCTAGCCAAACTCGTCGACAGGAACAGAATCTATTGACAGAAGCAGAAATCATCGATAGAGACTTGTCCCAGAAACCTTCTTCCATCGACATGGCTTCCACTTCGAACACGGTCGTCCTCAACCTCGGTCCTCCTCCGGCCGAGAAGCTGGCAAAGGGGAATTATCTACTATGGAAAGCTCAAGTCACACCCGGCCTGCGAGGAGCACAGGTCACGGGGCTTCTAGATGGAACCGATGCAGCGCCCCCAACCATGGTGGAGCAGCAGCAGGCGGATAAGACCACGGTTGCGGTACCAAATCCGCTATATGCGCCGTGGCTGTCGAAGGATCAACAGGTTCTCAGCTACCTATAGAACTCACTCTCCAAGGAGATCCTTACACAAGTAATTGGTAAGGAAAACACCTTCGATCTATGGACTGCGATCACTACAATTTTTGCATCACAGTCTCAATCCAGAATCACGAATCTACGGATCGCTATCACCACCACGAAGAAGGGATCCATGTCTAGCTCTACCTACATCGCCAAGATGAAGAACCTCGAAGATGAACTTGCAGCAGCAGGCCGTCCTATCTCCGATCCCGAGATGGTGGACTACGTTCTTGCAGGCCTCGATCATGAGTATGACTCGGTTGTGGCGGCTATTGGCGTTGTCAAATCGACCATCACCATCGATGATCTCTTCGCCCAGATCTCCGCCTTTGACCAACGGGTGGAGATGCTTGGTGACAGCACGGATGGAGGCTTCAAGTCCTCTGCAAATACGGTATACAGGGGGCGTGGTCAGTACAAGAACAGAGGCCGTGGGCACGGCCATAGAGGGCGTGGCCGAGGAAGGTGTCCCCCTTCTCCTTCTGCCAACAATGGTGGAAGAGGCTATCGAGGTCGACCCCAACAGCAACATCAGCAACGTCAACAACCATCTAGGGATTACACTGAGTGCCAGATATGCTACAAGTTTCATGCATGAGATGCTCGTGCGTGTTGGGATCGCTATGAGGAAGATGACTATGAAGAGAAGGAGGCCAATGCTATCACCAACGGTGGCTATGGAATCGACACCAACTGGTATGCGGACATCGGAGCTACAAATCACATCATTGGTGAGCTGGACAAGTTGACGATCAGAGACAAGTACCATGGGCTGGATCAAGTTCACACCGCAAGCGGTTCTGGTATGAAAATTACTCATGTTGGTCATTCAATTGTTAAAACCCCCATGCATCTAAATCAAATCCTACATGTGCCCGAAACTTCAAAAAATCTTGTCTCAGTTCATAGGTTTACTCTTGATAATCGTGTTCTCATTGAATTCTACCCTCATTTCTTTTTGGTTAAGGACTTGCACACGAGGAGAATACTTCTTAGGGGAAAGTGCGTCGGAGGTCTTTATCCACTTATATCTTCGTCATCATCGCCGAATAAACAAGCTTTCGTCATCGTCAAGCCATCTTCAGCAAAGTGGCATAGTAGATTAGGTCATCCATCGTCAGTTATTGTTAAACTTGTTCTTAGAAAAAATAAGCTTCCCCATGATTATGAGTCTAGCATCGAGTCAGTTTGTGATCCATGTCAGCAAGCTAAAAGTCATCAGCTACCATATCCTATTTTCAATAGTATTTCTACTACACCGTTACAACTTGTTTTTTCAGATGTTTGGGGGCCAGCTCCTGTTTCAGTTGGTAGGCATGCATATTATGTAACCTTTATTGGTGACTATAGCAAATTTACTTGGATCTATCTTCTTAAGAAACGATCTGAAGTGTTTCAAGTTTTCAAGAACTTCCAAAATCTTGTTGAAAGAAAATTAAACACTAAAATCATTAGCATGCAAACTGACTGGGGTGGTGAATATCGGAAACTCAATTCCTTCTTTCAGCAACTTGGTGTTTCACACCATGTCTCATGTCCACATGCTCATCAACAGAATGGTTCTGCAGAGAGAAAACATCGACATGTTGTTGAAGTAGGGCTAGCCCTACTGGCAAATGCTTCCATGCCACTAAAATTTTGGGATGAAGCATTCTTGACTGCAACATACCTCATAAACTTGCTCCCTAGCAAAGTCATCAAATTTGATACTCCTATCACACGGCTTTTTGACGTTACTCCTGATTACAAATCACTTCGCATATTTGGTTGTGCATGTTGGCCAAACCTTAGACCATACAATACACACAAACTTGCCTTCCGTTCAAAGCAATGTGCTTTTCTTGTTTATAGCCCAATTGACAAAGGAGTCAAATGTCTAGATATTTCTACTGGTAGGGTCTACATATCTCGTGATGTTGTATTTGATGAGTCCGTCTTCCCCTTTGTGTCTCTTCATCCTAATGCCGGAGCCCTCCTAAGAAAAGAAATTCTTCTTCTTCCGTTTAATCTTTGGGATTTTGATCATGGGGACGACAATTGTACTGACCAAAATGAGGATTCTACTAGTTCTTGTGTTGCACCTATACCTGTGCAGGCTCATGAAGAAAACATAGTAGAAGACGGTGAAGAAAACGATGAAGGAAACGCGAAACATGCGGCTATATTTGATGTCCCAGAAGCAGACGAGATAGGCGCTGTACACGAGGAGTATCCCCCACCGCCAGGAACTCCCGTGCGTCAGGATCCCTTGGATCGCGCGAGGGAATCGGCGCGGGATCACAGGCCTGGCAGGAGCCGGTCTAGCCAGCGGTCAGCCGTCACGTCACCTGCGGTTGCATCGGAACCGCGTCCCACGCGCATGCAGGCGCCAGGGACGTTAGGCCGCCTGGGATCGCCTCGCTCCACGTGCATGCGGATCCCGACAACGTCAGGGGCTGGATCCTCTGTGAACATTAATTCAGAGACAATGGCCACACCTAGGGATGGCAATGGGGACAATCCCCTATGGGGATATCTAGAACATCCCCATCCCCATGTATTCCCCATCATCCCATCCCCGTCCCCATTTACATGACTGGGGATGAAATTTCCCCATACCCATGCCCCACTGGGAAACGGGGCCCCATTAGGATCCCCATCCCCATAAAGAAATGATCATATACATAATATGATAGAATATAACCAAGATATATGGTGTTGTCCTTGTTCTACTAATACCTATCTTGGTCGTAGTAACTTCTTGGTCATGGTAGTTGTTGAGGTGAGGATGTGAGGTAGGTTTAAGGTTTTCTTTAGTTTTTTGTTTTCACAGTTAAGTTTGTTTGTAAATATTTTAAGCTTGACCACAATGTCATAGTTAAAAAGCGGGTCCCCGATGGGTATTGGTCTGGGGAATAGGATCTCGTCCCCATCCCTGTTGTACCCTATGGGGAATAAATTAGTTCGGTAAAAACCCCATGGGGAAATTTTTCGCCCATCCCCACCCCCTAATAGATGAAATCCCCATGGGTTTGGCGGGTATGGGGCCCCATTGCCATCCCTAGCCACACCGCAGGCTACCATGTCCAACTCCGGATCGACTGTGGAAGGTGAATCTGGTGCTATGTCAGGATCATCTGTGGCTGAATCTGTACCGCCTCCTGTGTCACAAAATACACATCCTGCTCAACAAATGATCTCCCGTGTTTCAACTCAATGGCAAAAAGGTATAAGAAATCCAAAAATCCGAACTGATGGAACTGTACTGTATAGCATGTTGTGCATTGCAGGAGAACCAACAAAGTTAGAGGATGCACTCGGAGATCCGAGGTGGAAAAAATGCAATGGATGAAGAGTACTCCACACTTATAAGGAACAAGACTTGGCATCTTGTGCCTAAGCAAAGAGGTAAAAATATCATTGATTGTAAATGGGTTTACAAAATTTAAAAGAGGGCAGATGGATCGTTTGACAGGTATATGGCACGTCTTGTTGCAAAAGGTTTTAAGCAACGATATGGCTTAGATTATGAAGATACGTTCAGTCGTGTCGTTAAAGCTGCAACTATTAGGTTTGTACTGGCCATTGCTGTGTCCAGGGGGTGGAGCTTGAGGCAGCTAGATGTTTAGAATGCGTTTTTGCATGGTGTTCTGAAAGAGGAGGTTTACATGAGGCAACCACCTGGGTATGAAAATAAAAAGACACCCCGCTATGTTTGCAAGCTTGATAAAGCACTCTATGACTTGAAGCAAGCACCAAGAGCATGGTACTCAAGGTTGAGTTCTCAGTTGAGACAATTTGGTTTTATTGCATCCAAGGCTGATACATCACTTTTCATCTACAACAAGGCAAACATTGTTATATTTGTGTTGATATATGTTGATGACATTATTGTTGCAAGTTCTTCACAAGCTGCTACTAATGCTCTTCTGCATGATCTAAGTTCACAATTTGCTCTCAAGGATCTGGGTGATCTATACTTCTTCCTTGGCATTGAAGTTAAGAAGGTTCAAGATGGCATAGTACTGATTCAGGAAAAATATGCTACTGAACTTCTCACTCGCATGGGGATGAAGGAATGTAAGCCTTCACCCACACCGTTGTCTTCTTCAGAAAAACTTTCAGCGTTTGACGGTGAACCATTTAAGGAAGAAGAGAGCACAAAATACAAGAGTGCAGTAGGAGCTTTGCAGTATTTGACATTGACACGACCGGATATATCTTTCGCAGTTAACAAGGTTTGTCAGTATTTGCATGCACCTACTACTACATACTGGACTGCTGTCAAAAGAATCATAAGATACATAAAGCATACTACAAGTTTGGGTCTTCAGTTCAGACGCTCCAGTTCTACTCTTGTCAGTGCGTTTTCTGATGCTGACTGGGCTGGATGCAGTGATGACAGAAAGTCAATTGGAGGTTTTGCAATATTTTTTGGCTCTAATCTTATTTCTTGGAGTGCCAGAAAACAAGCCACAGTCTCGAGATCAAGTACAGAAGCTGAGTATAAGTCCCTTGCAAATGCCACTGCTGAGATTATCTGGATGGAATCCTTAATGACAGAATTGGGGATTAAGCAACAACGTATCTCTTGTCTTTGGTGTGATAATCTAGGAGCAATGTATCTTTCTGCCAACCTAGTATTTCATGCCAGAACTAAGCATATTGAAATTGATTTTCATTTTGTACGAGAAAGGGTTGCAACAAAGAAACTGGAAATCAGGTTCATCTCATCAAAGGATCAAGTTACAGATGGATTCACTAAAGCTCTTCCCGTCAAGGCATTTGAAGAGTTCAAAAATAATCTCAACTTAGGTTAGCTGAGATTAAGGGAGGGTGTTAGAGATACAATAGCGTTTCCTAATCTATCTATATATCGTAACGTGTTGTAACTCTCTTTCCTCTCCCGATTCTATCTCCTTTTCTCATGTAACCGTACGTATCCAGACTCTTTAAAGGCCATCTGTCTAATATAAATATACACCACGCGGCTCCTTACGAGGAGTAGGTACGCTTCCAAAGTTTACAGAACTAAAGGACGAACAAGAAAGTACATGAGCCCCTCGATTGTTCTCTCATGGTAATTTTGCGAGAAAAAGCGACGAGTTAATCTGCATTCCAACATCAAGTCAGTTCTTCTTTCCTATCATCGTTTCATTCGTGTTCCAGATGACTAACCCTATCAACAAATCAACCAAGAAGAACGATGAACATCAGAGAGAGAAAAAACAAGAACGACTAACATCACATCAACAGGAGACGGGATAGATCGATTGGGCTATTTGTCCCCGGCCGCCAGCGGCGTGGACGGAGTGCGAGTCCTCTCTTCGCCCTCCTGGCCGCCCTGGAGATCCTTGTTGACCGCGTGCACGGCGCGGCACAGCGCGTCGTGGCGGGAGGCGGCGGGGCCGAGGCCGGCGGCGGCCTCCTGGACGAGGCCCTCGGCTCGGTCGCAGGACTCGCTGAAGGCGTCGAGGCAGCGGTGGAGGTCCGTGAGCGCCGCCGTGCGGCCGGGCTCGCGGACGGCGGCGGCCGCGGCGTCGACCAGCGCGTCGTAGGCGGCCGCCATCGCGTCGACGGTGCTGTCTATGGCGCGCGGCCGGCGGTTAATGGTATCTGGTGGCGGGGCGCGCAAGGCTAGCGGTTACTTGCGTCGATCGAGATCGAGTGGTTTGTGTCGAGTCCTCTTAGCCTTTTGCATTTCATTGCCAGTATATACCTGGTCCATTCGTGGTTTATTGTATCCATTCGTATTTTAATCAAGCTTTAACATATGTAAAACTAATAAAATATAAATTATATGATATAAAAAAACATTATTAGATTCGTATTTGAAATAGGTTTTTCATACTCATCCCGTTCTACAATAAAGCACGAACGTGCTTTTCGAGATCTAAGTTTAACCATACATAGAAAGCGCGTGCACATTGCATTTTGGAACGGAGGGAATATTATACTACAAAAGAGCCCTTGCGTTGTAATGTAAGAGAAAATAACACACACTCCTAACGTAATAACCATGATTCAAGACCCTAATAGGTCCACGTCCTTTATTTTTACATGACATCATATTTGTGTTGCCGATGGTGACCTCACTGCTCACACAATGAAAATACGTCTGAACGTGGTCAGTCCTAAGACGTCTCTTCTGGCATGCGCGCATGCACACTCTCCATAGCATTGATGTTTTGTTTCCTCTCAGTTTAATTTTAATGGGTGTTTGTTTGCAATTCGTATCGCCACCGAAAAAAAGGACCGTGCACTATAGATTAAGTTTGCATAAAAAACAATACTTTACAAATATTTAACAACTAAAAATAACATCATATTTAGATTTTACAAATTTTTCTAATCAAATTTCATATATAACATATTAACATCGGTGTGACGGTTTAAAAGATATAGTTAATCTTGTATTAGATAAACTGCTGATTGATTAATCGAAAAGTCAAGGGGGTTTCTGCTAAAACAAAAAAAATGTTTCAGCTGACTTAAATATGAATGGCGGGTTGATTACCTGAAACTTGAGGGAGTTTTCTGGAAAAAATGCAAAAAAACGATTAGGCTATGACCTAAAGATGGTCTGCGGATTAATTACTGAAAAAGGCAGGAATTGTTATGCAAAAACACCAACAACATACCATCAGAAGCAATATGTGCTTTATTATTGGGTAGAGAATTTTGTGACATATTGTTAGTTAAATTTTTATGTCAAAATTTAGCCCAAAAGTAAAAGGGCACTATTAGACCCATATACTAATTAATACCGAACTTAACATTCTTGACAACCATATGATCCATATCTACATACTTAAGATAGTAATAACTAACACAATTTATGAAGTAGAGGGCCACCAGCTAGTGGCGGAGGACCGATAAATTTGAGGTGGGGCGGACTCTAAAGGATAAAAAACATATGATGCAAATCAAAGTAGTTCATACCTACGAAGCACCGATATGACGACACAGACTTGGTGATATAGAGATATGGGGTACATCAATTTATAGAAACAGCCATACGGCAATACATCAAGTATATATAAACTTTCCTCAGTCCTCGTGGTACTTGCGAAATAAATCATATACTAGTATTAGAAACTGAAATAGACACAACACATAAGCATGGAAACATCACTAGCCAATGATAGACTTTCGATATAAATACACAATCGAACCACTGGAAAATTCTACACCACAAATACAAACAAATTCAAGCAAGATTTGTGTAGAATATGGTAGTAAACTTTTGACAAGGTTTAAGAAAAAAAAGCATCTCTGCAATTTCGTAGGAAAAACAACAAGGACTTTATGGTCCGGCTGAGAGCAGTGATTGAGGAACGAAGTACTTTGCTCTGATCTAGGCGACGGGCAGCCGCGGTGACGAGGCGATTCCAGGCTGCAGCATGCTCATGCCCAGGTTCTCTAGGTGTTGGTCCGCCTGCCCGCCGCCGCTAGTCGCTAGGGTTCTGTGTGCGTCGGTGCGCGATTGCACCTGAGAGCTTGACCGAGCCACTTTTTTATTTAGTACAGACCGAGCCACTTCGGCTTAGCGAACGACAATGGCCAACGGCGTGTGTTCATAGTTTATGAACAACAACATATGTAAAAATAAGATTCTTTTACCAGCCTTTTGTTGATACAATTGGTCTTGTTCAATGTGTGCACCAGCGGTAGATTCCCCCCCGATCCCAAATCGAGCATTCAAATGTTCTACTGGGAGTGTATCAACAAATTTTATGACATGCTCCATGTCTTTCCAGTGAAATTTGGTATGACGAGTAACATATAGATTTTTAGCAATCCATCAAACATATCCTGCGTAAAAGGTTGAAAGTTAGTTTATTCGGAACATTGCAGAAGAATAGTGGACTTACATTGCTAATTAGGATTTGTCAAGGGCTAGGAACAGAGTGAGAAAAAGACATCCAATTGATTTCTTACATAGCTATGTTAGACAAAACAATTACTTAATGTTGCTAAGCAATATGTCAACATGCAGGAAGTTGAAAGAACCCTAACCTGGATTCAAATCTCGTTGGATGGTGCCCTTCTGGAAGTAAATATCCATGTTAAGACAAGGCTTTGGTGTACGTACTACTCCCTTCGTCTCATAATGTAAGACGTATTTTGACACTACATTATGGGACGGAGGGAGTATAATTTTACTATCAGGTTTAAGTTCATAAAACTGAGATAATTTTCTTCAAAGACACGTATCTAAATAGGGGTGACCAACTTTATCATTTTGTACTCGTACTTTTCTTTGTACATCCATGGTTCGTGGTCACATCAATAGAGTCATCAACTAAGTAAAGGCCAATATTTCCCTGTACACGTGTTCTTGCATAGCAGGGGATGTACCGTAGAAATGATAAGACCGTTACCTGTATTTAAATAACACAGAACAAGCAAATGTGAAAGAAACTAAGAGAACAAAGCAATACCTGAAATCAAAGTATAAAATACTATGTAGTTAAATAGATAATGTAACCTAGATGACACACAAATATGAGAGTAATTAAAAAAACAATACAAAGTTAATTTCCCTCATTTAGATTTTTTTTATCTTTGACGTCTATGCTCCATGTTGCCTCTCTTATCCAAATTTAGCAATGTATATATAGTACATGTTCATAATATTAGGCCATGCCAACCATGGTAGGGTGAGATTGAAGATACCCTTCGTCCCTGAAGTCGTCAGGTATGATAAGACAAAACTTGTTGTCCGTCTGGACGCCGCCGCCACACTTGGTTGATTTGTTCTTGCACTATGGACACTATGAATGAAAACCCTCAAATCAGCTACAAGAAAAAATAATCCACAACTATTTCCCCCGGGTGATTAACAGGGGCAGACGAACTATGACAGGAGATGCTGAAATATTTCACAAAATTAATTACCTGGTTATCCATTAGAAACCCCCCCGACCCAACCCCGTACAAAACCTCAATCGAGCAGCGTCCAGAAAGTCGGGGCTGATAGACGTCGGCGAGGGAAAAAACAAAATGCGATGGCAGCGGCAACCGACCGCGAGAGGCATCGTCAAGCACAAAGATTTGGGCGGACCAGGGTCGAGAACGAGCAGCTATACTGCAATTCAAGTGAGGATGAAGGAGGGAGAGAAGGCGAGTTTTTATTTTTATTTTTTGATGCATGCGTGAGGGTTTTCTATGCAAAAAACTGTCCGCATAAGAAACGGTTTATAAGCACAAACCATGTGTGATTAATATCGTTAATGTTACCACGATTGAGGCGAACTGGAATCCAAAATTCCTTCACCGTTAATTTAGTGCATCCACTAACTAAAATACCGACCACAGTAAATGGATGTGATGGGAGAGATGCGAATTGTCGTTCGATCGCGGCACATTCTATGGTGCGCATGCGTGATCCGTGTGGCTGGGGTTCTCCCCAATCAGAATGCAACACACAATAGGGTGAATGCACATGGTTCCAGGAGGCACACGGTTCCACAAAGTAACCGTGTGCCCAAACAAATCACAAAGTTTGAAGGGAAACCCATATTTTCTTAGTCGTTTCTCCTTGATTTTTTTCTACGGTAAACATGCCCCCTACAATGCATTGTCTTTGAATTTGACAATTTTTCGCGCTCGTTTACTACATTAAGGCTTTATGTGCATTTATAGGCAGTTACTACTTATAACTCAAGTTTGAAGATTTTGTACATGACAAGGTGCAAAAAATTGGTTTGAAAAATAATAATGTGGCATTGAATAACATTTCAGGTATTTTACTGTACAATAATGGAATTAAAAAAACATGTGTGGGAAGTTTATTGGACTTTTAACTCTAGAAAATGGGAATCACGCTTGAGGAACATGATATCTCGTGTGGTGTCTTGGCATGACCACAATATGATGTTGTAAATATTTGAGAAGGTTTGGCTATTGTTGTTATACACACTGTTCACATATTGAACCATCACCAAGGAAGTTTTGTGGTTTTGGGAGGGAAATCACCATGGTTTGAAGGAGAACCCATATTTCCTTAGTCGTGTCTTCTTGTATTTTTTTCTACGGTAAACATACCCCCCTACAATGCATCGTGTTTGAATTTGACATTGTTTTGAGCTCGTTTACTATATCAAGGCTTTTACGTGCATTTATAGGCATTTACTACTTATAATTCTAGTTCGATCATTCTCTACATAAAAAAAATGCAATGAATGATTCGAAAATCATTATTGTGGCATTGAGTAACGTTTCAGATATTTGGAAAATAATAGCAATTTAAAGGATATGCATGAGAAGAGTCAACCACAAATGCGTCACTTATTGGTTTTTTGAACTCTAAAAAATGGAAAGAATGCCCGAAAAATATGATACCTTGTGTGGTGCCTTGGAATTACCTAAATATGTTGCGGTAAATATTTGATAAGGTTCGGCTAATGTCGTTGTACACACTCTTCACATACCGAACCACCACCGAGGAAATTTCGTGGTTTGGGAGGGAAATCACCATGGTTTGAAGGGGAACTCATATTTCCTTAGTCATTTGTCCTTGATTTATTTCTATGGTAAACATACCCCCTACAATGCATCGTGTTTGAATTTGACATTTTAGGAGCTCGTTTACTATATTAAGGCTTTTATGTGTATTTATACTTATAATTCAAGTTTGAAAATTATTTACATGAAAAAGTGCAAAAAAAGTTCAAAATCATAATTGTGGCATTGATTAAATTTTCCGGTACCCTAAATGAAAATAATAGAAATTTTAAAGGATATGCGTGGGAGGAGTCAACCACAAATGCGTCGTTTATTGGTTTATAGGCATTTCCTACTTATAATTCAAGTTTGAACATTGTGTACATGAAAAATTGCAAACAATGGTTCAAAAAATCATAATTGTGGCATTGAATAACTTCCTAGGTATTTTATTGGAAAATAATAGAAATTTAATGGATATGCGTGGAAAGAGTCAACCACAATTGTGTCTTTATTGGTTATTCAACTCTAGAAATGGAAAGCACAAAACATGATAAATGTTATATGACATTAGTATGATGTGGTCAATATTTGAACATCATGCAAAGTATCATATACTATCTGATACCAGTTTTCCAAAATACAGTTTTAGTCCCAAAGGATTTCATACAATACATCGTTTGCCAAATGTTGGATGGCACGGAAGAGAGAGAAGGCTTGTATGCGATGCGAGCTTACTTTTAATGCCGAGCTGTGCATGGTAGCTTTGCCACTCCACAGCTATTTGCAGTGGCAGCCTCGTGGCCACTCAAGTGCCCTCACAACATGGACGTGCCTAGTTTGTCGACGAGACTACGCGTCTAGGCCATGGATCGGTGATGGGTAATGATTTCAATGACAGATCAGGTTCTCGACGACTGTACAAGTTCTATACGACCACACGGCTCTAGCAACATGCATGCTTGCAAGCTCAACTAGGGTGCGCCAGGGCAACATGCAAGCGTAGCCAGGCATGGACTATGACATCATATATATCGCTCCCGAGTGCTCTAGAAAACCACCAGAATGTACGGGTTTCTGACCAATCCGTCCTAGACCTATCTCCATGCGTTGAACATGCCACCGTGCCACACACTAACCGGTAAGGAAGCAATGGCAGGCCGCCGCGCCTAGTTCATCGCCGCCCTCGACCGCACACTAACTGGTAAGGAGGTGATGGCATCCCATTGATAACCCACAAGTATATGGGTTCACAATAGTCTTCAAGGGAAGTAATTTACCCAAATTTGTTGATTTGACACAAGGGGATCCAAAGAATATTTGTCGGTCTTAGCAGTTGAGTTGTCAATTGAGCCACACCAAATGATTCTCTATCACAAAGATTTAATAGCACGACAATATAGTAATAGGAACAGTAATAGTAACAACAACAATTTTGTAGCGATGGTAACCATACTAGCAACAATGTTAACTAAGCAAGATTCAGTATGTAAAAGCATAGGCCATGGATCGGCGATGGGTAATGATTTCGATGACATTCATCAGGTAACAGTTACACACTAGAGTGGCAATGAACTAGCTCTAATTCATCAATGTAATGTAGGCATGTATTTTTTATATAGTCATAAATGCTTATAATAAGAACTTGCATGACATCTTTTATCCTACCCTGTTGTGGCAGCGAGGTCCATAAGGAAACTAAGGGATATTAATACCCCCTTTTAATAGAGAACCGGAACAAAGCATAAACACATGGTGAATACATGAACTCCTCAAACCGCGGCAATCACTAAAAAGAATCCCAATTATTGTCACCTTGGGGTATGCGGATCATGACACATAATAGGTGCATACAACTTGCAATATAGGATGTACAACACTCTCATATTCATGAAAACATAGTAGCTTTAGATCTAAAATCATGGCACTCGGGCCCTAATGACAAGCATTAAGCACATCAAAGTCATAGCAACATCAATCTAAGAACATAGTGGATACTAGGGATTAAGCCCCGTAAAAATAACTCAATTACATGATCAATCTCATTGAACATCATGACCATCCATCAAGCCTACAAAGGAGTTACTCACTCCAGAAGGTGAGCATCATGGGGGTATTGATGAAGAAGGGTTGGTGATGATGACGACGATGAATCCCCCTCTCCGGAGCCCCAAACGGACTCCAGATCAGCCCTCCCGAGGAAGGATAGGAGCTAGCGGCGGCTCCGTCTCGTGAATCATGACAAAAACTTCTCTCTGAATTTCCTCTCCTGAAATAGGATTTTATAGGACTGGAATTAGAGTCTGCGAAGCCACCAGGTGGTCGCAACCCATGAGTGTGTGCCCCCTCGAGGGGGGGGGTGTTGGGGAACGTCGCATGGGAAACAAAATTTTTCCTACGCACACGCAAACCTATCCATGGTGATGAGCATCTATAAGAGGGGGAGTGGATCTACGTACCCTTGTAGATCGCTAAGCAGGAAGCGTTAAGAAACGCGGTTGGTGTAGTCGAACGTCTTCGCGATCCAAATCACCGAGTGTCCCGCGATCTAATCACGAACAGTCCCGCGATCTCGTCACGATCTGTCCCGCGATCCAATCACGAACGTCTCGTGTCCTTGATCACGATCCTTCCGATCTAGTACCGAACGGACGGCACCTCCGCGTTCAGCACACGTGCAGCTTGATGACGATCTCCACCGTCTTGATCCAGCAAGAGAAGGTGGAGAGGAGGAAGAGTTCGCCGGCAGCGTGACGACGCTCCGGCGATGGTGGTGGAGCAATTCCGGCAGGGCTTCGCCTAAGCACTCCAGAAATACGATCTAGAGGAGAAACTATGCACCGGTGGAACGGGTAGCACGTGGCCGGAAAAACTAGTGCAAACAGCCCCAAATCCACCAGTATATAAAGGAGGGAGGGAGGAGGGCTGGCTTGGTGCAAGGGACAAGCCAATTCGGCCGCAAGAGGGAGGGAGAGAAGGACTCTCCTTCTCCAATCCTAGTTGGACTAGGATTGCTCCCTATTGGCCCTTTTTCCACCTTTTCTTTAGGCCTTTTTTCCTCCTGGCGCCATGGGCCTTTTGTGGCTGTTCCACCAGCCCACTAAGGGCTGGTTATTAATCTCCCATAGCCCATGGACCCTCTAGGGCCGAAATACCCCTCCCGGAGGTCTCCCGGTACACTAGCGGCACTCCCGGTACACTACCGATGAGCCCGAAACTTTTCCGGCGACCAAACTGGGACTTCCTATATATGAATCCTTACATCCGGACCATTCCGGAGCTGCTCGTGATGTCCAGGATATCATCCGGGATTCCGAACAAACTTCGGTCACCACCATACATAACTCTATACTACCAAAACGTCACCAAACCTTAAGTGTGCAGACCCCGCGGGTTCGAGAACTATGTAGACATGACCGAGACACCTCTACGGTCAATAACCAATGGCGGGACCTGGATGTCCACATTGGTTCCTACATATTCTACGAAGATCTTTTATCGATCGAACCTCTATGTCAAGGATTCAGTTAATCCCGTATGATGTTCCCTTTGTTTCTTTGGTATGTTACTTGCCCGAGATTCGATCGTCGGTATCTCCATACCTAGTTCAATCTCGTTACCGGCAAGTCTCTTTACTCATTTCGTAATACAAGATCCCACAACTAAAAATTAGTCACATTGCTTGCAAGGCTCATTGTGATGTTGTATTACCGAGTGGGCCCTGAGATACCTCTCCGTCACACAGAGTAACAAATCCCAGTCTTGATCCATGTCAACTCAACAGACACCCTGGAAGACACCTGTAGAGCACCTTTATAGTCACCCAGTTACGTTGCGACGTTTGATACACACAAGGTACTCCTCCGATATCTGTGAGTTGCATGATCTCATGGTCATAGGAACATATACTTGACATGCAGAAAACAGTAGCAATAAACTAACACGATCATAAGCTACGTTTGTAGTTTGGGTCTTGTCCATCACATCATTATCCTAATGATGTGATCCCGTTATCATATGACATCTCATGTCCATGGCTAGGAAACCTTAACCATCTTTCAATCAACGAGCTAGTTCACTAGAGGTATACTAGGGACATTGTGTTTGTCTATGTATCCACACATGTATCCATGTTTCCAATTAATACAATTATAGAATGGATAATAAACGATTATCATGAACAAGGAAATACAATAATAAACACTTTACTTATTGCCTCTAGGGCATATTTCCAACAGTCTCCCACTTGCACTAGAGTCAATCATCTAGTTCACATCACTATGTGATTTACATTGTAATGAATCGTACACCCATGCAGTTCTGGTGTTGATCATGTTTAGCCCTTGGAAAAGGTTTAGTCAACAGGCCTGCAACATTCAGATCCATGTGCACTTTGCAAATATTTATGTCTTTCTCCAAGATGTAATCGCGGATGGAGTTGAAGCGTCGCTTTATGTGTCTGGTCCTCTTGTGAAACCTTGGTTCCTTGGACAGAGCAATGACACCAGTGTTGTCACAGAACAGGTTCATTGGATTCAGTGCACTGGGCACTACTCCAAGATCCGTCATGAACTGCTTCATCCAGACACCTTCCTTCGCCGCCTCCGAGGCTGCGATGTATTCTGCTTCGCACGTAGAATCAGCTACCAGGCTTTGCTTGGAACTGCACCAGCTTACCGCTCCCCCATTAAGAATAAATACGTATCCGGTTTGCGATTTAGAGTTGTCCGGATCAGTGTCAAAGCTTGCATCGACGTAACCCTTTACAACGAGCTCTTCATCACCTCCATAAATGAGAAACATTTCCTTAGTCCTTTTCAGGTACTTAAGGATATTCTTGACTGCTTGCCAGTGCTCCATTCCAGGATCACTTTGAAACCTTCCGGCCATACTTATGGCAAGGCTGACATCGGGTCTTGTGCACAGCATTGCATACATGATAGAGCCTATGGCTGAAGCATAGGGGATGACACTCATCTTTTCTCTATCTTCTGCAGTTACTGGGCATTGAGTCTTACTCAACTTCACACCTTGTAATACAGGCAAGAACCCCTTCTTGGACTGTTCCATTTTGAACTTCTTCAAAACTTTATCAAGGTATGTGCTTTGTGAAAGTGCTATTAAGCGTCTCGATCTATCTCTATAGACCTTAATGCCTAATATGAAAGCAACTTCTCCTAGGTCCTTCATTGAAAAACTCTTGTTCAAATATTCCTTCATGCTTTCCAACATTTCTATATTGTTTCCAATCAGCAATATGTCATCCACATATAATACTAGAAACGCTATAGAGCTGCCACTCACTTTCTTGTAAATACAAGCTTCTCCGTAAACTTGTATAAACTCAAACGCTTTGATCACCTCATCAAAGCACTTATTCCAACTCCGAGATGCTTGCACCAGTCCATAAATGGATCACTGGAGTTTGCAAACTTTGTCAGCATTCTCTGGATCGACAAAACCTTCGGGTTGCATCATATACAACTCTTCCTCAAGGAAACCATTGAGGAATGCTGTTTTTACATCCATCTGCCAAATTTCATAGTCGAAATAGGCAGCTATTGCTAACATGATTCTGACAGACTTAAGCATCGCTACGGGTGAGAAAGTCTCATCATAGTCAACTCCTTGAACTTCTGAAAAACCCTTTGCCACAAGTCAAGCTTTATAGACGGTGACATTGCCGTCCGCGTCTGTCTTCTTCTTAAAGATCCATTTGTTCTGAATGGCCTTTCGCCCTTCAGGTAATACTTCCAAAGTCCATACTTTGTTTTCATACACGGATCCCATCTCGGATTTCACGGCCTCTAACCATTTCTCGGAATCCGAGCCCATCACTACTCCTTCATAGCTCTTAGGTTCATTGTTGTCCAACAACATGACCTCCAAGACAGGGTTGCCGTACCACTCAGGGGTAGTACGCGGCCTTGTCGACCTACGAGGTTCAATAGCTACTTGATCCGAAGCTTCATGATCATCATCATTAACTTCCTCTTCTACCATCGTAGGTTCCCTAGAAACATCTTTCTGTGCTGCGCTACTTTCTGGTTGAAGTAAAGGTTCAATAACCTCATCAAGCTCTATTTTCCTCCCACTCAATTCTTTCGAGAGAAACTCTTTCTCAAGAAATGTTCCATTTCTAGCGACAAACACTTTGCCTTCGGATCTGAGATAGAAGGTATACTCGACTGTCTCTTTCGGGTATCCTATGAAGACGCATTTCTCCGCTTTGGGTTCCAGCTTTTCAGGCTGAAGCTTTTTGACATAAGCATCACATCCGCAAGCTTTAAGAAACAACAACTTTGGCTTCTTGCCAAACCACAGTTCATATGGCGTCGTCTCAACGGATTTTTATGGTGCCCTATTTAAAGTGAATGCAGCTGTCTCTAATGCATAACCCCAAAACGATAGTGGCAAATCAGCAAGAGACATCATAGAACGCACCATATCTAATAAGGTTCGATTACGACGTTCGGACACACCATTACGCTGTGGTGTTCCGGGCGGTGTCAGCTGCGAAACAATTCCACATTGTCTTAAGTGACTGCCAAACTCATAACTCAGATATTCACCTCCTCGATCAAATCATAGGAACTTAATCTTCTTGTTACGATGATTCTCAACTTCACTCTGAAATTGCTTGAACTTTTCAAACGTTTCAGACTTGTGTTTCATTAAGTAAATATACCCATATCTACTTAAGTAGTCAGTGAAGGTGAGAAAATAACGATATCACCACACGTTGTAACATTCATTGGACCGCACACATCAGTGTGTATGATTTCCAATAAGTCACTCGCCCGTTCCATTATTCCAGAGAACGACATTTTAGTCATCTTGCCCATGAGGCATGGTTCACATGTGTCACGTGATTCAAAATCAAGTGACTCCAAAAGTCCATCAGCATGGAGCTTCCTCATGCGTTTTACACCAATATGACCTAAACGGCAGTGCCACAAGAAAGTGGTACTATCATTATCAATTCTACATCTTTTGGCATCAATATTATGAACATGTGTGTCATCACTATCAAGATTCAATATGAATAAACCCCTAACATTGGGTGCATGACCATAAAAGATATTACTCATATAAATAGAACAACCTTTATTCTCTGATTTAAATGAGTAACCGTCTCGCAATAAACAAGATCCAGATATAATGTTCATTCTTAACACAGGCACTAAATAACAATTATTCAGGTTCATCACTAATCCCGATGGTAATCGAAGAGAGAGCGTGCCGACGGCGATCACATCAACCTTGGAACCATTTCCCACGCGCATCGTCACTTCGTCCTTTGCCAACCTTCGTTTATTCCGTAGTTCCTGCTTTGAGTTGCAAATGTGAGCAACCGAACCGGTATCAAATACCCAGGCACTACTACGAGAGCTAGTAAGGTACACATCAATAACATGTATATCATATATACCTTGTTTGTCGTTGGCCGCCTTCTTGTCAGCCAGGTACTTGGGGCAATTTCGCTTCTAGTGACCAGTTCCTTTGCAATGAAAGCACTCAGTTTCTGGCTTGGGTCCATGCTTGGGCTTCTTTGCAGGAGTAGCAACTGCTTTGCCATCCTTCTTGGTTTTACCCTTCTTGCCCTTGCCTTTGACTTTGCCATTTTTCTTGAAACTAGTGGTTTTATTGACCATCAACACTTGATGTTCTTTCTGGATTTCAGACTCAGCGACTTTTAACATCGCAAACAGCTCGGCGACTGACTTGTTCATCCCGTGCATGTTATAGTTCATCACAAAGCTCTTGTAACTAGGTGGCAGTGATTGAAGAACTCTATCAGTGATCGCCTCTGGCGGAAGGGCAATTCCCAACTCCGCTAGACGAGTTGAATACCCAGACATTCTGAGTATATGTTCACTGATAGACCCGTTCTCCTCCATCTTGCAAGCATAGAACTTATCGGAGGTTTCATACCTCTTGAACCGGGCGTTCTTCTGAAAGATAAACTTCAACTCCTGGAACATCTCATATGCTCCATGATGTTCAAAACGTCTTTGAAGTCCCAGTTCTAAGCCATACAATATTGCACACTGAACTATTGAGTAATCTCCAGTACGTGCCTCCCAAGCGTTCTTAACGTCTTCGGAGGTCATGTCTTTTGGTTGGTCACCAAGCAGTGCATCAAGGACATATGATTTCTAGGAAGCCGTGAGGATAATCCTCAGATTACGGGCCCAGTCAACAAAGTTACTTCCATCATTTTTCAGTTTAGCTTTCTCTAGGAACGCATTAAAATTCAGGGGTGCTACTGCGCGAGCCATTGATCTACAACATAAATAAGCAAAGTTCATTTAGACTATTGTTCAAGATAATGAGTTTAGTTAATCAAATTACTAAAGCTCCCACTCAAATTGACATCCCTCAGGTCATCTGAGTGTCACATGATCCAAGTCCACCAACTCAAGTCCGATCATCACGTGAGTTGAGGTGGCTTCAATGGTGAACATCATTATGTTGATCATATCTACTATATGACTCATGTTCGACCTTTAGGTCTCTTGTGTTCCGAGGCCATGTCTGTACATGCTAGGCTCGTAAAGTTTAACCCGAGTGTTCTGCGCGTGCAACACTGGCTTGCACCCGTTGTATGTGAACGCAGAGTCTATCACACCCGATCATCACGTGGTGTCTCAACACGACGAACTTTCGCAACGGTGCACACTTGGGGAGAACACGATTTTATCTTGAAATTTAAGTGAGGGATCACCTTATAATGCTACCACCGTACTAAGCATAACAAGGTGCATAAAAGGATTAACATCACATGCAATTCATAAGTGACATGATATGGCCATGAACTTGTGCTTTAGATCTCCATCTTGAAAGCACCGGAATGATCTTCATCGTCACTGGCACGACACCATGATCTCCATCAACGTGTCACCATCGAGGTTGTCACGCCCTTCATGATTCTACTAATGTTGCTACCATTTAGCGATAAAGTAAAGCATTACATAGCGCTTAATGATTGACACGCATGTCATACAATAATTAAAGACAACCCTATGGCTCCTGCCGATTGCCGTACTCATCGACATGCAAGTCATGAAGTTCTATACATCACATGATCATCTCATACATCACATATATCACATCATGTAATTGGCCATATCACATCACAACATACCCTGCAAAAATAAGTTAGACGTCCTCTAATTGTTGTTGCATGTTTTACGTGGCTGCTATGGATTTCTAGCAAGAACGATTCTCACCTACGCATTAACCACAACGGTGATACATAATTTGCTTTTCAACCTTCTCAAGGACCGCCTTTGTCGAATCCGATCCAACTAAAGTGAGAGAAACTGCCACCCGCAAGCCATCTAGGCAACAAGTTGCATCGAGGGAACCGGTCTCTCGTAAGCGTACGAGTAATGTTGGTCCGGGTCGCTTCATCTCACAATACCGCTGAACCAAAATCCGACCAAGGAAGGAAGCAATCTAAGCATCAACGCCCACAAACCTTTTGTGTTCTACTCGAGATCTCATCGAACCATCAACCTAGCTTTGATACCACTGTTGGGGAACGTCACATGGGAAACAAAAATTTTCCTACGCACACGCAAACCTATCAGTGGTGATGAGCATCTACGAGAGGGGGAGTGGATCTACGTACCATTGTAGATCGCTAAGCGGGAAGCGTTAAGAAACGCGATTGGTGTAGTCGCACGTCTTCGCGATCCAAATCGCCGAGCGTCCCGCGATCTAATCACGAACAGTCCCACGATCTCGTCACGATCCGTCCCATGATCCAATCACGAACGTCCCGTGTCCTTGATCATGATCCTTCCGATCTAGTACCGAACGGACGACACCTCCGTGTTCAGCACACGTGCAGCTTGATGACGATCTCCACCGTCTTGATCCAGCAAGAGGAGGTGGAGAGGTGGAAGAGTTCACCGGCAGCGTGACGGCGCTCTGGCGATGGTGGTGGAACAATTCCGGCAGGGCTTCGCCTAAGCACTCCAGAAATACGATCTAGAGGAGAAACTATGCACCGGTGGAACGGGTAGCACGTGGCCGGAAAAACTAGTGCAAACAGCCCCAAATCCACCAGTATATAAAGGAGGATGGGAGGAGGGCTGGCTTGGTGCAAGGGCCAAGCCAATTCAGCCGCAAGAGGGAGGGAGAGAAGGGCTCTCCTTCTCCAATCCTAGTTGGACTAGGATTGCTCCCTATTGGCCCTTTTTCCACCTTTTCTTTAGGCCTTTTTTCCTCCTGGCGCCATGGGACTTTTGTGGCTGTTCCACGAGCCCACTAAGGGCTGGTTATTAATCTCCCACATCCCATGGACCCTCTAGGGTCGAAATACCCCTCCCGGAGGTCTCCCGGTACACTACCGGCACTCCGGGTACACTACCGATGAGCCTGAAACTTTTCCGGCGACCAAACTGGGACTTCCTATATATGAATCTTTACCTCCGGACCATTCCGGAGCTCCTCGTGACGTCCAGGATATCATCCGGGACTCCGAACAAACTTTGGTCACCACCATACATAACTCTATACTACCGAAACGTCACCAAACCTTAAGTGTGCAGACCCTGCGGGTTCGAGAACTATGTAGACATGACCGAGACACCTCTACGGTCAATAACCAATGGCGGGACCTGGATGTCCATATTGGTTCCTACATATTCTATGAAGATCTTTTATCGGTCGAACCTCTATGTCAAGGATTCAGTTAATCCCGTATGATGTTCCCTTTGTTTCTTCAGTATGTTACTTGCCCGAGATTCGATCGTCGGTATCTCCATACCTAGTTCAATCTTGTTACCGACAAGTCTCTTTACTCATTCCGTAATACAAGATCCCGCAACTAACAATTAGTCACATTGCTTGCAAGTCTCATTGTGATGTTGTATTAACGAGTGGGCCCTGAGATACCTCTCCGTCACACGGAGTAACAAATCCCAGTCTCGATCCATGTCAACTCAACAGACACCCTCGAAGACACCTGTAGAGCACCTTTATAGTCACCCAGTTATGTTGCGACGTTTGATACACACAAGGTACTCCTCCGATATCTGTGAGTTGCATGATCTCATGGTCATAGGAACATATACTTGACATGCAGAAAGCAGTAGCAATAAACTGACACGATCATAAGCTACGTTTGTAGTTTGGGTCTTGTCCATCACATCATTCTCCTAATGATGTGATCCCGTTATCAAATGACATCTCATGTCCATGGCTAGGAAACCTTAACCATCTTTCAATCAACGAGCTAGTTCACTAGAGGTATACTAGGGACATTGTGTTTGTCTATGTATCCACACATGTATCCATGTTTCCAATTAATACAATTATAGCATGGATAATTAACGATTATCATGAACAAGGAAATTCAATAATAAACACTTTACTTATTGCCTCTAGGGCATATTTCCAACAGGGGGGTGGCCGCGCCCTGTTGGCTTGTGAGCCATAGGTGGCCTCCCTTAGATGGATCTTGGCTCTAATATTTTTATATATTACAGAAAAATTCTCTAAAAAATTTCGTCCCGTTCGGAGAACTTTGATTTTTGCACAAAAATAACACTATAGTGATGACGATAATGATTATTTTCATAATGATGCTCCACCAGATAATGATAAGGAAAATGATAATGATGTAGAAATAGAACCTGCTGTTGATCTTGATAACCCACCTCCTTAGAATAAATGTTATGATAAGAGAGACCTTGTTGCTAGAAAACATGGTAAAGAAAGAGAACAATGGGTCCAGAAACCTATGCCTTTCCCTCATAAGCTTTCTAAGAGTAAGGATGCGGAGTATTTTTAGCGTTTTTTTGAATTGATTAGACTTGTATCTTGAATGATATCTTGAAAAGGCCTTAGTATGCTAAATACATGAAAGATATTATCACTAATAAAAGAAAGATAGCTGAAACCAAGATTTCCACCATGCTTGCTAATTATTCTTTTGACGGTGGAGTGCCGAAGAAGTGGGAGATCCTAGTATACAAACAATACCTTGCTCCATTAAATTAAGTTATGGTAAAATAACTTTATGTGATCCAGGAGCCGATGTTAGTTGATAAGCCACAAGTATATGGGATCATAACAGTCTTTGAGGGAAGTATTTTACCCAAATTTTTTGATTCGACACAAGGGTATCCGAAGAATATTTTTTGGTCTTGGTAGTTGAGTTGTCAATTCAACTATACCTAGGATATCTCTGTGTAGCAAAAGTTTAGTAGCAGGGCAAAAAAGTAGTAGTAACAATAGGAGTGATAGCAACAATTTTTTAGTGATTGTAACAGTAGTAGCAGCAGTAGTAACTTAGAAAGATTTAGTATATGGAAAGCGTAGGCACGTGGAGGGATGATGGATCATGATTTAGATAACATTAATCATGTAATAGTTACATACTAGTGCGACATAGAACTAGCTCCAATTCATCAATATAATGTAGGCATGTAGTCCGTATATAGTCATACATTCTTATAATAAGAACTTGCTTGACATATTTTTTCCTACCCTCTCGTGGCAGCGGGTCCCATAAGGAAATCTAAGGGATGTTAAGGAATCCTTTTAATAGAAATCCGGAACAAAGCATTAACACATGGTGAATACATAAACTCCTCAAACTATGGCAATCAACAAAAGGAATCCCAATTATTGTCACCTTGGGGTATGCGGATCATGACACGTGATAGGTGCATACAACTTGCAAGATAGGATCTAAAACCCTATTATATTCATGAAAACATAATAGGTTCATATATGAATCTAGCACTCGGGCCCTAGTGATAATCATTAAGCACAACATACTCATAGCAACATCAATTTCACAACACATTGGATAATATGGATCAAGTCCTATCAAAATAAGTAGATTACACGATCAATCGCATTCAATCACATCATCGTCTAGCAAACCCACAAAAGAATTACTCACTCCCTGTGGTGAGTATCATGAGGGTGTTGACGAAGAAGGGTAGGTGATGACAATGACGAGGAACCCCCCTCTCCGGAACCCCGAACGGACTCCATATCAGCCCTCCCGAGGAAGAACAGGAGATGACGACAACTCCGTCTCGTGAAACGTGATGCAAACTTCTCTATTATTTTTTCTCTGGAAATAGGAATTTATAGGACCGGAATTAGGGTCGGAGGAGCCATGAGGTGGACCCAAGGCATCAGGGAGCGCCCTATTGGCCTGGCACCAATAGGTGGCCCCCTCTGGTAGGTCTTTGCTCCATTATTTTTTATATAGTCCAGAAAAATCCACAAAAAGTTTCTCCTCTTCCGAGAACTTCTATTTAGGCAAAAAACAACACCATAGCAGTTCTATTGAAAACAGTGTCAGTCCAGGTTAGTTTCATTGAAATCATGCAAATCAGAGTCCAAAACAAGAGCAAAAGTGTTTGGAAAAGTAGATACGTTCGAAAGATATCAACTCCACCAAGGTTCACTCATTGCTTGTCCTCAAGCAATTCAGTTGATAAACTGAAAGTGATGAAGAAAACATTTACAAACTGTTTTCTTCTCGTTGCCACATATATGCTTAGCTAGTGTTCAGGTTTTCAACATAAATCAAAAATAACCATATCAATGATAACACTTACCTATTATATTCACCTAGCGATAACAACATAACCAACTAGAAGGAAATAATTAAATATCTCACATGCCAACAATTTTTCAAAACAATAATGATATAATATGATGATATGGTATCTTGCTAGCCCTTTCCGAGACTACTAAACACAAATGCAGAGCACCTCTGAGGTCCAAGAAGCGAGTAAACATTGTAATTTACGGTAGAACATATCCAGTCATGCTCAAATCCAACATTAACTAGACTCAATGCATAAAAATGACAATAATGCTCTCTGTTCCGATGCTTTAGCGAGAAGATGATGACTCAAGAATAAAAGCAAAATAACATAAAAGTAAATAGAAATGCCCTTCGCAGAGGGAAGCATTTATTTGTAGAGGTGCTAGCGCTCCTGGTTTAAAAGTGAGATGAAATTGTAATTTTGGGTGGTGTGCTTTTCCTATCAATGTCACGACCGAGTTCTCAATATCATCCATTCTAAACACATTATGGTGGTTCCCAAGTGGTAATATGAAGTTTAGACCCATCCATCGTACATACACAAGCCATGGCTGACCGAATCCACGGGTGCCCTCCAACATGTCAGTTGTCCCGAGAGATTTTGTTTAATTTATTTTTGATTATGCAGGATTGTGCATCCCTGATACTTGTGATCCGCGTTAGGTTTTCCATGATGAGGAACGGGTTATCGCATCACAATGTGGGAAAGAATTTCCCTTAGTTATGAAACCAAGGTTTATCGAACCAATAGGAATACCAATCCTCATCCGTCTTTAGCGGCCGCACACAAAAAGAACAAACAACTTGCACCCAACACCGACAAGAGGGTTGTCAATCCCCTTGATCTCGTTATTTGCAAGCAAGTGAGTTGTGTAGATAATTGTAGATAATTTAAATTTCAAAATAAAATAAAAGCAAATAAATAACAACAAGGTAGTAATAACGTTTGTGAATATATAAGTGAATAGACCCGAGGGCCGTAGAGTTCTCTAGTGACATCTCTCATAGAAATAGCAGATGGTGGGTAAACAAATTACTGTTGGGCAATTGATAGAAAAGTGAATAGTTATGCGATTTTCCTAGCAATGATCATGTGCATATAGGCATCACGTCCATAAGCAAATAGGCTGACTCCTGCCTACACCTATCACTATTACTCCACTCATCGACCGCTATCCAACATGCATCTAGAGTATTAAGTAAAACAAAGTAATGTTTGAAGAACAATGGGATGATGTACACAAAGTAAACTCAATCAATATTAATAAACCCCATTGTTTTATCCTTAGTAGCAGCAACAAAAAGACGTATCTTGTCCCCTAGTTTGTCACTGGGATATAGAAATTCGTCAGGTTGAACCTACCACAACGCACGACTCCTACCAAAGAAATACCAATCTAGTTGGCCAAAGTATCTCAATTGATTGGACAGCATTACAAAGCTATAATGATCACAAAAATAATAATATTAGTATTCAGGTTTGAATCACATACTTTTCATGAATAATCTGAACATAAACTCACAATTCATTAGATCCCAACAAACACACCATACAAAGGGATTACATCGGATAGATCAAGGCAAAGATGCGATGAACATTGTATTGAAGATCAAGATCAAGATCAACATTAATATCAAGAGAGAGATAGAGAGATAGAGGGAGAGAGAGAGATTTCCATCTAAGTACTACCTACGGACCCGTAGGTCTGTGGTGAACTACTCACACATCATGGTTAGGGCAGCAAGGTTGATGAAGAGGCCCTTCGTGATCGATCTCCCCTCCGGCAGGGTGCCGAAAAGGAGGTGTAGATGGGTTCCCGTTGGAACAGAGACTTGCGGCGGTGGAAAAAGTATTTCGGGAGCTCCCCTAGGTTTTTCAGGATATTAGAGAATTTATAGGCGAGAGAAGGGCATCGAGAGATGCCCAAGGGAGGCACAAGCCATCAGGGCACGCCCCTAGAGGGGTGCGCCCTGTTGTCTTGTGGGGCCCTCGTGCGGGATACCTGCCTCCTTTCGAAAGCTTCCAGGTCTTCTTTTGGTCCAAAAATCATCAAAAAGTTTTGTGGCAATTGGACTTCGTTTGGTAGTGTAAACCTGAAAAGTCAAAAACATGCATAAAACAACAACTAGCACTAGGCACTGGGTCAATAGGTTAGTGCTCAAAAATATTATAAATTGGTAAACAAATGCACCAAAAGTATGCTACATGGATAATATATCAACATGGAACAATGAGTAGGTAAATGCTAAAAACAAATTTTTTGATTTGACATGCTACCCATTATGTAATCTTTTGTATGTATGCTCATTAAGAAATGATGAATTAACAAACAACAACATAGTAATATTTATAAGTATAAGAAAAAAAATCATTAACTTTGAAAGTTTACGATCCTAAAAGTATGGTTACCCCCATTCATCTTATTATATTAACAAGGCATGACTCCGTTTTCACCACATCAATACAAATGTTAAGCACCATGGTGTCCAAGTTCAGGAATTGGATCATACTTTTTCAATATGCATCAACTTTTTATTCTTCATGCAATACATGAGTGTGAACCATCGGACATTGCATATAGGTGGAATAGAATATGATGGTAGATATCAAAGGGGTAAAAAGTGGAGAAGATAGTCTCACATCATTTAGGCATACGAACGAGCTAGGGAGATGCTCATCGATAGATGTCAATGCAAGGAGTAGGGATTGCCATGCAAATGATGCACTGCATCTATAAGTGTATGAAATCTCAACTGAAGCTAAGTGGGGTGTGCATCCAACTTGCTTGCTCATGAAGACCTCGGGCATTTGTGGAAGCCCGTCATCGGAATATACAAGCCAACTTTATTATGAAAAGGTAATTCCCAATAGAATATGGAAGTGAAAAAATAGGACACTCTCTATATGAAGAACATAGTGACACTTTGAGGCACAAGTGTGGTAAAGGATAGTAGCAAAGTCCCTTCTCTATTTTCTTCGCATTTTTCTTGGTGGGCTTTTTTTGCCTCCCCCATTCATATTTTTATATGGTGGGCTCATTTGGCCTCCCCCATTTTTATTTTATTTTCCATCCAGAGTCTCATCCCGACTTGTGACACATATCAAAAATATGATGAATGGTGGCTTTGCCACAAATACTATGTTAGCACTATATGATCATGCAAAGCAATATGGTGATGAATGAACTAGTCATGTGAGGCGACGATGGAATTTGCATGGCAATATATCTAGGAATGGCTATGGAAATGCCATAATAGGTAGGTATGGTGGCTATTTTGAGGAAGATATAATGAGGCTTATGGTCAACATAGCGTATCATGTCATGGGGTTTGGATGTAGCGACGAAAGTTGCACCGATCCTCAAGGTAAGAATGGGCTATACACTGTACCGAAGAGGCTAGATATTATGAGAAGGTGAGGATGCATATGTCCATGCTGTCACATTAGTCATAAAGAACTCATATACTTATTGCAAAGTTTTATTAGTTTTATCACAAACCAAAGTACTACTCACATGCCCCGAGGGAGGAGGTTGGTAGGAGTTAACAATAACGCGCCCCCGACTCGAAACAACACTAGGATTTCAATAAGGAATAGAAATGCTCACAGACCATCACCATGCCTCTTTAATTTTTAGATGAATAACAAGCTACCAACTCTTAATATTGACACTTCTATGAATCAATAATTGTGGACTCACACCTTTTTCATATTACCACATTAATGTCATTAACATAAAATTTCTCTATATGTGCTACATGATGGTTTTGATTATCACTCATTGAATACCTATTATTTTGGACTAGTCTTATGACCCATGCAAATTACCATCATTATTCATTCAGATCTCAAATAAATATAAGTGAATAACAAGGGCATAAAAATTCCTATAAAATCTACATGCCACCGTGCTCAAAAATATATAAGTGAAGTACTAGAGCAACTGCCAAGCTCAAAAGATATAAGTGAAGCACATATAGTATTCTACCAAATTATGATGAAGGTGTGTCTCTCGAAAATAGGTGTGCCTATAAAATGATGATTGTGACAAACTAAAAGTAAAGGCAAACAAAAGCAAACGACGCTCCAAGAAAAACATATATCATGTGATGAATAAAAGTGTAGCTCCAAGTGACATACTGATGGATTGAGACGAAAGAGGGGATGCCTTCCGGGGCATCCCCAAGCTTAGACGCTTGAGTCTTCCTTAGAATATCTCTTTGGGTGACTTGTGCATCCCAAATATTAGGCTCTTGCTACTCCTTATTGTTGGAAATATGCCCTAGAGGCAGTAATAAAATGGTTATTATTGTATTTCCTTGTTCATGATAATTGTCTATTGTTCATGCTATAATTGTGTTAACCGGAAACCGTAATACATGTGTGAATACATAGACCACAACATGTCCCTAGTGAGCCTCTAGTTGGCTAGCTCGTTGATCAATAGATGGTCACGGTTTCATGATCATGGACATTGGATGTCGTTGATAACGGGATCACATCATTAGGAGAATGATGTGATGGACACCGCCCAATCCTAAGCATAGCATAAGACCGTGTAGTTCGTCTGCTAAATCTTTTCTAATGTCAAGTATCGTTTCCTTAGACCATGAGATTGTGCAACTCCCGAATACCATAGGAATGCTTTGGGTGTGCCAAACGTCACAACATAACTGGGTGGCTATAAAGGTGCACTACGGGTATCTTCGAAAGTGTCTGTTCGGTTGGCACGAATCGAGACTGGGATTTGTCACTCCGTGTGACGGAGAGGTATCTCTGGGCCCACTCGGTAAGACATCATCATAATGAGATCAATGTGACTAAGGAGTTAGCCACGGGATGATGTGTTAGGAACGAGTAAAGAGACTTTCCGGTAACGAGATTGAACAAGGTATAGGGATATCGACGATCGAATCTCGGGGAAGTGTCATACCGGTAGACAAAGGGAATTGTATACGAGATTGATTGAATCCCCGACATCATGATTCATACGATGAGGTCATCATGGAGCATGTGGGAGCCAACATGGGTATCCAGATCCCGCTGTTGGTTATTGATCGGAGAGGTGTCTCGGTCATGTCTACGTGTCTCCCGAACTCGTAGGGTCTACACACTTAAGGTTCGATGACGCTAGGTTTATAGGGAAATGTTGTACGTGGTTACCTAAGGTTGTTTGGAGTCCCGGATGAGATCCCGGACTTTAGGAGGAGCTATGGAATGGTCCGGAGGTAAAGATTGATATATAGGAAGTCCAGTTTTGGTTACCGGAAAGTTTTCGAGCTCATCGTTAGTGTACCGGGAGTGCCGGGAGGGTACCGGAGGACCCCCGGGCGGGGTGTGACGACCAAAGGACTTCGTGGGCTGTTAGAGGAGGTGGACCGGCCCTTATTGGTCTGGCCAAGTCCTTCCGAAAAGGCCCATGCGGCTATGGATAAAGAGATAAGGCTAAAGGAGTTTGAAAAGGAGGAGATCCACCTCCATTGTGGGAGGTGGACTCCTCCCTTATCTTGGCCGAACCTCTCCTCCTTGGAGGAGGGGCCAAGGAAGCCCTCCCTCTCCCTCCTCCTATATATACCCAAGGTATTGGGGCTGATTTGAGACACGACTTCTCTCTCTCTCTCTCTCTCTCTCTCTCTCTCTCTCTCGGTGCAGCCCTACCCTTCCTCTTCCTCGTTCTCCGTAGCGCTTGGCGAAGCCCTGCTGGAGTCCACGTAGCTCCACCGTCACCATGCCGTCGTGCTACCGGAGCTCTCCCTCAACCTCTCCTTCCTCCTTGCTGGATCAAGGCGTATGATACGTCATTGGGATGCACGTGTGTTGAACGCGGAGGCGCCGTTGCTCGGCGCTTAGATCGGAATCCACCGCGATCTGAATCGCTGTGAGTACGACTCCACCAACCGCATTTTTGTAACGCTTCCGCTTAGCGATCTTCAAAGGTATGAAGATGAACTCTCCCCACTCATTGCTGGTTTCTCCATAGATAGATCTTGGTGAACACGTAGGAATTTTTTTGATTTACTACTACGTCTCCCAACAGTGGCATCATGAGCTAGGTCTATGCGTAGAATCTATGCACGAGTAGAACACAAGTTGTTGTGGGCGTCGATCTTGTTAATATGCTTGCCATTACTAGTCTTATCTTGATTCGACGGTATTGTGGGATGAAGCGGCCCGGACCAACTTTACACGTACGCTTACGTGAGACTGGTTCCACCGCCTGACATGCACTTGTTGCATAAGGTGGCTAGCGGGTGTCTGTCTCTCCCACCTTAGTCGGATCGGATTCGATGAAAAGGGTCCTTATGAAGGGTAAATAGCAATTGGCATATCACGTTGTGGTTTTGGCGTAGGTAAGAAATGTTCTTGCTAGAAACCTATAGCAGCCACGTAAAAACTTGCAACTACAAATTAGAGGACGTCTAACTTGTTTTTGCAGCATATGCCTTGTGATGTGATATGGCCAAAGGATGTGATGTGATGCATTGTGATGTATGAGATTGATCATGTTCTTTTAATAGGATTCATGACTTGCATGTTGATGAGTATGACAACCGACAAGAGCCATAGGAGTTGTCTTATTTTATTGTATGACCTGCATGTCAATCATAAACGCCATGTAATTACTTTACTTTATTGCTAATCGTTAGCCATAGTAGTAGAAGTAATAGTTGGCAAGACAACTTCATGAAGACACGATGATGGAGATCATGATGATGGAGATCATGGTGTCATGCCGGTGACAGTGATGATCATTGTGCCCCGAAGATGGAGATCAAAGGATCAAGATGATATTGGCCATATCATGTCACTATATTGATTGCATGTGATGTTTATGATGTTTACATCTTATTTGCTTAGAACGACAGTAGTAAATAAGATGATCTCTCAATAAAATTTCAAGAAATGTGTTCACCCTAACTGTGCTCCGTTGCTAAGGATCATTGTTCTGAAGCACCACGTGATGATTGGGTGTGATAGGTTCCAACATTCGCATACAACGGGTGTAAGCCAGATTTACACACGCGAAACACTTAGGTTGACTTGACGAGCCTAGCATGTATATACATGGCCTCGGAACAAAGAAGACCGAAAGGTCGAACATGAGTCGTATAGTAGATGCGATCAACATGGAGATGTTCACCATGGATGACTAGTCCGTCTCACATGATGATCGGACACGGGCTAGTTGACATGGATCATGTATCACTAGGATGACTAGACAGATGTCTATCTAGGTGGGAGTTCATTAAATAATTTGATTATGTGAACTTAATTATCATGAACTTAGTCTAAAATCGGCTTTACAATCTATATTGTAGATCCAATGGCCAACGCTAATGTCACCCTCAACTTCAACGCGTTCCTAGAGAAAACCAAGCTGAAAGATGATGGAAGCAACTATGCGGACTGGGTCCGTGGCTTGAGGATCATCCTCATAGCTTCCAAAAGATTGTATGTCCTTGATGCACCGCTAGGTGACGCACCCATTTTCCCAGCAGATCAAGACGTTATGAATGCTTGGCAGTCACGCTGCGATGATTACTCCCTTGTTCAGTGCGGCATGCTTTACAGTTTAGAACCGGGGCTCCAAAAGCGTTTTGAGCAACATGGAACATATGAGATGTTCCAAGAGCTGAAACTGGTTTTCCAAGCTCATGCCCGAGTCGAGAGATATGATGTCTCCAACAAGTTCTTCAGTTGTAAGATGGAGGAAAAAAGTTATGTCAGTGAGCACATACTCAAAATGTCTGGGTTGCACAACCACTTGACTCAGCTGGGGTTAATCTCCCGGATGACTAGGTCATTGATAGAATCCTCCAGTCGCTTCCACCTAGCTACAAGAGCTTTGTGATGAACTACAACATGCAAGACATGGAGAAGTCCATTCCTGAGTTGTACTCGATGCTGAAATCAGCGGAGGTCGAGATCAAAAAGGAGCATCAAGTGTTGATGGTGAATAAGACCACTAGTTTCAAGAAAGGCAAGGGTAAGAAGAACTTCAAGAAGGACGGCAAAGCTATTGCCATGCCCGGTAAGCAAGTTACCAGGAAGAAGAACAAGCATGGACCCAAGTCTGAGACTGAGTGCTTTTATTGCAAGGGTACCGGTCACTGGAAGCGGAACTGCCTCAAGTACTTAGCAGATAAGAAGGCCGGCAATGTTAAAGGTATATGTGATATACTTGTTATTGATGTGTACCTAGCCAACGCTTGTAGTAGCTCCTGGGTATTTTATACCGGTGCAGTTGCTCACATTTGTAACTCCAAGCAGGAGCTGTGGAATAAGCGGAGTCTGGCAAAGGACGAGGTGACGATGCGCGTCGGGAATGGTTCCAAGGTCGATGTGATCACCGTCGGCACACTACCTCTACATATACCTTCGGGATTAGTTTTAAACCTCAATAATTGTTATTTAGTACCAGCTTTCAGCATGAACATTGTAGCTGGATCTCGTTTGATGAGAGATGGCTACTCATTTAAATCTGAGAATAATGGTTGTTCTATTTATATGAGAGAAATGTTTTATGGTCATGCCCCGCTAGTCAATGGTTTATTTTTAATGAGTCTCGAATGTAATGTTACACATGTCCATAGTGTGAGTACCAAAAGATGTAAGGTTGATAATGATAGTCCCGCTTACATGTGGCACTGCCGCCTTGGTCATATTGGTGTCAAGCGCATGAACAAGCTCCATGCTGATGGACTTTTGGAGTCTCTTGATTTTGAATCATTTGACACGTGCGAACCATGCCTCATGGGCAAGATGACCAAGACTCCATTCTCCGGAACAATGGAGCGAGCACTGACTTGTTGGAGATAATACATACCGATGTATGCAGTCCAATGAGCGTCGAGGCTCGCGGTGGCTACCGTTATGTTCTCACCCTCACTGATGACTTGGGCAGATATGGGTATGTCTACTTAATGAAACACGAGTCTGAAACCTTTGAAAGGTTCAAGGAATTTCAGAGTGAGGTAGAGAATCAACGTGACAGGAAAATAAAGAGCCTACGATCTGATCATGGCGGAGAATATTTAAGTCACGAGTTTGGCACGCACCTAAGGAAATGTGGAATTGTTTCACAACTCACGCCGCCTGGCACACCTCAGCGAAATGGTGTGTCTGAACGTCGTAATCGCACTCTATTGGATATGGTGCGATCTATGATGTCTCTTACCGACTTACCGCTATCATTTTGGGGATATGCATTAGAGACTGCCACATTCACTTTAAATAGGGCACCGTCAAAGTCCGTTGAGACGACACCGTTTGAATTATGGTTTGGAAAGAAACCTAAGCTGTCGTTTCTAAAAGTTTGGGGATGCGATGATTATGTGAGGAAACTTCAACCTGAGAAGCTCGAACCCAAAGCGGAAAAGTGCGTCCTCATAGGATATCCCAAAGACACTATTGGGTATACCTTCTATCTCAGATCCGAAGGCAAAGTCTTTGTTGCCAAGAATGGATCCTTTCTTGAGAAAGAGTTTCTCTCGAAAGAAGTAAGTGGGAGGAAAATAGAACTTGATGAGGTAATCGTACCTCCACTCGAACTGGAGAGTAGCGCATCACGAGAAGTTGTTTCTGTGGAGCCTACACTGGCTGGAGAGGAAGTAAATGATGATGATCATGAAACTTCAGATCAAGTTACTATTGAACATCGAAGGTCCACAGGACACGTTCCGCACCAGAGTGGTACAACAACCCTGTCCTTGAGATCATGTTGTTGGACAACGGTGAACCTTCGAACTATTAAGAAGCGATGGCGGGCCCTATTGGGGAACGTCGCATGGGAAACAAATTTTTTCCTACGTTCAGACAAGACCTATCCATGGTGATGAGCATTTGCGAGAGGGAGAGTGGATCTATGTACCCTTGTAGATCGCTAAGCGGGAAGCGTTAAGAAATGCGGTTGGTGTAGTCGAACGTCTTCGTGATCCAAATCGCCGAGCGTCCCGCGATCCAATCACGATTCGTCCCAATCAAGCACCGAACGGACGACACCTACGCGTTCAGCACACGTACAGCTTGATGGCGATCTCCGCCTTCTTGATCCAGCAAGAGGGAGCGGAGAGGTAGAAGAGTTCTTCGGTAGTGTGACGGCGCTCCGGTGATGGTGGTGGAGCTATTCTGGTAGGGCTTTGCCTAAGCACTACAAAAATCCGATCTAGAGGAGAAACTATGCATTGGAGGAACGGGTAGCACGTGGCTGAAAATCTTGTGCCAAAACCCTAAAAACCTCTAGTATATATAGGAGGAGAGGAGGAGGAGGCTTCGCCCACAAGGAGACAGCCCTAGGCTTCGGCCAAACCAAGAGGGAGGAGTCCTCCTCCTCCACTCCTAGTAGGATTAGGACTCCTTCCTTATCTTAGCCTTTTGCCTTTTTCCACCTTTTTCCTTTTGGGATTTTCTTCCCAGCCACATGGGCCTTGTGTGGGACTTCCACCAGACCACTAAGGGATGGTATTCATCCTCCCACAGCCCATGTAGCCTCTTGGGTCGAAATACCCCTCCCGATGGTCTCCCGGTACACTACCGGTACTCCTGGTACACTACCGATGAGCCAGAAACCTTTCCGGTGACCAAAATAGGACTTCCTATATATCAATCTTTACCTCCGGACCATTTCGGAGCTGCTCGTAACATCCGGGATCTCATCTGGGACTCTGAAAAACCTTCGGTCACCACCATACATAACTCTATACTATCGAAACGTCACCAAACCTTAAGTGTGCTGACCCTGCGGGTTCGAGAACTATGTAGACATGACCGAGACACCTCTACGGTCAATAACCAATAGCAGGACCTAGATGTCCATATTGGGTCCTACATATTCTACAAAGATATTTATCGGTCGAACCTCTATGTCAAGGATTCAGTTAATCTCGTATGATGTTCCCTTTGTTCTTTAGTATGTTACTTGCCCGAGATTCAATCTTCGGTATCTCCATACCTAGTTCAACCTCGTTACCGACAAGTCTCTTTACTCATTCCGTAATACAAGATCCCGTGACTAACACTTAGTCACATTGCTTGCTAGGCTTATTGTGATGTTTTATTACCGAGTGGGCCCTGAGATACCTCTCCGTCACACGGAGTAACAAATCCCAGTCTTGATCCATGCCAACCCAACAGACACCCTCAGAGATACCTGTAGAGCACCTTTATAGTCACCCAGTTACGTTGCGACGTTTGATACACACAATGCACTCTTCCGGTATCCGTTAGTTGCATGATCTCATGGTCATAGAAACATATACTTGACATGTAGAAAACAGTAGCAATAAATTGACACGATCATATGCTACATTTGTAGTTTGGGTCTTGTCCATCACATCATTCTTCTAATGATGTGATCCCATTATCAAATGACATCAGATGTCAATGGCTTGGAAACCTTGACCATCTTTGACCAATGAGCTAGTTCACTAGAGGCGTACTAGGGACAAAGTGTTGTCTATTTACCCAAACATGTAATGTGTTTCCGATCAATACAATTATAGCATGGATAATAGACGATCATCATGAACAAGGAAATATAATAATAAACACTTTATTTATTGCCTCTAGGGCATATTTCCAATAGTCTCCCACTTGCACTAGAGTCAATAATCTAGTTCACATCACTATGTGATTTACATTGTAATGAATCGAACACCCATGCAGTTCTGGTGTTGATCATGTTTAGCCCTTGGAAGAGGTTTAGTCAATGGGTCTGCAACATTCATATCCATGTGCACTTTGCAAATATTTATGTCCTTTTCCTCGATGTAATCACGGCTGGAGTTGAAGCGTCGCTTTATGTGTCTGGTCCTCTTGTGAAACCTTGGTTCCTTGGCCAGCGCAATGGCACCAATGTTGTCACAGAACAGGTTCATTGGATTCAGTGCACTGGGCACTACTCCAAGACCTGTCATGAACTGCTTCATCCAGACACCTTCCTTTGCTTCCTCGGAGGTTGTGATGTACTCCGCTTCGCACGTAGAATTGGCTACCACGCTTTGCTTGGAACTGCACCAGCTTACTGCTCCCCCGTTGAGAATAAATACATATCCGGTTTGTGACTTAGAGTCATCCGGATCAGTGTCAAAGCTTGCATCGACGTAACCCTTTACGACGAGCTCTTCATCGCCTCCATAAACGAGAAACATTTCCTTAGTCCTTTTCAGGTACTTAAGGATATTCTTGACCGCTGCCCAGTGCTCCATTCCAGGATCACTTTGAAACCTTCCGGCCATACTTATGGCAAGGCTGACATCGAGTCTTGTGCACAACATTGCATACATGATAGAGCCTATGGCTGAAGCATAGGGGATGACACTCATCTTTTCTCTATCTTCTGCAGTCACTAGGCACTGAGTCTTACTCAACTTCACACCTTGTAACACAGGCAAGAACCCCTTCTTGGACTGATCCATGTTGAAATTCTTCAAAACTTTATCAAGGCATGTGCTTTGTGAAAGTGCTATTAAGCGTCTCGATCTATCTCTATAGATCTTAATGCCTAATATGAAAGCAGCTTCTCCTAGGTCCTTCATTGAAAAACTCTTGTTCAAATATTCCTTCATGCTTTCCAGCATTTCTATATTGTTTCCAATCAGCAATATGTCATCCACATATAATATTAGAAATGCTATAGAGCTCCCACTCGCTTTATTGTAAATACAAGCTTCTCTATAAACTTGTATAAACTCAAACGCTTTGATCACCTCATCAAAACACTTATTCCAACTCCGAGATGCTTGCACCAGCCCATAAATGGATCGCTGGAGTTTGCAAACTTTGTCAGTATTCTCTGGATCGACAAAACCTTCTAGTTGCATCATATACAACTCTTCCTCAAGGAAACCGTTGAGGAACACTGTTTTGACATCCATCTGCCAAACTTCATAGTCGAAATAAGCAGCTATTGCCAACATGATTCTGACAGACTTAAGCATCACTATGGGTGAGAAGGTCTCATCATAGTCAACTCCTTGAACTTGTGAAAAACCCTTTGCCACAAGTCGAGCTTTATAGATGGTGACATTACCGTCCGCGTCTGTCTTCTTCTTAAAGATCCATTTGTTCTGAATGGCCTTTCGCCCTTCAGGTAATACTTCCAAAGTACATACTTTGTTTTCATACATAGATCCCATCTCGGATTTCATGGCCTCTAACCATTTCTCGGAATCTGGGCCCATCACCACTCCTCCATAGCTCGTAGGTTCATTGTTGTCCAACAACATGACCTCCAAGACAGGGTTGCCATACCACTCAGGAGTAGTACGCGGCCTTGTCGACCTACGAGGTTCAATAGCAGCTTGATCCAAAGCTTCATGATCATCATCATTAACTTCCTCTTCAACCGTTGTAGGTTCCATAGAAACAACTTTCTGTGTTGCGCTACTTTCTGGTTGAAGTAAAGGTTCAATAACCTCATCCAGCTCTATTTTCCTCCCACTCAATTCTTTCGAGAGAAACTCTTTCTCAAGAAATGTTCCATTCTTAGCGACAAACACTTTACCTTCGAATCTGAGATAGAAGGTATACCCGTCTGCCTCTTTTGGGTATCCTATGAAGACGCATTTGTCTGCTTTGGGTTCCAGCTTTTCAGGCTGAAGCTTTTTGACATAAGCATCACATCCCCAAACTTTATGAAACGACAACTTTGGCCTCTTGCCAAACCATAGCTCATATGGCGTCGTCTCAACGGATTTTGATGGTGCCCTATTTAAAGTAAATGCAACTGTCTCTAATCCATAACCCCAAAATGATAATGGCAAATCAGCAAGAGACATCATAGAATGCACCATATCTAAGAAGCTTCGATTACGACGTTCGGACACAACATTACGCTGTGGTGTTCTAGGCGGTGTCAACTGTGAAACAATTCCACACTGTCTTAAGTGACTGCCAAACTCATAACTCAGATATTCACCCCCTCGATCAGATCGCAGGAATTTAATCTTCTTGTTACGATGATTCTCAAGTTCACTCTGAAATTGCTTGAACTATTCAAACGTTTCGGACTTGTGTTTCATTAAGTAAATATACCCATATCTACTTAAGTCATCAGTGAAGGTGAGAAAATAACGATATCCACCACGCGCTGTAACATTCATTGGACCGCACACATCACTATGTATGATTTCCAATAAGTCACTTGCCTGTTCCATCGTTCCAGAGAACGGCGTTTTAGTCATCTTACCAATGAGGCATGGTTCAAATATGTCAAGTGATTCAAAATCAAGTGACTCCAAAAGTCCATCAGCATGGAGCTTCCTCATGCGTTTTACACCAATATGACCTAAACGGCAGTGCCACAAGAAAGAGGGACTATCATTATCAACTCTACATCTTTTGGCATCAATGTTATGAACATGTGTATCATCACTATCAAGATTCAATATGAATAAACCCCTCACATTGGGTGCATGACCATAAAAGATATTACTCGTATACATAGAACAACCTTTATTCTTTGATTTAAATGAGTAACCGTCTCGCAATAAACAAGATCCAGATATAATGTTCATGCTTAACGCAGGCACTAAATAACAATTATTCAGGTTCATCACTAATCCCAATGGTAATTGAAGAGAGAGCGTGCCGACGGCGATCACATCAGCCTTGGAACCATTTCCCACGCGCATCGTCACTTCATCCTTTGCTAGCCTTCGTCTATTCCGTAGTTCCTGTTTTGAGTTGCAAATGTGAGCAACCGAACTGGTATCAAACACCCAGGCACTTCAACGAGAGCTAGTAAGGTACACATCAATAACATGTATATCATATATACCTTGTTTGTCGTTGGCCGCCTTCTTGTCAGCTAGGTACTTGGGGCAGTTCCGCTTCCAGTGACCAGTTCCCTTGCAATGAAAGCACTCAGTTTCTGGCTTGGGTCCATGCTTGGGCTTCTTTACAGGAGTGGAAACTACTTTGCCATTCTTCTTGGTTTTACCCTTCTTGCCCTTGCCCTTGCCCTTGCCATTCTTCTTGAAACTAGTGGTTTTATTGACCATCAACACTTGATGTTCTTTATGGATTTCAGACTCAGTGAATTTTAGCATCGCAAATAGCTCGGCGACTGACTTGTTCATTCCATGCATGTTATACTTCATCACAAAGCTCTTGTAACTAGGTGGCAGTGATTGAAGAACTTTGTCAGTGATCGCCTCTGGTGGAAGGGCAATTCCCAACTCCGCTAGACGAGTCGAATACCCAGACATTCTGAGTATATGTTCACTGATAGACCCGTTCTCCTCCATCTTGCAAGCATAGAACTTATCAGAGGTCTCATACCTCTCGATTCGGGCATTCTTCTGAAAGATAAACTTCAACTCCTGGAACATCTCATATGCTCCATGACGTTCAAAACGTCTTTGAAGTCCAAGTTCTAAGCCATACAGTATTGCACACTGAACTATTGAGTAATCTCCAGAACGTGCCTCCCAAGCGTTCTTAACGTCTTCGGATGACATGTCTTCTGGTTGGTCACCAAGCGGTGCATCAAGGACATATGATTTCTGGGAAGTCGTGAGGATAATCCTCAGATTACGAGCCCGGTCAACAAAATGACTTCACTCATCTTTCAACTTAGCTTTCTCTAGGAACGCATTAAAATTCAGGGGTGCTACTGCGCGAGCCATTGATCTACAACATAAATATGCAAAGGTTACTTAGACTATTGTTCAAGATAATGAGTTTTAGTTAATCAAATTACTAAAGCTCCCACTCAAATTGACATCCCTCAGGTCATCTGAGTGTCACATGATCCAAATCCACCAACTCAAGTCCGATCATCACGTGAGTTGAGATGGTTTCAATGGTGAACATCATCATGTTGATCATATCTGCTATATGACTCATGTTCGACCTTTCGGTCTCTTGTGTTTCGAGGCCATGTCTGTACAGGCTTCACTTGTCAAGTTTAACCCGAGTGTTCTGCATGTGCAACAATGGCTTGCACCCATTGTATATGAACGTAGAGTCTATCACACCCGATCATCACGTGGTGTCTCAACACGACGAACTTTCGCAACGGTGCACACTCGGGGAGAACACAATTTATCTTGAAATTTAAGTGAGGGATCACCTTATAATTCTACCGTCGTCCTAAGCAAAACAAGGTGCATAAAAGGATTAACATCACATGCAAATCATAAGTGACATGACATGGCCATGAACTTGTGCTTTTGATCTCCATCTTGAAAGCACCGGCATGATCTCCATCGTCACCCGCATGACACCATGATCTCCATCATCTTGATCTCCATCAACGTGTCGCCATTGGGGTTGTCGCGCCCATCATGCTTGTACTACTATTGCTACCGTTTAGCGATAAAGTAAAGCATTACATATCGCTTAATGATTGACACACAGGTCATACAATAGTTAAAGACAACCCTATGGCTCCTGCCGGTTGCCTTATTCATTGACATACAAGTCGTGATATTCTATACAACACGTGATCATCTCATACATCACATATATCACATCATGTAATTGGCCATATCATATCACAATATACCCCGCAAAAACAAGTTAGACGTCCTCTAATTATTGTTGCATGTTTTACGTGGCTGCTATGGGTATCTAGCAAGAACAATTCTCACCTACGCATAAACCACAACGGTGATACATAAGTTGCTTTTCAACCTTCTCAAGGACCGCCTTGGTCGAATCCGATCCAACTAAAGTAGGAGAAACAGACACCCGCCAGCCATCTTTGTGCAATGAAGTTACACGTCAGTCGATGGAAACGGTCTCTCCTAAGCGTACAAGTAAGGTTGGTCCAGGCCGCTTCATCCCATAATACCGCTGAACCAAAACACGACCAAGGGAGGAAGCAATCTAAGAATCAACGCCCACAAACTCTTTGTGTTCTAATCGAGATCTCATCTACACATAGACCTAGCTCTGATACCACTGTTGGGGAACATTGCATGGGAAACAAAAAATTTTCTACGTTCACACAAGACCTATCCATGGTGATGACCATCTACGAGAGGGAGAGTGGATCTACATACCCTTGTAGATCGCTAAGCGGGAAGCGTTAAGAAATGCGGTTGGTGTAGTCAAACGTCTTCGCGATCCAAATCGCCGAGCGTCCCGCGATCCAATCATGATCCGTCCCGATCAAGCAGCAAACGGACGACATCTCCGCGTTCAGCACACGTACAGCTTGATGAAGATCTCCGCCTTCTTGATCCAGCAAGAGGGAGCGGAGAGGTAGAAGAGTTCTCCGGCAGCGTGACGGTGCTCCGGCCATGGTGGTGGAGCTATTCCGACACGGCTTTGCCTAAGCACTGCAGAAATCCGACCTAGAGGAGAAACTATGCACTGGAGGAACGGGTAGCACGTGGCTAAAAATCTTGTGCCAAAACCCTAAAAACCTCTAGTATATATAGGAGGAGAGGAGGAGGAGGCTTGTCCCTCAAGGAGCCAGCCCTAGCTTCGACCGAACCAAGAGGGAGGAGTCCTCGTCCTCCACTCCTAGTAGGATTAGGACTCCGTCCTTATCTTAGCCTTTTTGCCTTTTTCCACCTTTTTTCCTTTTGGGCTTTTCTTCCCAGCGCATGGGCCTTGTGTGGGACTTCCACCAGCCCACTAAGGGCTGGTATTCATCCTCGCACAGCCCATGTAGCGTCTTGGGTCGAAATACCCCTCCCGATGGTCTCCCGATACACTCCCGGTACTCCCGGTACACTACCGATGAGCTCGAAACCTTTCCGGTGACCAAAATAGGACTTCATATATATCAATCTTTACCTATGGACAATTCTAGAGCTCCTCGTGACGTCCGGGATCTCATCCGGGACTCCAAACAACCTTCGGTCACCACCATACATAACTCTATACTACCGGAACGTCACCAAACCTTAAGTGTGTAGACCCTGCAGGTTCGAGAACTATGTAGACATGACCGAGACACCTCTACGGTCAATAACCAATAGCGGGACCTAGATGTCCATATTGGTTCCTACATATTCTATGAAGATCTTTATCTGTCGAACCTCTATGTCAAGGATTCAGTTAATCTCGTATTCCCTTTGTTCTTCGGTATGTTACTTGCCCGAGATTCGATCGTCGGTATCTCCATACCTAGTTCAACCTCGTTACCGGCAAGTCTCTTTACTCATTCCGTAATACAAGATCCCGTGACTAACACTTAGTCACATTGCTTGCAAGACTTATTGTGATGTTGTATTACCGAGTGGGCCCTGAGATACCTCTCCGTCACACGGAGTAACAAATCCTAGTCTTGTTCCATGCCAACCCAACAGACACCCTCAGAGATACCTGTAGAGCACCTTTATAGTCACCCAGTTATGTTATGACATTTGATACACACAAGGCACTCTTCCGGTGTCCGTGAGTTGCATGATCTCATGGTCATAGAAACATATACTTGACATGCAGAAAATAGTAGCAATAAACTGGCACGATCATATGCTACGTTTGTAGTTGGGTCTTGTCCATCACATCATTCTTCTAATGATGTGATCCCGTTATCAAATGACATCACATGTCAATGGCTAGGAAACCTGGACCATCTTTGACCAATGAGCTAGTTCACTAGAGGCATACTAGGGACAAAGTGGTGTCTATTTACCCACACATGTAATGTGTTTCCAATCAATACAATTATAGCATGGATAATAAACGATTATCATGAACATGGAAATATAATAATAAACACTTTATTTATTGCCTCTAGGGCATATTTCCAACACGCCCGGATTCCAACAAATGGCTTGAAGCCATGAAATCGGAGATAGGATCCATGTATGAGAACAAAGTATGGACTTTGGTGGACTTGCCTGATGATAAGCGAGCCATTGAAAATAAATGGATCTTTAAGAAGAAGATTGACGCGGATGGTAATGTGACCGTCTATAAGGCTTGGCTTGTCGCTAAGGGTTATCGACAAGTTCAAGGAGTTGACTACGACGAGACTTTGTCACCTGTAGCGATGCTGAAGTCTGCCCGAATCATGTTAGTAATTGCCGCATTTTATGATTGTGATATCAGGCAAATGGACGTCAAAACGGCATTCCTTAATGGCTTCCTTAAGGAAGAACTGTATATGACACAGTCGGAAGTTTTTGTCGACCCTAAAGATGCTAACAAGGTATGCAAGCTCCAGCGCTCCATCTATGGGTTGGTGCAAGCATCTCGAAGTTGGAACATTCACTTTAATGAGGTGATTAAAGCGTTTGGGTTTATACCGGTTTATGGAGAACCCTGTATTTACAAGAAAGTGAGTGGGAGCTCTGTAGCATTTCTCATATTATATGTGGATGACATACTGATAATGGGAAATGATATAGAACTTTTGGAGAGCGTAAAGGCCTACTTGAATAAGTGTTTTTCTATGAAGGACCTTGGATAAGCTGCTTACATATTAGGCATTAAGATCTATAGAGATAGATCGAAATGCCTGATAGGTCTTTCACAAAGCACATACCTTGACAAAGTATTGAAGAAGTTCAATATGGATCAGTCCAAGAAGGGGTTCTTGCCTGTGTTGCAGGGTGTGAGATTGAGTACGACTCAATGCCCGACCACAACAAAGGATAGAGAAGAGATGAGTGTCATCCCCTATGCTTCAACCATATGCTCTATTATGTATGCCATGCTGTGTACCAGACCTGATGTGAACCTTGCCATACGTTTGGTGGGGAGGTACCAAAGTGATCCCGGAGCGGAACACTGGACAATGGTCAAGAATATCCTGAAGTACCTGAAAAGGACCCAGGAGATGTTTCTTGTATATGGAGGTGCTGAAGAGCTCGTCGTAAAGGGTTACGTCGATGCTAGCTTCAACACAAATCCGGATGACTCCAAGTCACAAATCGGATACGTGTATATTTTGAACGGAGGGGCAGTCAGCTGGTGCAGCAGCAAGCAAAGCGTCGTGGCGGCATCTACATGTGAAGCGGAGTACGTAGCTGCTTCGGAAGTAGCAAAGGAAGGAGTCTGGATGAAGGAGTTCATCAACAACCTAGGAGTAATTCCCAATGCGTTGGGTCCGATGACTCTATTCTGTGACAACACTAGAGCTATTGCCCTTGCCAAGGAGCCCAGGTTTCACAAGAAGACAAGACACATCAAGCGCCACTTCAAATCCATCCATGATTACATTCAGGAGGGAGATATAGATATTTGTAAAGTACATATGGATCTGAATGTCACAGATCCGTTGACTAAACCTCTCTCATGAGCAAAACATGATCAACACCAGAATGCTATGGGTGTTCGATTCATCACAATGTAACTAGATTATTGACTCTAGTGCAAGTGGGAGACTGTTGGAAATATTCCCTGGAGGCAGTAATAAAATGGTTATTATTGTATTTCCTTGTTCATGATAATTGTCTATTGTTCATGCTATAATTGTGTTAACCGGAAACCGTAATACATGTGTGAATACATAGACCACAACATGTCCCTAGTGAGTCTCTAGTTGGCTAGCTCGTTGATCAATAGATGGTCATGGCTTCATGATCATGGACATTGGATGTCGTTGATAACGGGATCACATCATTAGGAGAATGATGTGATGGACAAGACCCAATCCTAAGCATAGCATAAGATCGTTTAGTTCGTCTGCTAAAGCTTTTCTAATGTCAAGTATCGTTTCCTTAGACCATGAGATTGTGCAACTCCCGAATACCGTAGGAATGCTTTGGGTGTGCCAAACGTCACAACGTAACTGGGTGGCTATAAAGGTGCACTACGGGTATCCTCGAAAGTGTCTGTTGGGTTGGCACGAATCGAGACTGGGATTTGTCACTCCGTGTGACGGAGAGGTATCTCTGGGCCCACTTGGTAAGACATCATGATAATGAGCTCAATGTGACTAAGGAGTTAGCCACGGGATGTTGTGTTATGGAACAAGTAAAGAGACTTGCCGGTAACGAGATTGAACAAGGTATAGGGATACCGACGATCGAATCTTGGGCAAGTGTCATACCGCTAGACAAAGGGAATTTTATACGGGATTGATTGAATCCCCGACATCGTGGTTCATTTGATGAGCTCATCATGGAGCATGTGGGAGCCAACATGGGTATCCAGATCCCGCTGTTGGTTATTGATCGGAGAGGTGTCTCGATCATGTCTACGTGTCTCCCGAACTCGTAGGGTCTACACACTTAAGGTTCGATGATGCTAGGGTTATAGGGAAATATTGTACGTGGTTACCGAAGGTTGTTCAGAGTCCCAGATGAGATCCCGTACATTAGGAGGAGCTCTATAATGGTCCGTAGGTAAAGATTGATATATAGGAAGTCCAGTTTTGGTCACCAAAAAGTTTTCGGGCTCATCGGTAGTGTACCGGGTGTGCCGGGAGGGTGTCGGAGGACCCTCGGGAGGGGTGTGATGACCAAAGGACTTCGTGGGCTGTTAGAGGAGGTGGACCAGACCTTATTGGGCTGGAAAAGTCCTTCCGAAATGGCCCATGCAGCTAGGGATAAAGAGATAAGGCTAAAGGAGATTCAAAACTAAGAGATCCACCTCCATTGTGGGAGGTGGACTCCTCCCTTATCTCGGCCGAACCACTCCTCCTTGGAGGAGGGGCCAAGGCAGCCCTCCCTCTCCCTCCTCCTATATATACCCGAGGTATTGGGGCTGATTTGTGACAAGACTTCTCTCTCTCTCGGCGCAGCCCTACCCTTCCTCTTCCTTGTTCTTCGTAGCGCTTGGCGAAGCCCTGCCGGAGTCCACGTAGCTCCACCGTCACCACGCCGTCGTGCTGCCGGAGCTCTCCCTCAACCTCTCCTTCCTCCTTTCTGGATCAAGGCATAGGAGATTTCATTGGGCTGCATGTGTGTTGAACGTGGAGGCGCCGTTGTTCGGCACTTAGATGGGAATCCACCGCGATCTGAATCGCTGCGAGTACGACTCCACCAACCGTGTTCTTGTAACGCTTCTGCTTAGCGATCTTCAAAGGTATGAAGATGCACTCTCCCCACTCGTTGCTGGTTTCTCCATAGATAGATCTTGGTGAACATGTAGGAATTTTTTTACTAATACTTCTCCCAAGACTTATTCCATGGTCCATCGTGATCACACCCAAAACTTGAAAACTTCAATCACACAAAACTCAACAAAACTTCATGAGATCCGTTAGTATAATCAATATATTGAACACTTTAGGTACTATTATAAATTTATCATTAATTCATTTTTCATAATAGGTACTTTATTATAACTTCTCCATGGCTTATACGCCCCGATACAATCCATAGCATAATTAAAGCAAGCAAACTATGCAAGCAAAACATAATCTGTTTTAAACAGAACAGTTTGCAACAATCTGTAAAGAGCCCATACTTCTCAATGCTAAAAATTATGCACAATTAGGAAAACATGGATAATTTGTAGATAAATACTGTGTAAAAATTTCAGATCATTATCACGCTCCTATAAAAAAATGAAAATTCGTGTAGTTGAGTCAAAGTTTATGTTATGTTTCAGCATCGTTTCTACTCATCTCGTGAGTTATCCCAAAAGGCTTTACTTGACACAAACACTAATTAAAACATGAAAACATAATAATTATAGAGTAAATAATAATGTTATCACAAAATAACATAAATCAAAAACAAAATTTAAGATAAATATTGGGTTGCCTCCCAACAAGCGCTATTGTTTTATGCCCTTAGCTAGGCATAATGCGTAGTTTCAAGTGTTGTCATCTTTGACACTCCACCCATAAGTGTCTCTTATGATTGATTCATAAGGTGGTTTAATTATCTTCCTAGTAAAGTCTTCCATTCCTTTCTTTAGTGGGAATTGGAACCTTATGTTTCCTTCTTTCATGTCAATAATTACGCCTATAGTTTGTAAAAACGGCCTTCCAAGTATTATGGGACAATAAGGATTGCAATCAATATCAAGCATAATAAAATATGCAGGCACATAATTTTTGTTTGCAATAATAAGAACATCATTAATTCTACCAAAAGTTTTCTTGATGGTAGAATCCACAAGATGCAAGTTTAGGGAACACTCTTCAATATAAGTGAGACCGAGCACATCACATAAAGTTTTAGGTATGGTTGAAACACTAGAACCAAGGTCCACAAAGCATTGCATTCATATGTATTTATCTTTTTTATAGTAGATTCCCACTCATCATGCAACTTTCTAGGAAATTAAACTTCAAGTTCAAGTTTCTCATCATAAGCTTTTATCACAGCTTCTACTATATGTTCGGTAAAAGCTTTGTTTTGTTCATAAGCATTGTGTGAGATAATAATGATTGCAGCAAGGAAATACATTCTACTAAAGAGAATTATCCTAATTAAATTCCTTGTAATCCAAGTTAGTGGGCACATCACTATTTAAAGTTTTGACCTCTTCAAACCCACTTTTTCAGTTTTAGCATCAAAATCATCACCCTCCATGCAAACGGGACGCTTCTCAACTAGAATTGACTCATCTCAAGTGCCTTTATCATTTATGTTCAGAGAAGTAAACAAAGATTCAACAGGAGAAACACCAATCATTTTAAGATCTAAATGACGATTCGTAATAGGGAAATATTCTGGTTTAGCGGCCATCCTATTTACTAGAGTTGTCTACTTATCACATATTTTTCCTACCAATTCTTTAGTATGAGCAAATTGTGCTTGGATATTAGACACTTCCTTATTCACTTCATCAAGTTGTCTACTAATAGCATCTAGAAAAATTGAGTGCTCCTAAACTTCCAAAGCAAAGAACCTATTATGTTCATATTGTGGGATCATGAAAGTTTTCACAGATATGTCTATCTATGGAATTCTTTGATAAGAGGAAATATTGTGGAATTTCTCCACAGTCATGGTGACCGAACAAGCAGAGCAACAAGTGAGACAAGTAAACTAGCAAGTAGAGCAAACAAGGAAGTAAACTAGTAACTAGCGAAGATAAATATTTCTGTATTTTTGTTTTTAAGAGATAAGCTAAATATAACAGCAAATAAAAATATGAACAAGTGAATGAAAATTTGTGCGAAGTTACTTGATAGTTGGTGATGGTATTCCCCGGTAATGGCGCCAGAAATTGTTCTTGATACTTGTGATCTGCGTTGGGTTTTCCGTGAAGAGAAACGGGTTATCACAGCACAATGTGGGTAAGTATTCCCCTTAGTTATGAAACCAAGGTTTATAGAACCAATAGGAATACCAGTCCTCAACCATGTTCATCGGCTGCACACAAAAGAACAAACAACTTGCACCAAACGCCGACAAGATGGTTATCAATCCCCTTGATCTCGTTATTTGCAAGCATGTGAGTTGTGTAGATAATTGTAGATAACTGTAAATTTCAAAATAAAATAAAAGCAAGGTAGTAATAGTGTTTGTGAATATATAAGCGGATAGACCCTGAGGCCGTAGAGTTCTCTAGTGGCGTCTCTCATAGAAATAACACACAATGGGTAAACAAATTACTGTTGGGTAATTGATAGAAAAGTGAATAGTTATGCAATTTTCATGGCAATGATCATGTGTATATAGGGATCACGACCATAAGCAAATAGGCCGACTCCTACTTGCACCTATCACTATTACTCCACTCATCGACCGCTATCCAGCATGCATCTAGAGTATTAAGTAAAACCAAGTAATGCTTGAAGAACAATGACATGATGCAGACAAAGTAATCTCAATGAATATGAATAAACCCCATTGTTTTATCCTTAGTAGCAGCAACACAAAGATGTATCTTGTCCCCTAGTTTGTCACTGGGATATAAAAATTCGTCAGGTTGAACCTACCACAGCGCAGCACTCCTGCCGAAGAAATATCAATCTAGTTGGCCAAAGTATCTCAATTGATCGGAGAGCACTACGAAGCTATAATGATCATGCAAATAAGAATCTTAGTATTCAGGTTTGACTCAAATACTTTTCATGAATAATCTGAACATAAACTCACAATTCATCGGATCCCAACAAACACACCATACAAAGGGATTACATCGGATAGATAAGGGCAAAGATGCAATGAACATTGTATTGAAGATCAAGATCAAGAGAGAGAGAGAGGCGACCAACAAATAGGTTCTCACATAGTACAAGTGAAGGCTAGCAAATAGGTTGAGAGTCGACCAGCTAGAGAGCGAAAATGGTCATAGCTATGATGTGAGAATAATTAACACTGAACATTAGCATGAGTAGGATATAAACACTGTGAACATAAAAATCATGAAGGCTACATTTGATTTGCATCAACTACATGTTTGCACATGTTCCAAGTCAATCCACTTTAATTACTCAAAGGAGGATACCATACTATCATACCACATCACAACCATTTTAATGCATGTTGACACATAAGATAAATCATTATTCACTCCTAGCTATTTAAGCATGGCATAAGGAACTATAATCTCTAATTGTCATCGTAAACATGTTTACTCATAATATGCTGAATCAAGATCGAAGGAGCTAAAGATATTTACGAAAATGGAAAACAAGAAGAGTCCATACCATCTTCCTTTACCATGACCACTTCATCAAATATCGTCATTATTGCCTTTCACTTGCACAACCAAGTGATGTGAAAATAGTTATAGTGCAGGTGTGCCGTGGAATAAGCTGGAATTTGTGAAATGGTTTAATCAAAGGAGAAGACAACGTAATATTGACTCTTCGTTAGGTAAGAAATAATGCATATGAGAGACACTCAACATTCTCATCATGGCATTCTCCTTTGAACGACTCAATCAAAACAAAAAGAAATTAAGAGAAACACACATAAATATGTTTGGAGTTTTTGGTTTTCTCGAAGGAAGCAAATAAACCAGGGAAGACGATAAGCGAGAAAACTATTTACATGGGAAAGCTCCCAACAAGCAAAATAAATATTTTTGGGTTTTCTTTTAGTACTGCAAATTAATTAAACAAGAAATAAAAACCAAATAGAAGTGAGAAATATTTTTGGGTTTTCAAAGTTTTTCAAACACAAAAGAAGAAAGCGAAAAAATAATACTAACATGGATATACAATAAAAGAGGATGTACATTGACAATCGATATGAAATGTGTGAACATGAATGTAATGTTGGTGAGAAATACGTACTCCCCCAAGCTTAGGATCTTGGCCTAGCTTTTTGATCACCACCATTGGTCTGGATAGTAATCAAAATGGTAGCTCGTAGAGGCGTTCCATGCCCCCCTCCTCAGCCAGGTGAGCGGCCTCCACTGATGCGTTGTACTCATGCCTTCGTTCTCATAATTGAAATATCTTTGTTTGTTTTGAAAATCAAAGAGAGCAGGCGCATGCAACATAATAGAGACAACATAATATTTATCAAATGTTAAGCTGTAATCATAACCCTGAGCCCTATCTTTAATAAAGTTGTGGCGCTGCATCGCATCAAAGTCTAAATATCTAACATGTAAGATATGATCATTGGGTCGAGGCGAGACCCTTAGCCTTGCTGCTATGCGGGAGGCATAAATTCCCCCATACAAGTCACCATTCCCCACATTAAGATGCAGCCTATGGGCAACAATTGACCCCAGGTTATACTGTTTTTTGCCGGTTAAAGCAGTATGAATAATGCTCGGGTCAGGAGCGCATAGTGCACTACAATCTTGCTTGCCCATAATATATTTTCCATTAAACAATACAAAGTAACAAACATAGGGAAATTGAATCCTTTTTGTTCTAGCCTACGTATCTCCTCTATCCTCACCACTGCATAAGCTCTCATGGAATAAAACATAATCATATTTTTGTGGTTTGCTAAGGGAGCCACAATATGGAAGTTTGCATGCATCACAAATTTTTTCTAGAGTCATACTATAAGATTTATCCTAGACATGGAACAGAACTCTAGAAGTATGAGAGTGATACTCAAACCTTTATGTGAATGAATGGGTAAGATTATAATGTTGGGTGCACTAATCTGTGAGGAAGTCAGTGAGGTCGGTGTTATAAATATATTGATCAAATTCTTCTTTAATACCAACACCCATAATGAACTAATCGTATGGCCAACAAGATGATTTAAAGTTGGCCATGCCTACCAAGCTTGCGCTTGGTTCGACGTAAGCTTGTCGTACCAAACTTTCACTTGACGATTCTCCAAAGGATTTTCACCTTGAAGAGCTCATCCTAAAGAGGTTCATTTTCCTAAGAGAAAATTTCGTAATCTTTGGACCACAAAATCATGTCAAAAAACCTTTGGAAGATTGATAGCAACTACACATATAGATGCCTACATGCCATATCAAGCATTCAAACTACTTGGAACTCAAAGAATTCAACATGCAAGCTCATTTTCAGTAGCACCAAGTGAGCAAAACATGTAAAATACAAACCAGTAAATCAAAAACTAATTGGAGGAATTGGAGAGTAACATACCAAGGAACAATCCTTTAAATAGTTTGGGAAATGAAGTCCCGAGCAAACCGATAAAAAATCTCAGGTTTGGGAGCGAGAACACATGAGAGAGAGAGGGAGAGAGAGAGCAACCAAGAATATTTTCGAGAGGAGGAAGAATGAGTGGGCCGAAGGAATAAGTGAGGTTGAGTCCTTGTGGTGCCCCAAGCCATCAGGCAAGCCCAGTGGGGTCGTGCCCTGTTGACTTGACACCCATAGGTGCACCCCCTAAGTTATTTTCAGCTCCAATTTTTTAGAAATATTCACAAATTCCTATAGAAATTTTGTTGCAATCTAAGAACATTTATTTTTGGGTCACTTTTATTGCACGAGTAATTCAGAAAATAGGATAATCATAGTATTTTTATTTATTAAACTAAAAATAACAGAGAGTAAACTATATGTACAGAAGGTTGTCTTTTATAGCAAAAGTGTACTTTTATATAAGGATAAAGGCATAACACTAACGATACGTGTCAAACGTATCTACTTTTCCAAACACTTCTGCTCTTGTTTTGGACTCTAATTTGCATGATTTGAGTGAAACTAACCCAACTGACATAGTTTTTAGTAGAACTTCTATGTTGTTGTTTTTGTCCAGAAATAAAAGTTCTCGAAATCGGAGGGAACTTGTTGTGAATTTTCTCTCGAATATATACAAAATAATGGAGCTAAGTCCCACCATTGGGGCCACCTGTTTGTGCCAAACATCTTGGCTCCCCCGATTCTAATTCTAGCGCTATAAATTCCTATTTTAGAGAAAAAATAAGAGAGAAGTTTTCACCGCGTTTCACAAGACGGACCCACCGCCTCTTCCTGTTCTTCCTTGGGAGGGATGATCTGGAGTCTGTTTGGGCTCTATAGAGGGGGATTCATCAACGTTGTCATCACCAACCCTTGTTCATCAACACCCCCATGATGCTCACCACCGGGAGTTAGTAATTCCTGTGTAGGCTTGTTAGATAGTGATGGGATTGGATGATATTGGTCATGTAATCGAGTTGTTTTGATAGGACTTGACCCCCAGTATGCACTATGTTCTGAGATTGATGTTGCTGTGACTTTGCTATGCTTAATGCTTGTCAAGCATGCCCGAGTGCCATGATTTCAGATATGAGCCTACTATGTTTTCATGAATATAAGAGTGTTTTAGATCCTATCTTGCAAGTTGTATGCACCTATTATGTGTCATGATCTGCATATCACAAGGTGACAATAATTGGGATTCTTTCCAGTGACTGTCGTAGTTTGAGGAGTTAATGTATTCACCATGTGTTAAGGCTTTGGTTCGGTTCTCTATGAAAAGGAGGCGTTAATTACCCTTAGATTTCCTTATGACCCTTTTTTCCACCGGAGAGCAGGACAAAACATATCATGCAAGTTCTTATTATAAGCACGTATGACTATATACGGAATACATGCCTACATTACATTGATGAATTGGAGCTAGTTATGTGTTGCTCTAGTATGTAACTGTTACATGATTGATGTCATCTAAATCATTATCCATCACCGGCTGATGTGCATACAGTTCTCGTATACTGAATATCGCTAACTTACTATTGCTGCTACTACTGTTACAATCACTAGAAAATTTCTGCTATCAGTGCTACTGTTACTACCACTATTTTGCCCTACTACTAAAACTTTTGCTACAAAGAGATATCCTAGGTGTAGTTGAATTGACAACTCAACTGCCAAGACCAACAAACATTCTTTGGCTCCCCTTGTGTTGAATCAACAAATTTGGGTAACATACTTCCCTCGAAGACTGTTATGATGTCGTATACTTGTGGGTTATCAAGACTGTTTCCTGGCGCCGTTGCTGGGGAGCATAGCTCTATTTATCGTGTTCACCAAGGTTATCCATTTTTCTCTATGAAGAATGTTAAAGATAGTAGAGTGAAGATCGTACCCTCTAAGACGAGGGGATGTAAGGAACTGAAATCTAGCTCTGCTTCTGATTCACCTACTGTTTCGAATCAGCTTATGACACCACAAATTCCTGCTCATTTTCATACGTCACATGTACTTGATGATGCTACTTATGAAATTAATGATGGTACTACTGCTGTGCTTGATGAAACAAAAACTATGCCACTGAATGAATTACTTGATGCTCATATTGCTAAAGCTTGAGAACTTGAGAATGCTAAAATTGATGAACACTTTGATTCACCTATTACACCTAGCTCTCCTAATAGATATGAATTCCTGATATACCTAATGATTATGCTATGGATGGGGAGATAGCTAGAGACTTCCTTTCTTGTAATGTTAGAGATGATTTGAAGAAACTAATGTGCAAACTCAAAGAAAAATCTATGATGGAGAAAATGAAACGTGATCCTAAATATGCTACTTCTCCTATTTGTGTTACTGATAAGGATTATGAATTCTTTATTGATCCTAAGTTAATCACTATAGTAGAATGTGATCCTTTGCATGATTATGAAACTAAAACTTTTGTGACACACCTCACTAAATTGAATGATATTGCCACTTTGTTTGCTCATGAGGAAATGATACGTTATTATTATATCCTTAAGCTTTTTTTTCCTTTTTTGCTAAAAGGCAATGCTAAGAAATGGTTCCTCACTCTTGCTCCTCGTTTTGTGCATAGCCCCCAGGATATGATCTATTACTTTACTAAAAAATATTTCCCTGCTCATAAGAAACATGCTACTTTACAGTAAATATTTAACTTTGTGTTAATTAAAGAAGAGAATCTCCCTCAACCTTCGGGGAGGCTTCTCCAGCTGCTAAGAGCTTTGCGTGATCATCCTCTTAAAAAATGAAATAGTTGATATATTTTATAATGGACTAACCGATGCTTCTAGGGACTACTTGGATAGTTGTGCTGGTTGTGTTTTTAGCGAAAGAACTATTGGGCAGGATGTAGGACTCTTGGATAATATTTTTAAGAATGCTCATGATCGGGCACTTCCTGAACCACCATCGGAACCTATTCAAAGGAAGAGATGTATTCTATTCCTCGGTCTGGAAGATATGCAAGAAGCCAAGAGAACTATGAAAGAAAAAGTTACTAAATCTGAAGATGTCAAGAATTTACCACTTGTTGAAGACATACATGGACTTAACATGCCCACATAGGTAATAGAGGTAATTTCTCTCTGTAGATTTGATGAAAGTGATATACCTTATACAAATACTCCTTGTCAATGCATGGATGAATTTGATAATTATATTGTTAAGCAAGAACATTTTAATAATTATGTCAAGGATCAGTTACAACATAATGCTATGATGATAGATCGCTTGAGTGACATGAGGTTTAGAATTTATAATGATGTTAATGTTTGAAATATGCCCTAGAGGAAATAATAAATGGGTTATTATCATATTTCCTTGTTCAGGATAATCTTTTATTGTCCATGCTAGAATTGTATTGATCGGAAACTCACATACATGTGTGGATACATAGACAACACCATGTCCCTAGTATGCCTCTAATAGACTAGCTCGTTGATCAAGGATGGTTAAGGTTTCCTAGCCATGGACATGAGATGTCATTTGATAACAGTATCACATCATTAGGAGCATGATGTGATGGACAAGACCCAAACTATAAACGTAGCATTTGATCGTGTCAGTTTATTGCTACAATTTTCTGCATGTCAAGTATCTGTTCCTATGACCATGAGATCATGCAACTCACTGACACCAGAGGAGTACCTTGTGTGTATCAAACGTCTCAACGTAACTGGGTGACTATAAAGGTGCTCTATAGGTATCTTCGAGGGTGTCTGTTGGGTTGGCATGGATCAAGACTAGGATTTGTTACTCCGTATGACACAGAGGTATCTCAGGGCCCACTCGATAATACAACATCACTATAAACCTTGGAAGCAATGTGACTAAAGATTTAGCCATGGGATCTTGTATTACAGAACGAGTAAAGAGACTTGCCGGTAACGAGATTGAACTAGGTATAGAGATACCGATGATCGAATGTCGGGCAAGTAACATACCGAAGAACAAAGGGAACAACATACGGGATTATCTGAATCCTTGGCATAGAGATTCGACTGATAAAGGTCTTCATAGAATATGTAGGAACCAATATGGGCATACAGGTCCCGCTATTGGTTATTGACCATAGAGGTTTCTCGGTCATGTCTACATAGTTCTCGAACCCGTAGGGTCTGCACACTTAAGGTTGGGTGACGTTTCGGTAGTATAGAGTTATGTATGGTGGTGACCGAAGGTTGTTTGGAGTCCCGGATGAGATGCTGGATGTCACGAGGAGCTCCAGAATGGTCCGGAGGTAAATATTGATATATAGGAAGTCCTGTTTTGGTCGCCGGAAAAGTTTCGAGCTCATCGGTAATGTACCGGGAGTGCCGGGAGGGTACCGGGGGACCATCAGGAGGGGTGTATCGACCCAAGAGGCTACATGGTGTGTGGGAGGAGGTAAAACAGCCCTTGGTGGGCTGGACGAAGCATCCTCTAAGGGTGCATGCGGCTAGGAAAGACTGGGAAAGGAAAAACCCCAAAGAAGGGAAGGAAAATCCAAATTAGGAAGGAGTCCTAATAGGACCCCACCTCCCTTGTGGTAGGTGGATTCCCTCCCTTGTTTGGTTTGGCCGAACCTACTTGGAGTAGGGGCCAAGGCTGCCTCCTCTACCCCTCCTATTCTTCTTCTAGATCTATTTCTCCTCTAGATTAGTTCTGCGGTGCTTAGGCGAAGCCCTGCAGGATTAGTTCACCACCACCGCCACCCTGTTGTTGTGCTGCCGGAGAACTCAGCTGCCTCTCCACCCTCACTTGCTGGATCAAGGAGGTGGAGATCGTCATCGAGCTGTACGTGTGCTGAACGTGGGGGTGCCGTCCGTTCGGCACTAGATCGGAAGGACCATGATGGGATCGAGGGACGGCTCGTGATGAGACTGCGGGACGGATCATGATTGGATCATGAAGATGTTTGACTACATCAACCTCGTTTCTTAATGCTTCCTGCTTAGCGATCTACAAGGGTATGTAGATCCACTTCCCCCGCATAGATGCTCATCACCATGGATAGATCTTGCGTGTGCGTAGGAAACTTTTTGTTTCCCATGCAACGTTCCCAACAGTGGTATCAGAGCTAGGTCTGTGTGTAGTTGAGATATCGAGTAAAACGCAAAGGAGTTTGTGGGCGCTGATGCTTAGATTGCTTCCTCCCTTCATCGTGTTTTGGTTTAGCGGTATTGTGGGATGAAGCGGCCCGGACCAACCTTACTCATACGCTTATGAGAGACCGGTTCCATCAACTGACGTGTAACTTTGTTGCACAAAGATGGCTGGCAGGTGTCTATTTCTCCTACTTTAGTTGGATCAGATTCGACAAAGGCGGTCCTTGAGAAGGTTTAAAACCAACTTATGTATCACCGTTGTGGTTTCTTCATAGGTGAGAATTGTTCTTGCTAGATACCCGTAGCAGCCACGTAAAACTTGCAACAACAATTAGAGGACGTCTAACTTGTTTTTGCAGGGTATGTTGTGATGTGATATGACCAATTACATGATGAGGTATATGTGATGTGTGAAATGATCATGTATTTTATAGAATATCACGACTTGCATGTCGATGAGTACGGCAACTGGCAGGAGCCATAGGGTTGTCTTTAATTATTGTATGACCCACGTGTCAATCATTAAGCGCTATGTAATGCTTTACTTTATCGCTAAGCGGTAGTAATAGTAGTAGAAGCATGGTGGGCGCGACATCCCCGATGGCAACACGTTGATGGAGATCATGGTGTCATGCCGATGACGATGGAGATCATGTCAGTGCTTTATAGACGGAGATCAAAAGCACAAGTTCATGGCCATATCATGTCACTTATGATTTGCATGTGATGTTAATCCTTTTATGCACCTTGTTTTGCTTAGTACGATGGTAGCATTATAAGATGACCCTCACTTAAATTTCAAGATCAATTGTGTTCTCCCCGAGTGTGCACCGTTGCAAAAGTTCGTCGTGTCAAGACACCACGTGATGATCGGGTGTGATAGACTTGACGTTCACATACAATGGGTGCAAGCCAGTGTTGCATGTGCAGAACACTCGGGTTAAACTTGACGAGCTTAGCATGTACAGACATGACCTCGGAACACAAGAGACCGAAAGGTCGAACATGAGTCATATATTAGATATGATCAAAATGATGATGTTCACCATTGAAACCACCTCAACTCACGTGATGACCGGACTTGAGTTCGTGAATTTGGATCGTGTATCACTCGAATGACCGGAGGGATGTCAATTTGAGTGGGAGTTCTTAAGTAATATGATTAATTGAACTTGTTATCATAAACATAGTCACTAGTGTGTTGGCAAATTATGTTGTAGATTACTAGCTTACGCTGTAGCATCCTTGAATTTTTATATGTTCCTAGAGAAATAGAGTTGAATGATGATGGTAGCAATATTGTGGACTGGGTCCGTGATCTGAGGATTGTCCTCATTGCTGCACAAAAGGCTTATGTCCTTAATGCACCACTCGGTGCGCCACCCCCCTCCAGCATCGTGTGTAGATGTTGTGAACATCTGATAGGCACGTTCCGATTACTACTTGATAGTTCAGTGCGTCATTCATTATGGCATAGAATTGAGGCACCAAAACGTTTTGAACGTCACGAAACATATGAGATGTTCTAAGAGCTGAAATTGGGATCTCAGGCTCGTGCCCGTGTTGCGAGATATGAGATTTCCAACAAGATGCTTTGCCTGCAGGATGAAGGAGAATAGCTCAATCATTGAGTATGTGCTTAGATTGTCTGGGTGCTACAATCGCTTGAATCGAGTGGGACTTGATCTTCCAGAAAAGATAGTGATTGCTATAGTTCTCCAAGTCACTGTCACTAAGCTACTAGAGCTTCGTGATGAACTATAAAATGCCAGGGACGGAAATAATAATCCCTGAGCTATTCGCGATGTTTGACACCGCGAAGGTAGAAATCAAGAAGGAGCATCAAGTGTTGATGGTTAGTGAAACCACTAGTTTCGAGAAGGGCAAGGGCTAGGATGGAAATCTCATGGATGGCAAGTCAGTTGTTGCTCCTGTGAAGAAACCCAAAGTTGAACCCAAACCCAAGACTAAGTACTTTTATTATGAGGAGAGCGGTCGCTGAAGCGGAAGAAACCTAGATACTTGGTAGATAAGAAGGCTGGCAACATCGACAGAAGTATATTTGATATATATGTTATTGATGTGTACCTTGCTAGTACTTCTAGTAGCACCTGGGTATTGGACATCGGTTCGGTTGCTAAATGTTAGTAACTCGAAATAAAAGCTATGGAATAAAAGGAGACTAGCTAAGGGTGAGGTGACGATGTGTGCTGGAAATGTTTCCAAGGTTGATGTGATCAACATCGCATGCTCTCTCTACCTTCAGGATTAGTGATGAACCTAAATAAATGTTATTTGGTGTTTGCGTTAAGCATGAACATGATTAGATCGTGTTTATTGCAACACGGTGATTCATTTAAGTTAGAGAATAATGGTTATTCTATTTACATGAATAATACCTTTAATGGTCATGCACCCAATGAGAATGTTTGTTGAATCTTGATCATAGTAATGGACATGTTCATAACATTGATGCCAAAAGATACAAAGTTAATAATGATAGTACCACATACTTGTGGCACTGCCGCTAAATCTCATACTGGTATAAATCGCATGAAGAAACTCCATGCTGATGGATCTTTGGACTCACTCGATTTCGAATCGGTTTAGACATCCGGACCATGCCTCATGGGCAAGATGACTAAAGACCCCATTTTCGGTATGATGGAGTGGGCTAATAATTTATTGGAAATGATACATGTTGATGTATGCGGTCCAATGAGTGTTGTAGCGTGAATTGGATATCGTTATTTTCTTACCTTCACTGATGATTTGAGTATATATGAGTATATTTACTTAATGAAACACAAGTCTGAAACGTTTGAAAAGTTCAAACAAATTCAGAGTGAAGTTTAAGATCAGCATGACAAGAAGATAAAAATGTCCACGATATGATCGTGGAGGTGAATGTCTGAGTTACGAGTTTGGCATACAACTTTAGACAATGTGAAAGTTGTTTCACAACTCACGCCACCTAGAACACCATAGTGTGATGGCATGTCCGAATGTCGTAGTCGCGCTCTATTGGATATGGTACGAACTATGATGTCTCTTATCGATTTGCCACTATCGTTTTGGGGTTATGCATTAGAGACAATTACATTCACTTTAAAAGGGGCACCATCTAAGTCCGTTGAGATGACAATATATGAATTTTGGTTTGGCGGAAACCTAAGCTGTCATTTCTTAATGTTTGGGGATGCGACGCTAATGTGAAAAAGGTTCTCATCTAATGAGCTCGAACCCAAAGTGGACAAATGCATCTTCATAAAATACCCTAACAACAGTTGGGTATACCTTCTATCTCAGATCCAAGTGCAAAGTGTTTGTTGCTAAAATGAGTCCTTTCTCAAGAAAGAGTTTCTCTTGAAAGAATTGAGTGGGAGGAAGATAGAACTTGATGAGGTTGTTGAACCTTTGTTTCAACCAGAGAGTAGCACAACACAAAAAGATGTTTCTGTGGAGTCTACATTAGTTGAAGAGGAAGTTAATGATGATGATCATGAAACTTCGGATCAAGTTACTATTGAACCTCGTAGGTCGACAAGGACACGTACTACTCCTAAGTGGTATGACAACCCTGTCTTAGAGGTCATGTTGTCTCACAACCATGAACCTACAAGCTATGGAGAAGCGATGATGGGCCCGGATTCCGACAAATGGTTAGAGGCCATGGAATCCGAGAAAGGATCCATGTATGAAAACCAAGTATAGACTTTGGTATACTTGCTAGTTGGACGGCAGGTCGTTGAGTACAAATGGACCTTTAAAGATGAAGACAGACGCTGATGGTAAATGTCACCATTTATAAAGCTCGACTTGTCACAAAGAAGTATCCGACAAGTTCAAGGAGTTGACTGCGATGAGACTTTATTACTCGTAGCGATGCTAAAGTCTGTTGGAATTGTGTTAGCAGTTGCTGCATTTTTCAGTTATGAAATCTGGCAGATGGATGTCAAAACTTCGTTTCCTTAACAATTTACTTAAGGAAAGGTTGTATGTGATACAACCAGAAGGTTTTGTTAGTCCTAAGGATGCTAAAAGGTTCACGAGCTCCAGGAGTCCTTCTATGGGCTGGAGCAAGCATCTCGGAGTTGGAATATATGCTTTGATGAGGTGGTCAAAGTCTTTGAGTCTACACAAAGTTTACGACATACTTGTATTTACCAGAAAGTGAGTGGGAGCACAATAGAATTTCTGATAAGTATATGTGGTTGACATATTGTTGATCGGAAATGATGTAGAATTTCTTGAAACAAATAAACCGTTGTTTGAAAAGAATTTTTCAAAGGAAGACCTGGATAAAGCTACTTAATTTTTGGGCATCGAGATCTATAGATACAAATCAAGACGTCTAATAAGACTTTCAGTGAGTACATACCTTGACAAGATTTTGAAAGAGTTCAAAATGGATCAATCAAAGAAAGAGGTCTTGCCTGATTTGTAAGGTGTGAAGTTGAGTGAGACTCAAAGCTCGACCACGGCAGAAGAAAGAGAAAGGATGACTGTTGTCCCCTATGCCTTAGACATAGGCTCTATATAGTATGCCATGCTGTGTACCGCACCTATGTGTGCCTTGCCATAAGTCTGTTAAGGGGTACAAGAGTGATCCAGGAGTGGATTACTGGACAATAGTCAAAATTATCATTAGTAACCATAGGACTAAGGAGGTGTTTCCTCATTATGGAGGTGATAAAGAGTTCATCGTAAAGAGTTACGTTGATGCAAGCTTTAACACCAATCTCGATGAGTCTTAGTAGCAATCCGGATACGTCTAGTGGAGCAGCCATTTGGAATAGCTCCAAGTGGAGCATGCTAGCAGTGTTTACATTATGACATAGAGATTTGTAAAGTACACATGGATCTGAATGTCGCAGATCCATTGACTAAAACCTCTTTCACATGCAAAGCATGATCGAACCCCAGAACTCATTGGGTGTGAGATTCATAACAAGTCACATGGCGATGTGAGCTAGATTATTGACTCTAGTGCAAGTGGGAGACTGTTGGAAATATGCCCTAGAGGCAATAATAAATGGGTTATTATCATATTTCCTTGTTCATGATAATCGTTTATTGTCTATGCTAGAATTGTATTGATCGAAAACTTAGATACATGTGTGGATACATAGACAACACCATGTCCCTAGTATGCCTCTAATAGACTAGCTCGTTGATCAAAGATAGTTAAGGTTTCCTAGCCATGGACATGAGATGTCATTTGATAGTGGGATCACATCATTAGGAGAATGATGTGGTGGACAAGACCCAAACTATAAACGTAGCATATGATCGTGTCAGTTTATTGCTACAGTTTTCGGCATGTCAAGTATCTGTTCCTATGACCATGAGATCATGCAACTCACTGACACCAGAAGAGTACCTTGTGTGTATCAAACGTTGCAACGTAACTAGGTGACTATAAAGGTGCTCTATAGGTATCTTCGAGGGTGTCTGTTGGGTTGGGATGGATCAAGACTGGGATTTGTTACTCCGTATGACGTAGAGGTATCTCAGGGCCCACTCGATAATACAACATCACTATAAGCCTTGCAAGCAATGTGACTAAAGAGTTAGCCACGGGATCTTGTATTATAGAACGAGTAAAGAGACTTGCCGGTAACGAGATTGAACTAGGTATAGAGATACCGACGATCGAATGTCGGGCAAGTAACATACCGAAGAACAAAGGGAACAACATACGAGATTATCTGAATCCTTGACATAGAGATTCGACTGATAAAGATCTTCACAGAATATGTAGGAACCAATATGGGCATCTAGGTCCTGCTATTGGTTATTGACCGTAGAGGTTTCTCGGTCATGTCTACATAGTTCTCGAACCCGTAGGGTCTGCACACTTAAGGTTCGGTGATGTTTCGGTAGTATAGAGTTATGTATGGTGGTGACCAAAGGTTGTTCGGAGTCCCGGATGAGATCCTGGACGTCACGAGGAGCTCCAGAATGGTCTGGAGGTAAAGATTGATATATAGGAAGTCCTGTTTTGGTCGCCGGAAAAGTTTCGGGCTCATCGGTAATGTACCAGGAGTGCCGGGAGGGTACCGGGGGACCATCGGGAGGGGTGTCTCGACCCAAGAGGCTGCATGGACTGTGGGAGGAGGTAAAACAGCCACTGGTGGGCTGGACGAAGCCTCCTCTAAGGGTGCATGCTGCTAGGAAATACTGGGAAAGGAAAAACCCCAAAGAAGGGAAGGAAAATCCAAATTAGGAAGGAGTCCTAATAGGATCCCACCTCCCTTGGGGAGGTGGATTCCCTCCCTTGTTTGGTTCGGCCAAACCTACTTGGAGTAGGGGCCAAGGCTGCCTCCTCTCCCCTTCCTCTTATATATATTGAGGTATTTTGAGGGCAGCCCCTAACCCTAATTGACACGTGCTGCCCTCTTCTTCCTCTAGACCTGTTTCTCCTCTAGATTAGTTCTGCGGTGCTTAGGTAAAGCCCTGCAGGATTAGTTCACCACCACCACCACCACGTCGTTGTGCTGCCGGAGAACTCATCTACCTCACCACCCTCGCATGCTGGATCAAGGAGGTGGAGATCGTCATCGAGCTGTACGTGTGCTGAATGCGGAGGTGTCGTCCGTTCGGCACTAGATCGGAAGGACCATGATGGGATCGCGATACGGTTCGTGATAAGATCGCGGGACGTTTGACTAATTTCTTAACGCTTCCCATGCAACATTCCCAAATAGTTAAAGGTTGAGGTAAACATGCTTCCATTGTTCATACTCAGTTAGACCAAGTTGCTTCAGTCACAAAATGATTTATTTGCTGAAATAATTGAGAATATGAATGATCATGCTGTTAGAGTAATGACTAGAGGAGGTAGAATGACTCAGGAACCTTTTTTCCTAAAGGTCATCCTAAAAGAATTGAACAAGATTCTCATAGAAATAATGTAGATGCACCTAGTCCATCTAAAAAGAAAAATAAAATAAAAATAAATCTTGTTATAGAAAAACCTATTGAGAGTCATAATGATGTTTCTATTTATGATGTAGAAACACAATCTGGTGATGAAGATCAACCTAGTGATAATGATAATCTTCATGAAGATGCTCCACTAGATAATGATAGGGAAAATAATAGTGAGGTAGAAATTGAACCTTCTTCAGATCTTGATAACTACCTCCTAAGAATAAACGTTATGATAAGACTGACTTTGTTGCTAGAAAACATGGTAAAGAAAGAGAACCATGGGTCCACAAACCCATGCCTTTTCCTCGTAAGCCTTCTAAGAGTAAGGATGAAGATGATTTTGAGCTCTTTGCTGAAATGATTAGGATCGTCTTTTTGCGAACTCGCTTGATTGATATTTTGAAGATACCTCCATATGCTAAATACATGAAAGATATTGTCACTAATAAAAGAAAGATACCTAAAACCGAGATTTCCAGCACGCTTGATAATTATTCTTTTGATGGTGGAGCGCCTAAGAAGTTGGGAGATCCGGGTATACCCACAATACCTTGCTCCCTTAACCGAAGTTATGTTAAAACTACTTTATGTGATCTAGGAGCTAGTGTTAGTGTTATGCCCTTCTCCTTATATAAAAGACTTGATTTGAATAAGCTCACACCTACCGAAATATATTTGCAAATGGCTGATAAATCCGTTGGTATACCTATTGGAACTTGTGAGGATGTTCCTGTTGTGGTTGCAAATGTTACTATCTTAACGGACTTGGTTATTCTTGAGATGCCCGATGACGACAACATACCCAAGGCCCAACACAACCCGCCGTTGGACTCGACAACCAAGATCCCTGCGAGGGCCCATGCCTCACGAGGAGCACGTTGACAAGGCTTCACCAGGAGTCCCATGCGGCCCCTTCACGAGGTCACTTCCCGAGGCTACCCCCGAGGCCTTCGTGGGGCAGAAGGATTAGGGATGGCTAGGGGGAGTTATGCGACCTTGCACCTCTACATGGGTGATGCACGCCACGCCGAGCGGCGACAAGGACCGTGCAAGCATGCATAGATGAGGAGGCTTTCCTCTTTCGTGTTAAAGAAATAGGGCCAACCACCAGTTCCCAAAGCAACTCCCAAAGGTTTCAAGTTTGGTGCAACATGACCAAGGCCAGGGGCTCACCAGGACGGGGGTCATCACTGAGCCCACCGGCGGGTCACGGAAGGAGACTTTTGCAGGAGAAGACTACTTTTGTACGGATAAGCTGTAGTCCTGCCCCCCTTCAAACTGGCCATTGTGGCAACGCTTCCTGCCGGGTGTTTTCGGGGAAGAGGACCGGGCCAGTATAAGAGAGGGCACGCTATCGCCTTAGAGGGTGATCGGCTCCGTGCTAGCGAGAAACAACCACTGTACTTCCTTTCTCCCTCGAGCAATCCAACGAAGCAGGAGTAGGATTTTACACCGCACGATGGCTCGAACTTGGGTAAACTGTTGTGTTTGTTGTTCTTCCTCCTTAGATCAAGCACGCCGGAGCACTATCCTGAGGTTGTGAGATAGAGTAGGGAGAGGGAACTAGTGCACCCCAGAGTTCGAACCTTCTTGGGTCTCTGGAGCACCAATTCCGATAGTGCTATATGAAAATTCTTTGGTTTCATGTCAATCGGAAATGGTTATTAACAAGACTTGGTCAACGTTATTAATGGATCCTTTTTGAAAGGCATGTGATCGATGAATTTAGTAAGCACAACCTCCTGTACCCTTAGTTTGTTCTCTATCATTTTTAGTTAAATGAAATAAAAGTGCCATTACTATCCTGCTTTCTGAATTACCCATCAGTAAAAATGAACCAAAAATAAAAGTTCTCAGATTGTCACAAAACTTTTTCTAGAATAATTAAATAAATTTGGAGCAGGAAACACCTCAGGGGGTGCACCTGTTGGTGCGAAGCCAATAGGGCGGACCCTGATGGCATGGGGGGCCCACAGGCACTCCCTCACTTATCCCTTCAGTCCACTTCTTCGTCTAGAAAAATTCATGTTTGCTCTCTCTATCTCTCCACTACTGGAGGATTGTCCAAAGACGACACATCAGTCAGAGACCCTTCCACCAAACTATGTGCGATCCATCAATCGCAAACAATATAGTTCAAGCTCTGCCGCCCATGACGAAAACCGTGCGTGATGAAGGAACAAACAAATACAGTTCAAAAGATAGTTGCGTTTGTGACGTGTTGCATACAATTTTTTCTTATGAACTGTTTGTGATTATGGAAGATAACATAATCGTTTAACAAACTATATACGTGTGCGTAGTGCGACATACAGTTCAGTTGGACAAACTGTTTGCGCTGATCCAGCAGAACACGAATGAGTTATCCTAAGAAGGCATGTGTGATACCCAGGAAACAATTCATTCATCAGAATTGTGTGGGAAGACCAATAATAACCCAAATGATTCATCTTGACAATCGTGTGTGTTATGGGTACCTGGCAAACAGTTGATTCATCACAATTGTGTGGGAAGACTAATAATAATCCAAATGATTCGGCCTGACAACCTGTGTGTGTTGTGGGCAAATGGTTGCTGCTAATAATTGTATGAGATGTGATTAGCTCTATTTGCACAACATCTATATGCTCTGTCTACAAAACACCAACATTATTGTTGCATAATCAACTTGAACATCTAGTTACATAAGTGACTACACAACACATGTACATTCCACAATATAAATTTACAAGAAGTAGACGATCACCAAATCATATTGTTCTTTTGATGACAATTGCCAACACTGCTGGGCTATCCCTTGCCGTCTACAGGAAAGAGGAACTTCCTCATGTCAATGATCCTCCTGTACATCTCATAGCTGGTGTACGTGACCTTGGCCGCGTACTTGATGTGTTCTTCATCCAGCTCATTCACCCAGGCATTGTGCCAGGCAGACTTGTCCTTGTGGCACTCATCCTTCATGTCTATGTAGTAGGTGTCGATGATGGCTGCGGCGAGGTCAATAAGGGAGTCCTTCTTCTCACCGCCCCAGACCATGTACTGACCTTGGATGTTAACAAGCTTCTGGCAGGACAAGCCTGAAGTCTTGAGCACCTTTAAATCATTTGTGGTGTCCATCGTTGCGAACCTGTAGTTGGGGCTGTTGACAAACCTTGCAAAACACTCGCAATGCCTTGTGGCCAGGCAATAGTGGTAGACGAGCACGTGATGGAGCACACACAAGTGGGAGACGGTAACCTTCTAATCATGCCCGAGACGACCGCTGATGTACTCGAGGTTGAAGCCGACCACTTTGTACTTGTCATCCTCAACAAAGCAGCTGCTCCAACATTTTGATGGAGTTCACAACCACGACCGAGTCGTTGGTGTACACCACCGAGAGGTCCATCCTACTGATGTGGGTGTGCACTTTGACAATAGTTGCAAACTACTGCTCGGCGCTGGCAGCCGCCATTGGATCTGCACGGGAAGGTTGAAGCGATGAAGAGATGTGCATCCTGCCTCTATTATATGTGATGTGGGTGTGCTTCTTGTGTTGTGTGGCGTGATCGGAAGGTGGAAGAGACGAACATAAATGGCCGTGAGAATAAATTGGGTCAAACGACCTGGAATTTCGGCACATCCGCATGCTAGTTTTTGTAGCGCTTAACTACATCATGGTACCGGGAGCAGCGCAACTGCTTGCATATAGCTCCCCAAATGTACGTGATCGTTCGCGCGTAGATGCCGGTAGAGTGGGCGCGCACGGACGCGAGCACAACGCATCACGGCCACATCAACCACCTCATGCGTAGATTAATTCGCGACGACGCATACAGAACAACCGTTTGCTTTGTAATAAAATGCAAATTTTTTTATTTATTATTAATCGTTTGCGCACTTGTCAGTTCTCCCACACCTGTCCAGTTTTGTCACCGTGTTGCTACAAGAGAATTCCAATGCATGCTTCGGGAGCACGTAGGTTCCCGCGCAAGCTTCCTGCCCGGCTTCTCGAAATGCACCAAACACCCAATGCTTCCGGAGCGTGTAGTGTTTCTTTCGGGCTTCCTATTCCCGTGCAACCGCACAGGATAGCGCGGAAGCTTCTTGTTCCTATGCAACCGCATAGGAACGCGCGCAAGCTTCCCGTCCGGCTCGCCTTGGCCGCCTGGTTTATAAACCCTCATGGCCGGCGTCTCCACAACACATTCATCCCCTCCAACCCCGTAGCTTCCCAAGGCTTCTCCCTCAATCACAAATGGCACATATCCATCATCATCACTCCACCACTCCGCTAGAGGGCAGCTCCAACTGGAAGGCTGCACCACATCAGCGGCACAGTATCTGGAAGCGTGTAGTGCATGTGGCGTCCTTGTTGGCTGTGAGCACGACACCCACCACATTCTCATCCACCTTTTCCCGAAGGCAGCTACTGCCAGCGACCGTTGTGGCCCCCACCCCATCGCCGACCGCCATTTTCGCCACCCCATCAGTGGCCTCCTTGGCCAGCACCACACTAGCGTCCGCCTTGGTGGCAACCCCATGGTCAGACGCCGGGTCCATCACCTGCTCCACCACCACGTCCCGAAGGCAGGAGGAGGAGGCTACCGGTGAAGCCTAGCCACTCGGCTTTTGTGTTAGTGGCCTAGCTGTCTACATCAACTTCCTACATGATGAGGAGGGGTGCTAGGTCAAGCACAAAAAGAGGCTCATGACCGCTGTCGTGGTTTTGTCACGACAGATGTCCTGGTGAGAGGACTTAAGTTCGGGGCCATCGCTATGGCAGTGAGCTTGAAGGGGTTGATCGGGACGAAAGACACGAGTTTACCTAGGTTCGACCCCTCGGAAAGAGGTAAAAGCCTAAGTCCTGCTTTGTGTAGTATTGATTGGGTATCGATTACAAGGGAGTGGATTTGCTTGACCTAGCTCAGATCGATTGTTTTGTACCAAAAGCCGCCCAGGTAACCTGCCTTTATACACACAAGCCGAGGCCCTGGGCTTGCAAGAGTCCGAGCCGGATTATATCTAATAACCGACCTTATCTCTAAACTACCTTATCTCTATTTGCTAGAGTCATTGGTGACTTACGCCTTCGGGTCATATGTTGTCTTCTGGCTCTGGATTTCCGCCCGTGAAAGCACATTTGCTCCCTTGGTGGTTTTGGTAATTAATAACAACATATATGTCAATGAACTAATGTTTCCACTAAGAATGTTTCAGGAAAAGTTCAATGATGGGTTGGCAAAACAATGTGGAATACCCCAAGATGCAAGGAAATATGTTGGCAAAGCTTCAAGCAAGATGACTCTACATTTTATATTTGTGAGAAATCATTTTGAGTCCATAGGAAAGCCAATTCTATTAGAAGGGGGTAAGGTTTTGTTGGTGAACAAAATGCTCATACGTGCACAAGTGATAGTCACCAAAAACACCCACAAACTCTCCCACCAAAGTCTGTCCAAAGACAAATACTCAAATTGGTGCAACCAACATTCTACACTCGGTGCCATCGATTCCAGACCCTAGATAGACTCAGCCAAACCCTAGCTTTTCGATGCAACCGATACTGCATTTGGTGCCACCGAGTTGGGCTGCCAACTTTATGTTACGCAAGTTCACAGTTTTGGTCCCTTAGAGATTGTTGGATCGGCATCACCGAGATTGGACATTCTGACCGTTGGTCACCTTATCGGTGCAACCGAGATTCCTATATCGGTCTCACCGAGATTCAAAAGTTGCTAACTTTAAGTCACTTCGGTACAGCCGAGATTCACACATCGGTTCCACCGAGTCTGACTTATTGTGTGTAACGGTTGGAGTTTTGGATATGCCTATATATACCCCTCCACCACCACCTGCTCGAGAGAGAAGCACTCAGAACTGTTCCCCACTCATATCTACTGATTTTCTAAGAGAGAACCACCTACCCTTGTGTTGAGGTGAAGATCTTCCACTCCAACCATATGGATCTTGATTTCTAGCCTCCCCAAGTTGTTTTCCACCCAATCAATCTCTTCTACTAAGCCATATCTATGAGAGAGTGATTGTGTGTTGAAGAGTCTATCATCTTGAAGCACAAGAGCAAGGAGTTCATCGCATTTCCAAGCCTAGTACCTTTTGGAGGGTGGTGCCTCCTAGATTAGTTAGGTGTCACTTGGGAGCCTCCAACTTCATGTTGTGGAGTGAACCAAGAAGTTTGTAAGGGCAAGGGGATTGCCTACTTCGTGAAGATCTACCTCGAGTAAGGTTAGTCCTCCATGGACGGAAGCCGTCATGGTATAGTCAAGGTTGCTTCTTCGTGGAACCCTCCGTGGGTAGAGCCCTCCATGGACTCTCATGACCGTTACCCTCCGGGGGCTGAGGACTCCATGAACATGGATGTACGATAGCACCACCTATTAGAACCACGGGAAGAATCATCGTGTCACCAATTGCATTTGATCTTCCTACCCTCTCTTTACTTTCATGTGCAATGTCTTTACTTTACGCTGCTATACTATTAGACATGCATCTGTAGGGTGTACTTGACATGCTATGAATGCTAAAATGTGACAAGAATTAAAATTGGGAAAAATTAGATTTTTATTTGGTCAAGTAGTCTAATCACCCCCCTCCAGCACTACTTTTGATCCTACAAGTCGTATCTGACCTTTGGTCTCCATTGCATTGGTATCACAACCTAGGAGAAGTATGGCGTCTAGGGAGGGAAATTATCACCATAGAGGTCCGTACTTTGATGGCGCTAATTTTGCTAGTTGGAAGAACAAAATGAAAATGCATTTGCTTGGTCATAACCCCGCCGTTTGGGCTGTTGTTCGTGTTTGTATGCAAGGTGAATTCTTTGCGGAAGGAAGGGAACCCGATAGCGAAGCGACCGCAAATGAGTTGAAGTTGTTGCAACTCAATGCTCAAGCATGTGACATTATCTTCAACTGCCTACGCCCCGAATAATTCAACAAAATCAGCCGTCTTGAGAATGCAGAAGAGATTTGGGATACTCTGATTGATATGCATGAAGGTTCAAAATCTGTGAGAGAATCCAAGTTGGATGTTCTTCAAAGTCAACTTGACAAGTTAAAGATGAAGGATGGTGAAGGAGTTGCTGAGATGTACTCTAGGGTAGCTCTCATCACCAATGAGATTGACGGCTTAGGAAGCGAAGAAATGACTGACAAATTCATGATCAAGAAGATACTTCGAACTTTGGATGATCGATATGACACCGTTTGCACATTGGTCCAAATGATGCCGAACTACAAAGATCTCAAGCCAACGGAAGTGATTGGTAGAATTATTGCTCATGAGATGACACTCAAAGACAAGGAAGAGATTCACCAAAAGTCTAGCGGTGCTTACAAAGCCACAAGTGATGCTCCCGCTACCTCAAGCGACAACCTTGTCACAAATGAAGAGATAAGAGATCAACAAGAATAGAAGCAAAGATCAAACCTCCAACTCAAGATTAGAAGCAAAGCGTTTGTCAAGTCATGACCAAAACTGCTACAACTGTGGGAAGCCCGAACACTACTCCAATGAGTGCATGGCTCCCTACAAACGAAGAGAAGAGTCACCAATAAGACAAAGCTCGAGAGACGAGTCACCTCGAAGAGAGAGAAGGAGTAGAGATGTTTGTTATGAACGAAGACCCTCAATGAGAAGTAGGGACTTGGAGAAGAAGGACAAGTACACCAAGAGCTACTCAAGAAGGAAACATCAAGATCATGTTGGTGAATGGGTTTTTGGCTCTGAATCCGACAACCACCCCGAGAGAAGCTATAACTCCAACTTCGACTATAGTCAAGATGAAGGTGTTGCTGGACATGCATTAGTGACTACCAACTCCTATGATCTATTTGATTCACCAAACGAAGGGAGTGGAAGTGGCTTCATGGCTAAAGGCCCCAAGGTATTACACCCCGAGTATCTTGATCTCAATAGTGATGAAGATGACTTGTTAATTGAAGATGACTTGCTATTTGAAAAATATAGTAATGTTAGTCAAAATGAACTTGCTAGTACTCACTCTAGTGTAGATAATTCGTGTGATGATGATAAGTTGGAAATAGAACGACTAACTCAAGAACTAAAAACTCTTAAGTTAGCTCACGAGTCAACTCTAGAAGATCATAGAGAGCTTGTAAGGACACATGAGAATCTACGCTTCGAGAAGCTCAACTTAGAGCAAGAGCATGAGATCCTTAAAGCTACCAGTGACGATCTTCGAAAGAAGACTTCATCTTATCTAGCCAAGCGACTTCTCTTATCTACATTCATGCCACAAGTTAAGTCTAAGAAAGCTAGTAACAAAAGAAAGAAAGGTTCTTCAACTAGTAGCAATAAAAATGATAAATCCAATGATATTGCTTCTAGTAGTTCTCTTGATCCCACTAACTCTTCTCTTAGCCAACTTACACTTGAGAAATAAAATGAACTCTTGAAAGGGATTATAGAGAAAGTTATCTACAAGAGTCTTGAAGGGTGCAAACAATTTGAGGAGATTGTACGCGAGCATGCAGGATACCGGAAGAATCGTGGTGTTGGCTACTTCAACGCTAATGGAGTTGGATGGGAAGAAGGTCAATACCCCAATCCCTAGTTTGTTCCTCAAAAGGAGAAGTATGAAAATACTCTTCCCTAGGAGACAAACACTAAAGATGACCTTCCACCAAAAGACCACAAGCTCAAGGGAAAGAACAAGCTTCAAGAGTACATTGACTCTTATGAAGATGAATCCCAGGCTTTGGTGAAGTGGGTTCCCAAGGCTACTACAAGCTCAACTTCTACAAGTGCTAATTCAACACCAAGGATCCCCATCAACTTGATGTGGGTCCCCAAGAAGAAGAACTAGAGAAGTTCTTGAGGGGTGACTCCGCCAATGAAATTCACTCATATTCATTATTGGCAAGAACTATTTGCAAACAACATCAACTTCATGCAATAGTTCAAGGAGTCACACATACCGTCAAAGGTAAGAAAGGGACAAGGTAATCAACAAATCAATGCACATAATAACATATGCTTTGCACTCCATGTCCATAGATATCCTTGTATTTGTCTCTTGTGTGTTGGGACTAACCCATGTAGGTGAGAAGAGCAATGAATCAACAAGTATGCTCCCAACTCTTGGTGATCTTCATCAACTTTGAGCATCCACCACTACCTCACCGACATAAAGTATTCATCGGCAAAACCCAAGGTTAGTTTGTCCCTCCTATGGGGGATGTCACATAAATGGGGAGCTTTACTCTAAGACTTCAGTTAAAGCATCTCTTAGAATGTGAAAACATTAAATGCTTTATGTAAAAGTGGTAACCCCACTTGTGCTTAAATGATGAGTATGACCTATGATCAAGTATTCTTACTTGGCTCCTAAGTCAATATACTCATATATATATATATATAGATGACTACATCATCGCCAAAGTGCTTGTTAGATGCTATTGTGATTTTGCATGTTTGCCATGATTTCATTTGACATCTTATTATGTGAGCATGTTGGTGTGCATTTATTTACTCATTCGAGGATATCAAATTGTTGCTATTTGGCTTTTCATATTTATTTGCCAATTGGATAGACAACAATGCCTAGGACCACTCCTTTATCTATCTATGCTTTCTAACTTCATCCTATATTCATGCTGCATCACAAAATTTGAGCAAGTGCTTTTGATCCCTCTATGTATGGAGCACTCAAAGTTCCGTACCGTCAAGGACTAACCATTAAAACCTCCCAAGTGCATCTCGGTGGAACAAACCCACAATTCTCGGTCTCACCGAATGCCTAGGGTTGATCTGGTTTTCTTATCTCGGTAAGACTGATTTCATATTCTCGGTTACACCGAGTTTCCCTGTCTACTGACAGTTGTGAAACTCGGTGACACTGAAAATATAAAATCGGTGTCACCGACAGCGATGGGTATATAATCGGTGGACCCTGACTTTTGAAATCTGTTCATCAAACGTCGTGCCTCCACAACCCTAGCTGCCGCAAAAGGACCCCCTGGTCATCGCCTTGCCTTTCCCAAGCGCCTCCGCCACTGGAAATCTCGTCGTCGACACGCATGTTTGCCGTTGTTGCCGCCGTAGCATCCATCGCCAAATTAGGGTATGGATTTGGCCCCCTCTTGTGCTCCCTTTCTGATTCATGCGCATTAGGGAATTTTCCTAGTCTTTCCACCATTTGAAAACTTTCCATACAAAAGAGAAGTCCATATGATAGAAAATGATCGATTTTCTAGGGTTTACCTTCCGCTTGATGGAACTCGGTGGAACCGAAGGAAGCAAATCAGTGTCACCGATTTCTATGTCTCTGTTGCTGAGAACTTTCTTGGTGAAACCAAGTGCACCTTTCGATCTCACCGAAAGGGGTGCCAAGTTTCGACTAAGGATAAAGTCTATCTCGGTAGCTCCGATATTTTTTGCTTCGGCTATATCGATTTTCATGTGATAGAATGTAAAAGTTTGAAAATCTTTTGTTCAAACTTTCAAAAGCAGCCTCATTTTGTGATGACTTATCCAATTATACTCTTCTATACTCTATTCGTAGGGTCAGCATGTCAGGTTCAGACAGTCAGAATTTGCCAAAGCAGAACGTCGAGATGAGTTCATGCACGAGTCCTGAGTCCAGTTCTTCCATAGATCTAGGCACTCCCAGTTCTCATGGGTTGCCTAAGGATGCCACTAGGACAAGGAAGAGACTCAACTTAGAGGAAGAGGATTCTGTTTTTTTCCTAGAAGAGATTCTTGCTAAGAAGCAAGAGAAGGCTGCTAGGAAGTCCGCCAGTGAGGCCACCTCATCTAGGAGGGTGGTCAGCAAAATTTATGCTCCTGCAGAGACCTTCAGAGCACTTGAGAGTGCTAGAGCTACTATGTCTATTGAAGTCCCCAGGAAATTTGTGCCAAAGAAGACAGCCAGGAACAGGATCATCCGTGTGCAGGGCAGTCCTACCTCAATATATGAGGATCCAGAGGAGGCTGCTGCTTCTGGTGCTGCTGCTGCCGAAGAGGAAGAGGAGGAACCTGCTGCTTAGGCCCCTCCTAAGAAGAATGCCAAGAAACTTTTGGCTAATGCTATGCCCAAGCCAGGCACCTCCAAGAGAATCAAGGTAACTTCAAAGAAAGCTGCTGCACAGAAGTCCAAGAGGACTACCAGAGACATACCTGCTGCTAAGAAGAACAAGAAGTCCACCTTCAGAGAAGCTGATGATGATGATGCTATGACTGTTCTGATGAATCTCACACCTCACCTTCCAGTTCATGATGCCAGTCACCCAGTAGCTGAGGATATGAAGAAGAGGAAGGGTTCATGCTTGAGGGGCATGGAGAGCTATTGATCCATATGCCCAGAGGAGAAAGACTATTGTGGACTACTTGTTTTAAACCAAAAAGCAGCAACTACTATGAGACAATTTTTCTAGACAAGAGCCCTTCAGTCAGTGACATGAGATATGTTGACTGGAAGTACATCAAAGATAATGAGGATTACTTTCCATGTGTCCAAGACAACTTCCACTGCATTGGACGTGATAAATTTGTTGGGAGTGAGTTCACTGCTTGGAAAGATGAGATGATCATGCAATTCTACTCCACTGCACATTTCTATGGAGATGGTAGGATTGTATGGATGATTGAAGGTGCAAGATATGAATCTTCTGTTGATGAGTGGGCTACCATCTTAGGAGCCCAGAGGTTCAGGATGGAGATTTGGATGTCTACATAGAATCCAAGGAGAGCCACAATGCTATGAATGATATGTATAATTCTATCCCTGCAGATAAAGTGCAATCTCACAAGCTTGGTTCTATCTACTTTCTCCAACCAGGCCTCCATACCATGAACACTATCCTGAGTCATACCTTGATGCCCAAGTCTGGAGATGAGAAGATGATTCATGGATACTCCATCAACATGCTCAGCCATCTTAATCGTCACACAAGGATTCGAGTGATGGACTTGATAGTAGAGACTGTGAAGAGGGTTGCTGCTGATCAGAAGCGCTCATGCTGCTACACACCCTATATCTAGATGCTCATCAATTCTGAGCTTGAGAAGCACATATTTGCTCTAGATAGTCCCCATTTGCCACTTCAGCCGGACTTTGAGGATAACGTTGTGGTGATGGACCCAGACCATCCCACATCAGCTGCAGCTCAGGCACATGCAGAGGCAGAAGTAGAGGTAGATCGAGCCACTAGTGCTCAGGTTCCCTGGTCCAGGAATGAGCAGATGGATCTTTTGATCACTACTGTCCTGGAGATGAAGAAGGACATCAAGACCATCATGGATACTCAGGAGAGCCTTGCAAACATCATTGATGATAGAGTGAAAACTCTAAATGACAAGGTTGATGGGCTGACTAAGACGGTCAATGAGCTCAAGAAGGAGGTTGATGAAGCCCCAATCTGTCGCACCTCTTCAGAGTCTGAGTCTTCTGATGATGAGGAGGATAATGCACCTGTCAAGACGACTGCCCAGTTCATGACTAAGGCCAGGACTCCTATAGTACCAGCTCCAGAGACGAGGCCTTCATCTTTTGCTCCAACCACAGTATCTTCAGCACCATCAGCTCCAGTGCCTCCAGTATCTACTCCAGCTCCATTCAGGACTTCAGCATAAGTCTTCGCTGATGCAGTTCTCTCGATTCCACCATCAACGACCAGAGGAGATCAGCCGCAAAACGATTAGCTATATCTCCTTGAACTTTTTGGTAACTTGTTACCAAAGGGGGAGAAGTTGTATATAGATCTTTGGCTTCGAGTGAGAGAGCATCTATTTTTTATTTGCTGGTTTTACAAAACATTTTTTTTGGTTGGTTTGATGTGAGATACTTTTGTGTTTGTGTGTGATCATACGCTGTTATGTGTGTTTCCACTATTTCCTATCATTTGATGATTATGTGATGATCACTCACTTTTCTTGTTGTGTTGTGCTATGTTGATTAACTATTATTACTCTCGCACACCACCAAGTTGTATGTGACATGGAAGAAGTGCCCCATGTACCTAATCGATTGTGCATTTGCATTCAAACGCAATTTTAAAAGAATGCATAAATTTAGGGGGAGCTCTTGCTTATCACATACTTCTCAAAGCGACTATTATATTCATTGATTATATCATATGTCGAAGCTTTGATCTATATGTTGTCATCAATTACCAAAAAGGGGGAGATTGAAAGCACATTTGCTCCCTTGGTGGTTTTGGTAATTAATAACAACATATATGTCACTGAACTAATGTTTCCACTAAGAATGTTTCAGGAAAAGTTTAATGATGGGTTGGCAAAAAGATTGCGGAATACCCTAAGATGCAAGGAACTAGGTTGGCAAAGCTTCAAGCAAGAGGAATCCACATTTTATATTTGTGAGAAATCACTTTGAGTCCATAGCAAAGCCAATACTATTAAAAGGGGGTAAGGTTTTGTTGGTGAACAAAATGCTCATACGTGCACAAGTGATAGTCACCAAAAACACCCACAAACTCTCCCACCAAAGTCTGTCCAAAGCCAAATACTCAAAATCAGTGCAACCAACATTCTACACTAGGTGCCACCGATTCCAAACCCTAGCTTTTCGATGCAACCGATACTGCATTCGGTGCCACCGAGTTGGGCTGTCATCTTTCTGTTACGCAAGTTCATAGTTTTGGTCCCTTCGAGATTGTTGAATCCGCGTCACCGAGATTGGACATTCTGACCGTTGGTCACCTTATCGGTGCAACCGAGATTTCGATATCGGTCTCACCAAGATTCAAAAGTCGCTAACTTTAAGTCACTTCGGTACAACCAAGATTCACACATCGGTTCCATCGAGTCTGACTTATTGTGTGTAACTGTCGATTTTTTGAGATGCCTATATATACCCCTCCACCACCACCTACTCGGGAGAGAAGCACTCAGAACTGTTCCCCACTCATATCTACTGATTTTCTTAGAGAGAACCACCTACCCTTGTGTTGAGGTCAAGATCTTCCACTCCAACCATATGGATCTTGATTTCTAGCCTCCCCAAGTTGCTTTCCACCCAATCAATCTCTTCTTCCAAGCCATATCTGTGATAGAGTGATTGTGTGTTGAGGAGTCTATCATCTTGAAGCACAAGAGCAAGGAGTTCATGGCATTACCGAGCCTATTACCTTTTGGAGGGTGGTGCCTCCTAGATTAGTTAGGTGTTGCTTGGGAGCCTCCTACTTCATGTTGTGGGGTGAACCAAGAAGTTTGTAAGGGCAAGGAGATCGCTTACTTCATGAAGATCTACCCGAGTAAGGCTAGTCCTCCGTGGACGGAAGCCATCATGGTATAGTCAAGGTTGCTTCTTCGTGGAACCCTTCGTGTGTAGAGCCCTCCGTGGACTCTCGTGACCGTTTCCCTCCATGGTTTGAAGACTCCATTATCGTGGATGTACGATAGTAGCACCTATCGGAACCACGGGAAAAATCATCATGTCACCAATTGCGTTTGATCTTCCTAACCTCTCTTTACTTTCATGTGCAATGCCTTTACTTTCCGCTACTATACTCTTAGACATGCATGTGTAGGGTGTACTTGAAATACTATGAATGCTAAAATCTGCGAAGAATTAAAATTGGGAAAAAGTAGATTTTATTTGGTCAAGTAGTGTAATCACCCCCCTCTAGCACTACTTTTGATCCTATAGCCCGGTCTGTCTGGTAACAACCAATGGGCTAGTGTTAGTCTTCCGGCCCGTCTAAGGCCTTAGGGCCTAAGCCCCCAATTCCTAACCCGACCCTATTGGGAGGGTCTCACCATGGGGTCATATCCCCAACATTAGGCCCCAGATTGATTTGAACCTGTTCATGTCAATCTTCAAGTCTTCTAGTTGGCGAGTCTTGTGTTTATTCATAAATACTTTCACCTCAAATTAATCTCTATGAACTGCCAGGTAAAATGGATGACGTCATCTTGAATATATCCAGAAGATCTTAATGACATCACAACCGATATTTGCATTAACTGGTCAACCTGAAAACTGAGGCGTTTCTTTGATCAATCATTATCACGCGTCCTCGATTCCCACACTGGACTATTGCTCTTCCAGCTTTTCCTCATAAATAGGCTGGGGGAGGGGGTCCCATCCCTTTAATTTTCCCCCACGACCACTTCTCTCTTCTTCTTTTTCACGACGCCCGTGCCACGGAGCTTCATCGTGCCGTCCAGACCTCGCCGTCACCGCTAACAATGTCCGCTGCATCAACCTGACTGCGCCTAGAATCTCGCCAGCGCGCGCGCCCGCATCTCCTGCATCTCTCTGGTTGTTCATTTCTTCTCCTAGATCCGCAGTAGCTCGCCGGTGCTGTTCCGAGTTCACTGCCATTCCTCGAAGTTCTTGCCGTAGATGTAGAAAGGAAACCTTTAGGCCTTCAACTGCTAGCGAAACGCCGCAGTACTCTACTTAGACATTGTCCATATCAATTAGAGCACCCCTTCATGGGAACTTATATATGAACTGCCTATTCTTCCATGAACACTTAGGTTTAGGAAATATTCCCCGTTTCTTTCCTTCCATAGATCTTAGATTTCTACCCACAGTTGGTGGAATCTCTTTGCCCACACTTAGTAATATTTCGAACATTTACTGTCTGTTCGACCCACGATCATACTGCCGGCTCTTCTTGTAATCATTGTAGTCCGCCTCATTCCTATAGCTGGCAGTGTTCATAGCTTAATACTGACCCGCCGAGTGCCATTGCCGTCTTAGGGTTATAGCTGTTTTGGTCATGCGTCATTCTTAACCTACCATTATGGCTAAATCCCCCGCCTCTTGCGACTGGGTAGGCTCCAGGGTCACTGAAGATATTCTCAAGGATTTTTTTCCAAGGGAATTTTGCCGGCTCAAGATGTCATCCAGTGGAGGGCTCCCGGTGATGAAATCAGGCCCAGACCTAAGGAAGGGGAAGTAGTTGTATTCATGGATCATCTTCTTCGCGGTTTCTCACCGCCTGGGTCAAAAAAATACGGATACCGAGCACTTTTATAAACTCCATCCTGAGGACATCGGCGCCAACTGCGTCACCAATTTGTGCCAGTTCCAAGTTCTTTGTAAGGCATATATGTAGGAAGAACCCGCTGTCGACCTCTTCTGGGACTTCTTTTGCATCAACCGCCAAACCGAGGTAGCAGTCAGGCCGACTCTTGAGCTCGGAGGCATCTCAATTCAGTGGTGAAGAGATTTGGCTTTCCTGTCAGCCATTCTGCCAAGTCATCCCAAGGATTGGAACTGAACTTGGTTCTACTACAAAGATACTTCTCTAGAGGGAGAAAGACCATTGCCGGGTTATCGTCCCACCCGGCTATCAACTTCCGCTGACCTACCGGACCGGATGTCTACCGCAGAGCGCGCTCAATGTGCTCAAGAGTTTGTAAAGATCAAGGCTTTGTTAGCCAATTGACTGACTGGTGTAGATCTAACCCGCTGCTGGGTCACGTGGAGAATTTTACTGCTGAGCCGGATGACATGTTAATGTTTCAATACACCTGTCAGGTGGATGACCCTCTGCATTTCAATCGGACGCCTTTGACGGATAAAGATCTTCACTTGATTCTTAAGTCCCTGCTTGGAGAACCTCAGGAAGCTTGTAACAAGATCGGGATGAACCCCTTGTACACTAAAAACCTAGCTCTAGAGGTAAAACCCCTTCTGAGCCAGCTGTTTGCTTTCTCTGAATTTTGCGTTTCATATTCCTTTTAATCCTTCCATAACTATATGCAGGCCAACTCCTCCTTCTGGAAGAAGAAACCAATCACCGCCTCCAAGAGGAAAACCAAGGTTGTGAAAGCCCGTGCTCTGGCTCGTAAGAAGAATACATCCGCCCAAGAATTGCTTGAGCTTGATGACTCAGAGGTAGAACTTGACAATCTTGGCCTTATTTTTATGCAACTCGTTAACACTCATTGCTCTCAAGAGGAAGCGGAGAAAAGCCATGCTGATCCCATAGAGGTAACTATTGTCTCCTCTGATTGAGAACCTTTACCAACAAGGAAAATACGACATGCTGTCTGGAAGGTAAAACTTTCACATCCTCTTGCTCACTTGGACCCCGACTTTCTTTTGAAGAAGCAGCGAGATGACAACAGACACCGGACTCGGAGCGGCGGCTCTAATGCCTTATCATCCATCTTAACTGACACTTCGGCTCCTCGGAAGCATCGTCCTGAGGTATTTCATAGCCTAAGCTCTCATTTCTTCTCTATATTGAAACTCTTGTTGTAACTTACTCACATTTGCCAATTTCTATTTTTCAGGAGACCCTTCCTTCTTCTCGCAACTCAACCGCTTTGAAATTACCTCTCTTCTCTTTAAGCCGAGGTAAGCTTGTTTGCATCCCAAAACTATTTGTTAATACTCTCTCCTTACATATGACTTATAATGCATACCTTGTTCACATGGCACAAGCTAAAAGGAGGAAATTAAGTGGGCCATCTACCCATCTTGATGCTTTAGAGCCGGAAAATCTGAAGTCTGGAATGGCTGAAGCTCATGTCGAGCTGCCCGAAGCTGATCAAGGGGCCCATACTGAAACTCCTCAGCCTTGCGAGACAGTGGGTGTTGATGTCATGATCCCCGAAGATAACCCGGAAGCTGACCCAAAGCCGCCAAGCCCCTATCCGACCACTCAAGATGTGACTTCTCATGCAAAAGATGTTATCATCATCGGGATGACTTATAACTCCCTAGCTCCCTCCAACGTGCTGACCAAGCACATCAGCAAGGATGAGGCGCCTTCGCCTAATAAAGAGAAGGATAAACTTGATCTTCCTAATCTAGACAAGTTCACTGCTGATGAGTTACACTCTGGATATCTGAACTGCCTCTCCATAAGCCGGGACATGGAGGCCAACCTACTTGGCATGATGAAGAAGAAATACGAGGTATTCAACCTGCTTTTGCCTTCCTCATATCTCTACGTAGTCCCCAAGAGCTTTCTTACTTTCTCAAGAAATGAGCCAGGTCTTCATATTTTTATAACTATAAAAAATCATCTTGTAGCCCCCAAAGGTCGGGTGATTATGTAAATAATGAACCAACACTTCTTGTATAGAATAAGAGCCAAGTGTAGCCCCCAAGGGTCGGGTCATTATGCAAATAATGAGACGACACTTATTGTATAGAATAAGAGCCAAATGTAGCCCCCAATGGTCGGGTCATTATGCAAATGATGAGCCGACACTTATTGTATAAAATAAGAGCCAAATGTAGCCCCCAAGGGTCGGGTCATCTTCTTTAAAGATGATTGGGGTCTTCTGTGGATTGTACACCTTGAAAGAATTGATATACATTAGCCCCCAAGTGTCAAGTATATTGCCTGCAATCTGCTTGAGACTTGTGTTAGCCTTCTTCATTGCCTCCAAGTGCTATTATAAACCATTCTGGCGTCTTTGAAAATGGATGTAAACTTTTACTTTGATACTTTATATTGTGAAGGAAGCCTTAAACGTGGCCGAGTCCAACTTGACAGACCTTAAGAAAGATCTGGCCTTGCAACAAGACGCTCATGCTCAAGTTGAGGAAAAGTGGCGGCTCTCGCCAATAGAGTTGGAAAAGGCCAAGGAAGATTTTGAGGCCTTCAAACAATCTGGTCAAGCAGAGCAAGCCGCCTTAATCAAACACGCAAAAGATGCTAAGGGCCAGCTTAAGCCCATTACTGAAGAGCTGATTGGTTTGAAGCGCCGTATATCACGGATGACTAAGGTTGTCCTTGGTAAGTATAATTGATTAACAACATTCTGTCTGAAGAGTCTTATAAAGACTCTCTTGACGACTTATGAACTTTTGACTATGTGCAGTCCGTCGACTCGCCAACTTCCAGATCACAGCTTACTAAAGCTGAAGTCTCTATATACATTGACTGAATAGCTATACGCTGGAAGCCTCTTCACCATCAGAGCTTTTGTGGGTGAAAAGGGCATACCAAAACTGATTAAAGGCATTCCGGACTCACTCTCCACCATCCCCAAGCAATTAGAAGAGATGAAGAAGTCAGCCGCCCGTAAAGGTGCCATGGCTTGTTTGAACCGGTCCCTGGCTTACGCTCCTAAGCTTAACCTGGAAGAAATGAAGGAAGACTTTCCACAACTGAAGGACGACGGCTTAGAGTTCACTCAAGAAGACTATGCCTGTTGCATGAGGGCATCACGGGCATTGGCTAGCCGACTTGTTGGCGAGGCTGATCTGTCGAAGTACCAAGCGGCTTACGATGATGACAACGTGCGACTTCGGCCGCCAACTTTTGAGAAAAAGGGTTAACTCCTCAAAGTCGTAAGCACCTCTTTGCCCCTGATGTTGACCCCTCTCCAATGTTGAATGATGAAGCTGAATTTGAAGCTTTAATCAATGCAACTGGGATGTGGACAACCTTTAGATCCAGGAAGGCCCAGCACAGGATGACCCGTCAACTAGCTGAACCACGAGCCGGCGTCGGATAAAGTTTAACCTGGAGTACTAGCCTGTCGGGTTGTAACTTGTTTATGAAAGACTTGAGTTCCATCATTTTGGGCATGTATGTAGCCTTGTAATAGCTATAGGAAAAACTTATTGCCTGAATTGTGCCTTCGTGCACGCTTCAAGCGTGATCAACTCATATTCCAACAACTTTTGGTGCTATTCATTTGTTATATTGTGCTATGACCATACTTCATGATACCTATTGGCAGGTCATAACAGCAAAAATCCTTGAAACAATGAACAACACCTTAGTCAGGAGAACATATCATCCCAAGACCTTTGGAAACTTATTATGGAAGAATCCCTGCAAAATAACAAGGCACAAAACACACACATATATATCTCTGTCATTGTTGAGACGGATTTGAAGGCATAACCTAAGATAAGTAAACTCTTATTGATATTTGTGAGAAAAACTCGAGTTTGTTGCTTTGGAAAAACTAGGCATGACTGCCAAAAATCTCATAAGCCAGCTCTCACATGATATAAATCTGTCGTTTTAACCTTAACCAATTTAGGGTCTTGAAAAGTTGGTTGTTAAGCGTACGAACGAGCCATATAGCAGAGAGACTACAAGCATGCATGAGTACCCCGAAACCCATAAGCCGACTCTCACGTGACATAGATCTGTCGTTTTAACCTTAACGAGTTTAGGGTCTTAAAAAGATTGTCTGTTAAGAGTACGAACGGGCCACATAGCGGAGAGACTACAGCAGACGAGCGAGTTTAACCTAGCTCTCTGTAACCGTCTCTCTCGTGACATAAGCCACCATTTTTACCTTAACCTGTTTAGAGTCTTATTGAAAGATTGACTGTCAAGAGTCTTTGACAAGTTGAGGGTCTCTATTTCAGGATTGATTGGTAAGAGTTCGACAGGTCACATGATGGAGTAGCAAGTTACGAATAGGCAGGTTTAACCCAAATATGGCATGGAAGCCGGTCAAGAGGGTATGAATGCTAAACCCAGTGGGTTGGAAGCCCCCAAGTGACCTGTTGAATTATCATCTCTTTTGCCCAAACCTTGTTGCACGAAAACGACAGAGACCTCGAATTGTGGGGATGTCAACTTCATTGTATTAAAAAGGTATATACAATGACAGATTTAAGTACATTGATGAGAGTCAGTGACTCAAGTATACTAAGGCCAGATATGAGCAATATTCCACGGCCTGCTGGTCTCTTGTCCGGAAGTGCGTGACTCTTCGCTCTCCCGTATGTCAATGAGGTAATATGACCGATTGTTAAGATTCTTGCTGACCATGAAGGGTCCTTCCCAAAGGGGAGATAATTGATGCATATCGGTCTGGTCTTGAATCAGACGTAGCACTAAGTCGCCTTCTTGGAACGCCTGGGTCTTGACTCTACGACTATGATAGTGACGCAGATCTTGTTGATAAATCACCGACCATGCTGTTGCAAGATCCCACTCCTCATCTAAAGCATCTAGCACATCCCGATGCATCGTCTAGTTATCAGCTTCAACATAAGTCGCCACCCTAGGCGAGTCATGGCGTATATCACTTGGTAGAACAGCTTCCGCACCATAAACCATGAAGAAAGGCATATAGCCTGTTGATCTGTTGGGGGTGGTTCTAATATTCCAAAGAACCAAAGGTAAATCCTCCACCCAACAAACGAGTGTTCGCTCCAAAGGTACCATAAGCCGGGTTTTTATGCCTCTCAAGATCTCTTGGTTAGCATGTTTTGCCTGACCATTGGACTGCGGATGAGCCACGGAGGAGACATCAAGGTGGATATGTTCACTTTCACAGAATGCTTTCATATCCCCCTTGGATAGATTTGTACCATTGTCAGTAATGATACTGTGAGGGTAACCAAAATGAAAGATCAGCTTCTTGACAAACTGAACTGCCGTGGATTCATCGCACTTGCTGACCGGCTCTATCTCAACCCACTTGGTAAATTTATCAACTGCCACCAAAAGGTGGGTTTTCTTATCTTTAGACCTCTTAAAGGGCCCAACCATATCAAGCCCCCAGACCGCAAACGACCAGGTGATTGGAATCATTCGCAACTCCTAAGCCAGCACATGGGCTCGTCGTACAAATTTCTGACACTCGCTGCACTTGGTAACTATGTCCTCTACGTATTTATGTGTCATTAACCAGAAGAAACCATGACGGAAAGCCTTGGCCACCAAGGATTTTAAGACGACGTGATGACCACAGTCACCGGCGTGTATCTCATGTAAAATTTCCTGGCCCTCCTCTGGGGAAACGCAACGTTAAAAAACACCAGTCACACTGCATCTGTGCAACTCACCATTGACAATAGTCATAGACTTGGACCGCCTCACAATTTGTCATGCCAAGGACTCGTCCATGGGTAACTCATGCGAGTCAGATACGTTAGATAAGGCAACGTCCAATCAGGAATAGCACGAAGACCCACCATCAACTGTCCTTCCGGGTTAGGCACAACAAGATCCTCCTCAGAGGGTAATTTGACAGACGGGTGATGCAAGACGTCCAGAAACACATTAGGCGGCACCGGCTTGAGCTAAGACCCCAGTCTTGACAATGCATCAGCCGCTTCATTCTTTCGACGATCAATATGATCCACCTGATAACCCTTGAAGTGACCAGCCATGATGTCAACTGCCTGGCGATAAGCCACCATACGAGGGTCCTTAGAATCCCACGTGCCTAAAACTTGTTGAGCCACAAGGTCTGAGTCACCTAGGCATCTGACCCGGCTTAGATTCATCTCCTTGGCCACAAGGAGCCCATGAAGTAAAGCTTCATACTCATCTCCATTATTAGTACAAGGAAACATTAATCATAACACATAACAAAACTTGTCACCTCTAGGGGAACTTAAAACAACTCCAGCCCCCGAGCCTTCCAACTGTCTAGATCCATCAAAGTGAATCGTCCAATATGTATTATCCGGCTTCTCCTCACGCGCTTGACACTCCGTCCAGTCATTTATGAAATCCACCAAGTCTTGAGACTTGACAACTCTTCAAGGCACATACCTCAAATTAAGAGGCCCAAGCTCTAGTGCCCACTTAGTAATTCTGCTGGTGGCTTCTCTATTTTGAATGATATCTCCCAAAGGAGGAGAACTAACCACGGCAATCAGATGTCCAAGGAAAAAATGCTTCGGCTTGTGATTTTCCATGAACACTCCATATATTAACTTTTGTCAATGAGGGTATGTTTGCTTGGACTCTATTAAAACCTCACTGACATAATAAACCGGCCTTTGGACTGGATACTCTTTCCCTGCCTCCTTGCGCTCCACAAAAACCACAGTGCTGACAACCCTGTTATTAGCCGCCACATATAGGAGCAGCAGTTCCTTCTCCTCCGGAGCGGCCAAAACCGGCGGCTCAACTAATTGTTTTTGAGCACTTCGAATGCATCATTGGTAGCATCACTCGAGACAAAATCATGTGTCATCTTCATCATCTGATATAAATGGATAGCCTTCTCGTGCAGGCGGCTTATGAACCAACTTAAGGCGGCGATACGACCCGCCAAGCGCTGGACATCATTAACACACGCTGACTTAGATAATGAGGTGATGGCCTTTATTTTATCCAGTTAGCTTCGACCCCCCTTTCTGAAACCAGAAAACCCAGGACCTTGCCTGCAGGGCACCAAATACAGATTTAGCCTGGTTAAGCATCACCTTGTAAACCCACAGATTATCAAAAGTCTCCTTCAAATCGTCAAGCAAAGTCTCCTTCTTCCTTGACTTGACCACAATATAATCCACATAAGCATGAACATTGCGCCCAATTTGATTATGAACACAGTTCAGTACACAACGTTGATAAGTTGCCTGTGCACTTTTAAGCCCAAAGGGCATGGACACATAGTAGAAACCTCCAAAAGGCGTGATGAAAGATGTATTCTCTTGGTCTTTAAATGCCATCTTGATCTGATGGTAACCCGAATAAGCATCTAGGAAACATAAACTCTCACAACCCGTCATGGCGCCAATGATTTGGTCAACGCGAGGGAGAGCAAACTGATCAAAGGGTCAAGCCTTGTTGAGATCTGTGTAATCTACACACATGCGCCACGTGTCGTTCTTTTTAAGTACCGACATGGGATTAGCTAACCACTCCGGGTGAAAAACCTCCACGATGAACCCTATCGCTAAGAGCCGGGCTATCTCTTCCCCAATAGCCTTATGCTGCTCCTCATTGAAATGACGTAGAAATTTCTTGACTGGCTTACACTTAGGATCCGCATTAAGGTGGTGCTCAGCGAATTCCCTCGATACACCCGGCATGTTAGAATGTTTCCATGCAAAGAGGTCCCGATTCTCACGGATGAATTCGATGAGCGTGCTTTCCTATGCAGGGTCCATATTAGCCCCGATAGTGAACTGCTTTGATGAGTCACCGGTAGAAAAATCCACCAACTTGGTATCTTATGCCACAAACTTCAGGGGCGGCTCAGACTCTGTTCTATGCTTTTACAACGGAGTCATATCAGCCCGGTCAATATTATCTGTATAAAACTTGAGCTCCGCCTCGACACAACTTGCCTCCGCATATGCAGCAACACCTTCCTCACACTCAAGAGTAATCTTCCGATCACCATGCACCACAATCATCCCTTTCAGAGACGGCATCTTGAGATGCAAGTAGATGTAATTGGGCCTGGCCACGAATTTAGCGAAAGCCGGCCGCCCAAACATGGCATGATATGGGCTCTTAATTTTGACTACTTCGACCTCGAGAGCAATCTTTCCTATTGGATAAGAAGACTTGCCCGACACGACACCATGGAATACTGTAGATGATGGCTTAAGAGCTTTGTCAGTCTGCTCCATCCGGCGAAAGGGGTTGTAGTATAAGATGTTGATGCTACTACCACCGTCCATCGGTACCTTGGTAAATTTATAGCCTCCCACCTAAGGGGCCACCACATGTGCCAAGTCTCCCGAGTTATCAACCCATGGCGGATGATCCTCTCTGCTCCATGATATCGTATGTTCAGACCACTTCAAATATTGTATAAGAGCCAGCGTTGCAGTGTGAACCGCCCTCTTGTGTAACTTGTCATCCCGTTTGTCTAGACCTATGGTGAAAACGTGATACTAGCCTCCACTAAGCTGCTTTGGGTTACTCTGGTATCCTCGCTGGTTGTTTTGTGGTTGACCACCGTTGCCAGGCTGCTGATGGTGACCGCCTTGATTACCTTGACCCTAATAACCCGAACTTGAGCCGCCTCCACCGAAGCTTGACCCATGAGAGCTGGATCCTGACCCGCCAGATGGTCCATTGCCATTACCATGCTGCTGATTAAGGCTGTAATTTCGGAATTCCCGCATGATATAACAATCCCTCCAAGCGTGAGTGGATGGTTTGCCGTGTTGACTGTGCTCCGGGCAGGGCTTATTGAGCATTGCCTCTATGTTAAAGGGGGTTTTAGCCTTGCCGAAAGGCGGTTTACCATTGCCCTTTGCCCGATTATTTCTAGTGCTAGTGTTGGCTACCAGATCTGACCCGCCATCCGGGTTCTTCCTCTTACCTCCATTACCCTGGTTGTTATTTCTTGCCCGATTCTGCTCCTGGCCCTTGCCGCCATCGTTCTTCTTACCCTTAGCCGACTTCTCCTCATCGGAACCTGGATCCTTGGTGATATCAAAGTCTGCATATTTGGTGAGAGCCGACATGAGCTCACCCATGTCTTGACAGGAACGCTTGAGCCATCCAAGCTTCTACTTAAGGGGTAAGAAGTGACAATTTTTCTCCAGAATCAGGACTGCTTGAGCCACTGAGATATTATCCGATGAATGAATGACGGCCAAAACCCGCCGGACCCAATGATGGGCCGACTCATCCTCATGCTGCACAGAATCATCGAGGTCAACAATAATCATAGGATTCTTGCATGTCCCTCAGAAATTTTTGATAAACCGTGCCTTCAACTTGTCGCAGGATGTAAGGGTATTGGGGGATAGACCCTCTAACCATGTATGGGCTGGTCCTTCCAACATCATGATGAAGTATTTTGCATAGACCGCCTCACTAACATCCAACATGTCCATGGTGAGCTCATCGCTCTTGATCCACGCCTTTGGGGGTAAATCAGCCGTATAATTTGGCACCTTGCATGATCCTTTAAAGTCCTTAGGTAAGCGCTCATTGCGCAGTGCTGCTGTGAAACAAGGCACACCGATATCCTTGTACGAGACTCCATCTCCTACCAAGGTTGAATGGGTTACCGAAGACGGCTTAGGAACCTCCTAGTAATCTGTCACTGGGGTCCCTCCCTGATGGGCTCTGCCCCTGTCCACGATCTCCTGAGAGTTGGTGTGGGGCAGGTCATCACAAGGCGGGTTGCGTCGTCCCTCACTGCTAGAGACCACCGGTGACTCCACACGTCGGCTGTAACTATGGCTTGGGATGGGGGTTGAGTTCACGCGACTCCAGTTGTAAGTATACTTCTCCTATAGAGCCACCACTATCTGCAATAACTCGATGGCGTTCCGCGCCTCCTCAGCGAACGACGTCCCCTTAGCGAGAGGGAGTGCATTGGCCTGGTAGCCGCCGCTATCATGTTAACCACCGGGTTAGAATAATGGCCAGGTGGTGTCAAAAAGTGCTACAGTGGGGTTTGATCCCTATGGGGCGGGTCTGGCTTCGACGGTGATTCCGTGGCCTGGGTTATGGCCAGTGGTGCATTCGGCCCTGCCCTAGGGATGTTAAAAAGGTTTCAGGGTTCAAGCTGTGTCGTGAGGCGGGCCTGAGACCTCCTATGAAGGACTGCCTCCGAGGCGTGTGGGTCCAAATTATAGCGGAAAGCTTTTGCCCTCAAACTCTCGGACTCAACATTCATGTGAACTTGAAACGTGTTGATATCCTCTTGGGCCTTGGTCATCAGCGCTTTTAGCCTGGTAATCTCTGTATTGCACTTTGCCTAATTTCCAGCCGTGACCTCGGTCCCCATCAAGGTTGTCAGCTCCTAAATCAGATCTGACAAAACTTGAGCTAGCGGCCTGGATGACCTAGCACCTGGCGGGGCGGCTCCCGCCGCTGCTGCGGTCATCATGTTGTTGAGAGCTGGTGTCATGCCTACCATGAAGATGGCATCTCGGCTTGGTGGATCATAGGGCTCCAGAATATTTTCGCCATCGACATAGCCCCGAAGACCACAATCATGAAGCTGATAGATCGACTTCATCTCTCCACTTGAGGATCCGTCATCCTAGAGGATAAGGGTTTCACCTCCTGACGTGGAGTCTTCCATGCTTTGCATGAAGCCGATGAACATGCTCCTCCGCCCAGGTTGAACACGGGCACATTGCGCACGCCGGGCCGAATCGACGAGGTTGATGCAGATGTCCGGCTTGGGCTCAGATCCGCCGATCTTTCCGATGTAAATGTGAATTCCGCCAAAGGGGATCCGATATCCGTCCTCAATTGAGCCGGCCTCGGGGCCCCAGCCAGCGTCGTCGATGTAGAGCTTGCTGCGGTGACTCTTAGTCATCTTGCCGACGGCGTATCCCTCAATCCCTGGGAGAGAGACCTTCGAGATCTCCACACCATTGTGCATAAGGACCATGGTGGACGCCAACTGTCATGGTTTTTTCACGGCAGATGTCCTTGTGAGAGGACATAGGTTCGAGGCCATCGCTACGGCGATGAGCTCGAAGGGGTTGATCGGGAAGAAAGACACGGGTTTACCCAGGTTCGGCCCCTCGGAAAGAGGTAAAAGCCTATGCCTTACTTTGTGTAGTTTTGATTGGGTATCAATTAGAAAGGTGTGGATATTCTTGACCTGGCTCAAATGGATTTTTTCCGTACCCTAAGCCACCCAGGTAACCCGCCTTTATATACACAGGTCGAGGCCCTGGGCTTACAAGAGTCCGGGCTGGGTTATATCTAATAACCAACCTTATCTCTAAACTGCCTTATCTCTATTTGGTTTGAGTCATCGGCGGCTTATGCCTCTGGGTCATATGTTGTCTTCTGGCTCTGGGTTTCCCCCTGGCACGTCTAGTAACAACCAGGAGGCTTGTCTTAGTCTTCTGGCCCATCTAAGGCCTTACGGCCTAAGCCACCAACTTCCTAACCTGGCCCCTCTTGGGCGGGTATCACCACGGGGTCATATCCCCAACAACCACCATGGCCACAACAGATGTCGCAGCTGTGGCGCAGAATGAGGAGATGCACACCGAGTCCTGTCGCTTTGAGGAGGCGTAGCAGTGGCAGCAGACGAAATCAAGTCCTCTAGCTCATTGGTAGGATGCTCCTCCTCTGCCTCTCACTTCACGTGCTCGGCAGGGGAGAAGGCTGCTGGCAGTAGCACAAAGCCCCTCCGGAGTAGTATTTGGGGGTTATTTTGTTCGGTTCATCTAATATAGATATGGTGGAACTGTCCCACCTACTTTAAATTAGCTAGTATATATAGTTGAACTAGCTATTTCACTACGTGGTTGGCAACAGATGGGGAAATTTTTGTTCGACTCAGCTGTCGAGTTGAACTATTTTGTACAAAGACCAACGCTTGGTCTATGAATGAAAGCTATGTTTACTGATTTTCAGTTGCAAAATTGCACCGTAATACTAATTTTGTTCCTGCAATTTTCAAATCTCAGTGTTTCCAATTTGACAAATGAAAATTTACCCAATATGACAGATTCAAATCTTACCTGACTGCTGCTGCCAATGCATCGATACGTGCTTAGATGGGGTGCGTAGGGTATTAAATGTCTTAGTGACTCAAGTCCACAATGCATTGTTGCTAAGGTCCTTTCATTTAATGATTTAGCAACTAAACTCTTGCATGCATTGGTGATTTTCCTTCATCTAAATGTTTTTCCAAGGTTCACGTGCTTGGCATGTTTCTTCATGGTGTGGTTACCAAACTCATATCTGTCCTCTTAATTACCTTCCCACATCATATTTTTTGCATACATGGCAACCTGAGCAGTTAGCACCAGTACAAGGTGTAGCATCGGGAAGGGCACACGGGTCATCATTCCCAACCGTTTGCAATGACAAAATGAAAAAAACTATTCGCGCAAAATTTTCGCTTGGCTTACTATTGAAGGAACAATTGCCCTCGGTATTCAGTGTGAAATATCTTTGATGACTGGCAAAGGACATGCCTCCCCGACGAGCGTGCGCATGACACTGCTCGCACGCCACCCGTCTACTAAAACACCTGTCTGCATGCTACCTCCTTGCCAATACAGAGAGCAACACGTGGCAGCACGTAAATGGTGTGTAGAACATCCACCAGTTATAAATAATACGCCCGTTTGCGATGGTAATGTGAAAGATTTTTGTTCCAAAATGCCTTTGTTGGCTATTAATAATGCTTGTTCTCTTTCTCAAAGTGGACACTAAAAATACCACAAAATATTAGTGCTTTATAAGATGAGGCCCTGCCCAACATAGACCTTGTGACTGTAGTTCCTTGTGACTGTAGTTCATATTTGAATTATGTACATTAAATGCACATAAAACTCATTTAGTGTATAAAAAAGCCATACGAACCCTGAATAATTTCATCTTTTTGTAGTACAAAACTATTGCTTTATGTTGTTTCGAGAAAAAAATCAAGGACATAAGAGGCATCGGATGCATATGTCCCCTAGGGGAACGGCTGAACGTAGCTTGTTGTGTGAGAACCTCCGGTTTGTAAGAGGCTTGTGACAAAACATATCCAAGTTGGTATTTTTTTACCATGGCATATGTGTGCCTTGTCATGACACCATTCCAAGTTTCATGAATTTCTAATGGAGTTTTGGATTTACGAGAATTTGGAAACCAAGTTTCTCAATGTTTGTGGTCGAGCCAACATGCTGAGATGTTTGAAATTCGTTCTCATTTCTTGCATGTGACCTAACACATGCATCCAAGGACACATATATGACTTTTAAACCCATTATGGTGCCCCAAAACTTGTGATTGTAGATCAAATTTGAATTATGCACAATTAATAATTCACCAAACACTAACGTAATGTATTTAAAAGCGAGATGATCCCTTAATTTATTTATATTTTTGCACTTCGCACCTACATGTCTATGTTGTTTTTATAAAAAATGTCAAGGAGATAAGAGGCATCAGATGTCTTTTCCCCCGCATATGTGAACTGCATATATAACGTTCCCAATCAAAACCACAAAACTTCTTGTGAGGAGCTCCGATTTGTAAGGGGACTGTGCAAGACCATTTCCAATTTGGAATTTTTTTACCATGGCATATTTGTGCCCTTGTCACAACATCATGCCAAGTTTCATGAATTTCTTACGAGTTTTAGATTTACGGGAACCTGAAAACCAAGTATCTCAATGTTTGCGGCCGAGCCAAAGTCAATGAGAGGTTAAAAATCCATTCCCATTTCTTGCATGGACCTAAACATGCATCCAGTGAAAAGCATATATTTTTTCAACCTATTTTTCATGCGCTGGACATTGTGATTGTAGTTCAAATTTGAATTATGAACATTAAACGGCTAGAAAACTCAATTAATGTATTAAATAGGTCCCACAAACCCTGGAAAAATCCATAGTTTAGCATTACAGTCATGTTGCTCTATGGTGGCTCCAGAAATAAATTCAAGGTGAGAAGAGACAGCCGATGTTGTTTTGCACATAAAATGTGAACGTAGCCTATTGGAACACACGACTTTCTTGTGAGAACCTCCGGTTTGTAAGAGGCTTTGTGCCAAAACTTGTCCAAAATTGGGGAATTTTTTACCACAACACACATAACAGGGAAAGTCATGACACCATGCCAAAATTTCATGAATTTCTATCGAGGTTTGCATTTACATGAATTTAAAAACAAAGATTCCCAATGTTTGGAGTCGAGCCAAAACGATGATATGTTTGAAATTCATTCCATTTCTTGTGTGGGACCTAAACATGCAGGTAGGGAAACGTATATGATTTTTTGACCTATTTTCATGCATTGGACCATGTGATTGTAGTTCAAATTTTAATTATTCACATTGAATGCCTAGAAAACTCAATTAATGTACTAAGAATGCCAAATATAGTCGGTAAGATTCCATTGTTTAGCACGACACATTCATGTTGCTCTATGGAGACTCTAGAAATAAATTCAAGGCGATAAGAGACATTGATGTTGTTTCGCACATAAAATGTGAACTTTCCCTATCGGAACCACATGACTTCTTGTGAGAATCTTCGATTTGTAACAGGTTTGTGCCAAAACTTGTCCCGAACTAGGCATTGTTTTTACCAGAACACACATGTGCCATGACATGACACCATGGAAAGTTTCATGAATTTCTGATGATATTTGGATTTACTAGAATTTGAAAACACGACTTCTGAAAGTCTACGGCCGAGCTAGAATACTTACTCTTTTGGATTTCATTTAATTTCCATTTCTTGCATGGGACCAAAACATGTCTCCAATGACACATAGATGATTTTCAACCCATTCAAGTGCACTCTAGTATGCGCTTAACTGCAATTCAAATTTTAACTATGCACATGAAATGTCTTAAAAGCACTTTAAATTTTTAAAAGGGCCTAAAACCCCTGAATAATTCCATATTTAACAGACACTCCTATAGTTGCAAGTTCACTGCAGATAAATGTTATTGCCATCCTAACACCTTCAATTGCTGATGTAACTTCATTTTTCATTTCAAAGCAATATGAAAATAAAATTCATCGCAAACAGTTCTTGATCATGAAAGGTGTGTGATGTGGTATAAAAATATCTTGAGCCAATCCTCATATATGGCTTAGGCCGGAAGCTTCAGTCCACCGCCGGCGCGTCAACCACATAGTCACACTTGTCCCCAAGACCATTGTACTGTTCAAGCGTCGCCGGTGAAAGATGGGGATGTGGATCCAAATCGCGAGGGCAACTCCGATGACCCACTCCGGCCCGAGCAAGGTTGGATCAACCATGAACGCGCTCACAACATCCTTGAGCGCGACCACACAATCTGACAGGGCGGCTGCAGCCGCCGAAAGGACAGCTGCTGCGTCTGAGATGGCGACAACAACATCCGCAACCGGGGTAGAAAATGGCGAGAAAGGCACAACAGCTGTCCGTTCCTTGAAGGCCGCCATAGCCCCGATGGCCTCTACCCATGCCTATGATGATGCTGCCCATGCCCAGCTCATGTCGGTCACCGCACAAATAGCAGCAGCCTTCTACGACAATGGTCGACAACCTACTTTTGAAGAGTTGGCAATCGCCGAGAGCGCTCGGGCAGCTGTCCATTCGTCGACAGACTCCCTTGCCGAGATGGAGGCTGTCAATGCCCGTCCCACGGATGCCCACACCAGACTCGTGGAGGCCTTTTCCAAAGAGATGGTAGACACGGACTGCGAGATGCTTGCAGAGTATGTGGCAATGGATGCCATGGAGCCCCTTCCCCTGGAGGTCGTCGAGCGCGAGCTGGTCATGGAGTCTATGGCGGAGATCGATATCAGCGAGCATCAGACGGAACATTAGTCATTGTTTAGATCACTGGTCTTTTGTTAGAGTAATGTTTAGGTCAACTAGCTATGTTTAATTGCTTGATTAAATAAGTGTGGGCTGTGATGTAGGCTCTTTTGTGACGAACCCAAATTAGCAATTGATGTTAAATTATGCAACGACGTGGATGACCACTGTAACCAAGGAAATACAGACAATTTGTTTGCCTCCATATCCCCATTCCATCTTCCAATTGAAAATGAAATTGAAGTTGTGTCGGCACGACACCTTCCACCCGATGAATCAATCGGGATTGGGTACTACATTGGTGCATGCAAAATTGGGTACTACATTGGACAGATAAAATTTAAGTTACACTAGACACTACATTGGGTACTACATTGGACACGTAAAATTGAAATTACATTGGACACAATGCAGCACCCTATCGAGATATACCGACCATCGGCAAACACCTTCCACCCAAATCACCAGCCCATCCTCCAAATAATCACCGCCAAGAGCCATGTTGCACGTAGTATAGCCAGGATCTCAAAGGGCATTTGGCTCTAGAGAAGCAAATCATGGCTGCATGCGTAGATGAGGCAGCTATGGCTTCCATGCATGCTAACCCTAGATCTTGGAGGAGCACCTCGCCATCGAGGCCACTATCGATGCCTCACATGCCACGAGGTTGGCTTCTATAAAAGACATGTCGTGTTCTTTTCTCGAGGCCACGACGAGTGTGTTCGACGAAGACTTGGATGTGTTTTCTTAGCGTGCCCGTGCTTACCTCAACTCCAAAGCCGACATGTTGGTGATGGGGAAGGATCAAGCCACTCACCACTACAAAGGGTGTATCCATTGTGTCGAGGCCTCGCCCTTTTCCATGTTGAAGGAGCCCATCATCATCAATATTTTTGAAGATGAGGAATAGCTTGTTTTTCTTAGCTTTATCACTAAGGACCTACCTTCACCTAGCTATGCCGATTAAGCATGTTTCATTTACCTATTGCGTGTGCCCCTACTGCCTTTCATTTAGAAATTTTAGTGAAATGTCCAATGTAATGCTACTGCAACCTGACCTTGTAGTACGTTCGATCATGCAATGTGGTGCTTAGTTAACTGTTACATTCATTTGTTGTGGTGATCATTTAACTATTTAATTCAATTCTGCAATGTGATGTTCGATTGTTGTTGGTACAATTTTGTATTGTTGTGCATGTGATGAATAAATCGAATTTAGATGTACTAAATACATGTGAAACATATAGAATTGCTATATTTCCTAGTTCTTAGGATGCTTGGTTTAGATAACTGTCTTTTCCATGTGGCTCAAATTAATCTATTGAATCCGCAATGTGTTTATTTTCCATTAACGTATTTCACTGATAGTATGCCAAATGTCACTTGTAAGTTGTAACCTGATCAATATTTGTCTTATATATGTTGCAGGGGGGAAGAATGGGGGACACTGAAGTTTACCATCAAGGTTTCACATCCATGGTCGTTTGGTTAATATCTCATTACTATGCAATTGCAGGAACCATTGAATATTAATGTTTTTAATAATTTATTCTAGCACATGTAGGTCCTCCTGTAAGAGGTTTAGACCCGGTGTTTGACCCTTCTTGCATGTGCGGAAATGAGGTGTCCTTGAATACGAGTCAAATCTAGAAACTCAGAAAGATTGTTAAGATAAATAAATTGGCTACGAAAAACAAAAAGATGTTTGTCTACACAATAAAGAAGACATCTGTAAACATTAGGATGACACCATTTCTTTCACCTTGTCCTTTTCCCTTTGCACCATTTCAAATTTTAGAAAAGATATTTATGAGTATGTTTGTTTCCAGTCATTCTCAAGGAAGTTCATCGATGATTACATATCAAACCACCAGTATGATCAAGAGGTGATGTTGAAGTCTTCCTTAAGAGGACGAAGGATTGGTGGGCAATTATCCACAAGCATTGGCCTAAAGTTGCTAGGACCTTCAACATCATTGAAGGCTCAATATTCTCCTTCTACTTTTACTATTTTCTAGATGAGACTCATCTATCTATTTACCGTCTATGATGATACTTAATTTCCAAAGGTTTTAGATGTTGCATTTGAAAGTTTGTCCTGTTGTGCAATTGGGTAGTTAGGCATTATATGCCTATATTGTGTTGTACCCTGAAGTAATTCAGTTATGAAATCCTGGTTGCTGTACTATGGATAAGAAGTATATTTTGTGGTTGATATGAAATGTTAATTTGATTACTAAACGGATTATAAATAATAGAGGAATCAGGATGATTATTGGGGTTCCCATTGCAGACGCTTTCTAAGACAACACCGTGGGTGATGACCTCAACAAACCCACACGGTATCTACAAAGTTTGCATGTCGGATCAGTAAGCAATCCCACACAAATTTTGTGCGACAACTGTGTGCATTAGGACACCCAATCACAAATGTTTTCACATAGCTTGTGTGTGTGTGTGATGGGCAACCCAATGCCAAACCATTTCTTCTAAACATCATGAGTGATGTTTTGACTAACGCAAACAACAGAATTATAACTATCGTGTGTGTTGACCACCCCTATCACAAATGATGTTATGTAGAAAATGGTGTGTGATCTGCAATATGAACAGAGACGAACCCTTGGGATTCCCCGTGTGGGCTGCTAAGATCATCTCACACGTCTTCCCCAATATTTTTGTTTGTAATTGCCCCTCCAATCACAAATGATATATTTTTGCCCATCGTGTGTGACAGGGTGCAAGCATCGCCGACGGGTTTTCCCTATCATGTGGGATAGGCCCCCCAATCGTCCACGCATGCAAGGCGACGATTTAAGACTACATCATGGAAAGGGGTTAAAAACCGTTTGTATAGCACGCGGCTGCACTAGTGCGCGCTCTCCCTCTCCCTCTCTCTCTCTCTCGTTCTCTAGCTCCTAAACCTAAGATTTTCTATGTCTATGCTCGAAATTTCGTTTCCAAAACTATTTTGAGGGATTGCTCCTTGGTAACTAACAACCCATTCCTCCAATTAGTTTTTTTTGCTTTAGTGGTTTGCATATTTTGCTGCACTTGGTGCTACTGAAAATGATCTTGCATGTTGAACTCTTCGAGTTCCAAGTAGTTTGAATGCTTGGTATGGCCTCTAGGCATCTATATGAGTAGTTGCTACCAATTTTACAAAGTTCTATAGACGTAATTTTGTGGTTCAAACATTTCATAAATTTGTTCTTTGGAAAATGAATATCTTTAGAAGGAGTTCTTCAAGGAGATGGTGTTTTTGCGAGTCGTCAAGCAAGAGCTTAGTACGACAAGCTTATACCAAACCACAAACAATCTTTGTAGGAATGGATGACGCTAAATCCCTTCGCTGGCCACATGATGAGTTCATGATGGGTGTCGGTTTTAAAGTAGAATTTGGTCGATAAGTTTATAACACCGACCTCACAGACTTCCTCACAGATAAGTGCGACCAGCATTATAATCTTACCCGTTCATTCACGTAGAGGTTTCAATATCACTGATACATCTCCAATGTATCTACTTGTCGAAACACTTCTGCGCTGGTTTTGACATCTAATTTGCATGATTTGAATGAAACTAAACCAGACCAACGGTGTTTTCTGTAGAACCACCTTGGCATTATTTTGGTGCTGAATTAAAAGTTCTCCGAATTGGACGAAACTTTTTGTGAATTATTTTGGGGATTTATAATGAATTATAGAGCAAAGAACTGTCGAAGGGCGTGTGACAGGGGGCCACCACACATTAGGGCGGGCCCCCAAGGCCATGCCCTGATGTCTTGTGGGGCCCTCAAGGCTCCTCCGACCCTAATTTGAGTCCTATAAATTCACATCTTCAGAGAGAAAAATGAGATAGAAGTTTTCATCATGTTTCACGAGACAGAGCCGCTGCCACCTCATGTTCTTCCTCCGGGGGCTGATCTGGAGCCTATTTGGGGCTCTAAAGAGGGGAAATCATCGTTGTCATCATCACCAACTCTTCTTCATCAACACCTCCAAGATGCTCACCATCGGGAGTGTGCAATTACTTTTTAGTCTTGCTGGACGGTGGTGGGATTGGATGACATTGATAATGTAATCGAGTTAAGTTTGTTAGGGCTTGATCCCCAGTATCCACTATGTTCTGAGATTGATGTTGCTATGACTTTGCTATGCTTAATGCTTGTCACTAGGGCCCAAGTGCCATGATTTCAGATCTGAACCTATTATGTTTTCATGAATATAAGAGTGATTTGGATCCTACCTTGCAAGTTGTATGCACCTATTACTTGTCATGATCTGCATACCCCAAGGTGACAATAATTGGGATTCTTTTTGGTGATTGCCGTAGTTTGAGGAGTTCATGTATTCACCACGTGTTAATGCTTGGTTCTGGTTCTCTATTAAAAGGCCTTATTATCCCTTAGTTTCCAATAGGACCCCGCTGCCACGGGAGGGTAGGACAAAAGATGTCATGCAAGTTCTTATCGCAAACAAGTATGACTATATACGGAATACATGCCTACAATATATTAATGAATTGGAGCTAGTTCTGTGATACCCTGGTGTGTTGTTATATGATCAATGTCATCTAAATTATTATCCATCACCGATCCACGGGCCTTTGCTTTACATATACTGAATCTTGCCAAGTTACTATTGTTACTGCTACTGTCACAACTGCTACAAAACTGTTGTTGTCACTACTACTGTTACTTTTTCTACTACTATTTTCCATGCAACTAAATCTTTGTTGGAGAGAGATATCCTAGGTGCGGCTGAATTGATAACTCAATTGTCAAGGCCAATACATATTCTTTGGCTCCCCTTGTTCCGAACCAATAAATTAGGGTGAAATAGTACCCTCGAAGACTGTCGCGATCCCCTACAATTGTGGGTTACCAGGACCTTTCTCTGGCGCCGTTGCAGGGGAGCATAGCTTTATTTATTGGGTCAACTGGAAGGATATACAATTTCTACTATGAAGAATCTGGAAGGCAATAGATCTAAGATCGTCCCCTCTCGCACGAGACGAGGTAAGGAACTACCATCCAACTCTGCTTTTGATTCACCTACTATTCTGAATCAGCGCGTTATACTACCACCTGTTGATTGTCCTGATATGTCACATGAACTTGATGATGATACTTCTGAAATTAATGATGCTACCATTTCTACACATGTTGAAACTAAAACTGTGCCACTGAATGAATTACTTGATGCTTGTATTGCTAAATCTAGAGAACTTGAAAATGCTGAAACTGAGGAAGACTTTGAATCACCTGTTACACCTCACTCAACTAATAGATATGAATGGCCTTATATACTTGAAGGTTATGTTATGGATGGTGAGGTATCTAGAGACTTTATTTCTTGTGAAGATAGACATGATTTGAAGAAACTACTATGCAAACTAAAAAAAAATCTATGATGGAGAAAATGAAACGTGAGCCTAAATTTGCTACTTCTCCTATATTTGTTAATGATTAGGATTATGAATTCTCTTTAGACCCTACGTTAATTCCTATAGTAGACTTTGATCCTTTCCATGGTTATGAAAATAAAACTGTTGTCGAACACCTTATGAAACTGAATGATATTGCTGCTCTATTTACCAATGATGAAAATATTCGCTACAATTATATCCTTAAGCTTTTTTCCTTTCTCGCTAAAAGTGAAGGCCAAGGAATGGTTCCTTTCACTTGCTCCTAGTTGTATGTGTAGTCCCCAGGATATGTTTTACTACTTTTCTGAAAATATTTTCCCATTCATAAGAAACAAGATGCCTTACAGGAAATATTAAGCTTTGCTCAAATTGAAGAAGAGAATCTCCCTCAAGCTTGGGGGAGGCTTCTCCGGTTACTAAGAGATCTCCCTGATTTTCCTCTTAAGAAGAATGAAATACTTGATATTTTTTATGAGGGATTTTTAATTCCGTGCCCCTCATTCGTTAGTTGTACTCACTCATCCCCACACTCTTAACTGTTGCTCACTTTTCCCCGCTCCCTTGCCCGAAACCCTTAGAACAGGTTACAACAGATGTTGTCGTCAGGTGAATGCCTATGATCGATAACTCTGACGAATGGGGCCGCTCCCGCACATGCAAGTGACCGCGGTCGGGGGGTAGCACATGTCCATGGGTTGTGCTCGAAATGTCCCATCGTATAAAGAGGGGGAACCACTTCCCAGCGCATCGCCCCTACCATTTCCCCGAAATCCCCTCGCTGTTGTATCTTCTTCCTCTCTCCCACTGCATCGTCTCTCCTTCCTCCACTGCCTCCACCGCACCGTCTCGCTCTCCCACATCGCATCCTCTTCCTCACATTCATTGCCTCCATCTGTCTGATGGCAGACGCTCCTGGCGATGCCGGAGCTCTGGCCGGAGATCTAGTAGTGGAGCTGCAGGGAACGGTGACCATGGATGAAGAGAAGGATGTTGACGGCATCCACGACAGTGCGGGGAAACTCGCAACCACTGCTGATGTGGAGAAAGAGGTGGCGGGCTCCGCCTCAGCGCTGCCAGAGCTGAAGGTGATGGCATCGAGCGGCGCAGTCCATCCCGATGCGGATCCTGAGGAGGAGCATGAGGTATTTCTACTTGCTTGTTAGTTCCAATATTTATCTTGTAGAGTTAGTTGCATTGGTTATATTGTGATTCATACGGTAGTACAGATGGTTAGAGTATTTGGTTTGACAGATGGGCCGGGGTTTTTTGTATGGGGGGATTGGGGTTTTTGTACTAGGGTTTTTTGGATTACATTCTTTGCAAAAATGCTAGATAGATCTTTTTGAGAGATAGGAATCTCTGTGCTTAAATTCTACATAGATGTATGCTTATTAGATTTCTTTTTAATGCTACACACATTGTTTTTTTTAATGCTATAGACATGTATGCTTATTAGATTGGGTCCCTATTAGATATGTTTTTGAATGCTATGCAGATTGTGGTTTTGAATGTCATCTGACCAAATGGAATCCATTTATTAAGAAGTTATTTGATTCATTAGTATATAAATTTCTCCACAATATGTAGTTATATTAGCTCTGTTGTTCAATGTGTGTGCATGACAATGGAAAATGCAAATGGGATCATAGTATATTAGCCCTATGATCAATGTGTCATGTGTGCATGTCTAAATTTTCTATTGGCTTCTGTGTTTACTAGTGATGGATGCAGTTGTATATTCAGGAGGATGATGGTCGGGAAAAAAAGAGGAAGCTGGATCTTATTGGGTTCAAGGACCTGTACGATCCAGGGTATAGTGACAACGAAGACTATGAGGTAAGCCTCCTTCAAATTTACATTGTCAATTAGTTCCGGTGACATGGTGTATATGAATCTATAATGTATTAATGTAATTCATTCGTGTGTGTAGTATGTCTCTGGAGAAGTTGTGGATGTGGACAACGGCAACTTCACGTCCTTCAAAGTGAAGAAGAGGAGAAGATCGGGGCCAAGGGAGATGATTACTACTACAAAAGCAAGACCAACACTTGGCGTTGCCTCTATTGCACCACCAAGCCAAAGCCAAAGTCCGGCCGCTTCGTTCACCTTATAGCTTATGCAGAAGATGTAGCCATCCACGGCGAGGACTACAAGATCAGGGGGTAGCATGGTGCCCTCGCGAAAGTCCTGACTCCCCTTCCCAAGTGATGTGATGATGTGTTTTACTTACTTTTGGTTGTTTGGGGAACTTTGTGTGTGAACTATCTATGGATGGTATGGTACTATGATGGTATGGCTATCTATATTTGGTATTTGTGTGTTTTTAAATTTGTCTTCTATGATTTGTTTCAATGTTTATTTTCTGAGTTTAGGTGTTGCAATGATCACACATGCTATGATCGTATGGTTATCTTTATAGTCATCATTTTATCAAATATTCCAATAAGAGAGCAAAAAACAACATTTGAATGAAGATGTAATGATTTTTTGTAATAAAGGAGTATTATCCCAATTATTTGTTTTGAATTGACATTCGACAGGACAGTATAAATTCAAAAAATGCAAATATATATATAGGTGATTTAGAGGAGGTCAAAGAAATTTGAACTTGAGAAAAGTGCTTCAAATGAGCTCCCAGGCTAGGGTAAACAACCCCATTTGTAATCAAGTTTTTTTGACCTACTCTAAATGAGCCAATTTTTTTATTAACACCTATTCAATCTATATAATCCATATTCAAAGTCTCACAATTTTTGAATTAATCTTCATATTTTTAAATTTATTTTGAAAAAATATGCTTTAATATAAAAACTATTAAAAACACGTTTAAAATATGAAAATGGAAAACTAAGTTCAGATCCTTCTTATTCAATTTGAAATAGGTGATTTTTTTGATTTTTTCAAAAACAGAAGGTAACCCTACCTCCTCTCCTTGAACTCTACGAAATGTTGTGCGGGATAGCTCATATGTGTGAAGGTTTTTTCATGAAAATGACCATAGACCAAATTTATGAGTTTTGGTTGGTAACATGTCACATAAGAAAACATTGTGCATAGGTTTTTTTTCTTTAAATTAATAGTGCTCATTTGACCTCGATCGTGCCAGCTAGTTTTTTTTGAAAATGTCCGTATACCAAGTTTAGTATTTTTCCTCGTTAGTCTGTCTTATAAAATGACAAATGGTGAAGGTTTCATACTTTTTTGATTTTTTTAAATTACTTATGCTCAGTCAAAGCCTTCGAAACCCCGTTGACTATCTCAAAACCCCCCTAAACCCTGCGGTGTTTCGCCTAACCCTAGCTCTGAACGCCAGCCGTCCAATCATATGGATGACTTCGTATCGTTGGATCATGGGGTGATCCACGAGAGGCGATCCTGTTGGTTGTGCTCGGCTGCTCGCCCACCATTTACTCCACGAAAAAAACGTAGTTATTGGGCCCAAAAGGAAACCAAGCTGTGGTTGGGCCTTCGAATTGCGTTTTTTGCATCATTTGCTCTATTTTTAGTGAACGTGGTGGCTCTATTTTTTTCATTGTTTGAAATTACACAACAATTGACATTGCCTAGAAAATTTAGTTCTTTTTGTTCAATACAAAGTCAAAATGACTTAATTTATAAGGGCCAAATTTATTTTTATCATGCAAAATGGCCACAAACTATTCAAAAATTGTCTCTTTTTGTTCATATAATATATATGACCATGGATTCCCACGGGTGTAATTAGCTTCTTTTTCTTCTTCTTTTCAAACCACAATTTCCCACGTGTGTACACTCCCGATGCCACGGTGGGTGTGAAAACGGGCTACTTCACATTTGACTCCGTTATTGCCACGATGAAATAACACATAACACTACGGCTATTTAAGACACCCTCTGCCTCTGCCATCCCTCATCCATCTCCCATCCTCTACCATCTGCCCTTGTTGCTCTTCAACCCCTTCTCCTTCTTCTACACATCCCTCAGCCATGCAGTACACCGGACCAACCTACCGCTTCCCACCCACTGTGTCGGAGAGGCTCTACCTTACCCACGTGTACGTTGTGCGCACACTACATGTGTTGGCGATATCAAGGTGGAGGACCGCAAGGAACTTCACCAAGTTCTTCCTCACGGACGACTACCGCCACCTCCCACGGGGATCTACAACGATGTTCCGTGTCAAGGAGGTCATCCAAAACGGGGTGGTGGTTGCTCTCCTTGCCCACTTCACCAACACATTCGACGCCTTCTACCTCCTCGGCCGGGTGTTTTGGTGTGTCTGCGAGTTCATCGCTTTCACCACCCACAACAGGTTCACGGAGTACACCAACATCTTCCCCACCACGTCGCGCATGCACACTCTTCCGTACCCCATCGACAATGCCCCAGAGGAGAAGTGAAGGGCGCCCGGAGGAGGAGCGAGGTGGAGAAGGCGGCGACTAGGGTTCTAAACCCTCTATCTATTATTTTTTGAATCTATGTTATGTTAATTAAGTTGTAATTGAACTATAATGGTGATTCTATAGGCTTGTTGGCCCTTTTATTAAATTCTATTATTAAGTTTTTTATCTATTCTATTATTAAGTTCTTGCTAGTTTGAACTATGTGATCGTGCTATGGGCTTGTTAGCTCTACATATTTGTTGATTGTTTTCTTAGAGAGCTCACTTTGTTAGTAACCACCTAGTGCATGCAGCCACAACGAACCCTTATCTGTTTTTACACAAGCCACAAATATGTAGCCAACTAGCTAGTGCATGCAGCCACAAAAATATAAAACATATTTTTCAATTTATTTTCATAGAAAAACGGGTGCAGATGCGAGTGGATCGAAAATGCTGAAACTGATCAAAAAAATGAGGCTTTAAATCAAGGAGACAACCGTGCGAGAAAGAGGAACCAGCGGCAACGACTGTCGCTGCATCCGTGGCGGCTGGCGTGCTCGAAAGCGGCTCGGTCAGTGCATTGTGGCAGCATGCAGGCTAGGTCGGTGCATCGTGGTGGCGCGCATCAACCCATGGATGCAGGCTTGGTGGGTGCATGCATAGCAGGCTTCTGTTGTGGTGGCGCGCGCATGCATTTAATGCAAGGGACAACCCAACGATCAAGCAGCGACACCGCCCAATACAGGCCCACTTGTCAGGTCCAATGGGGGACACAATCCAGCACGACCCCACTCGTCAGAGTTAATTGTCAAGCCATTGACCTGATGGCAACATCCGTTGTGACCTGTTCTGAGGGTTTCGGGCAAGGGAGTGGGGAAAACTGAGAAAAGTTAAGAGCGTGGGGATGAATGAGTAGAGCTAAGGAACTAGGGGCAAAGATGTGAAAAACTCTTTTTATAATGGACTGACTGATGCTTCTAGGGATTTTGTAGATACTTGTGCTAGTTGTGTTTTCAGGGGGAGAACTGTTGGACAGGCGGAAGAATTATTGAATAACATATTGCAAAATGCTGATGATTGGACACTTCGTGAACCACCTCCCGAACCTATTCAAAAGAAAAGGTATATTCTATTCCTCAATCTTGAAGACATGCATGTAGCAAAAAGATCTATGAAAGAGAAAGTTTAAAACCGAGGATGTCAAGAAATTACTGTCTATTGAAGAAATACATGGACTTGACACCCTGACAGAGGTAGTAGAGGTAAAATCTCTTCGTTCCTTCAATGAAAATGATATGCATTATACTAAGACTCCTGAACAATGCGTGTATGAATTTGATAATTACGTTGTTAAGTAAGAACACTTGAATAACTATGTTAAGAATCAATTGAGATGTAATGCCATGATGATAGACCGCTTGAGTGACTTAAAGTTTAGAATTCCAAATGATGCGAAAATTCTAGGTAAACATGCTTCTATGATTCACACCAACTATACCAAGTTGCTAAGTCACAAAATGATTTGCTTGCTGAAATAAATGATAATATGAATGATCATGATGTTAGAGTAGTGACTAGAGGAGGTAGAATGACCCAGGAACCTCTTTATCCTGAAGGTCACCCTAAAATAACTGAACAAGGTTCTCAGAAATTAATGAATATGCACCTAGTTCATATAAGAAGAAAAAGAAAAAGAAATATGATAGGAACTTGCATGCTTCTAGTGAACCTGTTATAGAAAAACAAGTTGAGAAACATAATGAAGTTTCTGTTTGTGATGCCGAAACACAATCTGGTAGTGAACATACACCTAGTGACAATGAAAATGATTATAATGATGATGCTCACGTAGATTCTCAACCGGATGGTAACAAAGCAATGATAATGACGTGGAAATTGAGCCTGCTGAGGATCTTGATAACCCACCTCCTAAGAATAAACGTTACGATAAGAGATACTTTGTTGCTAGAAAACATGGAAAGGAAAGAGAGCCATGGGTTAAAAAACCCATGCCATTCCCTCGTAAGCCCTCTAAAAGTAGGGACGATGGAGATTTTGAGAGCTTTGTTGAACTAATTAGACCCGTCCTTTTGCGCACTCGTTTGGCTGACATATTGAAAATGCCTCTGTATGCTAAGTATATGAAAGATATTATTAGCAACAAAAGAAAAATACTTGAAACTGAAATTGCTAACATGCTTGGTAATTATTCTTTTGATAGTGGAGTACCTAACAAGTTGGGAGGTCCAGGTATACCCACAATACCTTGCTCTATTAAAAGAAATTATGTTCAAACTACTTTATGTGATTTAGGGGCTGGTGTTAGTGTTTTGCATTTCTCCCTTTTTAAAAGACTGGATTTGATTAAGCTTACACCTACTTAGATATCTTTGCAAATGGTTGATAAATCCTCTACCTTACCTATTGGAATTTGCGAGGACATTCCCATTGTGGTTGCAAATGTTACTATCTTAACAGACTTTGTTATTCTTGATATGCTCGAGGACAAAAATATGTTGATCATCCTTGGTAGACCCTTTATAAATACTGCAGGGGCTGTTATTGATTGCAATAAAAGCATTGTTACTTTCCATGTCAATGGCAAGCAACATTCCAAGCACTATCATTGATCCTCTTCCCACGGTTATCATTGGAGATTTTATAGTTCTTATACCTACTGCTAAGAAGAAGAAATATTATAAGCTCATTGTTGGGGAAATGTAAATCCCCATTGAGGCAACCTAGTGGTATACATAAGAATCTTCGGTTTCATGGTAGTCAGAAACGGTTATTGATAAGACTTGATCAACCTTATTAATGAATCCTTTTGAAAATACATGTGATTGATGAATTGAGTATTCACAACTCTCTGTATCATAAGTTAATTCTTTGTTTTTCTTAGTTAGATAAATTTAAAATGCCATGAATTTCCCGTTTTCTATTTTTCCCATGCATGAAAAATGAACCAAAAATAAAAAGTCTCAGATTGCTACAAAAATTTGACATGATTTTTTCTGGAATATTATATATTTTTTCACATAAAATTTGCAGCAGGGAGATGCACCTATGCGCCACAAGCCAACAGGGCACCCCCCAGGACCTCTAGGAACCCTGATGGCTTGATATGGCCACATCAAGCATTCATACACTTTGCAAGAATGAAACCAAATGAGCTTGCATGTTGAATTGTTTGAGTTCCAAGTAGTATGAATGCTTGATATGGCCTCTAGGCACCCTTATGAGTAGTTTCTATCATTCTTGCAAAGTTTTATTAACATAAATTAGTGGCTCAAAAAACTCGGAAATTTGTGCTTAGGAGAATGAATTTTCTAAGGAAAGGTTCTTCAAGCCGGATCCCCACGGGAGTTGCTAGGAGAACTCAGGATAGCAACATCAACCTTTTTCTCAACACAGAGGTTAGGCCCTTTGAAATGCCACATACACCCTTCATGAATGAAGCGACTTACTATGAAGAATTCATGCAATTCGTTGCAAATTCCGGGATGACCAACTTCCTCACAGATGAGTGTGGCCAATACTATCTCCTCACTAATTACTTCATGCAAAACTTTCACTTTATAAATACGCCCGGTGCTCCCATAGTGCGCTTTGATCTTTATGCCGCGAACTATGAATTGCCTCTGCATGAATTTGTGAAATATGTTTGCTTCCCTCTGACGGGGGAATGCGTGAACCTAAACCTGGGGATTTTGAGGACTTCCTCCTCACCTTAATTATGGGAGAAACTAGGGGCATACCACACGCCAGAGCCACTAGTTTGCATTTTCTGTCTATGCACTATTTCTCTCTGTTTAGAGGAAAATGCATACTTCTATGGAGCAGGGTGGTGCCCTCAGTGCCCCCACCCTTGCTATTCTATGTCGCGCGCTTTATGGTGATAATACTTATAATGTAGGAGATATTGTTGCGCGCCGATTACATCTTAACCGAACCAAAGGCAAGGTTCAGGGTGGTATTTATGCCACACGTTTGGCAAAGCGTTTTGAGATTGCTATATGCCCTACTGATTACTTGTTGCCCAAGGTGTATATCGATCACCAATCCATGGAGGAACACCAATTTATTGAGAAACCAAAACTGCCACAACACCTTTGTTACAGCCTAGTGTTTAGCGAGAATACTTTCGATATTATTACCTTGCCTATACCTTATTTGTTTAACTTTCATGCCAAGAGCGGATTCAGAATAATACTAGAGGACATCATTTCTTACTGGAATGAACTGGCTGTTGTGGAGGCCGAGGCCCAGGCATGTGACGCTCGGGTACCTCACCAGAAAAACTTTCCATTACCTGACGGCTATTATCAGTCATGATAAGCTAGGTGAAAGCCTAATCTTGGGGCAGTACGTATTTTTCACCGACATTACATTCATGTTAGGACACTTCATATAAATTGTCGGTGTTCATCCTCTTTCATTGTATATCCATGTTAGCTTTATTTTTATGCTTTCTTCTTGTGTGTCTGAAAAACTTTGAAAATGCAAAAATATTTCTAGCTTATTTTTGATTTTTTGTTTGCTCATTTATTAAGTTGTAGAGCTAAAAATAAAATCCAAAAATATTTCCTTTGCATTGTGGGAGCTTTCGCGTGTAAATATTTTTCTCGTTCTTGTTTCCCTTAGTTCATTTCCTTGCTTGAGCAAAACAAAAACTCCAATATATTTCAGTGTGTTTCTCTGAATTTCTTTTTTTAATCTTTGAAAGGAGAAGACCACGATGAGAATGTCAAGTGGCTCCTATATGCTTTATTGATGATCTAACATAGAGGCAATTTTACCTTGTCTTCTCCTTTGTCTAGAACCGCCCTACAGATTCCAGCTGAGTCCACGACATTCTTGCACTATTATCATTATCATATCATTCAGTCATGCAAGTGAAGTGAAATAATGATGATATTTGATGAAGTTATCGTGGCAAAGGAAGCTGGTGTGAACTCTTCTTATTTTTCGTTTTTGTAAATATGTTTAGCCAGTTTGATCTTGATTTAGTATATCATGAGTAAACATGTTTGTGATGACAATTAGAGATTATAGCTTCTCATGCCATGCCTAAATAGCTAGGAGTTAAAAATGACTTATCTTGTCTGTGAACATGATTTAAAATGGTTATAATATGGTATGGTAGTATGGTATTTCCCTCTGAATAATTCGACCAGCCTGACTTGATCCATGTGCAAACGTGTAGTTGAATGAAAACCAATGCATCTTTCATGATGTTTAAATTCACTGTGTTCATATCCTACTCATGCTACGTCCAATGTTAATTATTCACAATGCATGTTTATGACATTGTTGATCTCTAGCTGGTCGCTTGTCAATCTATTGCTAGCCTTCACCTGTACTATGCGGAAATGTTGCTTGTGCATCGAAAACCCTTAAACCAAGTTATTCCACATGAGTCCGCCATACCTACCTATATGCGGTATTACCCTACCGTTCCAAGTAAATTTGCATGTGCCATCTATAAATATTCAAATAGATATCCATTTTGTGCACTTGTCTCGCTCATGGAGCGACGAGGCGGTCATTATTTTTCATGCTAAGCGAGTTATTCTCAGGATGGTCGTTTATTCGCCGTCATTGCATGAGAGAGGTGGTACGTCTCCAACGTATCTATAATTTTTGATTGTGTCATGCTATTATATTATCCGTTTTGGATGTTTTATATGCATTAATATGCTTTTTAATATTATTTTTGGGACTAACCTATTAATCTAGAGCCTAGTGCCAGTTTCTGTTTTTTCGTTGTTTTTGAGTATTATAGATATGGAATATTAAATGGAGTCCAAACGGAATAAAATCTCTGCGATTTTTTCTGGAACAAAAGAGATCTATAAGGCTTGGAGTGCAAGGCAAGGAAGCAGCGAGGAGGTCACAAGCAAGGGGGCGCGACCACCCCCCTGGCCGCGCATGGCAGGCTTGTGACTCCCTGGCAGGAGTCCTAGCCCTGTTCTTTGTCGTATTAATACCCAAATATTCCCCCAATACCAAAAAGAGCCACGCAAATACTTTTCGACCACCAGAAGCCTTCGTTCCCAAGAGTTCCAATCTTGGAGCCTTTTCCAGTATTATGCCGGAGGGTGACCTGAACGAAGGGCATCTACATCAACTCCATTGTCCCTCCGATGATGCGTGAGTAGTCCACCACAGACCTGTGGGTCCATAGCTTGTAGTTAGATGACTTTTCTCTCTCTCTTTGTGCTTCAATACCATGTCCTTCATGATCTTCATGGAGATCTATCCGATGTAATACTCTTTTGCGGTGTGTTTGTCGAGATCCGATGAATTGTGGGTTTATGCTCAGATTATCCATGAATATTATTTGAGTCTTTTCTGAATTCTTATATGCATGATTTCATATATTTGCAAGTCTCTTTGAGTTATTGGTTTGGTTTGGCCAACTAGATTGGTAATTCTTGCAATGGGAGAAGTGCTTAGTTTTTGGTTCAATCTTGCGGTGTCCTCACCCACTGACATAGTAGGGGTAGTGAGGCACGTATTGTATTGTTGCCATCAAGGGTAACAAGATGGGATTTTCATTGTATTGCTTGAGTTTATCCCTCTACATCATGTCATCTTACCTAATGTGTTACTCTATCCTTCATGAACTTAATACTCTAGATGCAGGCAGGAGTCGGTCGATGGGTGGAGTAATAGTAGTAGATGCAGAATCGTTTCGGTCTACTTAACATGGACGTGATGTCTATATGCATAATCATTGCCTTGGATATCTTCATAATTATTCGCTTTTCTATCAATTGCTTGACAGTAATTTGTTCACCCACCGTGATAGTTTCCTTCAAGAGAGAAGCCTCTAGTGAAACCTATGGCCCCCGGGTCTACTTTCCATAATTTGTTTTCAGATCTATAAACCAAAAATACAAAAAAATACTTTGCTGCAATTTACTTACCTTTTTACTTTTCATAATCTTTTACATGTATCTCTATCAGATCTAATCCTTTCAAATAACTGTGAAGGGATTGACAACCCCTTTATAGCGCTGGGTGCAAGAGTTTGATTGTTTGTGTAGGTGCGTCCATTGGTGACTTGCTTGTTCCTCCTACTTGATTGATACCTTTGTTGTCAACCACTGAGGGAAATACTTATCTACTTTGCTGCATCACCCTTTCCTCTTCAAGGGAAAACCAATGCACACTCAAGAGATAGCAAGAGGCTGGTAAAAAAGGAAGCCCAGTCATGCATAAACAAAATAAATTGAACAAAACTCCTTGGTAGAGTTGTATGTTGGCAAGCATCCATGGATTCAGTTAGCCATTAACTTTACTGTTCTGTTTGGGAACGGACAATAATGAGTTTAGCAGGGAAGATATTGAAAACCTATGTCATAATGTTGACAAGAAAAGTGCACCACCCAAAAATTATATCTTCACTCTTGTTTTAAGCTCCGAGCTCTCGTAGCTCTGTAAATCCATGCTTCCCTCTATGAAGGGCCTATGTATTTACTTTTATGTTGAGCCATCATCCTGTTATTAAAAGCACCAGACCGAAGAGCACTATTGTCATGTTTATGCACTAAGTCTAGTTAATGTTGGATATGAGCATGACTAGATCTTTTCTACCCTAAATTATAATGTTTATTCACTTCTTGAATCTTAGAGGTGCTCTGCATTTATGTTTTGCGGTCTCAAAAAGGGCTAACGAAATACAATGTCACCATGTTATATTATGATTGTTTTGACAAATTGTTGGCATGTGAGATTTGTTATTATTGCTTGCTATTTGGTTATGTATTTCCACGAGTCAACATAATGTTTAGTTTTTGTCATGGATGTGATTATTTAAGATTTATGCTAAAAACTTGAGGACTAGATAAGCATGTGTATAACAATGAGAACAACAAAGTTTGTAATTTTTTTAACACTTTTAGTTTACCAACTGAATTGCTTGCGAACAAGCAATGAGTTAAGCTTTGGGGAGTTGATACGTCTCCAACGTATCTACCTTTTCACACACTTTTGCTTTGGTTTTGACCTCTAATTTGCATGATTTGAATGAAACTAACCCGGACTAAAGCAGTTTTCAGGAGAAATACTTGGTGTTATTTTTGTGCAAAAATAGAAGTTCTCAGAAAATTGGACGAAACTTTTTGTGAATTATTTCCAGGATTTATAATGAATTATGGAGCAACGAACTTATGGAGGGCGTGTGCCAAGGGGGCACCACACATCAGGGCATGCCCCCTAGGTCGTGCCCTAATGGCTTGTGAGGCCCTCAAGGCTCCTCCGACCCTAATTCCAGTCCTATAAATTCACATCTTCGGAGAAAAAATGAGAGAGAAGTTTTCATTGTGTTTTACAAGACGAAGCCGCCACCACCTCCTGTTCTTCCTCCGGAGGGATCATTTGGAGCCTGTTTTGGGCTCCGGACACGGGAAATCATCGCCGTCGTCATCACCAATTCTTATTCATCAACACTACTCACCAACGGGAGTGAGTAATTCCTTTGTAGGCTTGCTGGACGGTGGCAGGATTGGATGATCTTGATCATGTAATCGAGTTAAGTTTGATAGCGCTTGATCCCTGGTATCCACTATGTTTTTAGATTGATGTTGCTATGACTTTGCTATGCTTAATGCTTGTCACTAGGGCTCGAGTGCCATGATTTCAGATCTGAACCTATTGTGTTTTCATGAATATAAGAGTGATTTGGATCCTACGTTGCAAGTTGTATGCACGTATTATGTGTCATGATCCGCATACCCCGAGGTGACAACGATTGGGATTCTTTCTAGTGATTGTCATAGTTTGAGGAGTTCATGTATTCACCATGTGCTAATGCTTTGTTCTAGTTCTTTATTAAAAGGAGGCCTTAATATCCCTTAGTTTCCAATAGGACTCAGTTGCCATGGGAGGGTAGGACAAAAGATGGCATGCAAGTTCTTATCGTAGACACCTATGACTATATATGAAATACATGCCTACAATATATTGATGAATTGGATCTAGTTCTGTGTCGCCCTACTGTGTAAATGTTATATGATCAATGTCATTTAAATCATTATCCATCACCGATCCACATGCCTATGCTTTACATATACTTACTCTTGTTAAGTTACTACTGTTGCTGCTACTGTCACAACTGCTACAAAATTGCTGCTTACACTACTACTGTTACTTTTGCTACTTCTATTTGCCGTGCTACTAAACCTTTGTTGCAGGGAGATATCCCAGGTGCGGTTGAATTCACAACTCAACTGTCGAGTCCAATAAATATTATTTGTCTCCCCTTGTGTAGAACCAATAAATTAGGGTGAAATACTACTTGTGAAGACTATAGCGACCCCCTACCCTTGTGGGTTATCAATCACCCTCGTACTTCTAGAGTGATGTTTCATCTTTATGATAACTCTCATAGTATTACTCTAGAAGAATTTTGTGATGCATGCAAACTTCCATATTGGGGCTCACTCGACAAACCACAAAAATCTGATTATAATATGTTCCTTGAAAGTCTTTGTGTTGGAGAGGATAGAGGAGTTACACCAGCCACGATAAAAATGTATTGTGGGCAAGCAAGATTGTAGTGTGTTGTGCGCTCCTGACTTGAGCATCATTTAGGCTGCGGTTACTGGTGATAAAGAGTATAATCTTAGGGCGATTGTTGCTCGTAGGCTGCACCTTCCCACGGGTAATGGTGATTTGTATGGAGGAATTTATGCCTCCCGCGTATCTGCAAGATAGAGAGTCTCATCGCAACCTAACGATACTATGCTTCTTGAGAGATAGTTAGACTTTGAAGCCATGCAGCATCATGACATTATTAAAGACATGGATCAGGGTTATGGTTACAACTTAATATTTAATAAATACCACACCGTCTCCGCTATGTTGCTTGCACCTTCTCTCTTTGATTTTCTCGAGAATGAAGCGCATGAGCACAACAAAGCACTGGAGGCCGCTCGCTTGGCTGAGGAGGCGGCATGGAACGTCTCCACGATCTATCACTTCGATCATTATCCACACCAGTAGTGGTGATCATCACGCTAGGCCAAAAGCCTAAGCTTAGGGTGTACTTATTTCTCACTGACATTACATTCGTGTTGACACACTTCATTTCGAATGTCGTTGTTCATCTTCTTTCATTTTATATCCATGTTAGTTTTATTTTCCGCTTTCTTCTTGTGTATTTGAAAGACTTTGAAAACCCAAAAATATTTATCGCTTCTTTTCAGCTTTTCTGTCTTGTTTAATTAGTTCGTAGTATTAAAAGAAAACCCAAAATTATTTCCTTTACATGTTGGGAGCTTTATCTAGTAAATAGTTTTTCTTGTTCTCGTCTTTCCTTTGTTTATTTTGCTTTGTTCAAGAAAACCGAAAGCTCCAAAAAAAATTCAGTGTGTGTCTTTGAATAGCTTTCCCTTTTATGGAGTCGTTAAAAGGATAAGACCACGATGCAATTGTTGACATCTGATTTTGGCACGGTGCAAAATGCAGTAAAGATAGACTTAGACAAAAAGTTTTTTCTATGAGAAAGTTCATACTGCCGAATGAAACAACCTTGATGTTTAGGCCATCCCCATTCGGCATCATTTCAAGGGCCAAATTACACTTGGATTGTCATGTAGATGTTCTGAGTGCTTTTTGGTTCATTACGCCTCCAAGACAACCTCGAATGAAGGAATGTTCTACATTGATTGTCTTCATCTCATTGAGCTGATCGGTTTTGATATATAAATCATCTCAATCTGAGGTCGTACGCAAAAGTTAGAGCAACCAGAGTGCAGCCCTACCACAAAGCAAATTGTGGTGCAGGAGATCACACACATGTCTAATGGGTTGCGCGAGTCATTCGGCTGTCAAGACGTCCTCGGATGGAAACACTTACAACATGAAAAAGTTTCGCGTCATTGAGGCGATTGATTTTGATATGTAAATCTTCTCAATCCGAGGTCATATGCGATCTGGAGAGGCAAAACAAAATCAGCCTGGAGTTTCACTCGGGATTTCCGAGTGAAAGTTTGCCGACTGAGGGAAATGTTTGCCGTCCGGTCGAGTGAAAAATTTTCTGTGAAATTGGCATCCGAGTGAAAATCGCCGGCCGAGTGAAATTGCCGTCCGAGTGAATTTCGCCGTCCGGGTGAAAAATGCCGATCGAGTGAAAGTACTGGCCGAGTGCAATTGTCGTCCGAGTGAAAATCACCATCCAAGAGAAAGTTTCGGTCGAGTGAAAGTTTCAGTCGAGTGATAGTTCAAGATAGCCTCGCATGGAAAAGTGTTCAACATGAAAGTTGTTCGTAACGTCGAAACGGTCAGCTTTTATTTTAAGGTCATTATCATTTGAGATAGTATGCGGCCTGCGGAGATGCTACAACACTCGGACAGTCCAGTCTGCTGCGTGGCCGAGTCCGATTCGAAGTTAAAGATGACCTCGTGGAGTATTCAAGATGGCTTTATTTGGGAAAGTTATTCAAGATGGCTTTATTTGGGAAATTTATGAACATATGGATTGTTGGCCTCATTGAGGCACACAAAATTGATGTTTGGGCCGTCTCCATTCGAGGTCATATGCAGATTCCACGGCCCATGCAAGAAGCAAGATGGAAGATTGGGCCACATTTGGGCTGAATCCGAGTGGGACTAGAACTAGGACTCTAGGACGTCAATTGATGTAATTTTCTTGTAAGGAAAGCCTAGAGGAATCCTTTGCTTGTATGGGAAGTCCAGCCGCCTCTTATATATGTTGGAGGTGATGGCCGATTGAACAACACACAATCAAACAAATCAATCTATACTAATTTTTCATCTATGTTCTTCGTTTTGTTTCTCGTTCTTTGCTGTTTTCGTTTGAGAGCTGCGAATCCCGAGGCTCTAGGGGCGAGTGAATCGACCTAGGGCAGCTCATAGCCGCCGCACTCGCTGACGGGGTCCCTCCCTGGTGTGCGGGGTTTCGGGTCTGCAAAAGCGTCAGCCGACTGTCTTGCGTATCGCGCTGCCGGACGGACCTCATTCGACGTGAGCTGCGGAGCATCACCCCCGGCATCGAGGGTACACAGTGATGTGTTCGTCTCTCAACACCGATGTTGAGTGGCTCTCATATGGTTTATTGTTCATGTAACAAAGAGCCAATATTACCTTGTCTTCTCCTTTGTATAGATTGGTTCGTAGATTCCAGCTTAGTCCACAGCACACTTGCACTATTATTATTATCACATCGTTTGGTCGTGCAAGTGAAACGCAATAATGACGATATTTAATGATGTGATCATGGTAAAGGAAGCTGGTATGAACACTTCTTGTTTTCCGTTTTTGTAAATATGTTTAGTTCATTCAATCTTGATTCAGCATATTTTGAGTAAACATGTTTATGATGACAATTAGAGATTATAGTTGTTGATGTCATTCTTAAATATCTAAGAGTGAATAATAATTTACTTTATGTGTCAACATGCATTAAAATGGTTGTGGCGTGGTTGGTAGTATGGTATCCTCCTTCGAGTAATTCAAGCGGCTAGACTGGGCACATGTGCAAATATGTAGTTGATTAAAATCCAATGTATCCTTAATAATATTTTTGTTCAGAGTGTTTATATCCTACTCATGTTAATTTTTAATGTTAATTATTCCTAATGCATAGCTATGACCGTTTTTGCTCTCTAGCTGGCCGCTTCGAAATTATTGCTAGCCTTCGCCAGTACTAAGCGAGAATGCTGCTTGTGCATCAAAAATCATGAAACCCAAGTTGTTCCAAAGGAGTTCTCCATATCTACCTATATGAGGTATTATCTTGCCGTTCCAAGTAATTTGCATATGCCACTTCTAGACATTCAAATAAACATCCATTTTGTGTGCTTATACCGCTCACGGAGCGACGGGGCGGTCATTATATTCCATGCCAAGCGGGTTATTATCAAGATGAGCCTTTATTCATTTGTCATTGCACGAGAGAGGCCGGTAACAAGGATGCCCAGTCGTGCATAATCGAAAATGAATTAAACAAAACTCCTCTGATAGTTGATATGTTGGAGGGCACCCATGGATTCAATTAGCCATGGCTTGCGTATGTATGGTGGATGGGAGTAAATTTTATATTACTTCTTGGGAACCGCCAATAATGTGTTTAGCACGGAAGATATGGAAAACTTAGTCATGACATTAACAGGAAAAGCACACCACCCAAAATTACAATTTCATCTCAAATTAAACCATGAGCTCTGGCACCTATGCAAATGAATGCTTCCCTCTGCGAAGGGCCTTTCTATTTACTTTTATCTTATTTTTCTTTTATTCTTGAGTCGTCATATTCTCGCTAAAGCACCAGACCGAAGAGCACTATTCTCATTTTTACGCATTGAGTCTAGTTAATGTTGAATGTGAGCATGACTGGATCTATTTAGCCTTGAATTAAAATATTTAGTCATTGCTTGGAACTGAGAGGTGCTTTGCATTTATGTTTTACGGTGTGGGAAAGGGCTAGAGAGATACTGTATCATCATATTATATCATGATTTTTTGACAAATTGTTGGCATGTGAGATATTTTGTTATTGCTCGCTAGTTGGCTATGTTATTATCACTAGGTGGATATAACAGGTAAGTTTCATCATCGATATCGTTATTTATGATTTGTGGTGTAAATCTGAACACTAGCTAAGCATATATGTGGCAACAAGAAGAAAAGATTTTGTAAAAGTTTTCTTTATCACTTTTAGTTTATCAAACTGGATTTCTTGACGACAAGCAATGAGTTAAGCTTGGGGGAGTTGATACATCTCAAAATTATCTATGTTTTCAAACACTTTTGCTCTTATTTTTGACTCTAATTTGCATGATTTGAATGAAACTAACCCGGGCTTACGTTGTTTTCAGCAGAATTACTATGGTGTTGTTTTTGTGCAAAAATAAAAGTTATCAGAATTGAACGAAACATTTTATCGATTTTTTTGTAGAATATATGAAAAATAATGGAGCGAAGACCCACCATAGGGGGCCACCTGTTGGTTTCAAGCAAATAGGGCACGCCCACCCCCTAGGCGCCCTATGAGGGCTTGGGGCCACCTCGTGGCTCCTCTGACCCCAACTATAGTCCTATAATTCCTAATTTTAGAGAAAAATAAGAGATAATTTTTCATCGCGTTTAAGGAGATGGAGCTGCCGCCACCTCTTGTTCTTCCTCGAGAGAGTTGATCTGGAGTCCGTTTGGGGCTCCGGAGAGGGGGATTCGGCGTTGTCATCATCACCAACCCTTCTTCATTAACACCCCCATGATACTCACCACCAAGAGTGAGTAATCCCTTTGTAGGCTTACTGGATGGTGATGGGGTTGGATGAGATTGATCATGCAATTGTGTTATTTTGATAGGTCTTGATCCCTAGTATGCACTATGTTCTAAGATCGATGTTGCTATGACTTTGCTATGCTTAATGCTTGTCACTAGGGCCCGAGTGCCATTATTTTAGATTTGAACCTATTATTTTTTAATGAATAAAAGAGTGTCTTAAATCCTATCGTGCAAGTTGAATGCACCTATTACGTGTCATGATCCAAATATCCTAGGTTGACAATAATTGGGCTTCTTTTTGGTGATTGCCGTAGTATTTGGAGTTCATGTATTCACCATGTGTTAATGCTTTATTATGGTTCTCTATTAAAAGAAGTCTTAATATCCCTTAGATCTCCTTATGTACCTCGCCGCCACGGGAGGGTAGGAAAAAAGATGTCATGCGAGTTCTTATTATAAGCACATATATATGACTATATACGGAATAGATGCCTACATTACATTACATTAATTAGAGCTAGTTGTGTATCGATCTAGTATGTAACTGTTACATGATTGATGTGATCTACATCATTATCCATCACTGGTCCACGTGCCTATGCTTTTCATATACTGAATCTTGCTAAGTTACTATTGTTGCTACTACTATTACAATCACTACAAAATAGTTGCTATCATTGTTATTGTTACTATTGCTTTTTTGCCCCACTACTAAAACTTTTGCTATAGAGAGATATCCTAGGTGTGGTTGAAATCACAACTCAACTGCTAAGAACAATAAATATTCTTTGGCTCCCCTTGTGTTTAATCAACAAATTTGGGTAAAATACTTCCCTCGAAGACTGTTATGATCCCCTATACTTGTGGGTTATCAACTAACACCGGCTCCTAGATCACATAAAGCAGTTTTAACATAACTTCATTTAATGGAGCAAGGTATTGTGGGTATACGAGGATCTCCCAACTTCTTAGGCACTCCACCGTCAAAAGAATAATCAACAAGCATTGTGGAAATATCAGTTTCAGGTATCTTTCTTTTATTAGTGATATTACCTTAGCATAAGGAGGCATTTTCAAGATGTCAGTCAAGCGAGTGTGTAAATGGCAGGTCTAATCATTTCAACAAAGCACTTAAAATCCTCCTCATCCTTCGTCTTAGAAAGCATACGAGGGAAAGGCGATGGTTTATGGACCCATGGCTCTCTTTCTTTACTAGGGTTTCTAGCAACAAAGTCTCCCTTATCATAACGTTTATTCTGAGGAGATGGGTTATCGAGAACAACAACATGTTCTTTTTCTACATCATTATCATTTTCCTTATCATTATCTGGTGGAGCATCATTATCAATGTTATCATTATCCTCATCACTAGGTGGATGTTCACCACCACATTGTGTCTCAGCATCAAAAATACAAACATCATTATGACTCTCACTATGTTTTTCTGTAACAGGTTCACTAGAAGCATGCAAAGTCCTATCATCTTTCTTTTTCTTTTTCTTTTTAATTGGTCTAGGTGCATCATCATTAATTCTCTGAGAATCTTGTTCAATTATTTTAGGATGACCTGCACGATAAAGCGGTTCTTGAGTCATTGTACCTCCTCTAGGTATTACTCTAACAACATGCTCATTCATGTTAACATTCATTTCAGTAAGAAAATCATTTCGTGACTTTGCAATTTGGTCTAGTTGAGTGTGAACCATGGAAGCATGTTTACCTAGACCTTTAACATCATTAGCAATTCTAAAAACCATGTCACTCTAGGGATCTATCATCATAGCATTGAGTTGTAATTGATCCTTGACATAATCATTAAAATGTTCTTTCTTAATAATGTAATTATCAAATTCATCCATGCATTGACTAGGAGTCTTAGTATAAGGTATATCACTTTCATCAAACCTATGGAGATAATTAACCTCTAGTACCTGTGTATGGATATCGAGTCCATGTATTTCTTCAATAGGTGGTAAATTCTTGACATCTTCGGGTTTAATACCTTTTTGCTTCATGCATCTCTTGGCTTCTTGCATATCTTGTAGACTGAGTAAAGAATACATCTCTTCTTTTGAATGGGTTCTGGCGGTGGTTCATGAAGTGTCCAATCATTAGGATTCTCAAAAATATTATTCGATAGTTCTTCAGCCCGTCTAATAGTTCGTTCCCTAAAAACACAACCAGCACAACTATCTAGGGAGTATCTAGGTAGTCCCTAGAAGCATCTGTTAGTGCATTATAGAAGATATCAAGTATTTGATTTTCTTAAGAGGATGATCAGGCAAAGCTTTAAGTAGCTAGAAAGCCTCTCTCAAGCTTGAGGGAGATTCTCTGCTTCAATTTGCACAAAGTTATATATTTTCTGTAAAACAGCTTGTTTCCTATGTACAGGAAAATATTTTTCAGTAAACTAATAGATCATATCCTAGGGGCTACGCACACAACCAGGAGCAAGAGAAAGGAACCAATTCTTAGCATCACCTTTTAGTGAAAAAGGGAAAAAGCTTAAGTATGTAAAAGTAGCGCATATTTTCCTCATGAGCAACCAAGGTGGTAATATCGTGCAATTTAGTTAGGTGTGACACAACAACTTTAGTTTCATAACCATGGAAAGGATCAGATTCTAGTATAGTAATTAACTTAGGATCAAGAGATAATTCATAATCTTACCAGTACCACATATAGGAGAAGTAGCAAATTTAGGATCACTATTTATTTTATCGATCATAGATTTTTATTTCAGTTTCGATAGCAATTTCTTCAAATCCTCTTTATCGGTACAAGAAAGAAAATCTCTAGAAATCTCCCCGTCCATAGCATAACCATCAGGTACCTTAGGTATATCATATCTATTAGGAGCTCTAGGCGTAATAGGTGAATCAAAGTGTTGATCAATTTTAGCATTCTCAAGTTCACTAGCCTTAGCAATATGAGCATCAAGTAATTAATTCAGTGGCACAATTTTAGTTTCATCAAGCATAGTAATAGCATCATCATTAATATTATCCGTAGCAGAAGGTGTAGCAGATTAAATAACATGTGGAGCTGTTATAAACTAGTTCAAAACAGTAGATGGATCAAATACAGAGCAAGATGACAGTTCCTTACCTCCCCTGTTCTTAGAGGATATGATCTTAGTTTTGTTATCTTTTAGATTATTTATAATGACAATTAAGTATCCTTGGTGAAGACTATAAATAGAGCTATGCTCTCCAGCACAGTCGCTAGAAAATTGTCTTGGTAACCTATAAGTATAGGGGATCGTAACAATCTTTAAGGGAAGTATTTTACCCCAATTTATTGATTCGACACAAGGGGAGCCAAATAATATTTATCGGTCTTAGTAGTTGAGTTGTTAATTCAACCTCACCAAGTGAGTCTTTATCACAAATATTTTGTAGCGATGGTATCAGTAGTAGCAATAATAGTAACTTAGCAAGATTCAGTATGTAAAAGCGTAGGCCATGGATCGATGATGGATAATGATTTCGATGATATTCATCGTGTAACAGTTACACAGTAGAGCGACACCGAAGTAGCTCCAATTTTCACCAATGTAATATAGGGATGTATTCCGTATGTAGTCATGCGTGCTTATAATAAGAACTTACATGACATCTTTAGTCTAACACTCCTATGGCTATGGGGTCCATAAGGAATCTAAGGTATATTAAGTCCTCCTTTTAATAGAGACCCGGAACAAAGCATTAACACATGCTGAATACATGAACTCTCAAACTATGGCAATCACACGAAAGAATCCCAATTATTCCCTCCATAATAAATTACGGAGACAGAACATTCCAACACATCTCCCTTTGTATGGAATAACATGTGCCCCGGATTTTGCTGAGCCTGTGTTACCTGCACACTCTAAACACGTTGCGAAACTAAACTTTGATACCTATCAGCATACTTAGTAGCCATGTATTGTGTCTCTTGTTCAGTATCTTGGCACATTGGTCTTCACGTGCAATAAGAGCTAAAGTCTCCTCATGATAACCACTATGGACTCATATCCACCATCCTTAATAACAATCATCATAAAATTGGATGGGCATTCTCTTGCATAGTGACCTCCACCATTGCAACGACAACAAATAACCTCATGTGTTTCCTGTGTGGATGCCATGGATGAAGAAGAGCTCTCTGTGGGACCCAAAGTTGTGCCCTTTCTGGAGAGTAGTGGAGGTGTCTGCTTTCTTGTATCTCTGTTGGAGTTGGCGGCTGAAGTAGGTGGTGCTGCAGCAGGACGCATGGAAGTAGAGGATGTACATCGAGTCCATGATGAAGTTTGACTTGTAGAAAAATTAGTTCTTGCAAGCGTATGCCGATCCTACACTTCATATTCATCTTTGCAAGCAAGATGGAATAAACTAAAGTGTTATACTCCTTATACTCTAAGATAGTATGAATCTCCCTATTTAATCCACCCATAAAATGTGCAAGCATAGCATCATTCTCCTCAACATTACCACATCTAATCTGGCAGTTTGTAATTCCTGATAATATTCCTCTAGATAATTTTTTCCTTATCTTAAACACTTCAAATTTTGAACTAATTCACGTTGATAACATGGTACACATGTAATACGTTGTTCTATTTCTAACTCCAAAGTAAGATATACACCAGGAATGTATCTACCCTCAGATGGCAGAATATTCAATTTTAGCCTAGGGAGATGATCATGACCACGTACCTCAGGGGATGGTGCAACCCTACCGTTGCTATTGTAGGCACGTGGACGACCTGGTGCTTGTGCTGGTGGTTGCCTTGTTTCTAATTTTAAGCAACCTCTTCTTCCTCATCATAATCACCATCGTAGTCAACGTTCTTATCAGTGCTAGTAGTAGAAGCAGCTACAGAATCAACGTGATTTAGAAGGTGGTATTGTTGTTGCAGAGGTACGACAGGTGCAACTGGTGGTAGACGTGCGAGTACTTCATTAAAATTGGCCTCAAGCTTGGTCTCAAACGTATTCTCCAAACCATCTAGCACCTGTTCACCCATCATTTATTGAAATTTATCATGAAGCTCCTTGTTTGTCATGCTCTCCTAGTTGAGCTCTTCGGCTTGTGATCCTGCCATGGTTAGCAGCAATAGAAACACACAAGAGTATGATCCTAAAGACTGCTAGAAAGTGGTGGTGCTAGTGGTGGTGGTGTGTCACAAATCCTCAAGCAAATCCCAAATATTTACCAATTCTTACCCTGCAGCACGCGGTGAACTACAACCATTGTAGTCAAAATATCAAAGCTTGGATAAAGCGATTGCCAGGTGGTGTCAAATGCACAAAGTAGTAGTATGTGGAGCTGGGATGACTCAGAATATGGTAGCAAAAACTGTCAGCAGTAATCAATTCAGAGATGTAAAGTTGAATAAATGCTCAACTACGGTACTATGCTGGTCCTAGGCTAGATTGTAGTAGGGCTATGAGCGTAGAACACCAACAAAATCACGACGCAACACATAATCAAGGGAAAAGCACACTCTGAATTTTTGTTGGCGCTCTTTTTTTGTGCTCTTCCTCGAGAAAATCACTATAATGGCGATTGTCTCAAAACTCTTCCCAAGGCGTATAAACATGATAGGCATGAAATTTTTTGGCTAAGTTTTTTCTGGAACAATTCGGGGCTTCGACGACCAAAAATCGTGACAAAAAATCACTATGATGGCGAGTGTGTCAAAACAATCCATAAAACCTAAAAACGGGGAGGGAAAAATATTTTCACCCGCCGAAATTTTTGCCTAAAAACTATCCGGGGGTCTCCAGACTCATTTTTTTCGAACGCTACTCTCACAAGGAAAAACGAATCTGATGACAAATCAATCTAAAAAACAAGCTGAATATGTAAAGGACTCAGATTGGTGGAAGACAACAGTGGTATATATGAACAAGGATTGGTGGTGGATATTTGGTGGTGATCTATGGAGTCGGATAAGTGACGGATATGTGGTGGTGTTATATGATAGCGATGATGTCAATGGTGGGTATGTCAGCGGTGATGATAATGGTGGGTGGTGATATATGGTAGTGAGATGATGGTGCGGCGGCGGCATGACAACTTATCAACGTAACTCAAAACTCTAAAGTACTAGATGCTAAGACCAGCAACTTGACACGATGATGTCATCGCAAATTCAACAAAGCAAACACCAAAAAGAAAATTGTAAAGGCTCATATTGGTTCGGATATGATGATCTAATCCTAATTTTTGTGTGGATTTTTTGTGGGTTGTAGGTATGAAGAACTGATGTAATTTAAACTACGAAAAACTGGGAAAATCTCACCGAGCAACCTAGAAATCTGATACCACTTGATAGAGGCAAAGGTATCTTGTATTTTGATGAGATGGTGGCTATCGTTTTCGGTGGAGTATACTTTGCTGATCCGACTACAAACGTGCAAAGATGTCGTTCCCTAGAAATCGCTAAACCAACTCTGAGAGGTGACGTGGCTTGAGACTTCGTCGGTATTTCCCCAAAGAGGAAGGGATGATGCAACACAATGACGGTAAGTATTTCCCTCAGTTATAAAACCAAGGTATCAATTCGTAGAGGAAGATAATGCACCCATGTAAACAACACCTGCACACAAACAACAAATACTTGCAACCCGATGCGAAAGATAGGTTGTCATGCTCTCTACGGTAATAATATATATTAGGTAATGATAGTTTTGGCAAATAGGTCTCGTAAGAACACAAAGTAAAACAAATAAATTAAAAGTGCAGCAAGGTATTTTTGGTTTTTTTGGATTAATAGATCTGGAAACAAAAGATGCAAATAGTTGATCAGAAAGCAATATGTTGGAAAAGTAGACCTCGGGGCCATAGGTTTCACTAGTGACTTCTCTCAATAGTATAGCACACAGTGGGTGAACAAATTACTGTTGGGAAATTCATAGATGATCAAATAATCATGACAATATCTATACAATGATCATTAAATAGGCATCATGTCCAAGATAAGTAGACCAAAACGATTCTGCATCTACTTCTGTTACTCCACACACCGATCGTTGTCCAGCATGCATCTAGTGTATTAAGTTCATGGGAAAATGGAGTAATGCAATAAGAACGGTGACATGATGTAGACAAGATCTATTCGTTTAGGAATAGACCCTATCTTGTTATCCTTAATGGGAACGATACATGCGTGTCTTGCTACCCCTTCTTTCACTAGGAAAGAACACCGCAAGATCGAACCCATCACAAAGCACCTCTTCCCACTGCAAGAAAAATCAATCTAGTTGGCCTAACTAAACAAAAGATCTGAATAAGAAATACGAGACTATAAGTTATCATGCAAATAAGAGATCAAAGAAGACTCAAATCATATTCATGGATAGAAACTGATCATGAACTCAAAACTCATCGGATCCCAACAAACACACCCCAAAAGTCATTACATCAAATAGTTCTCCAACAGATCATTGTATTGAGAATCATAGCAAGAGAGGAAGCCATCTAGATACTACCTATAGACCCGTAGGTCTATGGTGGACTACTCACACATCATCAGAGAGGCACCTGTCACTACAGGAATCAGGGACTTTGCCGTCTGCAATGGCAGACGACAAAGGGCACAAAGGCGGACGACACAAAATTAGGCCCAACAGACTCCGGCAAAGAGGCTATTTGCCTTTTACTTCAGCCCAGTGGACGACAAAGATTCTTTGCCGTTAGCTAGCAGATGACAAAGGACCTGGATGGCGTACTGCTGACGGCGCCACCATTAGGTGGCTAACGGACCCCCCTCATTGCCGTCTGCTGCCTGCCCCCTTTGCCGTCTGCCTCCCGCCTCCCTTTGCCGTCTGCCGCCCTCCCACTCTTTGCCGTTTTCCGCCCACCCACTCTTTGCCGTCTGCCACCTGCCCACCTTTGCCGTCTGCTGCCCCCCCCCTTTACCGCCTCCCCCTTTGCCGTCTGCCGTGGACGGCAAAGTGGAAATATGGACCCAACCTATTTTCTCAGGTTTCACAGGTGGCCGCCACGTGGCAGCTTTGCCTTCCGAGGCAGACAGCAAAGGGGCCTTTGCCGCCTGGGGTAGACGGCAAAGAGGCTGTATTGCCTCTTTTTTGTTACATTCAACAATTTTCAAACAAATAATATATGATATGTAGATAAATATTTCACAGAAACAATGTGCAACAACCATATATGATCAACCAACAATTATACCAAATTAAAAGTATCAAATGGCATATTTTTCACCATATTACAATAGGTTCATCCATACATACATATAGTCTCATTGATACAAATGACTCAATACATGAAAACAGAAAGTAAACCTAGCACTACATAGAAGCAAGCTGCCGTGAACTCGTCTCAAATCTGCAAAATTGGAAATAAGAAAGTTAGAAAAATAATACTAGAAGATCTAGAGTTAGAAGAAGATGAAGAAGATGAAGAAGATGAAGGGGGTGTTTGGTTTCAAGACACAACTAGGCACACTTTGCCACAACTCAACTTAGGCAAGTTTGACCATTTTCGGTGTGTGTTTGGCTCTTGCCACAACAAGGGCAAGAATTTTTTTTATTAGCACTAAGACCCACATGTCATATATAGAAAAAGTGTGGCAAGATTCTCTTAGGCAAGCAAAAGCGTGGCTAACTATTTGAGCATCTTAAGTAAGGCAAGTGTGGTAAATTTGTGGCTAGCCAAAGTGTGGTAAAATTGTGGCAAGCCGAATTGTGGCTAACTATTTGAGCACCTCAAGCCAAAGTGTGGCAAGCCAAAGTTTGGCAAGATTCTTTCTTCGTCTCCTCTTATTTTTATCTTCTTATTGCTTATTTGTGTCATTTTAGAGCTAACCTAGGTAATTATCACATTTTTTACCTAAGTAAGCTTATTGTGTCATTTTGCAAGAAAATAAGCTAAGCCTATGGCATTTATGAGGTTACCAAGTCTATTATGTCATTTTTGAGTTAACTAAGCTTGTTATGTCAAGGTGGAGGAAACAATGCAAAGTATCGGTCATTTTAGAGCTAACTTAGGTACAATATGTCATTTGGGAGGTAAGTAAGCATATTATGTCATTTTAGAGGAACCAAAGCTAACTTAGGTAAAATATGACATTTGTCTAAGTGCTAAGTTTGTCATTGTGCTAAGTTTGTCTAAGTTCTATGTTTGTATTTGTTTGAGAAAATGAGCCAAGTAAGTGGCATATTAATTCGGGCTTACCGTCCTCTTCATCACAGAGGTGAAGCACCGGGGTTGCTCGGGTCGTGCGATGCGGCTCGGGTGTTATGTTGTACCAAAGATCATTTGCGTTAGCATCATGACACTGAAATGCTGAGACTAGTAACTAATGAACATGTAAATGAAACTCATTGTTCCAGCCGTGGTAATGACTGGCATCGGCGGAGGGGTCTGGCCAGTCTTCTCACACAAAGTCTGCACATTTGGTTTTGCCAAGTCAATCATATTGGTTATTAATGAAAAGAACATGTAGTGCATGATTTGGCTAATATTTAGAAGAAACTTACCAGGATGAGCTCGTACATGGCCCGGTTAGATGCATCATTCCATGCCCTCTCCTCCTCCAACAACTTAGTTGTCCTCTCCTCTAGATCCCTCTTCTCCTCCACCGCCTGTCGGGCCTGTTCCGAAGCGACTGTGTTGTCTCTCTCTCTTTCTGGAGAGCAGCCTGCAACACAACTCCTCGTTAGCATTGTAATCATCTTTGTTCACACACACAATGTAATGGAGGGAACCTATCTCATTTGGAGGAAAGATGTTTGAGTCCGTATGACTAACCTCGATGGCGAGCTGGACTGGTCGTGGACGAGGCGGCATCTCAGGAAAAGATCTCATTTGGAGCGCCTTGATCTATCAGAGAGTGCTCGAAGACCGTATATGTCCATCTCCAACGGCTATCGAGCCATGGGGTCTTCCATCGCAAGCTATCATCACCAGGTCCGGATCAAGTGGATGCTGGGTTGGGTTGAAGTCCTCCCCATTCACCGCCTTCCCCACATCTCTGTACCTCACGAGCTTGTGGTGGTAGGAGATATTGGTGAAGTTCTCCGGATTATCGAGGTCAGACACAGAGAATGCCTTGACCTTCTTGTCTGAGGCAGTATGGGCCATGGCATAGAGGTTGTACACCTCTAGCAACTCCGTATTATTGTGATGAGCCTACAAGAGAGGAACAAAGTATAAATAATGGGTAAACCTAGCACTACAAGAATGAATTGCAGGAATCATGAAGCAAACCACATACCCAGTTCTGCCTGAACTGATAAATGTTGGCGCTGCATTGATGGTGTGGCACACCTTCCATTTGGGCATGCTATGCCTTGGAATCATCGTGGACGGCTCGCCATTGGTTGGAGCACCATTCATTCACCAATGCCTCCCAACAACCCATCTTATCCGCATACCATCTCAGGGGCACCTAAGTTAGTAAAGAGAATTTGAGAGGTATGCCTACAAATCAAAGCAAAGGAAACTAAGTACAAAGCATTAAGAATAGGTAATTACCTTCATGTACTGCTCCTTGTCCAGAAACTTTTGGCGGGATGACGACTTGGCCTTCTTAATACGCTACGAGGCGTAGTAGTCTCGAACATCCTGTACCCAAGCCTCGTGCCATAAGTTCTGTAGTAGGCGCCTGCACTCGTAATCGATAAGATTTTCCGTGGCCTCCTTGGAAATCTGATACCACTTGATAGAGGCAAAGGTATCTCGTATTTTGATGAGATGATGGATATCGTTTTCGGTGGAGTATACTTTGATGATCTGACTACAAACGTGCAAAGATGTCGTTCCCTAGAAATCGCTAAACCAACTCTGAGAGGTGACGTGGCTTGAGACTTCGTCGGTATTTCCCCAAAGAGGATGGGATGATGCAACACAGCGATGGTAAGTATTTTCCTCAGTTATGAAACCAAGATATCAATCAATAGAGGAAGATAACGCACCCATGTAAACAACACCTACACACAAACAACAAATACCTGCAACCCGACGCGAAAGATAGGTTGTCATGCTCTCTACGGTAATAATATATATTAGGTAATGATTGTTTTGGCAAATAGGTCTCGCAAGAACACAAAGTAAAACAAATAAATAAAAAGTGCAGCAAGGTATTTTTGGGTTTTTTGGATTAATAGATCTGGAAAAAAAAAGATGCAAATAGTAGATCGGAAAGCAATATGTTGGAAAAGTAGACCTGGGGACCGTAGGTTTCACTAGTGGCTTCTCTCATGAGTATAGCACACGGTGGGTGAAAAAAATTAGTGTTGGGCAATTGATAGAAGATCAAATAATCATGATGATATCTAGACAATGATCAGTATATAGGCATCACGTCCAAGATAAGTAGACTGAAACAATTCTGCATCTACTTTTGTTACTCCACACACCGACCGTTGTCCAGCATGCATCTAGTGTATTAAGTTCATGGGAAAACAGAGTAATGCAATAAGAACAGTGACATGATGTAGACAAGATCTATTCATGTAGGAATAGACCCGATCTTGTTATCCTTAATGGGAATGATACATGCATGTCTTGCTGCCCCTTCTGTCACTGGGAAAGAACACCGCAAGATCGAACCCATCACAAAGCACCTCTTCCAATTGCAATAAAAATCAATCTAGTTGGCCTAACTAAACAAAAGATCCGAAGAAGAAATACGAGACTATAAGTAATAATGAAAATAAGAGATCAAAGAAGACTCAAATCATATTCATGGATAGAAACTAATCATGAACTCAAAATTCATCGGATCCCAACAAACACATCCCAAAAGTCATTACATCAAATAGTTCTCCAAGAGACCATTGTATTGAGAATCATAGAGAGAGAGGAAGCCATCTAGATACTACCTACAGACCTGTAGGTCTTTGGTGGACTACTCAAACATCATCGGAGAGGCACCTATCACTACAGGAATCATGGACTTTGCCGTCTGCCATGGCAGACGACAAAGGGCACAAAGGCGGACAGCACAAAATTAGGCCCAACAAACTTCGACAAAGAGGCTCTTTGCCTTTTGCTTCGGCCCAGTTTTCACACCCAAAATGCGCGCCTATCCATTTTAAGACACGAGGCCCTCGCAAGGGATAGAGGCGCATTTTGCCGTTAGCAAGTATAGTAACATTGCATCATACATTACAGAAGAGATGAGTATACAAGTTGGCTTACACTCACCACATGCTAAATTACAAATCCACTCAGAGTTCAGTCATCAAGATGAAAACAGGGTCCGGCTACGGACGAAATCAAATGATAAAACAGATGCAAATGAAACTATCTCGCTGCCCCAAAGATCATGACCGGGTCGTTTACTCATCCGGATACGTCACGTACATCCTGCCTCTTTCCTCGTCATACTCCCACTAGAGCCAGGTAAGATCATCCTGCACGTACTCATCTGAACCTGTACCTGGAGTGTTGTCGTAACTGTGAGCCACAGAGGACTCAGCTATCATGTGCCCGGGTACTGAGACTATTCAAGCTTAAAGGTTGGGAAGGGTTAGTGTTTAGTTTGCAGCAGCACTAAGCATATATGGTGGCTAGCTTACGCGACATGAAATAAATATGAGTGGCCTACGAAGAACGATCAAATCTAGTATGATCTCTATGAGATCCTGAACAGTTACTTATGTCAAACATGACCCCGCCTTGTTCTCTCGCGGATCATGTTCACGAGCAGAGACGATCACGGTTACTCACACAGTTAGTGTATTTTAATTAGAGTTTACTTCAAGTTTACTATATCCGGGTGTTAAAAAAATATCCAAGTTGCCACATAACCGCGGGCACGGCTTTCCAAGAGATTTAACCTTGCAGGGGTGCTCCAACTAATCCATTACAAAATTAACCACACTGCATGGTAATGCCTCGACTGCGGTTCTTGCGATCATCATAGGTAATTCCAAAGGAATTCCAACACCTCGAGTATACCCGAAGAAAGTCAGACTCCACACGCAAGACACTCGCTAAAGGTAAAACAAATCCAGCAAGACCACCCGACGTGTCGACGAACCCGATAAGAGCCGCGTATCTCGGTCTCAGGATACGATGGATAAGCTACACGTACGGAGGCCTGATAGAAATCTCCCAAGTTGCCCTGGGTTGTCCACGCACAGTGCTCTAGTTGGGACCAACACTCATGAGGAGCACTGGCCCGGGGGTTGATTAAATTATCCACGGGTTTGCAAGACCCTATGCAATTTTATTAAGTTGTTAGCAAATGTAGTACCAATGTTGGGTCTTGCCAGACAAGTTTTAATCTCAACTGAATAAACAAGGGGTCCCATAACAACCCCGAGCATGTTAGGAGCGCAAAGTATGGAAAACATAACACCGGTAACAAGGAACTAGTGGCGGTAATAGCGGGACAAATCACTTAGCAAAAAGTCCAAGCCTTCCACCAATACCAAGATATATATATGTGCGTTAAATTAAATAACAGAATTTATTGTGATATCTAAATCCATGTTATCACATGGAACAACCTGCACCTGCAATGTAACATCCCAAAATTCCATTTTGGAATGTTATGATTTATAGTTATGCATCCATCTGCATCATTGCTTGATTGTATGTGTTAGTTGAAATGCCTCTTCTGAATTCCAGAAAGCTCTTTCTACTTTTCCCTAAGTTGTTTCACCTATTTGAAATTTTGGTTAAAATTTCAAATAAGAGAGGAGGAACATGACACTCCACACCAGGGACTAATTGGTGATATATTTGAATAATAATAACCAGGGGTTATTTTGAAAATATTTGCAAAAAGGATTTAAAAACAATTAGGCAATTTCTGAAAATATTATTTTTTTCAGAGTGTTCAAATGACAGAATAGAAATGTTCATTAAATAGAATTTATTATTCTGTTAATTTTGATATATAATACCCTATATTTATAAATGGTTTGAATGCTTTAAAATCTTTTGAATGTCTCTGGAAAATTATTAAAAGGAAACGGTAACCGTTTCCGGTATTAAACGGGCCGGCCCACGAGCAGTTACTCGCGAATAGATTAAAAGCCGGCCGACCGACGCGCATTAATATCTCTCTCTCTTGCTGCAACCGGGCCCCACCCCCGACCGACCGTTATCCCGACCGGTCATCCCTCTCCTTCCCCACCTCCCGCACGCGCCGGACCTCGCCGTCCGTTTCTTTCCCCCTCCCGGATCTCTCTTCTCTCTCCTCCCCCGCACTCCCCAACGCCCCTATATAAGCCACCCACTCCCCTCTCTCCATTTTCCCCCGAGCCCTCTCTCTCTCGCCGAGGCGCTGCCGCAATTGCTCGCCGGAGCTCCCACCCCACCGGACCTCCCGTCGACCGTAGCCACCAATTCCGTCCACCTCTCGCCCAACCGACCTCACCTTTCGACTCCGGAGACCCGTTGACGTCTCCCGGACCACTCCACTGTCTTCCCCAACCACCGGAGCACCAACGCCGTCGTCTTTGCCGTTCCGGACTCGCCGGAGATCTCCGACGCCGGCGACTTTTCCCCGTAAGCTCCCCTCGACCATCGGATCCTGAATCAACGACCGAGATTAGAACGGATTTAAATCCGAACCGGTATCCTCTACCGACCGGTCGCCCGCTCTAAATCACCTACCGCATGCGCTCGCTAGCCAATAGGATCGCGCCACGTAGCCCCCTGGCCGTTGCAAAGTCAGGTTTCTTTTTCAGTTTTGTTTTAATTAACAGAATGTTTTCAAAATTTGTTTTAGCTATATCTTTTAATCTATTTAGTGGTTTGAGTTGATTCTTTTTGCAATAGCTCACATTTTTCATGTAGTTTCACCCTGTACTTTTAAATTTCAAATTTGAACTATAAAATGTGAATTTAATCAAATTTGCTCAAAATCTTTAAATCTGAATAACTAGAGTTTAAAAATAGATTTTGATATGATTCTTTTTTCTACTGTTTGATATTGGTTAGGACTATCTCCATGTTTAGTTTGAGGATTTTTAGGATGATTTTGAATAGTGTTTTAGCTATAAACAGAATCTGCTTAGTATTATAATATAGTTTTATAAACTCAATTTTAATTAGTTTGATTTAGAATTGGTTTTATTTGTTTATTAGGTTCTGTTAGTAAACATTTAGTGTTTTCACTCACTGATAATAAAAATATAAATTTGCTTAGTTTAATTTTATTTAACATAGGAATCACAACTTCTTTTCAAATAGGCATAATTTGATTAAAACAACTAACTAGTAATAGTTTTGTTTTCAAACAAAGTTTTGTATATTTTAATTCTGTTTTCTAAGACAGATTTAATTGTAAAATTATTTTCTGTTAAGAACATGTTTTACAAATAAATAATTAGTTTAATTTTTCATTCTTTTGTTAATATAACTATAGTTGATTCATATAGTGTTTATCACAAACTTGTATAAACTTTACTAAACTTTTCCCAACAAACTTAAATTGATTTTATTCTGTTTATTAATAAAATATTCTATTGTTTCCTTGCTGACAACAATTGTTTTGTTATTACAAAATAGTTTTATTATGATAGTAGTGTTTTATCAATCACCTCCTAGTAAACAAAACTTTGTGTGTTTTCTTACTTGAGATTTGTGCATTGTTTTGTCTTGATTGTTTACTAGTTCTTGGTTGATGTTTGTGAGTTACAATATTTTGTTGTATGCTTATTTGAGTGCTTTGTTTGCTTCGTTAGATTATCCGGAGTGCGAAGTTTGTTACTTAGAGTCACTCACGTGCGAAGATCATCAATCAGGCAAGTCACTTTGACCATGTTTACCCATGTTTTATATGCATTAGTTCTACCATCTCCCCAATTGCATGCAAGATAGGTTAGTTGGAAACTTGGTTACATTGTAGTAGTATCATGTGGTAGGTACCCCTCTCAACCCTCTTTGACAACATTGGCCCCGGGAAACGTTGTTTTACCTTTTTGCTATGCTATTAGTAGACGGGGTTGGTTGTGTGATTCATGAGAGTTGAGAGAGTTAATAATTTCAAGACCTACATAAAGATCAAGATTTACAAGACTCCAAGTTTTCAACATACCTCTGGGTGGATGATGGTTGAACGGCACCCTGGAGAAACCAGTGGATTTGCCTAGGTGATGCTGGAGATGGCCAGTATTCACGCGGAAAGGTCCACCCAGGCACAAAGAGATGGATGGATGCTTTAAAACCCAAGGCTTACCTACACAGCCACAAGTCATTATGGGCTCTGGCTTGGTTGGATATCGTGGTGACCCTGGACAGGCGGTGCTACGAGAGGTAGAAGAACGGTAGGAAAGGATGGGCACCGACAGAGTCGCAGGGAAACCCTTTGGAAGACCATGTTTTGGTCATCCGTTTCTCAAACACTCTGAAGTGCGAGAAATCAAACGGAGGCAACCAAATCTTGTGGGAAACGTGTGCAAAACTCTACAGAGTATTCAAAACCTAATCGATTAGCCGTGTCCACGGTCATGGACGACTTGAGCCAAAGGAATTGAAACTTCTGGAACTCTCAACACAATTAATAATGATGATGTGGGTATTAATAATTTGGGAATGAGAATTGGTTGGTGGAACCGTCTCATTAATCAACCAACTTAGTAATATTTTGCTTAGCCCCTTTCTTGATGTAGGAAAAATTGGCTTTACGCAAAAACTTACCACCCCACCTGCCATATATGCATATAGACTATATGATTATCTTTTCACCCCTCTCTTGAGACTTTGCCGGCATATTCCATATGCTGACCTACACGGCTGCAACGTATCATGTTGCAGAGTACTTTTCCAACCAGGAGTGAGGACACGTTCTATGCTCAGTGAGATGCCCTTGGAGTCAGATGGACTCACCTACCTTCGACGCTTCCGCAAGACTTAGTTATTCTCATGAGTTGGCCTTCGGCCACTTTATTGTAATCTTTATTGTAATAAAGGACTCGATATGAGATTTTGATTAATACAATGCTGTGTGATTTCCCTTTGATATATACATTGATGTACAGTGTGTGTACCAGCATGATCTTGGGATGGTACGGAAACACCGGAGACTTGACCTTTTAGGTCGGGTCGTTACAGAAATGGTATCAGAGCCAGGTTGACCGTAGGACGTAACCTCTAGGATTGGAAAGCCTTAGGATTGTTTCTCTTTGTCTTTAAATATCTTATACTCTCATCTATTCGTTTCTGACTCCTCTCCGATTATTTCAAAATTTATAGATGGCCACCTTCATCCCAGTGTTGATCACGGAGTTTTGCCAGCCTGACGCAACGATGCCCTTTGGTAAGGAGCTGATGAGGATCGTCAAGGACGTAAGGATTGCTTTGCCGAGCATCACCAGGATTCCTATCATGTCATTTCCCCAAGATGGACGCTACAGGATCGAGGTGCATATCCCAGGGAAGACTTTTGGGAACCGGAAGGAACCCATCGACCTCAAGTTCGTGGCACCCAGTTGGATACTTGGGAGGGACATGGCCATTCATCGTGCCCTTGGACGTATTCAGGAGGAATACAGAGGTGGAACCATTTCATGAGGACTCAGCGTGGTTTGTCGCAGAGATGCCAATGGAAACATCATAACTCCTCCCACTTCAGACACCACTATTTCCTATATCCAGACCCTGGACACTCACATCAGAACTCTGGAGCTTCGAGTTCGTGCTGATACAAAGACAATCAAGAATCTGATGAACCGCGAGCTGGATCTTGAAGCTGATCTGCGAGAGGCCAACTATGAACACGAGCATGAAGTGAAGGACTTCCTAGAGAGGATTGATGAGCAGAATGCACGCATCGCAACTCTGGAGGAGCAGCTAGACATGGGTGAAAATCTTCATCCTGAGGGAGACTTGGCTCCTTTCATCAGCGACGATGATGAATATGAAGAGAGCACCATTGGAGGAGACTCAGTCACCATGTACTTCTGAGGAAAACTTTAGTTATGCCCTCCATGTATCTTTTATTTTCAACGTTAAGAGCGTAGGTCGATGTGTAGTTTGATTGCGACTTGTATTCCCGATGTTTGACATTGATTGAATAAATGAATGAGTGTTTGGTGTGATATGTTTGTTGCATTGCATATGGGTAGTGAATTTCTCCTTTTAGGCCCTTGTTCTATTCTAATTCTCACCCCTCTGAAAACAGCAAGATGCCTCCACGATGTGAGACCGACTTCACTTTCCCGCCGGAACTCACTCAACTCCTTCAGCAGCAGAATGCACTGATGCAGTTATTGATTCAGAATCAGACCAACAATCAGAACAACCACAACCACCATCCACCCCAGACTGACAATCTCACCCGTTTTCTGAGGTTGAACCCTCCAACTTTCTCCAGCAGCACTGAGCCCATTGTGGTAGATGACTGGCTCCGTAAGATGGAGAGAGAACTTGTCACCGCTGGATGTACTGATGCTGAGAAGGTGCGATTTGCCGCACATCAACTGGAAGGACCAGCAGCATCATGGTGGGAGAATTACATCACCACATATCCTATTGCTGATGTAACTTGGGAGCAGTTCCAGCAAGCTTTTTGCAGCGCTCATGTCTCAGCTGGAGCCATGAGTCTGAAGAAGCGCGAGTTTCGCAACTTGCGCCAGGGAAATCGCTCTGTGGCCCAATACGTGGACGACTTCAACACATTGGCACGTTATGCACCAGGAGACGTGGCCGATGATGCGGCCAAGCAAGAGAAATTTCTGGAAGGACTCAACGATGAGTTGAGCATGCAGCTGGTAGTGGCTAATTTCAACAACTACCAAGAGCTGGTGGATAAGGCACTCATTCTGGAAGGTAAACAGCAGCAGATTGAGAACCGCAAGAGGAAGTACACTCAGGGGAAGTTTAACTCTGGAGCTCATCAGAAGCTTCGCTACTCCCCGTACTCAGGGAATACCGGATCAGGAAACAGTAAGTTTGGAAGGCACACTCATGCTGTGCACAACCATGGAGGCCACCATCATGGAGGAAATGGGAACAACCGTTCCAACCATGGTAATTTCAAGACTGACAATGGGAATGGGAACAACAACCAGCACCGTCATGTTCCTACTCAGAAGGATCTGAGTCACATTACCTGTTTCAAGTGTCAGAAGACAGGGCACTATGCTACTGAGTGTCCCCAGAGCAAGCAGGGAAATGGAAACGGCAACTCCGCAGCCAAGAAGCCAAACCCTTTTCCTCGTGCCCAGGTGAACCACCTCGACGTGGAAGAAGTCTATGATCAAACCGAGACTGTGGTTGGTAAGTTTTTATTGCATTCACGTTCAGTTACAGTACTTTTTGATTCCGGTGCAACTCATTCATTCATATCAAGGGTAGTTGTGGATAAGTATGGTTCGCCGACCAAAACCCTTAGCCAGCCTATTCAGGTCAGTTCCCCAGGAGGTATGATGATGGCAGGGATAGGATGCCATGCCTTGAAACTCAATATAGGAAATCATGTTTTTCCCACCGACCTCATCGTCTTAGAGTCACAAGGACTGGATGTAATCCTAGGCATGGATTGGATGACCAAGTATGAAGGAAATCTTGATTGCCTCAACAAGTCTGTTTCACTCACCACCTCGGAGAACAAGAGGGTTAAGTATGTATCCTGACGCACACGTATGAGTGCTAGGTTAAATGCCCTCACGGGAGTTGTTCAGGAGGAAGTACCCGTGGTAAAAGACTTTCCGGATGTATTCCCAGAAGAATTACCAGGAATGCCACCGGATAGGGAAATTGAGTTCCTAATAGAGCTACAGCCAGGGACAGCCCCAATTTCCAAGAGACCCTATCGGATGCCCGCAAATGATCTGCTAGAAATCAAGAAGCAAATTAAGGAGTTATTGGACAAAGGTTATATACGCCCAAGTTCTTCACCTTGGGGAGCCCCAGTTCTTTTGGTGGAGAAGAAGGATAAAACCTTGAGAATGGTAGTCGATTATCGTGCCTTGAACGAGGTGACTATCAAGAACAAGTACCCTCTACCGATGATTAATGATTTGTTTGATCAGCTAGTAGGCGCCAAAGTATTCTCCAAGATTGATCTTCGATCAGGGTATCACCAGTAGAAAATTCGTGAACAGGATATACCCAAAACAGCTTTCACCACGAGGTATGGCTTGTATGAGTATACGGTCATGTCTTTTGGATTGACTAATGCTCCTGCCTACTTCATGAATTTGATGAACAAAGTATTCATGGAATATTTGGACAAGTTTGTCGTCGTGTTCATCGATGACATTTTGATATTCTCCAAGAACGAGGAAGAACACAAGGAACATCTGCGTTTAGTTCTGGAGAAACTGAGAGAACATCAGTTATATGCCAAGTTCAGCAAATGTGAATTTTGGCTGACGGAAGTCGGATTCCTTGGACATGTTATTTCCGGAGATGGAATAGCAGTGGACCCTGCTAAGGTTGAAGCCGTCACCGAGTGGAAGTCATCCACTTCAGTTAAGGAGATCCGCAGTTTCCTCGGACTTGCCGGATATTACCGGAGGTTCATTGAGAATTTCTCAAAGATTGCCAAGCCCATGACAGAGTTGTTGAAGAAAGAATCCAAGTATGTTTGGACTGTGGAATGTGAAGCCAGTTTTCAGGAGTTGAAGAAACGTTTGGTCATAGCCCCAGTGTAGATTTTGCCCAATATTCGGAAGGACTTCCAGGTATATTGTGATGCTTCACGTCAAGGACTTGGAGGAGTACTCATGCAAGATGGAAAGGTTGTAGCTTATGGATCCAGACAACTACGACCTCATGAGTTGAATTATGCCACCCATGATTTGGAACTAGCAGCCGTAGTGCACGCACTCAAGACCTGGAGACATTTTCTTATCGGAAATAGTTGTGATGTTTACACCGATCATAAGAGCCTGAAATACATTTTCACTCAGAAAGAGTTGAACCTCAGACAGAGGAGATGGTTAGAGTTAATCAAGGACTATGACATGAGATTACACTACCATCCAGGAAAGGCTAATGTTGTAGCCGATGCCTTGAGTCGGAAAACTTATGTGAACACACTCACAGCGGGAGGATTACCCCAAGAGTTAGTCGATGATCTCAGAGAGCTCAAGCTAGAGATAGTTCCAAGAGGATATGTTGCTACACTAGAAATTCAGTCCACCTTGACCGAAAGAATTCGTAAAGCCCAGAAATCGGACAAGGAGATAGCTGAGATAAAGCAGAGAATGGAAGATGGTAAAGCTAAAGGTTTTCGTGAGGATGAACACGGAACTTTGTGGTTTGAGAACCGAATCTATGTGCCCAATGACCTAGAGCTCAGGAAGTTGATACTTCAGGAAGCCCACGATTCACCTTACTCGATACACCCAGGCAATACCAAGATGTATCTCGATTTAAAGGAAAGTTATTGGTGGACAGGTATGAAGAAGGATATTGTGGAACACGTTGCAATATGTGATGTTTGTCAGCAAGTAAAGTCGGAACATCAGAAACCAGCAGGGTTACTCCAACCTTTGCCGATACCCGAGTGGAAATGGGAAAAGCTTGGTATGGACTTCATCACAGGATTACCCAGGACCCGTTCAGGTTATGATTCCATCTGCATAGTGGTAGATCGCTTGACCAAGGTAGCCCACTTCATTCCAGTGAAAACCACCTATACCAGTGCTAAGCTAGCCAAGATATATATGACTAGGATTGTATGTCTGCATGGAGTTCCGAGGAGTATCGTGTCAGATAGAGGAACACAGTTTACCTCAAAGTTTTGGCATCAGTTACATGAGACTTTGGGTACAAGGCTAGAGTTCAGTACAGCTTTTCATCCGCAGACAGATGGACAGACTAAGAGAGTCAACCAGATTCTGGAAGACATGTTGAGAGCTTGTGCGCTAGATTATGGATCTAGTTGGGACGATAACTTGCCTTACGCAGAATTCTCGTACAACAACAGTTATCAGACCAGTCTAAAGATGGCCCCTTTCGAAGCTTTATACGTAAGGAGATGCAGAACACCACTGACGTGGGATGGTGTTGGAGACCGACAACTTTTTGGTCCCGACCTTATCCGAGATTCTGAAGAGAAAGTCAAGATGATTCGTGACAGACTCAAGGTAGGTCAATCTCGACAGAAGAGTTATGCTGACAACAAGCGCAAGGAAGTGACGCATGAAGTGGGAGACCGAGCTTATCTTCGTGTGTCCCCGCTTCGTGGAATCAAGAGGTTTGGTGTTAAAGGAAAACTAGCACCTAGATTCATAGGTCCCTACAACATTCTTGAACGAAGAGGCAACATTGCATACAAACTGGAATTGCCGGAAGGATTATCCGAAGTTCATAATGTGTTCCATGTGTCCCAGCTGAAGAAATGTCATACTAAGATGGCTGATATTCCTTTGGGAGATACAGTGCCCCTAGAGGCCATACAACTTGACAATGATCTGACCTACGAGGAGAAGCCTGTCAGAATCCTCGAGACTGCCAACAGAGTTACCCGCAGCAAGATCATCAAGTTCTGCAAAGTTCTGTGGAGTCATCACACCGAGGAAGAAGCCACTTGGGAACGCGAAGAAGATCTTCGTAGAGACCACCCGCACCTATTTTCTAGCCAACCCGAATCTCGAGGGCGAGATTCATCTTAAGGTGGGTAGGTTTGTAACATCCCAAAATTCCATTTTGGAATGTTATGATTTATAGTTATGCATCCATCTGCATCATTGCTTGATTGTATGTGTTAGTTGAAATGCCTCTTCTGAATTCCAGAAAGCTCTTTCTACTTTTCCCTAAGTTGTTTCACCTATTTGAAATTTTGGTTAAAAGTTCAAATAAGAGAGGAGGAACATGACACTCCACACCAAGGACTAATTGGTGATATATTTGAACAATAATAACCAGGGGTTATTTTGAAAATATTTGCAAAAAGGATTTAAAAACAATTAGGCAATTTCTGAAAATATTATTTTCTTCAATGTGTTCAAATGACAGAATAGAAATGTTCATTAAATAGCATTTATTATTCTGTTAATTTTGATATATAATACCCCTATATTTATAAACGGTTTGAATGCTTTAAAATCTTTTGAATGTCTCTAGAAAATTATTAAAAGGAAACGGTAACCGTTTCCGGTATTAAACGGGCCGGCCCACGAGCAGTTACTCGCGAATAGATTAAAAGCCGGCCGACCGACGCGCATTAATATCTCTCTCTCGCTGCAACCGGGCCCCACCCCCGACCGACCGTTATCCCGACCGGTCATCCCTCTCCTTCCCCCCCCCCGCACGCGCCGGACCTCGCCGGCTGTTTCTTTCCCCCTCCCGGATCTCTCTCCTCTCTCCTCCCCCGCACTCCCCAACGCCCCTATATAAGCCACCCACTCCCCTCTCTCCATTTTCCCCCGAGCCCTCTCTCTCTCTCTCGCCGAGGCACTGCCGTAGTTGCTCGCCGGAGCTCCCACCCCACCGGACCTCCCGTCGACCGTAGCCACCAATTTCGTCCACCTCTCGCCCAACCGACCTCACCTTTCGACTCCGGAGACCCGTCGCCGTCTCCCGGACCACTCCGCTGTCTTCCCCGACCACCGGAGCACCAACACCGTCGTCTTTGCCGTTCCGGACTCGCCGGAGATCTCCGACGCCAGCGACTTTTCCCCGTAAGCTCCCCTCGACCATCGGATCCTGAATCAATGACCGAGATTAGAACGGATTTAAATCCGAACCGGTATCCTGTACCGACCGGTCGCCCGCTCTAAATCACCTACCGCATGCGCTCGCTAGCCAATAGGATCGCGCCACGTAGCCCCCTGGCCGTTGCAAAGTCAGGTTTCTTTTTCAGTTTTGTTTTAATTAACAGAATGTTTTCAAAATTTGTTTTAGCTATATCTTTTAATCTATTTAGTGTTTTGAGTTGATTCTTTTTGCAATAGCTCACATTTTTCATATAGTTTCACCCTGTACTTTTAAATTTCAAATTTGAACTATAAAATTTGAATTTAATCAAATTTGCTCAAAATCTTTAAATCTGAATAACTAGAGTTTAAAAATAGATTTTGATATGATTCTTTTTTCTACTGTTTGATATTGGTTAGGACTATCTCCATGTTTAGTTTGAGGATTTTTAGGATGATTTTGAATAGTGTTTTAGCTATAAACAGAATCTGCTTAGTATTATAATATAGTTTTATAAACTCAATTTTAATTAGTTTGATTTAGAATTGGTTTTATTTGTTTATTAGGTTCTGTTAGTAAACATTTAGTGTTTTCACTCACTGATAATAAAAATATAAATTTGCTTAGTTTAATTTTATTTAACATAGGAATCACAACTTCTTTTCAAATAGGCATAATTTGATTAAAACAACTAACTAGTAATAGTTTTGTTTTCAAACAAAGTTTTGTATATTTTAATTCTGTTTTCTAAGACAGATTTAATTGTAAAATTATTTTCTGTTAAGAACATGTTTTACAAATAAATAATTAGTTTAATTTTTCATTCTTTTGTTAATATAACTATAGTTGATTCATATAGTGTTTATCACAAACTTGTATAAACTTTACTAAACTTTTCCCAACAAACTTAAATTGATTTTATTCTGTTTATTAATAAAATATTCTATTGTTTCCTTGCTGACAACAATTGTTTTGTTATTACAAAATAGTTTTATTATGATAGTAGTGTTTTATCAATCACCTCCTAGTAAACAAAACATTGTGTGTTTTCTTACTTGAGATTTGTGCATTGTTTTGTCTTGATTGTTTACTAGTTCTTGGTTGATGTTTGTGAGTTACAATATTTTGTTGTATGCTTATTTGAGTGCTTTGTTTGCTTCGTTAGATTATCCGGAGTGCGAAGTTTGTTACTTAGAGTCACTCACGTGCGAAGATCATCAATCAGGCAAGTCACTTTGACCATGTTTACCCATGTTTTATATGCATTAGTTCTACCATCTCCCCAATTGCATGCAAGATAGGTTAGTTGGAAACTTGGTTACATTGTAGTAGTATCATGTGGTAGGTACCTCTCTCAACCCTCTTTGACAACATTGGCCCCGGGAAACGTTGTTTTACCTTTTTGCAATGCTATTAGTAGACGGGGTTGGTTGTGTGATTCATGAGAGTTGAGAGAGTTAATAATTTCAAGACCTACATAAAGATCAAGATTTACAAGACTCCAAGTTTTCAACATACCTCTGGGTGGATGATGGTTGAACGGCACCCTGGAGAAACAGTGGATTTGCCTAGGTGATGCTGGAGATGGCCAGTATTCACGCGGAAAGGTCCACCCAGGCACAAAGAGATGGATGGATGCTTTAAAACCCAAGGCTTACCTACACAGCCACAAGTCATTATGGGCTCTGGCTTGGTTGGATATCGTGGTGACCCTGGACAGGCGGTGCTACGAGAGGTAGAAGAACGGTAGGAAAGGATGGGCACCGACAGAGTCGCAGGGAAACCCTTTGGAAGACCATGTTTTGGTCATCCGTTTCTCAAACACCCTGAAGTGCGAGAAATCAAACGGAGGCGACCAAATCTTGTGGGGAACATTTGCAAAACTCTGCAGAGTATTCAAAACCTAATCGATTAGCCGTGTCCACGGTCATGGACGACTTGAGCCAAAGGAATTGAAACTTCCGGAACACTCCACACAATTAATAATGATGATGTGGGTATTAATAATTTGGGAATGAGAATTGGTTGGTGGAACCGTCTCATTAATCAACCAACTTAGTAATATTTTGCTTAGCCCCTTTCTTCATGTAGGAAAAATTGGCTTTACGCAAAAACTTACCACCCCACCTGCCATATATGCATATAGACTAGATGATTATCTTTTCACCCCTCTCTTGAGACTTTGCCGGCATATTCCATGGGCTGATTCTTGGCATTCCAAGGCAACCACTGGATAGGTGATGAAAAATCAATCACAATAGACTCAAGAATCAATCAATTCCATGGAGCATAGCTCCCACAATCAACAAAATAATAAAACACTAAATCTGCCACTAAACAGCAATATAACAACTTCTACAGATCACAACTAGAGCTACATGAACCCTACAGCCACAAACAAGATATTGACAGGATCTACTAAACATACACGTCCATTCATCCCATTACACCACTAGCAAAGGAGCCACACATCAATAATCAAGAAGCTAACAAGTAGGCATGATGAAACAGTTTCCTGGGACTTGGTGAAAATTCCAGTTTTCTGGAATCTGAGATTATAAAGTAGCAAGTTGACAGCACAGGTTAAATATGCTAAATATATCCTATTGGCATGAAAATTAACAGGATAGTAGAAGGCAATAACTAATGCAAAGAGCTAACACTGAACATGCTCAAATTCACAACACATTGCAAGATACCATCCACTCTACATGGCAAAACAATAACAGCAGATCTCCTAGACTTAGCCATATTTCAGGTTGGCAGGAAATAACATCATCATAGCAACTTAACAGCAAGGTAGCCAGTGACCTGGTGACTTAGCATAAATAACAAAAATACTGGGACATCCCAGCAACTTTAACTACCACTTCCATGTTGTCAAGAACTTAAAAACCATACATAGATTAGATCATACTAAATGGACAAAAGGGCATCATAGCAGAAAAATGCAGTTTTGTGAAGTTTCCCCAAAGTCAAATCTGACTTCGCAAATGCATTCCTGGGTTGATTCTACCCCAAATGCATTACTCATACCCCTATACTTGCATGGAACATGTGGGAGAAAATCCCATTCGAAAATCTCACAATAAACATATGGGTGACTTAAGTCACTTATTTCATTTTATGGAAATGGCCAAAATTGGCATGTCCTGAAATGGACACATGCTAAAAATAGTAAATGAAGCATTATAACAACATCTAAACATAGCATAGCAATCATTTGCATGAAGATAACTTAGCTAGAGGGAAAACTATCCACACACACACACTTGCACAAACACCTACATAGGCATATGCATGGCATGGCATTAACAAACAGCAAGAAAACTATCCAAAACTTACCCTACACATACACATAACAAGCTACACATGCACATGCTAGCAAAACTACTAGTGTAGGTGCACACATACACATCCATATGTTCATATATGCATAAGTGCATGTATGCACATACACATGCACAGCAGTGCTCCCACACCTACACATGCACACAATCTAATATACTAAACAGGGACATCCCAGAAAAAAAAGAAAACAAGCATATACATACTATACTATTAACTAGGGAAGAAATAAGCAAAACAGCAAAAAAAACAAAAGAAAAGGGAAAATGGGGAGAGGGCGACTCGAACCCACGCTCTCGCGCAACACACGCGCACATACTCACGACGTGCACCACTACGCTATGGGCTTCGGCTCTTACCAGACCGGGGGCTTCGGCCGTTTTAACATAACTCGCACGACTAACGCCCTACACTGACAAAACTGACGGCAAAACTCGAGAGCAGTGAGATGCGATGTTTGGCACGACACAAACTACACATATAAGCGGTGGAATTCAGAGCTAAGCATGGGGATGGATCGGGCACTCAACACACTACCAAAAGGACACGGAGTCCACGCTCAGGTGCCATAGGGGGCACGAGCACGAGCTCGAGGCGGAGCTCAGATCGTCGGCCTAACGGAATTGCAACTACGGGCGAAAGAAAGGAGGGGGAAGGCGTCGCGGATGAGCATGCTCACCTAGGGAGACGCGAGAACTCGCCGGAGTCGATGAAGGGGAAGAAGTCGTGCGCAGGGGAAGAAGAAACCGCACCGGGTCGGAGCGCAGCGCCAGGAAGAAGACGGTGACGGGGAAGACGCTCCAGCGATGCTGCCGCGCGCCTAGCACCTGGGACGGGGCGCGGGCACCTTGCCGCGGCCCTTGGACATGGCGGCGACGACCTGGGGCACCGGAGACGTGCCGGAGACGATGCCGTGACGAAGGTCTCTCTAACGACGCGCTCAGCTCACTTTTCCTTGCTCTAAAGATGCTCACCTGGAGGGGGAAGGAAGAGGGGAGAGGGCGATGGCGGTGCACGGGAGGAAGGAGGGGAAAGCCATAGAGCCGCGCCATAAAAGGGGAGGCGCCTCGACATCCGTGAGGGTTTCTCACGGCACCGGAGTGCACACTCTCTCTCTGACGGGCACTTTTCTGATGGAGGAGGAGGGATGGAGCAGGTGGTCGTCTGGGGAAGATGGGCCACGCGCGGGAGAGGAAGATGGGCCGCGCTGGGAAGGAAAAGGCTCAGGGTGCCTTTTCTATTAACCGATTTCTGGAATCTTTTCTTTAAAACAGAATTCAATTACTTCCAAAAATTCAAAAGACTATTTGAAATGGGATTGAGAAGAATAAAATATACATTCCATATGAGTGGAATATATTCTATTTGAATAAAACGAGAGAGTTACAGGGAAAAGAATTTGCAAATTATTTTAAAAGGGCCCTGATTTGAATTTGAAAACCAGAGAAGAAAAACCTCAAACACTCAAAACACCACATCAAGCTGACTTAGAAAAATGAGCTCTAAAAACATGAATATTTTCTTAGAGCTCAAGCATTAGATCAAAACAGAGAAGAATATTAGTGGGGAATAAGAATAAAGGGGGGGGGGTTGCTTTATTTGAAAACCAACACACACATACACACATGTCACACAAGATCACTAGCACAATTCAAATGACACAACATTCAAAACACAACAAGAAGAAAAGCAATGGATGGAGATGATGTTATGATGCATGATGATGACATGGGCAAACTTTAAATAATTTCAAACACAAGGATCATATGCAAGATCTTAAATTACAAAGGGCCCCTGAAACACCTGGGGTGTTACACCAGTGGACAACAAAGATTCTTTGCCGTTAGCTAGCAGAGGCAAAGTACCTGGACGGCGTACTGCTGACGGCGCCACCGTTAGGTGGCTAATGGACCCCACCTGTGAAAGTGTCTTATATCGACTAGAGGGGGGGTGAATAGGCGATTTTTACAAATTCATCACTTGAGGAATTTCAACTTTGAGGAATTTGAAATGTGATGAATAACTAGCAGCGGAATAAGTACTCAAGTGCATGAGGAACATAGTAACATCATAGTCTTCATGATGAAATGAAACATGCACAAATAGAGAGTAGCGTGATACAGGATAATTAGTGATGAACAAGGTAACTTGAGAATTTGAGGTGAGGAATTTGTAAAAGTCTTCACTCAAATTCTTCAAACAGTAACAATCAATTTCATCAACAGGTATATGAGGAATAGAGGGGTTGAGGAAATAGAACCAGATAGCTCGATGAAGACAATGGTTTGATGACCCAGTTCCAACTGCTGTGAGAGTCGTACGTCTGGTTTGGAGCGGCCTGGTATTTAAACCAGAGGACACACAGTCCCAAGACACCCAGTTTACCGTATTCTCCTTGAGCTAAGGTCACATAGTCCTCGCCCAACACTCGTGGTAAGTCTTCAGGGTAGACTTCCAAAACCCTCACAAACTGGTCACCCGGCGATCCACAATTTACTGTTGGATGCTCTAGACCAAGGTCACTTCATGGTCCCCGATTGACTGCAGGAGCACTAGACCATGACGCCTAACCGTTTGGAGGATGCACAGTCCTCAAAGGTAACAAGCGTCGGTTCCACACAGGAATTTCTTCAGTGATGCTCAATCACTTTGGGTTTTGTGGTTTGATTCTAGGTTTTTCCTCACTGATGATTTTATCTCAAGAGTCCTCGGAGGATGGGTTGCTCTCAGATGACAAGTGTCAGTTCTCTCTCTCGGAGCAGCTAACCAGCTAGTGGTTGTGGGGGGTGGCTATTTATAGCCAGGATGCAACCTGACATGATAAGACATAAATGCCCCAATGATATGACCTTTATGTGGATAAGAATGATTGGGGACAGCTGGCGCTAAGCACAACAACAATCGGAATTTTGAACTTTGAAAGTCGTCGGCTTATCATGCTCCTCACTTGTAGGTAATTCGCACTGGCGAAATCCTAACTCCTCAGTCAGATCAATTTCCTCAGAGACCAGAAGAACTTCATCTCTGTCACTGAAGAACTTGTCTAAACCGTAAGAGATTTCCAAAGGCTTCACTCGAAGGATTTTATGGGTTGAGGATTTTGGAGTTGAGCATCAAATGGAAATTTTCCTTAGTATTACCTCGGCCCCCTTTAACAGTACGGTGTTTCCTATGACTCAAATAAAAGAAATGAAACTACGAAAACAAAAGTCTTCACGCTTCATATTCCTTGTTCATATCTTCAAGTTCACACCAACTTCTTCATTTTCATAGTCTTCACAAAGTCTTCACCAAAGTCTTCAAAAAGTCTTCAACAAAGTCTTCACTTGAAGACATAAATTTTTAGGGGTCGATAATCTCCGAACATATCAAAATCCTCATCGACTTATAGAGCCTGTGTATACTCACAAACACATTAGTACCTTAACCTATAAGTCTTCAATACACCAAAATCACTAAGGGGCACTAGATGCACTAACAATCTCCCCCTTTTTGGTGATTGATGACAAATAGGTTAAATTTTCAACGGGGATAAACATATGAAGTGAAAGTATAGATTTTGAGGAATTTGATTGCAAGATATTGAAGAAATCCCCCTGAAGATGTGCATATTTGAGGAATTTGCTTTGGACTGCAAATACACATGGCAGGTTCAAACATGTTGAACTCCCCCTATATCTTGTAATTCATACACACATTTGAATATATGATATGAAGAATTTGAAATGCGTGAGGATAATGGTGTCTGACGAAATTCAGCATGCATGCATTAAGGTATTTGAGGAAATAAACATGTGAGGTAATAGTTCAAAAGTGTCAAACCACCATTGGACTTAAGTTTACAACTCAATCAACAAAGTTTCGGAAGAGCGAGAGTTGTAACTTAAACAAAAATAGCCCATTTATAGAGACCTGCTTGAAGACTAACTCAAATTTTCTCCCCCTTTGTCATCGAAGAACAAAAGGGAAGAAAAAGTGATGACTAATGCCCCTTTGAAGAATTTCATCGTGTTGGTGAGGAAGGAGCACCAGCGTTGTCGGGGTCGTTTGTTGATGCAGGGCCTGCAGCAGTGTCGTCAATGTCTTCATCGTCGTCACACTGGCGAGATGAAGAATATGAGCTTGCTACCATCAGAGGAACTTGAACTTTCTTGAATATCTTCTGAGGTCGCCGAGCCCAGTCGGGATGTTCCTCAATATCCAGCTCATCCAGATCTTCAGAAGACATGATGTGAGACAGTACGGCCCAAGTGTGGTTGAGGGTTTCATGCGCATAGTAGTGATTTCTCTTCACAGTGTTCTGCGTCACAGTCATGTTCTGCACAATGTAACCAAGTTGACGCTTCACCCACTTGTGATTGCGATCGACCTTCTGATGAAGACTTATTAGAAGCTCGCGATCAGTCATCACACGAGGGGCAGTCGCTTGAGGTTGTTGAGCTGAGGCCTTTGCACCGGAGTCTTGAGTGGCAGTGTCATCATTGGTAGAGAAGGAAGCGGCTTTGCGGAACTATCCATCCAAAGGACGAGTGCCTTCATCAATGATAGATCTGCCTTTTCCTTCAATTGAAGCAATTGAGCTCTTGATGACTTCTATTGGAGGCAGAAAGCCAAAGTGATTCTGAAAATCAGCCTTGAAGGGAACTGAGGACTTTGCCCTCATGAATTTCATGATCCATGGCGCATAGGGCTTCTGTTCAAATGGAGCTAAGGCAGCACTGGCCAATGTCCTCATGAAGAAATCATGAAAGTCGATGGGAATCCCATGAATGATGTTGAAGAGCATATTCTTCATGACTCCTTCCACTTCTTCTTCTTCAGAATCGTGGCCTTTCTGAGGACATAGTGTATTTGTGAGGATATGGTAAACAGTCCTGGGCACATATAGCAGATTCTTCACTAGGAAGGTGTTTTGTTGAGGCGTTCCAGGAGGCAAAGGCTTCATCAACACTTGCATCAGCTGATTTGGAAGTGCAGGCTCATTAAATAGTTTGCGGGCTTCATTTGAGGGAATTGGAACAGGGACACACTGAAGCAATTCAGAGGCTTGAGTAGTGAAGTGGGTCGTGCCAGTCATGCAGTCCAATATCCAGGAGTTGATATCTGAGGAATTTCCGCTAATATGTAGCATGACATAGAATTGAATGATGATTTCTTCATTCTAGTCGCAGATGTCGACACAGAATGGAAGAAGGCCTGCATCATAGAGAACTTGGAGCACTGGAGTGAATGATGGAAGACTTTTCATATCAGCATGACGAATCTGATGGTGCTCGCAGACTTTATTCTTCTCATATAGGACTGACGCATAGTAGTTGAGTTGAGAGGCAATCCAGAATCTGTTACGACCAGCGCTTGCAGAGTCATAGGGGTTTGGTCCAGAGAAGAATGAGTGTTCATTGAAAAAATTATTCTTGAGGAATTTGGGACAAACAGTGCCTTTGAAGGGCAGTCTTGGCTTGGGTTAAAGATTTGTTCGTGTGCGCCCCTTGATCTCCATTGGCATTGGAGGAACAGCAGCCTGAGTGATTTGAAGAACTGGTTCCTCGGCAGTGGCCGGAGCATCATTTTCCTCACCTGTTGCAGCTGGGATTTCTTCACTGTCTGGAAGGTATAGATGTTCAGAGTCTTCTGGGATTTCTTCAGTCTGTGCAGGTGACTGAGGAATCAACATCAGAGGAGTTGCCATTGGTGAATTGGGATGTGCAGATTCCCAATATTCTTCATTGACGACTAGAGTAGTGTTACCAATGTCAACTTCTTCATCAATTTCTTCTACGCCAGCTTCCTCAGTAGTTACCAAAAGCTGGGATGATGATACCTTGAGGGGTGATGCAGTGTCATCAATGACAATTTCCTCATCAAGAGGCTCTGTGGAAGCAGCCGAATGATTTTCTTCTTCTTCAGGGATGACATACTCCTCCCCGAATGGCACAATAGGATAGGCTGGTGCAGAGGAAATTGGAGTTGCATCAATTGGAGTTGCTGAGGAACTTGATGAAGTTTTCAACTTCTCGAACACTGGGGCATTAGAAGTTGACGCTTTTCTCTTGAGTGGATTTTCCTCAGCAGTAGCAGTTTCTTCAGGAACGACTGATACAGCCGCCCTGGGTGGTTCAGTTTCTTCTGGCACAACAGTTTCTTCAGCTGGCCTATCAGATTCTTCACGTACAACAGAAGTACTTGTTGGCATAGCAGTTTCCTCAGGCACAACATTGGAGGTTGCCCTGGCATGTTCATCAGTGGTCTGAGTTTCCTCAGCAGCACTAGCAGTTGCTTCTGGTGCAGAAGCATTTCCTTCTGCAGTTTCATCAGGCTGAGCATTTTCCTTAGCTGCCTGAGGAGTTTCATTTGCAACCTGAGCAATTTCTTCAGACTGAGGCTTTTGTGGTTGCGATCGAGCTGCAATCCTGGTGTTGTGATCCTTGACAGCTGCTTGAGCAGCCCTGACGAGTCTGACCTTGGAGCCCTTCCATTCAGCATCATATCTCTGTTGATCCACAGAGAGTGTGCGAATTTCGGACTGAACTGTGACGAGTTGATTTGGGGTCAAATTCATCACATTTTTGCGGAGAAACTTTTCTTTTCAAGTCCTGTTCCTATTAGCTCTCAGAGCTTGCTCTCTCTTCCATTGTTCCTCAAAGATGAAGTGGGTGAGGACATGATCCACTTCAGGAGGCAGATTTAGTGAAGAAAGTGGGGTGCTTGGGTCTTCATGCCATATATCAATGAAGTTGAGGATCATCTTGGGATCCAGCATGAGAGGAACAGAGCTACCCTTTGCTCTAGCAGCCCTGAGCTGACTTTGTCTGGTGATTTCTTCCAATTCCTCATCATCAGCTTCATCATCATCATCATCATCATCATCATCATCATCATCATTATCATCAGAACGTGAGGGTATTGTCATCACAGTCTTGGTTGTGTGAGGACTTGGTCTTTGACCTCGTCTAGCAGTTTTATTCAGCTTCAATGTAGAGGGGCTTGTTGAAGACCTTGTTGTGTTGGAGGAGCTTGCAGTGATCTTTGGGACTGTGTTGAAACCCTCAGTCCTCTTGCATGTAGCCAGATGCATTGGTGTTGAGGACTTTGTAACTGCTGCAGAAGACAGAGCAGCGACAGTTCCAGGTGCTGAGGACTTTGACCTTGAGGAATCTGCTGTGAAGGTCTTGATGTTGAAGAACCTATCTTCAAAGCAGATTTCTTCATGATTTTCTTCATTGAATCTCCGACAGAGGCAGAGGCAGCAGCAGCAGAATCTTCATTGAATTTCTTCACTGCTTCTTTGGCTTTTCTAGCGAGCTTGGTTTGCTGCTTCTCCCATAGACGAGGAAAGTTCTCAACAGTCTTTAGGCTTGTGGGATCAGCGATTTGGTTCTGAGCTAGAGGAGGCCTACCATATCGTTATGTAACTCCAGCTTATTAGCTCTCTATGTTTCTTAACACCGCGGTCTGACTTCCTATGAGTCAAGGTACGTAATTCCAGTTCGAGACTGTTATTGAAGTCGTAAACATCCAGAGGTATAGAATCTTCAAATCATTAGGGAAGGAATGGAATATAGTGGTAGTCCCTTTGGCGCCAAGAAACAGAGGAACAGGTTTCGTTGAGATCTGCATTCCTGAATTGAGTAAAGTACTTGTATGACCCAGAGAAGTGAAGGTGTTTGCCAGATCAGATTTGACTTGGTGTTGTCTCATCCGAAAAGTATGCTTGTTTCAATCTAATGCTCAAAACACGATTGTGTTGGTCTTCAGCTGCCAATGAATATGGGTATTCTTGGCTCAAGGAGAAGAAAGTCTCTAGTTTTCTCGCACGAGTAGATCATCTTGTTTCCCTAGCCAGAAAAGTCTGATTCAACAGAATATCCAGGGCTATGGTCTCTAATGGATGGTACCTCTCTCAATTGAAGCTTATGGGAAAGCAGGAGTCATTGTCATATCAACAGTCAAACGCGAACCGCGCTTTAGTTGTCTACCTCTTTAGTTGCCTAACTCACTTAAGTATGCCTACCTGATCTCGGCTTCATTATCACATAAATGCCTGCTGAAACAAAGGATTTTGGAGTGGCAGAGCTCAAGTATCATATTATCATGGTGGTTACCATTGCGCTAGAAAGCCAGATGAGAAAGAGACACGAAGAGGTGGCAGGCGGAGGACGTTGAGAGCTATCTTTTAGGAATAGGAGGTCGCTTTGCGCTCTTGCTGCTTATGCTAATTTCAAATTCCCAGAGACATGGTTACTATTTGAACCCACACGTAGATCAGTTTATGATTCCAATGTTCTATCGACTGACTAAGTTGGTCCTAAATTTCCAATGAAGTTTTGATTTTCTCGAGGGACGTAGCAAACTGTTTGGTTGGCTCCGAGCATTCGAAAAATAGAGTCCTGCCTGGACAATGTTGATAACGGGAAATCTCTAACCTCCGTGGTGGGTGTGAAGAAGGGTACAACTAGAAAGCGAGAGAATATCTTTATGGATATGAGTCTGAGGCAGAAGTCTCTCAATGCGGGCCTGACGAACCTTTTGTACCAGGATCATCACGAGACTCTGTTTCTGTGGTAGATGACTCAATAGGCAGGGCCTAGAACCTCTAAAGAGGGTGTGACCGATCACCAGATCACGATCAAGAAGAGTCAAAGCTGTCTTACTAGCGCGAGCACTCATCCAACTATGGTGGTTTCTCAACCGGTGGGTACATTTCTGTTGCACATTGTGAGTTCATATTTTCTTTTCTAAGAAACAAAAGTTCGAGCAGATGCCGTACTAGCAGGTACAAGAACTCCCGTTCGGTAGGCGTCTGCTTTAGCAATGTCTTTGATCCTCGATCAACAATTTGAGGAAGACGAGACAGAAGCCTTTGGATGAAACCAATGAATCTTCCGATCCGAAAGACTAAGGGGCTAGGCGCTCACCTACTATCTACACATTTCCTCTTTGGCGTTGGCTCCACCAGTTTTGACTGCGAGTCGCTTTAGTTATCTCAAATCTTTGGCAGGAAGGGGCCAAGCCAAATAGTGCTCTTTAGAAGCGTAATCCGTGCTTGAAACTCCTTCGCTAGGATCCAAAAAGCTATGCTTCCGCTCTTCCTCACCAGGCAATGCTTACTCTTCTCGATCAAGATTTTGGAGACTTTGAAGCTCAAGGACACGACAGCGCTTGAAACAAATGCTTTGTTTTGGCACCTTCGTCTTCCTTTCTAACATTAGTAAATTCGAGCTAATGGGACCAGTTTTGAATTGCCTAGAGGGTGGAGAAGTCACATCATCTGAGGTTTGTTGTGGGTTCAATTATGACCCCGGTCTAGAAGACGGAGTGGTTGCACGTGTAAGTACATCATGTTACATATCTATTTTAAGCTAAGCTAAATGCCTAAACTAAACAATTTTCTATTAAGCGCGGCATCCTCTCTTCGGGGTGATCCCTATCGATGATTTCATTCTGTACAATGTGAAACCTGAAATACCAACGGTAGTTTCCAAGTGCCATCTCTATTCGACTCCCATGCTTATTCTTGAACGCTTGAAGGGGAAGTCTGGGCTGGGTCAGCTAAAGGCGGAGCCGGGCGGGATATGGTATTAGCTCTCTATGTGCTATTAGCTTAAGCTTATCACTCCAGCTTATTACCCTAGGCAGAGGAATCATGTACTTTGGGGTTACATAACGATATTCTTTCCATTCCTTTGCCCATCTCCTCTCAATCTTTTGCAGACGGATCTTTCTCTGCTTGGTCGTCTCTTTTACATGTGTTTCTTCATCAGGTGTGCAATATTCATCATACACATCCTCTGGAATCTCAAAGGCAGTGTGCACATCTGGCTTCTTTCCTCCTTTCTGAGGTTTCTTTCCGTCAGCCATTTTCTTCTCTTGATGAATATGAACTCTTGAAGATTCTGAAGAGGTACACAATTTTTCTTCAAGAAGTGCTGCAAATGAGTTAAGTTGATGAGAATCTAGTGATTCATCAGTGGACATGTTGTACCTGTGAACAGAGTATAGGTGCGAGGAATTTGAAGAGATCATATGCGTTCTCAGAAATTTTGAAGAAGAATTAGGTGTGAGGAATTTGACCACGGATGTCTTGAGGAATTTTTCTAAGTGTCCTTTGTCTCAGGTTCCTGAGTTGTACAAATTTTTGAGGATTTGCACAGTTGAGGAATCTTGAAGAAAATTATTACTTAGAGAAAATCATCAAGTATGAGGAGATGTAAGGTGCTTTAAAATAAGGTTCATGAAGAACAAACAACTTTTGAGGAATATGAAGAGCATTTGAGCATCAAACAAGGGCAGTAAAAATAAATTTTATTTACCCTGGTGAAGAACACAACGAACTTAGAGATGAGATTGGGAAGTTCATGCGTTCAGATCTCCCATGCCCTAGCTTGGTAGAGGGAGACAGCTACAACGGCGACAGGATGAGGATTTTCGCGGCCGGTGCGAGTACGGCGATGACGAGGTTGAGGCAGTGAAGGTCTTCCTCACCGACGACGATGACTTTAGCGGCGGCGCTAGGTTGGAGCTCGGGAGAGGGATGAGATGCGGAGTAACCGAGCACAGTTGATGGGAATGGGGTATTTATAGAGGAGGTGACAACGGATCCATCCGAAGATTTTGGACAGGTTTACCCATGACCCTTACTCTCCACGCGACAGGTATCACCCACGAACTCAAAGGTGGCGATAGTGGGGGGTCGTGGGTTATCCAGGCGCGCGAATAGGAACAGTTTGAGCGGGAACCGCCAGAAATTTTGGTAGTGAAGATTTCAAAGTTTTCGTTCGCAAATTCTTTAGCTTTCGAGGACATAGTGAAGACTTTGAACGAGTTGAAAAGTGGAACGCATATGAAGAATTTGTGAACAGACTTGGTTGAGTTTAGCATAAAGGGGGAAAGGGTCCCATCACATTCACTTAGATGAAAATCAGCTTGAAGAATTAGCAATAAGTGAATGTTGTTGAGGACATTGAAAACTCACATATATATATATAGTCAATGAAGAATATGTGTTTCAAAGTTTGAAGAATTTGAAAAGTTGAGGAATTTGAAAAATTTGAGGAATTTGCAAATTTGAGGAATTTGCGCAAATGATGAAAAACTCAACTTAGAAGAATTTCAACTATTGTTGGTGGCATGACCCACCGTATAAGAATGATGATTTCAGACACCGCTTACAATTGGCATAGGGTTCTGAGAATCAAATTCTTCGTAAATTTCTTCACACTTAGAGAGTTATTCTTCATTGATTGAAGAAAAACGTTACTTCGTGTGTTGCACATGTAAGTCATCAATTTTGCATAAGTGCTAGGATGTGTGTTCTTCATTAAAGTACATTCGAAGATTCTAAGATATTTAGCTCACACCGTAACTTCCAAAATCTCTTTTCATTCCAAGGGCTTTGTGAAGATATCGGCCAGTTGTTCTTCAGTGGGAATGTGGTCGATGGAGATGTCGCCCTTGAGTACATGATCTCGAAGAAAGTGATGACGAATCTGGATGTGCTTGGTCTTGGAGTGCTGAACTGGGTTGTACGCAATCTTGATGGCACTCTCGTAGTCACAGTAGAGAGGCACATTCTTCAACTTGATGCCGTAGTCCTTGAGGGTTTGCTTCATCCATAGTAACTGAGCACAACACGAGCCAGCAGCAATGTACTCAGCTTCTGCAGTAGAGAGTGAAACGCAGTTCTGCTTCTTCGAGGACCAACAGACTAAGGATCGTCCGAGGAAATGACATGTGCCTGAGGTTGACTTGCGATCCACACAATCTCCAGCATAGTCAGCATCAGAGTATCCGACGAGGTGAAGATTTGAGCCCTTGGGATACCACAATCCAAGTGTTGGTGTGTGAGCTAAGTATCGAAGAATATGTTTCACAGCCTTATGGTGTGATTCCTTCGGTGTTTCTTGGAATCGAGCACACATGCAAACACTTAGCATTATGTCAGGCCTAGATGCACATAGGTACAATAAGGAGCCAATCATGGACCGGTATACATTCTGATCGAAATCTTTACCATTTTCATCAGCGCAGAGGTGGCCTTTTGAAGGCATTGGAGTTTTGACGCCTTTGCAATCTTGCATGTTGAATTTCCTCAGAACATCTTTGAGGTATTTATCTTGTGAGATGAAGATGCCATTGTCTTGCTGATGAATTTGAAGACCTAGGAAGAGTTTCAACTCTCCCATCATAGACATTTGATATTCTTCACTCATCATATACGCAAATTCATCACTGTAACGTTTGTTAGTACAGCAAAAGATAATATCATCAACATATATTTGGCATATGAACAGTTCATTGTCATAGGAATTTGTGAAAAGAGTAGGGTCGAGTGAACTAGGTTTGAAGCCTTTCTTCATGAGGAATTCCTTCAGAGTGTCGTACCACGCCTGAGGGGCCTGTTTGAGACCACAGAGGGCCTTGTTTAGTCTGAAGACTTTGTCAGGATGCTTTGGGTCTTCAAAACCTAGGGGTTGAGCAACATATACTTCTTCCTCAAGCTTACCATTGAGGAATGCACTTTTCACATCCATTTGATATAAGATGATATTATGATGGTTAGCGTAAGCAAGTAATATGCGAATAGCCTCAAGTCTAGCAATAGGTGCAAACGTTTCATCAAAGTCAATTCCTTCAACCTGTGTGTAGCCTTCAGCTACAAGACGAGCCTTATTCCTCACCATGAGGCCATTTTAACCTTGCTTGTTGCGATAGATCCACTTGGTACCTATGATGTTATGTTTGCGAGGATCTGGTCACTTGACAAGTTCCCACACGTTGTTGAGCTTGAACTGATGCAATTCCTCTTGCATAGCTTGAATCCACTCAGGCTCCTTGAATGCTTCATCAACTTTGGTGGGTTGTATTATAGAGAGAAAGGCAAAGTGCCCACAAAAGTTAGTTAGATGTGAAGCTTTTGAGCGTGTGAGAGGACCTGGTGCGTTGATGTCATCAATGATTTTGTCAATCTGCACTTCATTTCCTACTCTTGGATGAGCAGGTTGACGTGGCTGAGTATTTTCATCAGCACCAGTTTCTTCAGGTATATCAGTATGAGAGTCTTCATTTGTTGGAATGATTTCCTCAGTGGGTATAACATCTTCAGTTGCCTTCAGCTTGATGGATTCTTCAGGAGACTGTTCATCTAACACAGAAGGCATGAGCTCTCTTTGCGAGCCATTAGTTTCATCGAACCGCACATCTATAGTTTCAACCACCTTGTGATGGTAGGTGTTGAAGACTTTGTAGGTGTGCGAGTCCTTTCCATAACCAAGCATAAAACCTTCATGTGCTTTCGGTGCAAACTTAGAACTGTGGTGAGGATCTCTGATCCAACATTTTGCACCGAAGACTTTGAGATAACTTACATTGGGTTTCTTGCGTGTCATGAGCTCATATGAAGTCTTCTTGAAGAATTTGTGAAGATATACCCTGTTGATGATATGGCATGCAGTATCAATTGCTTCAGGCCAGAAGTGACGAAGAGTTTTGTATTCATCAAGCATGGTGTGAGCCATCTCAACAAGTGTCCTGTTTTTGCGCTCCACGATGCCATTTTGCTGAGGAGTATAAGGGGCAGATAGCTCATGAGTAATACCAAGTTCATCAAGATATTCATCAAGATTAGTGTTCTTGAACTCAGTCCCATTATCACTCCTGATATGCTTGATCTTGACGCCGAAGTTGGTGGAGGCCCTTGAAGCAAATCATCTGAAGACGTCCTGCACTTCATTTTTGTACAGAATAATATCCACCCATGTGCAACGAGAGTAATCATCAACAGTGAAAAAGCCATTCAAACTTTATGCATTTGTTTGTACAGAGTAATGAGTGGTGCCAAATAGATCCATGTGAAGCAATTCAAAGGGTCGAGTCGTGGTCATGATTGTCTTCGAGGGATGCTTGGATCTGGTCATCTTCCCAGATTCACATGCACCACAGAGGTGGTCCTTGAGGAATTGGACACCCTCGATGCCAATGATGTGCTTTTTCTTCACGAGTGTGTGCAGGTTCCTCATACCAGCATGTCCAAGTCGTCGATGCCACAACCAGCCTTCTGAAGACTTTGCAAGTAAGCAAGTGGCAGATTGAGGACATGTAGAGATATCAAAAATATACAAGTCTCCTCTCCTAAAGCCTTCGAAGACTTTGGAATTGTCAGATTCCATGATGACAACACAACGAAATTTTCCAAACATGACAACCATATAAGGATCACAAAGCATTGAGACAGACATAAGGTTGAACCCGAGGGATTCAACAAGCATCACCTTATCCATGGTTCGGTCCTTTGAAATAGCAACCTTACCAAGTCCCAATACCTTGCTTTTTCCTTTGTCTGCGTAGGTGATATGCTTCAGAGGAGATGGAGTGAGTGGCAAATTCATTAGTAGATTCTTGTCACCCGTCATGTGGTTTGTGCATCCACTATCGAGAACCCACTCAGTAGCTTTTAGAGTATCATCCTGCAGATGAACTAGTACAACTTACGAACTCATATGCTTCAGAGTGAAGAATATGACATCAATTTCATCAGACAGAATTTCATCACATAAGGTAGTAAGCAGGTAGAGTGAGGACGTGAGAAATGAAGAATTCATTTCAACATGGCTAGCTTGCGTCCTTTCAAGCATTTCCTTAGGTCTCCAGCAAATTCATCAGATGTTCAAATTCATCTGGAAACCTGACCCTGTATAAGAAATTAGTTCAATTTCTTCACCACCCACATCTGGAGGGGTGTCAAAGAGTTCATCATTCTGCGAGCACCATGTGAGAAGGGAGGCATTGAAGCAAGTGTGCTTCGTTTCACAGGGCGAGGGTTAGACTATTCAAATGAATAAGCAGAGAAATTCTTCAAGGACTTATGAACATAATGGTTTGAAGAATAATGCAAATATTCATAACTCTTTGGTTTTCCCTGCGAAACAGAGGCATTAGCACGAGAATGATGATTTTGACCATTTGAGGAATTTGGTCCAAGTGAGGACTTTGGTCCATATGAGGAATTTGATCTGGGGTTCCTATTCTTCATGAGTGGTGTCGTGAGGACATTCACTTGAAGATTTTGTAGGTAGCTCTTGGGAACCCAAATTTTCTTCATAGGGGACACGTTCGTGTAGTTAGTTCTAACATATCTAGCAAATACTTCACTTTTCTGATTCTTGAAGAATTTGTAATTGGAGTCAAGTGACTCATCATAGGAATATGAAGTTTCACACATAAAGCCAGATAAAGTGGATGGGTCTACAGGACGTCCTTTCGCAGCAACCCATGAGGTTTTGGGGTACTACTCAGGTGTCCAGTAGGATCCATCATCGTTGAGTTTCCTCACAAAGGCTATACCCTCTTTCCTAGGGTTCCTATTCAGAATCTGCTTTTTGAGAACATCGCAAAGGGTTTGATGCCCTTTGAGACTTTTGTACATGCCTGTCACATACAATTCCTTCAACCCTGCATTGTCATCAGTGATACTAGTGGTATCCTCAGATAAGGAATTTAAGACAACGGGAATAGTTGAAGAAATTGCAACAATAGAAGCATTTGAACATTCAGTTGAAGAATTAGCAGTTTCATGTTTGATGCATTTCAAACAAGGTGGAATGAAATCTTCCTGAGCGGTACTGATCTGTTGAGCTAGTAAGGAATCGTTTTCCCTTTGGAGATCTTCATGTGACACCCTCAGTTTCTCAAGATCTTGCTTGGTTTGAAGAAATTCATAAGAAAGATTCTCATGATCAGCTAAGAGGTCGTTATGATGACTCTGTAGGTTATCATACTTTGTCTGAAGACTTTTGAGATCGACAGACAGAGTTTGAGTCCGATCCACTTCATGTTTCAACAGATCATCGCTTTTGTCTAGCATTTTCTGAAGCTTTTCAAGTGCACTTTGTTGCTTAGTGGCAATTTTAACAAGTTTAGCATAGCTAGGTTTCACATATTCATCAGATTCACCTTCACTTGATTTGGATGAGGAATGATATTTGTGTACCTTTGAGCCTTTTGCCATGAAGCAATAAGTGGGAGCATAATCGTCATTGTTGATGTCAGAGTCGTTGGAGTAGTCATATTCTTCATCGTTGAAGATGGGCTTGCTGACGAAAGCAGTGGCGAGAGCAAGGCTAGCGACACCAGATTTTCATTCCTCCTCACATTCTTCCTCTTCTTCATATTCTTCAGATTCTTCCTCAGAATCCATTTCCTTGCCTATGAATGCTCGAGCCTTTCTGGAACCATTCTTCTTGTGCTTTCAGGACTCTGAAGATGAGAACTTTGCAGATGAGGACTTTGAAGATTTCTTCTTTCTCTTCGAGTCATCAGAACTATCATTCTTGTATTTCTACTTCTTCTTTGAGTCTTTTTCCCAGAGAGGACACTCAAAGATAAAGTGACCAGGCTTCTTGCAACAATGACAGGTTCTTTTCTTGTAATCTTCTAAGGAATCTGATTTCCTCAAGCCAATTTTTGATGACTTTCCAAATCCACCTCTTCTTGTGAACTTCTGGAATTTCCTCACAAGCATAGCTAGTTCCTGACTCAGTTCTTCAGGATCACCAAGGCTGCTGTCAGAATCTTCTTCTTCAGATAGGAAATTGCTTTTGCCTTCAGAGCACGAGATGTTCCATAGCTTGGCCCGTAGAGGTCTCTCTTTTCATCTTGTTGGAATTCATGTGTATTGAGTCTCTCAAGAATATCAGCAGGATCAAGAGCTTTATAATCTCCATGTTCTTGGATCATCAAAGCCAGAGTATCAAATGAAGAATCGAGAGATCGTAGCAGTTTCTTCACCACTTCATGGTCAGTGATATCAGTGGCACCTAGTGCTTGAAGCTCATTTGAGATATCAGTGAGACGATCAAAAGTTTGCTGAACATTTTCATTGTCAAGTCTCTTGAAGTGGTTGAAGAGATTGCGAAGAACATCAACACGAGAGTCACGTTGAGTGGAAACACCTTCGTTGACTTTGGACAGCCTATCCCAGATAAGCTTAGCAGACTCCAAAGCACTCACTCTGCCATACTGACCTTTGCTTAGATGGCCACAGATGATATTCTTCGCTTGAGAATCAAGTTGCTTGAATCTCTTCACATCAACAGTAGTAACAGTGGGAGTGATAGAGGGCACACCATTTTCCACAACATACCAGAGATCGTTGTCAATAGCTTCAAGGTGCATACGCATCTTGTTCTTCTACTAGGAGTAGTCTGTCCCATCGAAGGTAGGACATCCCGCGGAAACCTTGATCATACCTGCAGTCGACATAACTAGACTCCAGGTGGTTTAACTAAAATCACACAGAAGGAGGGAGTACCTCCTCTGATACCAATTGAAAGTGCGTTATATCTACTAGAGGGGGGGTGAATAGGCGATTTTTACAAATTCATCACTTGAGGAATTTCAACTTTGAGGAATTCGAAATGTGATGAATAACTAGCAGCGGAATAAGTACTCAAGTGCATGAGGAACATAGTAACAACATAGTCTTCATGATGAAATGAAACATGCACAAATAGAGAGTAGCGTGATATAGAATAAGAAGTGATGAACAAGGTAACTTGAAGAATTTGAGGTGAGGAATTTGTGAAAGTCTTCACTCAAATTCTTCAAATAGTAACAATCAATTTCATCAACAGGTATATGAGGAATAGAGGGGTTGAGGAAATAGAACCAGATAGCTCGATGAAGACAATGGTTTGATGACCCAGTTCCAACTGTTGTGAAAGTCGTACGTCTGGTTTGGAGCGGCCTGGTATTTAAACCAGAGGATACACAGTCCCAGGACACACAGTCCTTACTGTATTCTCCTTGAGCTAAGGTCACACGGTCCTCGCCCAACACTCGTGGTAAGTCTTCAGGGTAGACTTCCAAAACCCTCACAAACTGGTCACTCGGCGATCCACAATTTACTGCTGGATGCTCTAAACCAAGGTCACTTCGTGGTCCCCAATTGACTGTAGGAGCACTAGACCATGACGCCTAACCGTCTGGAGGATGCACAGTCCTCAAAGGTAACAAGCGTCGGTTCCACATAGGAATTTCTTCAGTGATGCTCAATCACTTTGGGTTTTGTGGTTTGATTGTAGGTTTTTCCTCACTGATGATTTTCTCTCAAGAGTCCTCGGAGGATGGGTTGCTCTCAGATAACAAGTGTTAGTTCTCTCTCTCGGAGCAGCCAACCAGCTAGTGGTTGTGGGGGTGGCTATTTATAGCCAGGATGCAACCTGACATGATAAGACATAAATGCCCCCAATGATATGACCGTTATGTGGATAAGAATGATTGGGGACAGCTGGCGCTAAGCACAGCAACAGTCGGAATTTCGAACTATGAAAGTCCTCAGCTTATCATGTTCCTCACTTTTAGGTAATTCGCACTGGCAAAATCTTAACTCCTCAGTCAGATCAATTTCCTCAGAGACCAGAAGAACTTCTTCTCTGTCACTAAAGAACTTGTCTGAACCATAAGAGATTTCCAAAGGCTTCACTCGAAGGATTGTATGAGTTGAGGATTTTGGAGTTGAGCATCAAATGGAAATTTTCCTTAGTATTACCTCGCCCCCCTTTAACAGTACGTTGTTTCCTATGACTCAAATAAAAGAAATGAAACTACGAGAAAAAAAGTCTTCACACTTCATATTTCTCGTTCATATCTTCAAGGTCACACCAATTTCTTCATTTTCAAAGTCTTCACAAAGTCTTCACCAAAGTCTTCAGAAAGTCTTCAACAAAGTATTCACTTGAAGACATACATTTTTAGAGGTCGATAATCTCCGAACATATGAAACTCCTCATCGACTTATGGAACTTGTGTATACTCACAAACACATTAGTACCTTAACTAATAAGTCTTCAATACACCAAAATCACTAAGGGGCACTAGATGCACTAACACCCTCATTGTCGTCTGCCGCCCGCCCCCTTTGTCGTCTGCCTCCCGCCTCCTTTTGCCGTCTACCAACCTCCCACTCTTTGCCGTTTTCCACCCTCCCACACTTTGCCATCTACCACCTGCCCACCTTTGTCGTCTGCCGCCTACCCCTTTGCCGTCTGCCGTAGACGGCAAAGAGGAAATATGGCCCAACATGTTTTTCCCAGGTTTCACAGGTGGCCGGCACGTGGCATCTTTGCCATCTGGGGCAGACAGCAAAGGGGCCTTTGCCGTCTGGGCCAGAATACAAAGAGGCTGTATTGCCTCTTTTTTTGTTACATTCAACAATTTTCAAACAAATAATGTATAATATGTACACAAATATTTCACAGAAACAATGTGCAACAACCATATATGATCAACCAACAATTATACCAACTTAAAAGAATCAAATGCCACATTGTTCGCCATATTACAATAGGTTCATCCATACATACATATAGTCTCAACGATACAAATGACTCAATACATGAAAACAGAAAGTAAACCTAGCACTACATAGAAGCAAGCTGACGTGAACTCATCTCAAATCTGCAAAATTGGAAATAAGAAATTTAGAAAAATAATACTAGAAGATCTAGAATTAGAAGAAGATGAAGAAGTTGAAGGGGGTGTTTGGTTTCAAGACACAACTAGACACACTTTGCCACAACTCAACTTAGGCAAGTTTGACCATGTTAGGTGTGTGTTTGGTTCTTGCCACAACTAAGGCAATAATTTTTTATTAGCACTAAGTCCCACATGTCATATATAGAAAAAGTGTGGCAAGATTCCCTTAGGGAAGCAAAAGCGCGGCTAAGTATTTCAGGCATCTCAAGTAAGGCAAGTCTAGTAAAATTGTGGCAAGCCAAAGTGCGATAAAATTGTGGCAAGCCAAATTGTGGCTAACTATTTGAGCACCTCAAGCCAAAGTGTGGCAAGATTCTCTCTCTGTCTCCTCTTATTTTTCTTCTTCTTATTGCTTATTTGTGTCATTTTGGAGCTAACCTAGGTAATTATCATATTTTGACCTAACTAAGCTTATTGTGTCATTTTGCAAGAAAATAAGCTAAGTCTATGGCATCTATGAGGTTACCAAGTCTATTTTGTCATTTTTGAGTTAACTAAGCTTATTATGTCAGTGTGGAGGAAACAATGCAAAGTATAGGTCATTTTAGAGCTAACTTAGGTACAATATGTCATTTGGGAGTTAAGTAAGCTTACTATGTCATTTTAGAGGAAATAAAGCTAACTTAGGTAAAATATGACATTTGTCTAAGTGCTAAGTTTTTTATTGTGCTAAGTTTTTCTAAGTGCTATGTTTGTATTTGTTTGAGAAAAATGAGCCAAGTAAGTGGCATATTAATTAGGGCTTACCATCCTCGTCATCATGGAGGTGAAGCACCGGGGTTGCTCGGGTCGTGCGATGCGGCACGGGTGTTATGCTGTACCAAAGATCATTTGCGTTAGTATGATGACGTTGAAATGTTAATACTAGTAACTAATGAACATGTAAATGAGACTCACTGTTCCAACCATGGTAATGACTGGCATCGATAGAGGGGTCTGGCTAGTCTTCTCACACAAAGTCTGCACATTTGGTTTTGCCATGTCAATCATGATGGTTATTAATGAAAAGAACATGTAGTGCATGATTTGGCTAATATGAAGAAGAAACTTACCAGGATGAGCTCGTACATGGCTCGGTTAGATGCATCATTCTGTGCCCTCTCCTCCTCCAACAACTTAGTTGTCCTGTCCTCCAGATCCCTCTTCTCCTCCGCCGCCTGCCGGGCTTCTTCCGCCAGAAGCGCCTGGGTTCTCTCTCTCTCTCTCTCTCTCTTTCTGGAGAGCAGCCTGCAACACAACTCCTCGTTAGCATTGTAATCATATTTGTTCACACACACAATGTAATCGAGGAAACCTATCTCATTTGGAGGAAAGATGTCTGAATCCGTATAACTAACCTCGATGGCGAGCTGGACTGGTCGTGGACAAGGTGACATCTCAGGACAAGATCTGATTTGGAGCACCTTGATCTGCCAGAGAGTGCTCAAAGACTGTATATGTCCATCTCTAATGGCTATCGAGCCATGGGGCCTTCCGTGGATAGCTATCATCACTAGGTCTGGATCAAGTGGCTGCTGGCTTGGGTTGAAGTCTGTTGGAAATATGCCCTAGAGGCAATAATAAATTGGTTATTATCATATTTCCTTGTTCATAATAATCGTTTATTATCCATGCTATAATTGTGTTGATCGGAAACTCAGATACGTGTGTGGATACAGTGACAACACCATGTCCCTAGTATGCCTCTAATAGACTAGATCGTTGATCAAAGATGGCTATGGTTTCCTAGTCATGGACATGAGATGTCATTTGGTAACGGGATCACATCATTAGGAGAATGATGTGATGGACAAGACCCAAACTACAAACATAGCATATGATCGTGTCAGTTTATTGCTACTGTTTTTTGCATGTCAAGTATATGTTCCTATGACCATGAGATCATGCAACTCACAGACACCGGAGGAGTACCTTGTGTGTATCAAACATCGCAACGTAACTGAGTGAGTATAAAGGTGCTCTACAGGTATCTCCGAGGGTGTCTGTTGGGTTGGCATGGATCAAGACTGGGATTTGTTACTCTGTGTGACGGAGAGGTATCTCAGGGCCCACTCCTGTAATACAACATCACAACAAGCCTTGCAAGCAATGTGACTAAGTGTTAGTCATGGGATCTTGTATTACGGAACGAGTAAAGAGACTTGCCGGTAACGAGGTTGAACTAGGTATGGAGATACCGATGATTGAATCTTGGGCAAGTAAGATAGCGAAGAACAAAGGGAACATCATACGGGATTAAATGAATCCTTGACATAGAGGTTCGACCGATAAAGATCTTCGTAGAATATGTAGGAACCAATAGGGGCATCCTGGTCCCGCTTAAGGGTCGGTGACATTTCGGTAGTATAGAGTTATGTATGTTGGTGACCGAAGGTTGTTTGGAGGCCCGGAGGAGGTCCTGGACGCCATGAGGAGCTCCGGAATGGTCCGGAGGTAAAGATTGATATATATGAAGTCCTGTTTTGGTCACCGGAAAAGTTTCGGGCTCATCGGTAGTGTATCGGGAGTGCCGGGAGTGTACCGGGGGGCCATCGGGAGGGGTGTCATGCCCCGAGGGGACTCATGGGATGTGGGAGGATACAAACCAGCCCCTGGTGGGCTGGCCGAAGCCTCCACTAAAGCCCATGAGGTTTGAGAAGGAAAACATCCAAAGGTGGAGAGGTGGAAAGAGTTTCCAAGTGGAAAGGAGGAATCCTACTCCTAATAGGATTGGAGTAGGACTCCTCCACCTCCAATTTCGGCCAGATATTGAGGGTTTGAGGCTGCCTTGTCCCCTCTCTCCCTCCTATATATACTAGAGGATTTAGAGGGAAGAGCTAACCCTAATTGCCACGTGCTGCCCTCTTCTTCCTCTAGATCATTTGCTCCTCTAGATCGGTTTTCAGCTTAGGTGAAACCCTGCTGGAATTCGTCCACCACCATCGCCGCAACATCATCATGCTGATGATGAACTCATCTACCTCTCCGCTACCTCTTGCTGGATCAAGAAGGCGGAGATCGTCATCAAGCTGTACGTGTGCTGAACGCGGAGGTGCCGTTTGTTCGATGCTAGATCGGATGGACCGTGATCAAGATCGCGAGACAGATCCTGATGAGATCGCGAGACGGATCATGATGAGTTCGCGGGACGGATAATGATTGGATCGTGGGACGGATCGTGATGAGATCGCGGGACGCTCGGCGATTTGGATCGGACAGACGTTCGACTACACCAACCGCGTTTCTTAACGAGTCCTGCTTAGCGATCTACAAGGGTATGTCGATCCACTCTCCCTCTTGTAGATGCTCATCACCATGGATAGATATTGCGTGTGCGTAGGAAATTTTATGTTTCCCATGCAACGTTCCTCAACAATGGTATCAGAGCTAGGTCTATGTGTAGATGAGATCTCGAGTAGAACACAAAGGGTTTGTGGGCGTTGATGCTTAGATTTCTTCCTCCCTTGGTCGTGTTTTGGTTCAGCGCGTATTGTGGGATGAAGTGGTCTGGACCAACCTTACTCATACGCTTATGAGAGACCGGTTCAATTGACTAACGTGTAACCTCGTTGCACAAAGATGGCTGGCGGGTGTCTGTTTCTCCTACTTTAGTTGGATAGGATTCTACAAAGGCGGTCCTTGAGAAGGTTGAAAAGCAACTTATGTATCACCGTTGTGGTTTTTGCGTACGTGAGCATTGTTCTTGCTAGATACCCATAGCAGCCACGTAAAACATGCAACAACAATTAGAGGACGTCTAAGTTGTTTTTGTAGGGTATGTTGTGATGTGATATGGCCAATTACATGATGAGATATATGTGATTTATGAGATGATCATGTTTTGTATAAAATATCACGACTTGCATGTTGATGAGTAGAGCAACCGGCAAGAGCCATAGGGTTGTCTTTAATTATTGTATGACCTACGTGTCAATCATTAAGCGCTATGTAATGCTTTACTTTATAGCTAAACGGTAGCAATATGTAGTAGAAGCATGGTGGGCGCGACAACCCCGATGGCGACACGTTGATGGAGATTAAGATGATGGAGATCATGGTGACGTGTCGGTGACGATTGAGATCATGCCTGTGCTTTCAAGATGGAGATCAAAAGCACAAGTTCATGGCCATATCATGTCACTTATGATTTTCATGTGATGTTAATCCTTGTATGCACCTTGTTTTTCTTAGGACGACGGTAGCATTATAAGGTGATCCCTCACTTAAATTTCAAGATGAATTGTGTTCTCCCCGAGTGTGCACCGTTGCCAAAGTTCGTCGTGTCAAGACACCACGTGATGATCGGGTGTGATAGAGTCTACGTTCACATACAACGGGTGCAAGCCAGTGTTGCACGTGCAGAAGACTCAGGTTAAACTTGACGAGCCTAGCATCACATGGCCTAGAAACACAAGAGACCGAAAGGTAGAACATGAGTCATATAGCAGATATGATCATCATGATGATGTTCACCATTGAAACCACCTCAACTCACGTGATGATCGGACTTGAGTTGGTGAATTTGGATCATGTATCACTCGAAGGACCGGAGGGATGTCAATTTGAGTGGCAGTTCTTAAGTAATATGATTATTTGAACTCATTATCATGAACATAGTCAGTAGTGCCTTTGCAAACTGTGTTGCGGATTACTAGCTCACGTTGTAGCTCCCTTGAATTTTTATATGTTCCTAGAGAAATAGAGTTGAAAGATGATGGTAGAAATGTTGCGGACTTGGTCCGTGATCTGAGGATTGTCCTCATTGCTCCACAGAAGGCTTATGTCCTTAATGCACCGCTCGGTGCACGAAACCCTCTAGCGTTGTCTGTAGATCTTGTGAACATCTGACAGGCACGTTCTGATGACTACTTGATAGTTTAATGCATCATGCATTACGGCTTAGAATTGAGGCTCTGAAACGTTTGGAACGTCACAAAACATATGAGATGTTCCGAGAGCTGAAATTAGGATGTCAGGCTCGTCCCCATGTTGCGAGATATGAGATCTCCAACAAGATTCTTTGCCTGCAAAATGAAAGAGAATAGCTCAATCGTTGATCATGTGCTCAGATTGTCTGGGTGCTACAATCGCTTGAATCGAGTGGGAGTTGATCTTCCAGATAAGATAGTGATTGATATAGTTCTCCAAGTCACTGTCACTAAGCTACTAGAACTTGGTGATGAACTATAAAATGCCAGGGATAGAAATAATGTGATCCCTGAGCTGTTCGCGATGTTTGACACCGCAAAGGTAGAAATCAAAAAGGAGCATTAAGTGTTGATGTTTAGTAAAACCACTAGTTTCGAGAAGGGCAAGGGCAAGGAGGAAAACTTCATGGACGGCAAGTCAGTTGCTGCTCCAGTGAAGCAACCCAAAGTTGAACCCAAACCTGAGACTAAGTGCTTCTATTATGAGGAGAGCGGTCGCTAAAGTAGAACAACCCTAGATACTTGGTAGATAAGAAGTTTGGCAACGTCAACATAGGTATATTTGATATACATGTTACTGATGTGTACCTTGCTAGTACTCCTAGTAGCACCTGGGTATTGGATACCGGTTTGGTTGCAAAATGTTAGTAACACGAAATAAAAGCTACGGAATAAATGGAGACTAGCTAAGTGTATGTGATCAACATCGCACGCTCTCTTTACCTTCGGGATTAGTGACAAACCTAAATGTTGTTGGTGTCTGCGTTAAGCATGAATATGATTAGATCGTGTTTATTGCAACACGGTTATTCATTTAAGTTAGAGAATAATGGTTATTCTTTTTACACGAATAATACCTTAAATGGTCTTGCACCCAGTGAGAATGGTTTGTTGTATCTTGATCATAGTAATACACATGTTCATAACATTGATGCCAAAGGATACAAAGTTAATAATGATAGTACCACATACTTGTGGCACTGCCGCTAAATGTCATCTTAGTATAAATCGCATGAAGAAACTCCATGTTGATGGACCTTTGGACTCATTCAATTTCGAATCGGTTGAGACATGCGAACCATGCCTCTTGGGAAAGATGACTAAGGACCCCGTTTTCCGGTTTGATGGAGTGGGCAAGTGATTTATTGGAAATGATACATGTTGATGTATGCAATCCAATGAGTGTTGTAGCTTGTGGTGGATATCGTTATTTTCTTACCTTCACTGATGATTTGAGTAGATAATAGTGTATATTTACTTAATGAAATGCAAGTCTGAATCATTAGAAAAAGTTCAAGCAAATTCAGAGTGAAGTTTAACATCATCGTGACAAGAAGATAAAATGTCCGTGATATGATCGTGGAGGTGAATATCTGTGTTACGAGTTTGGCATACAACTTTAGACAATGTGAAAGTTGTTTCACAACTCACGCCACCTGGAACACCATGGTGTGATGGTGTGTTTGAAGTTCATAGTCGTGCTCTATTGGATATGGTGCAAACTATGATGTCTCTTATCGTTTTGCCACTATCGTTTTGGGGTTATGCATTAGAGACAACTATATTCACTTTAAATAGGGCACCATCTAAATCCGTTGAGATGACATCGTATGAATTATGGTTTGATAGAAACCTAAGCTATCGTTTCTTAGTGTTTGGGGCTGTGATGCTTATGTGAAAAAGGTTTTCACCTAATGAGCTCGAACCCAAAGCGGACAAATGCATCTTCATAGAATACCCTAATAACAGTTGGGTATACCTTCTATCTCAGACGCGAGCATAAAGTGTTTGTTGCTAAAACGGGTCCTTTCTCGAGAAAGAGTTTCTCTCGAAAGAATTGAGTGGGAGGAAGATAGAACTTGATGAGGTTATTGAACCTTCGTTCAACCAGAGAGTAGCGCAGCGCAGGAAGATGTTTCTGTGAAGCCTATGTTAGTTGAAGAGGAATTTAATGATGGTGATCATGAAGCTTCGGATCAAGTTACTGCCAAACCTCATAGGTCGACAAGGATGTGTACTGCTCCTGAGCCGTACGACAACCCTGTCTTGGAGGTCATGTTATTGGACAACGATGAACCAACGAGCTGTGGAGAAGTGATGATGGGCGCACATTCCAACAAATGGTTAGAGGCCACGACATCCGAGAAAGGATCCATGTATGAAAACCAAGTATAGACTTTGGTAGACTTGCTCGTTGGACGGCAGGTCATCGAGTACAAATGGACCTTTGAGATGATGACAGACGCTGATGGTAAATGTCACCATTTATAGAGCTCGACTTGTCGCAAAGAAGTTTCCGACAAGTTTAAGGAGTTGACTGCGATGAGACTTTATCACTCGTAGCAATGCTAAAGTCTGTTGGAATTATGTTAGCAGTTGCTGCATTTTTCAATTATGAAATCTGGCAGATGGATGTCAAAACATCGTTTCCTTCCTTAAGGAAAGGTTGTATGATATACAACCAGATGGTTTTGTCAGTCCTAAGGATGCTAAAAGGTAAGCAAGCTTCAGTGATCCTTCTATGGACTGAAGCAAGCATCTCGGAGTTGGAATATACACTTTGATGAGGTGATCAAAGTTTTTGAGTCTATACAAAGTTTATGAGAAACTTGTATTTACAATAAAGTGAGTGGGAGCACTATAGAGTTTCTGGTAAGCATATGTGGTTGACATATTGTTGATCGGAAATGATGTAGAATTTCTGGAAAGCATAAATGGTTGTTTGAAACGAGTTTTTCAAAGGAAGACCTGGATAAAGCTACCTAATTGTTGAGCATCAAGATCTATAGAGATAGATCAAGATGTTTGATGAGACTTTGAATGAGTACATACCTTAACAAGAATTTGAAAGACTTCAAAATCGATCAGTCAGAGAGATGTGTTCCCGCCTGCGTTGTAAGGTGTGAAGTTGAGTGAGACTCAAAGCTCGACCACGGCAGAAGAAAGAAAAAGGACGAAAGTCGTCCCCTATGACTTAGACATAGGCTCTGTATAGTATGCCATGCTGTGTACCACACCTGTGTGTGCCTTGCCTTGAGTCCATCAAGGGGTACAAGAGTGATCCAAGAGTGGCTCACTAGACAGCGGTCAAGATCATCCTTAGTAACTAAAAGACTAAGGAAATGTTTCTCGATTATGGAGGTGATAAAGAGTTCGTCGTAAAGAGTTACGTCGATGCAAGCTTTAACACCAATTCGGATGACTCTTAGTAGCAATCCGGATACGTATAGTGGAGCATCGATTTGGAATAGCTCCAAGTGGAGTGTGGTAGCAGTATTTACAGTTTGACATAGAGATTTGCAAAGTACACACGGATCTGAATGTCGTAGACCCGTTGACTAAAAGACCTCTCTCACATGCAAAGCATGATCGAACCCCAGAACTCATTAGGTGTTAGATTCATAACAATGCGAATCACATGGTGATGTGAACTAGATTATTGACTCTAGTGCAAGTGGGAGACTGTTGGAAATATGCCCTAGAGGCAATAATAAATTGGTTATTATCATATTTCCTTGTTCATAATAATCCTTTATTATCCCTGCTATAATTGTGTTGATCAGAAACTCAGATACATGTGTGGATACATAGACAACACCATGTACCTAGTATGCCTCTAATAGACTAGCTCGTTGATCAAAGATGGCTATGGTTTCCTAGTCATGGACATGATATGTCATTTGGTAACGGGATCACATTATTAGGAGAATGATGTGATGGACTAGACCCAAACTACAAACGTAGCATATGATCATGTCAGTTTAGTGCTACTGTTTTCTGCATGTCAAGTATATGTTCCTATGACCATGAGATCATGCAACTCACTGACACCGAAGGAGTACCTTGTGTGTATCAAATGTCGCAACGTAATTGGGTGACTATAAAGGTGCTCTACAGGTATCTCCGGGGGTGTCTATTGGGTTGGCATGGATCAAGACTGGGATTTGTTACTCCGTGTGCCGGAGAGGTATCTCGGGGCCCACTCGGTAATACAACATCACAACAAGCCTTGCAAGCAATGTGACTAAGTGTTAGTCATGGGATCTTGTATTACGGAACGATTAAAGAGACTTGCCAGTAACGAGGTTGAACTAGGTATGGAGATACCGACGATCGAATCTTGGGCAAGTAGCATACCGAAGAACAAAGGCAACATCATACGGGATTAACTGAATCCTTGACATAGAGGTTCGACCGATAAAGATCTTCGTAGAATATGTAGGAACCAATATGGGCATCCAGGTCCCGCTATTGATTATTACCGTAGAGGTGTCTTGGTCATGACTACATAGTTGTCGAACCTGCAAGGTCTGCACACTTAAGGTTCGGTGACGTTTCGGTAGTATAGAGTCATGTATGGTGGTGACTGAAGGTTGTTTGGAGTCCCGTATGAGATTCCGGAAGTCATGAGGAGCTCCGGAATGGTCCGAAGGTAAAGATCGATATATAGGAAGTCCTGTTTTTGTCGCCGGAAAAGTTTCAGGCTCATCGGTAGTGTACCGGGAGTGTCGGTAGTGTACCGGGGAGCCATCGGGAGGGGTGTCACGCCCCGAGGGGCCTCATGGGCTGTGGGAGGAGAGAAACCAGCCCTGGTGAGCTGGCCGAAGCCTCCACTAAATCCCATGAGGTTTGAAAAGGAAAAAATCCAAAGGTGGATAGGTGGAAAGAGTTTCCAAGTGGAAAGGAGGAATCCTACTCCTAATAGGATTGGAGTAGGACTCCTCCCCCTCCAATTTCGGCCAGATATTGAGGGTTTGAGGCTTCCTCCTCCCCTCCCTCCCTCCTATATATACTAGAGGATTTAGAGGGAAGAGCTAACCCTAATTGCCACGTGCTGCCCTCTTCTTCCTCTAGATCGTTTTCTCCTCTAGATCGGTTTTTAGCGGTGCTTAGGTGAAGCCCTACTGGAATTCCTCCACCACCACCGATGCAATGCTGTCGCGCTGACAGAGAACTCATCTACCACTCTGCTCCCTCTTGCAGGATGAAGAAGGCAGAGATCATCATCAAGCTGTATGTGTGCTGAACGCGGAGGTGCCATTCGTTCGACGCTAGATCGGAAGGACCGTGATCAAGATCGCGAGACGGATCATGATGAGATCGCGAGACGGATCGTGATGAGTTTGCGGTGCGTATCGTAATTGGATCGAGGGATAGATCATGATGAGATCATAGGATGCTCGGCAATTTGGATCGTCAAGACGTTCGACTACACCTACCGCGTTTCTTAACGCTTCCTGCTTAGCGATCTACAAGGGTATGTAGATCCACTCTCCCTCTCGTAGATGCTCATCACCATGGATAGATCTTGTGTGTGCGTAGGAATTTTTTTGTTTCCCATGCAAAGTTCTCCAACAAAGTCATCCCCATTCACCGCCTTCCCCACATCTCTGTACCTCACGAGCTTTTGGTGGTAGGAGATATTGGTGAAGTTCTCCGGATTATCAAGGTCAGACTCAGAGAATGCCTTGACCTTCTTGTCTAAGGCAGTATGGGCCATGACATAGAGGTCGTACACCTCTAGAACCTCCATCTTATTGTGATGAGCCTACAAGAGAGGAACAAAGTATTAATAATGGGTAAACCTAGCACTACAAGAATGAATTGCAGGAATCATGAAGCAAACCACATACCCTGTTCCGCCTGAACTGATAAATGTTGGTGCTGCCTTGATGGTGTGGCACACCTTCCATTTGGGCATGTTGTGCCTTGGCATTGTCGTGGACGACTCGCAATTGGTTAGAGCACCATTCATTCACCAATGCCTCCCAACAACCCATCATATCCGCATACCATCTTGGGGTCACCTAAGTTAGTAAAGAGAATTTGAGAGCTATGGCTACGAATCAAAGCAAAGGAAACTAAGTACAAGGCCTTAAGAATAGGTAATTACCTTAATGTATTGCTCCTTGTATAGAAACTTTCGACGGGACAATGACTTGGCCTTCTTAATACGCCGCGAGGCGTAGTTGTCTCGAACAGCCTGTACCCGAGCCTCGTTTCGTAAGTTCTGTAGTAGGCGCCTGCACTCATAATCGATAAGATTTTCCGCGGCCTCCTCATATCCCTCCTCACACCTATAGAAGGTTTGCAATCAAAAGAGACAACACTGATTAGGACAATAACTAGCTATTATTGATTATTAATTGTGTAAAGGAGAAATTACCTAGAACTTCATGATGACCATGTCGGCCCTCGTGTGGCACAACACACCGTCGTTCATCTCCTTCGGTAAGGCCGGGCTTGCCAAGTAGTGCTCCCATTTCAATCCTACCTCTTCTTATTGACCCTCACTAGGCAATGTGACAAACCCCGAGACGTTATGCCATAAAATCACACCAGGGATGGAGTTAGGCCTGCGGACATCCTTGGCAAGAATCCAACCCCTGCAGGATCACAAAGTCAACACATTAGATATGTGAAGAAACATGAAGGTTAAAAGTTTTAAAAAGACTAAATGCACTTACTTTAGCAACCCAGGCTTAATTAGCAACCTCTACTCGCGGGTCGTCGGCACGGGCAGGAGCGTCTACACCCACGCTGGTAGACGGTGCCCTCAACCACCTCGTCCCCGCTATCAGAAAGCCAATCCCTGCCACCATCATCGTGGCCTCTCGGCTCCACCTGATGCAGATTCGGCCAGGTATCCCATCCGGTGGAACCCTGTGGAGTCTTGTAGGACGAAGTGTCTGGCACATGAGTTTCGCGGGACGAAGCGTTTGGCACAGGAGTCTCGCGGGTCGAAGCGTCTGGGACTGAAGGATCGTCAACCCGAGGCTCATGGAAAGGAGTCCTTGTAGCCTCCACCTTAGACGAGTCCACCGTAGCAGCCCTGTGCTCGGGTGAATCAGCTGGGGGTGGCAGCAAGGAAGGCATAGCAGCCTTCATACATCTCCCGCGGTCACCACGTGTAGCTTTAGGAGCTCTCTTCTTCCCCTGACTTCCTCTCCCGGTGGGCAACTTCCCCGATTGAGAAGTGCCCTCGGGTGACCCAATACTGTCGTACAATGCTCGCTAGAGAATTTGGGGTGGAATGGAAGTACCCCTCCCACCACGCGCCGACGAAGGATCCTCAGACTGCTCTCGACCCGCGCCCACCATATTTCAACACCTGCCATGACAAAGAGTAAACAAAATTAGTACAACATACAAAAATTGAATACCGACATGAATAATAATGTGTATATATATAATTTGAGTGTATCATCATCATGTATAACTGACATGAACTACTAATAATCTTCGTCGTCTATATATGCTCTAGGATCAATAAATGCATCATCATCATCACTATCATTAATAAATGCATCATCATCACTATCGGGAGCAACATGTTGAAGGCCTCCTTTATGTAATCGGTCAAGCATTGAGAGGTCATCTGCAGCAGTAACCTCCTCTTCCGTCTCTTCTTGTTCCGGCTCATGGTTGAAGTCAGATTCACTGTCACTGTGTACCTCAATGTTCTGGGGTGAAGTAGAGAGGTTCTTGAAACCTTATTTTGGAAAGACATGTTTCTTGGATGAATTCTCCTTCATATGTGTCTGGGTTAATGTGAGGTTCATAATCATCTTCATTGAGGGGAGGTGGTCTAAAATGTGGCGGCACATCGTAAACAACATCCCAACCATTCAGATTTGGATCAGTTTGGCAGGCCCATGGTGATAGAAAACTTGGGTCCCCTTTTGAGCCATAATATAGACATCGGGAACATCTAAATGAGTGCTTTGTTTGATTTTTACTAGCCATATATGTTCATGAGTCCTTCTAGTCTCCTTCGGCTAGAACCAATAACATTTTAAGACTATGACGTTTGGTCTGTTATCACCAAAGAATATAAGTTCATAAATTGTTTCAACTCTTCCATGATACTCGACACCTCGTTCGCCGATAGCGGAGACACAACAATTTGTAGATTTTGGGCGGCCATAGATAGCTCTTTGCCAAAAGTATGAAAGTGATACTCGTTGATGTCGTATTTTTCAAATGAATGGACCTTATAGTCAAAACCATTAGTTACTTGTCTCAATTTGGTGTACATAGACTCTTAGTTAGCCTACAAGTTTGATAAGAAAGGATTGTTGCATTAGCCTCAAACTAGACGAAGAAATGAAATGGTCTAATGGAAATTACCATTTTTTTAACCAAGAGATGAAATCAGGATAGCCGCCTCCATGATTTGTCAGAAGCCATACTCTTCGATGGAATCCTTTTGGATCACCGTTCCATCTGAAAATTTGGCAACGTATCGACTGTATCACATATCCGGGAATAATAGCAGTTCAAAGGAATTAGAAATTGCAAAACAATGTACCGATAACTTACTTGACGTATGGCCGCACTTCTGTTAGGTTGTTGAAGATATACCACGAAATGGTCTGCCATTCTTCGACATCCAATGTTACTCCTTCCGAAGCACCGGCTGGTGCGAGCATCACTTGGAATAGGCTGAGGTTGGATCGAACTTTTTCACGATCGCCATCATTGTACCGAGGCTTCACATTATGCAAATGACGATTCTTGGCTTCATAGTGTGCTATCACAAAGTTTGCCTCCTCCTCCGTAATGAATGCCTCGGCCATCGATGCTTCAATTCTATGTTTATTTTTACATTTTGCTTATAGCGTCTTCTGCATCCTCTCAGTTGCAAATCACCAACGATTTTGCATGGCCCCCCCAATCTTGCCTCGGTCGGGGGATGCAAAATCAAATGTTGCATTGGATTAAAGAAGACCGGTGAAAAGATCTTTTCTAACTTGCAGATCAACTCCGGTGCCAACTCTTCCAGTTCATCTAGCACGTCAGGCGATAGTTCTTTCTCACAGAGAGCACGCAAGAAATAGCTCAGCTCTTCCAATACTAGCCATTCATCCTCGGGGATAAAGCCACGCAACATTACCGGCATTACCTGCTCATGCCATATGTGCCAATCACGACTCTTGAGACCAAATATTTTCAATTTGTCAAGACTCGTTCCCCTCTTTAGATTCGCTACAAACCCATCGGGGAACATCAACTGCATTTTCACCCACAAGAGCATTTCCCTCATATCTGGCCTTCCAAGATTGAACCATGCCTTTGGCTTCCTCTGGTTCTTCTTTCCTTTTGGTTGTCGTATGTTTTGTAACGGTCTATCACATAGATCCTCTGGATTGACTCTAGCCTTAGGATTATCCTTTGTATTTCCCTCTATGTCGAACATTGTACCAAAAAGGGCCTCGGCGATATTCTTTTTAGTGTCCATCATGTTGGTGTTGTGTGGGCAACGGAGGTCTTTAAGGTAAGGCAGATTCCACAAGCATATCTTGTGAGTCCAGGCGTGTTTCGAATTATACCCTTTGAAATACCCTAGACGATTTGGATCTGCTCGAGAGTGTTTAACTGATCAAGGGTCTGTTGGCCCGTCATTGCGGGTGGTGCAGAGTTTTTGACAACTCTACCTTTCATGAAATTCTTCTTGTCTTTTTTGAACTTATGGCAAGGATCCAGGAACTGTCTATACAAGTCGAAGCAAGAATACTTGCAACTTGCCTGCAGCCAACAGAACTCAAGAGTGGCCTTGCATGTGGGGCACGGGAACCTTCCATGCACACACCAGCCAATGAATAGCGCATACGCCGGCAAGTCATGCATCGAGTACATGTACCACACATGCATTTTGAATTTTTTTTGTAGCGGCATCATATGTATTGATCCCATTATCCCAAGCTTCTTGCAATTCATCATTAAGCGGCTGCATGTACACATTCATATTCTTCCCTGGATAGCTGGGCCCTGGAATTATCAACATCAAGAAAATGTTCTTTCTTTTCATAATCTCTCTGGGGGGAGATTGAGTGGAATGACAAATATAGGCCAGCAATTGTATTCGGTTGCCATCATACCAAACACTTGGAACCCATCTGTGTTGATGAGGACTCGAGGATGCCTTGGATCTTCCACTTTATCCTTATGTATTGCATCGAAGTGCTTTGACGCAAAAGTGTCTGAAGTGTGTCCCAACATCGAATTCCCATCCGCATCTATTTTGGTTCTTTTTCCCAATTTATGCCACGTCATCTGTCTGGCCGTTCCTTCAACCATGAAAAGACATTGAAGTCTTGGTATGATTGGCATATACTGAAGAACATTAACTGGGATTTTGGTCTGACTCTTCTCATCCATACTGTTGTCTACAACAACATACCCAGAAGAGTTGGAAATGGGACAATAGTTCAAGCCTGCATACTCAAGCCTAAATAAGGCACATCCATTCTCACAGGCATCTATCTTCTCATTGGGCATCTTAAGCGCACGTAGGATTTTGTCCGACTAGTACATGTTTGGTGGCAATACATGGCCTTTGGGTAGAAAGCGTCCAAATATCGTCATCATCGCATCGTAGCATTCTCTGCCTAGGTTGAATTGAGCCTTTAGAGCCATTACTTGTGCGATGGCATCCAGCTAACAAAGCTCAGTGTGCTCATGGAGAGGACGTTTTGAAGACTCCAACATTTCATAGAAGGCATTTGCAGATTCCTCTATCTCATCCTCCGAATCCCAAGCATCATCAAAGTCTTGCATTATGTCTTCGATCCTGACACCATGCTTGTTGGTGCGACGATGAAAAACCTCAGCTCTGGCACGTTGGGCAGACTCACCATGAAATCTCCACGCATATAATCAGGCGTAAAACCCCACTTCTGCAAGTATTTACCCATTTCATCATGTGTCCACTTTTTATGGTTGTCGCACTGGACATAGGGGCACCAGGTTATTTCCTGGCCATTTGCAGATGTGGAGCTCAGAAACCCCTTGGGTTTTGTTAACCATTCAATGGTCATTTCTTGCTAACTAGTGTGACCGGTGTACGTCCAAGCACGATCACTCATCTTGCCTACCTACTAAACACACAAGAAATATATATATAATTGATCATCTATATTCATCCGTTAATCAAGTCTATCACTTTTATTACGTCCAGGCAACCTACATGCTAATAGGTAGAGATACGTCATAATCCCACCCGAGTATGTGTAGATTGGGTTCGTTTTCCCATGCTCTGCTCCAGATCCAACACAGAATTACGACAGCAACTCCCCGCTGTTCTCCTGATACACGTCTTGACAATAAGCAGCGAGGATGTGTACCCGGAGAACAACAGGGAGGCACTAACGAATTCTGCATCGGGTCCAGAGCAGAGCATACGGGTAAAGAAACCCAATCTACACATACTCGGGCTGTCCATAGATAACGTTGGACAATTCAAAAGGATGGCGGTTATAAATATACACATACATGCATATTTATAGATGCCGCCCTTTTGAATGGGAAACATATACTGTTCACGCATACTGATGATTGAAGACACCTATAGCTAGCAAGTTTCATCAACACGAAGACTGAAATCGAGCAAATTAAGGGGCCCGGGGGAGGAGATGTCATTTGTGCTCACCAACGAACGCAATAGGGGAGCTCGTCAAACGCACGGGGAGGTCGTCGAACAACTTCACATTGAAATTCACCCGATCAACACAAATATGATGTTTTTCATAGCAAAATCAGAAAATATGTGACCTAACTCATAATTTATAAAACTATGACCTCCTCGGCCTCTGGAAGGCCGAAGAGCACCTTTTCGGTCAACAAGAGGCAGAATAGGTGTCGGGGGTCGAGGGCCAGTGGCGTCGGGAGTCAGTGGCGTCGGGGGTCAGTGGCGTCGGCGGTCAGGGTCTGTGGTAGCGGGGTTCGAGGGTCGGTGGCGTCGGTGGTCGGGGGTCGATGGCGTCGGGAGTCAGTGGCGTCTGGGGTCAGTGGCGTTGGCGGTCGAGGGTCGGGGGTATCGGGGTTCCGGGGTCGGTGGCGTCGGTGGTCGGGAGTCGATGGTGTCGAGGGTCGAGGGTCGATGCATCGGGGGTCGGGGGTTGGGGTTCAGTGGCATCGGGGGTGAGTGGCGTCAGGGGTCGGGGGTCGGTGGCATCGGGGGTCGAGGGTCCGTGGCGTCAGAGATTGGGGGTCAGTGGCGTCGGGGGTCGAGGGCTCTTCTCTTCTTCTACTTCTTCTTCTTCTTCTTCTTCTTCTTCTTTCTCCTCCTCCTCCTCCTCTCCTTCTTCTTCTTCGTCCTCTTCTCCTTTTTCTTTTCCTTCTTCTTTTCCTTCTTATTCTTAGTCTTTTCTTCTTTTCCCTTTTTCTTTTTCATTTTTTCCTTCTTCTTCTTTTCCTTATTCTTATCTAAACACTAGCACTAGCACTAACACTAATAACTAGGACTAATCTAAACTAAACTAGCTCTAGCACTAACCTAAACTAAACAATAAAAAAACAGAAAAACAACAAACTAAACTAAACTAGCACTAGCACTAACCTAGACTAAACAGAAAAATATAAGCCACTCAACAGTAAAAATAGGAAAAAAGTAAAAAAAGCTCACCTTACAGGGCCGATGGAGGAGGGCCGCTGCGATGGTGGAGGAGGGCCAGCGTGGGGGAGGATGGCCATGGAGAGGGGGGCGGTGCTGCATCAAGATCCTACGATAGGGCATCACGGGGAGGCGTGGGCGGAGGAGGGCCGCCGTGAGGGAGGGGGTGGCATGGGTGGGGGGCTCGGCTCGGGTGGGGAGCTCGCCGTGCTGGTGGGGGCGGCGCGGGGGAGGGGGTGGCAAGGGGGAGGGGGCTTGCCGCGAGGAGGGGCCTCATCGCAGGGAGCTGCGGTGGTGGGGGCGGTGCTGGGGAGGGGCGGGGAGAGGGGGAGGGGCGGTGGTGGAGGAGGGCCGCGGGGAGGAAGGCAATGGTGGAGGAGGAACATGGGGAGGGAGGGCTTGCTGTGGGGAGGGCTGGCTCTGGCGCCGCCGCAATGGTTTGCGGTAGAGAAAGTGAGAGATGGGGAGGAAGAGGAGAGAGAGTGAAAGATGGGGAGAAGGGGAGAAAGAGGGGTGGGGTGGGGCCGGGGCACGACCGTTAGCCGTTAGGTTGCCATCCTCTTTGCCGTCTGCCCCCGAACGGCAAAGAGGCAAAAGGCTGACGGCAAAGAGCCACAAACGGCATCCACGCCGTTAGGTTGACCCGCGGTCCAGTGGGGTCCCTCATGCTCTTTGCCATTTGCTTTTGGGTGCTTTGTCGTCGGCTGGCAGACGACAAAGTATGGGCTGACGACAAAGATTTCCTTTGCCCTCAGCTCATACTTTGCCGTTCGTTTTCTGTAAGCTGACGGCAAAGACTCTCTTTGCCATCAGCAAGCAGACGACAAAGACATGTCAGACGGCAAATCCCTGGATTCCAGTAGTGTATGAAGAGGATGAACCCTGCTATGATGGTGTTAGATTGGATCTCGAGATTCTGGAACTTGCGGCGGCTGGAATTGTGTTTTGTGGACTCCCTAGGGTTTTGGATTTTCAAGGAATTTATAGGATCGATAGTCGGTTGAGGGGGTGCCTGAGGTGCCCACCCTCGACCGGGCCACACCAGGGGGCGCGCCCTGGTGGATGGTGGACACCCCGGGCCCCTCTTCTGGTGTTGTTTGGCCCATCTGCTTCCTTCTGATCCAAAAAATCCACAAAAATCCCCGCAGCGTTTGGACTCCACTTGTTATTGATTTTTTGCGAAGTAAAAAACAAGCACAAATAGCAACTAGCACTTTGGGACTATGTCAATAGTTTAGTCCCAAAAAATGATATAAAGTTTCTACAAAATGATTGTAAAACATCCAAGAATGCTAATCTAACAACATGGACCAAGCAAAAATTGTAGATACGTTGGAGACGTATCAAGAGGTTATGACCACGCCGGAGCATGATTAACCTGACCACGAAGTTCAATTTTCTCCATGCAACTAAAGAACAAGAAATAAACTAAAATTAAAGTCTGAATATTGTGAATATAAGAAGAAAGCTTTATTGATGAAAGTGTGGTTCTGTGACGTCTTGATCTGGTCGAAGAACTCAAACGAAGAACGCGAAGTTGCAGCCATGGAGATATTTTAATCTAACAAAACCCAAGTCTAAATGGTGCCTTAAGGGTTGTATTTATAGGGGGGAAAGGAGGAGATTTCCTCCACCCTTGGCAAGGTGGTACTAAGACACCTCCTGAGTCATTTCCCCTACAATATGGACTATAAAACCGGCCTACGAAGTGGTATATCAAAATTACATGGGCCTGACCCAAAAATAAGGTGACGCAACACCTATAATAAGTTATGGATGAATGTTATGAATAGGTGACTTGTATATTTAATCCATGTTCTTGTATGTCCTCATGGGAGCTTCAAAGTGTTGAAATTTGCACTAGAAACGACGTTCTGGTTGCCTTCGCGCGCGCCTTCATTTCCATGCTTGATCCTGCTCCAGTGTTCATCCCTCTTGTCCATGCTAGGCCCTCCATTAGTGATCAACACAAATGTATCAATTTTAGGCAACATCATATTCTCATGAATATTATAATTGTTACCAAGAAACAAAATTACCTGGTAATTTAATTGGCGTGCGCGAGCTCTAGAAATTTCTCTAGTATGTATAATAGCAGGGGGTGTGGGTGCAACAACGGTATTAATGTCCTGATCAGCCTTGCTTCATATAAGAGTATGTTTTGGCTTTTCCTCTATTATAAAAAGGATTGGGCCACCTTGCTGCACCATTTCTACTATTTTTACTAGTTACTTTCTATGAATTTCCTTGCTACCAAACAATCTATCATTGTTACTTTCAGTGCTTGCAGAAACTTCCATACCTATCGGCCTAGTGGAACCAGGGGTACCACAACCCATCTACCGGCAAAATCCAGAGACGACGTTGGGCCGGCCCAGTAAGGTGGTTCCCCTCCCTCCCCTACCAAGGGATTTTTCCTCGTGAGAGGAAGGACCCTTCGCACGACGTCGAGCCCCACCGAGGCAGCTTGGCAGGCGGGGGCGCCTCGTGAGGCCTTCTCCGTAGGGAGGCCTCGTGAGGCATTCTGTGCAAGGCCAGTTGCAGGGCATGGTCCCCTCCGCAAAGGTGATTCCCTCAACATCATGGTGAGGACATTGGGGGGAGTAGGACAGTTTCCATTCTCATGATAGGGGAGGCAGTGGAGCCCGCCTGCCCAAAAGTAGTTGATACGTCTCCAACGTAAATATAATTTTTGATTGTACCATGCTGATATATTTTTATTCTAGGATACTTTTTGGGCATTTTTTTACCAATTTCTAATAGTTTTTAGCACTAACCTATTGACCCAGTGCTCAATGCCAGTTGTTGTTTTCTACATGTATTTTACTATTCAACTTTACAGTACCAAATGGAGTCCAATTGCCACGAAACTTTTTGATGATTTTTTCTGGACTAAAAGAAGACCTGGAAGCTTCGGGAGGAGGCCGGGAGGCACACGTGGTCCCCACCACTCGTAGCTCTCCCGATGTCCTTCTCTGGCCTATAAATTCTCCAATATTCCAAGAACCCTAGAGGAGGTCCCTAAACACATTTTATGCCGCCGCAAGTCTCTGTTCTGACGGGAGCCCATCTAGAGCTCCATTCTGGCACCCTGCCGAATTGGGGATCGACCATAGGCATTGCACGGAACATGGCGAATTGGGCGGCATGTGAATCGAGGCATCGTGCTTCCACTTTCCCTAGTCATGGCGTCATCATCGCGGACGCGCGCGCTTCTCAAATTTTCCAATCCCATGAAATCCGGGTCTGACAGAGCAACCCGTCACGTCTAAAGATCCCTTCAAGTCACTCGGAACATAATTGATGCTTAGAATTCATTCAGACACTTTCAAGGCAGAATCGATCATTGAAGCCCCGAAGTACATTCAGAAGTTTGGTGCCTTATCAGAATTGGCATTGATCCCCTTTCTCACCCGAACCTTGATCCATTCGGGGGCTAATGATGAGGATATGTACCTAGGGTAGGGTCCTAGGCTTGACCTACGTACCCTACCCAAGGACACTATATTGGAGGACTTAAAGATTACAAGAGCCGACTAGATTCTCCATGGTGCTCAAGTCACTCGACACTTTAATCCACTCGGTACCTTCTCCCTCCACTTGACGGTCACCTGTCACTCGAAAGACCTCACTTCAGTCAATGCCAGAAGACCAGAAGCCACTCCAGGGAGGCTAACAGGCAGGCGTTAGGCCAGTCGTCATTTGTAGCAATTTTAATGTACGTTACCAGTAACGCTCATCTTTATACCCACGATCGGACCCTTGGATTCTTGGCACTTATGAGGGGTAGCACACTCTATATAAGCCGCCCCTCCCCTCTGGCACAAGGGTTCCCACCTACTATCATATAGACTTTCCACACGACAAGAGGTCCCGAGCACTGAGTCGTAGGGATGTTACCTCCACGAGTGGGGCTTGAACTCATACATCCATGTGTACATCCTTGTCATAGCTAGAACTCTACCCTCTCCTTTCGTACCCCTATCTTCTACTGTCAGACTCGTTCCCACGATAGTGACTCCACCAATGAAATTTATTCACATTCATTATTGGCAAGAACTATTTGCTATCAACATCGACTTTATGCAATAGTTTAGGGAGTCACACATTCCCTCAAAGGTAAGCAAGGGACAAGGTAATCAATAGATCAATGGATATCATCACATATACTTTGCACTCCATGTCCATAGATATCCTTGTATTTGTCTCTTGTGTGTTGGGATTAACCCATGTATGCGAGAAGAGTAAGGTAACAACAAGGATGCTCCCAACTCTTGGTGATCTTCATCAACTTTGAGCATCCACCGCTACCTCACCAACATGAAGTCTTCATCGGAAAAACCCAAGTTTAGTTTGTCCCTCCTATGGGGGGATATCTCATCAATGGGGAGCTTTACTCTAAGACTTGAGTCAAAGCATCTCTTAGTATGTGGCAACATTAAATGCTTTATGTAAAAGTGGTAATCCCACTTGTGCTTAAACGATGAGTATGACCTATGATCAAGTATTCTTACTTGGCTCCTAAGTCAACATACTCATATAAAGATGACTCCGTCATCACCAAAGTGCTTGTTAGGTGCTATTGTGTTTGTGCATGTTTGCCATGATTTCTTTTGACATCTTATTGTGTGAGCATGTTGGTCTGCACTTATTTACTCATTCGAGGATATCCAATTGTTGTTATTTGGCTTTTCCTTTTTATTTGCCAATTGGATATACAAGAATTCCTAGGGCCACTCCTTTAGCTATCAACACTTTCTCACCTCATACTCTATTCATGCTGCATCACAAAATTTGAACAAGTACTTTTCGATCTCTCTGTGTGAGGAGCACTCGGAGTTCCGTATCATCAAGGACTGGCCATTTAAACCTCCCGAGTGCATCTCGGTGGAACGAACCCACAATTCTCGGTCTCATCAAATGCCTAGGGTTCATATGGTTTTCCAATCTCAGTACTGCCGATTTCATATTCTCGGTTACATCGAGTTTCCCTGTCAGCTTGCAGTTGTGAAACTCGGTGACACCGAAAGTATCAACTCGGTGGCAATGACAGCGATGGGTATATATTCGATTGACCCCTAACACTTTGAATTTCATTCGTCAAACGTCGCGCCTCCACAACCCTAGCTGTCGCCAAAAGACCCCGCTCATTGCCTTGCCTTCCCCGAGCGCCTCCACTGTTCGGAATGGCCGTCGTCGATGATTTCTTCACCAATGTCGCTGTTGTAGCGGATCCATCGCCGCATTAGGGTATAGATTCGCCCCTCTCGCGCTACTCTATCCAAATCTTGCGCATTAGGGCATATTTCCCATCTATCCAAAGTTTGAGAGCGTTCCATCCAAAAGAAAATCTCGTAGAGTAGTGAATGATCAATTTTTAGGGTTTTGCCGTCCGCCAGGTGAATCTCAGTAGAATCGATGCAAAGAAATCGGTGTCACCAATTTGCTTTTCTGCCACACTGAGAACACCTCGGTGGAACCGAGTTCTCATTTTCGGTCGGTGCCAAGTTCCTGGAAAGGTAGGTGTCTGTCTTGGTGTGACCGAAAGTTTGCCTTGGTTGTATCGAAATTCACTTGACAGAATGCAAAACTTGGAAAATCTTTTGTTCAAGCTTTCAAAATTTCTGCATTCTGTGATGACTTATCCTATTCTACTCTTCTATACTCTATTCACAGGGTCAGCATGTTAGGCTCAGATAGTCAGAATTTGCAAGGGCAGAACACTGAGATGAGTTCAGGCACGAGTCCTGAGTTCAGTTCTTCCACGGATCTAGGCACTCCCAATTCTCATGGGTTGCCTAAGGCTGCCACTAGGACAAGGAAGAGACTCAACTTAGAGGAAGAGGACTCTGATTTTGTCCCGGAAGAGGTTCTTGCTAAGAAGCAAGAGAAGGCTGCTAAGAAGTCTGCCAATGAGTCCACCTCATCTAGGAGGGTGGTCAGCAAAACTTATGCACCTGCAGGAATCATCAAAGCACATGAGAGTGCTAGGGCAACCATGTTTGTTGAGGTACCCAAGAAAGCTTTGCCAAAGAAGACAGGCAGGAAGAGGATCATCCATGTGCAGGGCATACCTACCTCAATGTATGAGGATCTAGAGGAGGTTGCTGCTGTTGGTGCTGCTGTTGAGGAGGAAGAGGGGGAACCTACTGCTCAGGCCCCTCCTAATAAGAAGGCCAAGAAACATTTGACTGATGTTATGCCCAAGCCAGGCACCTCCAAGAGCACCAAGGCTACTTCAAAGAAAGTTGCTGCACACAAGTCCAAGAGGACTACCAGGGATATACTTGCTGCTGAGAAGAACAAGAAGTCCACTTTCAGAGAAGCCGATGATGATGATGATGTTGGGGAACGTTGCATGGGAAACAAAAAATTTCCTACGCACACGCAAGATCTATCCATGGTGATTAGCATCTACGAGAGGGAGAGTGGATCTACATACCCTTGTAGATCGCTAAGCGGGAGGCGTTTAGAAACGTGGTTGGTGTAGTCGAACGTCTTCGCGATCCAAATCACTGGGCATCCCGCAATCTCATCACGATCCGTCCCGCGATCCAATCATGATCCATCCCACGAACTCATCACGATCCGTCCCACGATCTCATCATGATCCATCTCGCGATCTTGATCATGGTCCTTCCGATCTAGTGTCGAACGGACGGCACCTCCACGTTCAGCACATGTACATCTCGATGACGATCTCCGCCATCTTGATCCAGCAAGAGGGAGCGGAGAGGTAGATGAGTTCTCCAGCAGTGTGACAGCGCCGCAGTGATGGTGGTGGAGCAATTCCGGTAGGGCTTCGCCAAAGCACTGCGGAAAACCGATCTAGAGGAGAAACTATGCACTAGAGGAACGGGTAGCACGTGGCTGAAAATCTGCTGCCAACAACCCTAAAACCTCCAGTATATATAGGAGGAAGAGAGGAGGAGGCTTGGCCCTCAAGTCACCAGCCCTTGGTTCAGCCGTATCAAGGAGGAGAGGAGGACTCCTCCTCCAATCCTAGTAGGACTAGGATTCCTCCCTATTTTGCCTTTTTCCACCTTTTCTCTTTGGGTTTTCTCCCCCAGCCGCATGGGACTTGTGTGGGACCTCCACCAGCCCACTAAGGTCTGGTATTCACTCTCCCACAGCCCATGTAGCCTCTTGGGTCGAAATACCCCTCCCGATGGTCTCCCGGTACACTACCGGCACTCCCGGTACACTACCGATGAGCCAGAAACTTTTCCGGCGACCAAAATAGGACTTCCTATATATCAATCTTTACCTTCGGACCATTCCGGAGCTCCTCGTGATGTCCGGGATCTCATCTAGGACTCCGAACAACCTTCGGTCACCACCATACATAACTCTATACTACCGAAACGTCACCAAACCTTAAGTGTGCAGACCCTGCGGGTTCGAGAACTATGTAGACATGATCGAGACATCTCTACGGTCAATAAACAATAGAGGGACCTGGATGTCCATATTGGTTCCTACGTATTCTATGAAGATCTTTATCGATCGGACCTCTATGTCAAGGATTCGGTTAATCCTGTATGATGTTCACTTTGTTCTTCGGTATGTTACTTGCCCGAGATTCGATCGTCGGTATCTCCATACCTAGTTCAACCTCGTTACCGGCAAGTATCTTTACTCATTCCGTAATACAAGATCATGTGAGTAACACTTAGTCACATTGCTTGCAAGGCTTGTTGTGATGTTGTATTCGAGTGGGCCCTGAGATACCGCTCCGTCACACGGAGTAACAAATCCCAGTCTTGATCCATGCCAACCCAACAGACACGCTCAGAGATACCTATAGAGTACCTTTATAGTCACCCAGTTACGTTGCGACGTTTGATACACACAAGGCACTCCTCCGGTGTCAGTGAGTTGCATGATCTCATGGTCATAGGAACATATACTTGACATGCAGAAAACAGTAGCAATAAACTGACACGATCATATGCTATGTTTGTAGTTTGGGTCTTGTCCATCCCATCATTCTCCTAATGACGTGATCCCGTTATCAAATGACATCTCATGTCAATGGCTAGGAAACCTTAACCATCTTTGATCAACGAGCTAGTCTATTAGAGGCATACTAGGGACATGGTTTTGTCTATGTATCCACACATGCATCTAAGTCTCCGATCAATACAATTATAGCATGCATAATAAACGATTATGATGAACAAGGAAATATGATAATAACTAATTTATTATTGCCTCTTGGGCATATTTCCAACAGTATCCCACTTGCACTAGAGTCAATAATCGAGTTCACATCACCATGTGATTCGCATTGTTATGAATCTAACACCCAATGAGTTCTGGGGCTCGATCATGCTTTGCATGTGAGAGAGGTCTTATTGTTAACGGGTTTGTGACATTCAGATCCGTGTGTACTTTGCAAATATCTATGTCAAACTGTAAGACTGCTACCACACTCCACTTGGTACTCTTCCAAATGGCTGCTCCACTATACGTATCCAGATTGCTACTCCGATTCCTCCGGATTGGTGTTAAAGCTTGCATCAACGTAACTCTTTACGACGAACACTTTATCACCTCCATAATCGACAAACATCTCCTTAGTCTTTTAGTTACTAAGGATAATTGACGAGGATATGTACCTAAGGAAGGGTCTTAGGCAAGGCCCACCTACCCTACCTAAGGACACTACATGGGAGGACTTGAAGATCAAGCATGAACTTTAGAGTGGATCCTTGGAGATGTCCAAGACCACTCGACAGTAATCCACTTGGAGCTTCTCCTCTCACTCGGCTGTCGACAGACCTCGCTTCACTCGACACCAGAAGACCAGGACCCATCATCAAGAGTCCAACGGGCAAACGCTGGCTTAATGGCCCTTAATAGCTTTTACTACGTACGTTACCTGTAACGGCAGACTTTACACCCCACGACCAGACCCTTTGATGCGGGGCCATTATGAGGGGCAGTGAACTCTATATAAGCCGCCCTCCCCTCCTGCACAAGGGTTAGAAACTATTGTAATCTCTACATTCCACTCGACATAAATCTCCCGAGCACTGAGACGTAGGGCTGTTACCTCCATGAGAGGGGCCTGAACTCATACATCTGTGTGTACACCCTCGCCGTAGCTAGGACTCTACCCTCTCCATTCGTACCCCTACCATCTACTGTCAGGCTCGTTCCCACGACAGTTGGCACCCACCGTGGGGCAGGCGTCTAAGCGACTTTCGGTGAGGTTGCGTTTTTCATCCTTCCACATGTCATCCGGCGGTGTTTTTGCTCTGGGCCACGAGATCCGTTTTGGAGCGCACACTTTCATCGCCGACGATTCGGTATGACTCCAGGAGGCGCCTCTCAATGTCAAGGCGCCCCCGATCGGCGGGGCCGTGCATTTCCGTGTGAGTCCATGCAGCGTGTTGTTGCATCAGCCATCGACCCCTTACGCATCGGATCCTCTCTTCGTTCACGGTCGCAAGCGGTCCGGCCGCTCACGACTCCAGCGGTGGGTCAAACACACAGCGACACGTCAAGCTTCTTCGCATGTTGCAGCACGCGAACCTGTCGAGTCCCTTCATGGCGTGTTCGAGTCGGATTCCGATCTGTCCGAGGTGCCTTACGAGTGCGAGAGCTGCAATCCTGCAATGGAGGTCTTGATGGCGGGCTCTCATCAGAGCTCACCGCCTAGCTTTGGTCATGGCGAGCACGAGGCTGGTGGCCCGCCAAACGAGTAGTCGCATCACGATGAGAAGGTCCTTCATACCCCCATCGTCGGCGTGACCGCCAAGGCCCGGGCTTTGGAGGCTGCGCGCATTCGTCTAGAAGAGCTCTAGGCAGACATCGATGAGCACGCCCGTCCACACCCGCCGTGCCCCAGTCGACGTCAGCGACAGCTGTTCCCGACTAGATCTCATGATTGCATCGAGGTATACCGAACTCCCGTGCTTAATGTTGCTGCTGCTAGGATAGCAGATTCCATTCAGCCGTCCCGGTCAGAGGCTGGTAGAGGGTTGTTGTAGATTAGAGCACTGTTAGATGCAGCACAGCGTCAGAATTCCGCAGTTTCTCAGTCTCGTCAGAAGTTACACAGCAATTCACCCAAGGCAGAGACCGTTCAGTCGACACATAGTCCTGGGTCGCCCTTACGTCGTCGAGGCGGCGGTTATCGCGAAGGGCAAGACAGAGATCAGCATCACCACGAAGACCACCGTCGAGTGCCCACTCCTTCGCGGAGTGGTCCGTACGCACCCCGGCGCCAGGACGACAGGCACTCCTTCGGTGCCGAGCGGGACGCAGACTTTGATGCCCGTGCATACCTTCTTCAGAAGAAGATTGACAAGAGCAGAGCCTACAGAGAAGGACACGACAGAGATGTCCCGAGTGGAAGCTCAGCTGCAATGTCTGGTCCAGAGTGTTTTAGCCGAGCTATATGTTCTGTGGAGATTCCCCCCAACTTCAGAATGGCGGCGGGGATCGGAAAGTTTTCTTCTGAAACAAAACCATAGACTTGGCTAGATGATTACCGAGTGGCTGTGCAGATTGGCGGCGGGAATGACAATGTCGCAATGAAGCACCTGCCTCTTATGTTGGATGGTCCAGCTCGAGCTTGGTTGAATCGTTTGGCTCCTTCCAGCATTCATTGTTGGGAAGATCTTGCCCGAGTGTTTGTCCGGACCTTCGAGGGAACTTGCAAGCACCCCGCAGGTCCGGTCGACTTACAACACTGCGTCCAGAAGCCCAGTGAAACCTTAAGGGACTATATTTAGCGATGGTCCACCATGCATCATATGGTGGAAAATGTGTCGGAACACCAGGATGTTTGTGCCTTCAAGGCCGGTGTGAGATACAGAGAGTTGTACTTGAAGTTCGGGCGCACTGGTGACATTTCACTCGGCAAGATGATGGAAATTTCCAGTCGCTACGCTAATGGCGAGGAAGAAGACCGCCTCCGTAGCGGCAAAGGAAAAATGGTCGCCAACGAGTCTGGCGGGGGCAACAATAGGAAACAAAAGTGGAAGGCTAAAGACCCAGCTCCGGTAGAGGCGGCAGCACTGGCGACTCAATCGAAGAACAAGGGAAAGGCCAAAGCTCAGTATGCCCCCAAGAAGGGGAATGGTCGACCAGGAACCGATATCTTGGATCAGCCATGTGTGATTCACACGAAGAAAGATGCAGAAGGCAAACTGATTTTGCCCAAGCACACCACTCGACAGTGTCGAACCCTCATCTAGCAGTTCAAGGGAGACTAGTCGAGTGGGAAATCTCCTGAAAAAGAAGATGAAGATGAAGAAAAGGAAACATTCCAGGATGTCACTGCTACACTGGTGATCTTTGCTGATGTCGAGAGCAAGAGCCGTCTAAAAGTCATAAATAGAGAGGTCAACATGGTTGTGCCAGACACCCCCACCTACCTCAAATGGTCTCAGTATGCTGTCACATTCGACCAGACTGACCATCCTGCCCGTGTGGCCACACCCGGTCGACAGGCTCTGGTAGTTGATCCGGTGGTGCAGGGGACTCGACTCAGAAAGGTCCTCATGGACGACGGCAGCGGCCTGAACATTCTGTATGCGGATACCCTGAAGGGAACGGGCTTTCCTATGTCCTGTCTCAGTGAAAGCAGCATGCATTTCCATGGGGTCATCCCAGGAAAGAAGGCCAAGTCACTCGGCCAAATAGCATTGGATGTGACATTCGGAGAGACCAAAATTTCCGAAAAGAAAAGTCGATGTTCTTACCACGCCATTTTGGGTTGACCCGCTTATGCACGTTTCATGGCCTGACCATGTTACGTGTATCTCAAGCTGAAAATGCCGGGCCCTAAGGGCATGATCACGGTCACTGGCAATCGACAGCGGGCCCAAGAGTGTCTCCACCAAGGGTCCAAGATCGCCAATCAACAGATGGCCATGGTCGAGCTGAAGGAGTACAAGAAAACCACTGACCCTGCTTATTTGCTCTGCGCAAAAAAGCCAGCTTCTCAGTCGGCATTTCAGTCGGCAGGAGAAGTGAAGAAGGTGCACATCCACCCGATGGATCCAACCGCTGCCCCGACGAATATATCGATAGCACTCGACAGTAAATAGGAAGCCGAGCTCATCTAGTTCCTCCGTGAGAACTAGGATATCTTTGCATGGAAGCCTGCTGACATGCTGGGGATTCCCAGGGAGCTGGTTGAGCACCATCTGCGAGTGGATCCGAAAGCCAAGCCCGTTAGGGAGCATTTGCGTCGATCCGCGGTTGAGAAGCGCAAGGCAATCGGAGAAGAACTGGCCCGTCTCTTGCAATCCAAGTTCATTTGGGAGATTTACCACTCTGAGTGGCTCTCGAATGTTGTGATGGTGCCCAAGAAAGATAAGTCATTGCGCATGTGCATTGACTTCAAACATCTCAATAAGGTGTGTCCGAATGACCATTTTCCGCACCCCCCCATAGATCAAATTGTTGACTCGATAGCGGGGTGGGAGCGATTATCGTTTTTGGATGCCTATTCTGGGTACCATCAGATCCGTTTGTTTGTCCCAGATGAAATAAAAACAGCCTTCATCACCCCGTTTGGGTGTTTTTGCTACATCACCATGCCTTTTGGTCTCAAGAATGTCAGCGCTACTTTTATGCGCATGATTCAGAAATGTTTACTTGACCTGGTCCCTCGGAATGTCGAGGCGTACATGGCCGATATAGTGGTCAAGTCCCGCAAAGGTTCTGACCTGCTGGCTGACTTGGCTGAGACATTCGCCAATCTGAGGCGATTCGACATAAAGCTGAATCCGGCCAGATGTACCTTTGGTGTCCCTGGTGGCAAGTTACTCGGTTTTCTCGTTTCCGAACGAGTAATTGATGTCAATCCCGAGAAGATTAGCTCCATTACCTGTATGAAGATTCCCGTGCAAGTGCACGATGTTCAGAAGCTCACAGGTTGCTTGGCGGCATTGAGTCGATTCATTTCTCGTCTTGGTGAGAAGGCTTTGCCCTTGTATCAGTTGATGAAGAAATCAGACACATTCGACTGGACTCCTGAAGCCGAAGCAGCGTTTGTTTAGCTCAAATCCCTACTATCCACCCAGCCGGTGCTTGCCGCTCCTGTCAGCAAAGAGCCCTTGCTCCTGTACATCGCGGCCACAAGTCAGGTCGTCAGTACAGTGCTGACTGTCGAGCGAGAAGAGGAAGGCAAAGCCTATAAGGTTCAGCGGCCAGTTTATTATGTCTCGGATGTTTTGTCCCCCCTCAAAGCACAGATATCCTCATTATCAGAAGCTGGTGTATGGTATTTACTTATCAGCGAAGAAGGTGGCACATTATTTCCAAGACCATTCGATCTCAGTCGTCTGTGATGCACCTTTATCAAAGATTTTCAATAATCGCGACACATCAGGTCGAGTGGCTAAATGGGCAATTGAGCTGGGACACTTCAACATCAGATTCGAGGCCAAGAAGGCAATCAAGTCCCAAGCATTGGCAGATTTCATGGCCGAGTGGATCGAACAGCAACAGCCTATCCAAGTTCACTCGGCGCATTGGACATTGTTCTTCGACGGCTCCAAAATGTTGAATGGGTCCGGTGCTGGCGTTGTTTTGATATCCCCCAGAGGCGACAAGCTTAGCTATGTCTTGCAAATTCACTTTGATTCCTCCAACAATGAGGCAGAGTATGAAGCACTTTTGTACGGGTTGCGCATGGCTATCTCGCTCGGCGTCAACCGCTTGATGGTTTATGGCGACTCAGATTTGGTGGTGAATCAAGTGATGAAAGAGTGGGATGTTAGAAACCCTGCTATGACTGGATACTGCAATGCAGTCCAGAAGCTGGAGAAGAAATTTGAAGGTCTGGAACTTCACCATGTTCCTCGACTGAAAAATCAGGCAGCTGATGAGCTATCCAAGATTGGTTCCACTCGACGGCCTGTCCCCAGCGGAGTGTTCCTGGAGCATTTGCACACTCCTTCGATTCAAGAGGATCCCTTAACTGAAGAGCCCCCGCAAACCTTAAGCTCCTCTGACTCGACTGAAGTCAATGTTCCTGCTGTGATTGACCTGGTCATGGATGTGCTAGTTATCATTCCCGACTGGACTTTACCGTACATAGCCTATATCCTCAGACAGTAGCTTCCTGAAGGTGAAGTAGAGGCTCAACAGATTGTGTGCAGGTGCAAGGCTTTCACTGTGATGGGTGATCAGCTATCCAGAGAAAGTGTGACTGATGTCATCCAGCACTGCATTTCACCCGAGGAAGGTCGAATGATTCTAGATGAAATCCACTCGGGAACTTGCGGACACCATGCGTCTTCAAGGGTGATCGTCGCTAAAGCATACCGAGCGGGTTTTTATTGGCCACGGGCTAATGAAATGGCTAAGGACATTGTTGATCATTGCGAGGGTTGTCTGTTCTATGCAAACCTGTCACACAAGCCAGCATCTGCTCTAAAGACAATTCCACTCGCCTGGCCGTTTGCGGTTTGGGGGCTCGACATGGTTGGTCTTTTCCGGCCCGAAAAGGAGGATTCACCCACCTGTTGGTAGCAGTCGACAAATTGACCAAGTGGATTGAAGCCAAGCCCATCAAGAAGCTGAATTCCCGCACGACGGTCACGTTCATGAGGGAGATCATTATCCGGTTCGGCATTCCCCACAGCATCATTACCGACAATGGCACTAATTTTGACTTGGAAGAATTCAGGAGATTCTGTAACTCCCAAGGCACCTGAGTGGATTACGCTTCCGTTGCACATCCTCAAACCAATGGGCAAGTTGAGCGGGCTAATGGTCTCATTCTGCAAGGTCTGAAGCCTCGTCTCATGCGCGATTTGGATCATGCCGCTGGTGCGTGGGTAACTGAGATGCCGTCTGTTTTGTGGGGGTTGAGGACAACGCCTAATCGGTCGACTAGACGAACTCCTTTCTTCCTTGTCTATGGTGCTGAAGCTATCCTGCCGAGTGACTTGGCCCACAATTCTCCTCGAGTGGAGTTGTATTCTAAGGCCGAAGCCGAGCAGGCCAAGCAAGATGGGGTAGATCTTCTGGAAGAAGAGCATGAGATGGCTCTGATCCGGACCACAACCTATCAGCAAGACCTACAGCGCTTCCAGGCAAGGAATGTCAGAAGCTGAGCATTCCATGAAGGAGATTTGGTGCTCCGAGTGAATCAGCACCGACCTCACAAGCTAGCTCCTGCATGGGAAGGCCATTTTGTAGTCACCAAGGTGCTAAACAAAGGAGCCTATCACTTATATAATCTCATGAAGCAGATGGATGAGCCACGAGCTTGGAATGCAAACCTGCTTCGAGGTTTTTACACTTGAGACATTAGTTTTCTGATGTAATAAGAGTACTTCATCAATGCAATTTGTGTCTCTGCAATTAATACCTCGTCAATCCCAACCGTGTAGTTATTTACTTGGGGATACTCCGAGCGACGAGCAATCCTCGCACTCGGGGGCTTAGCTATGAAACATGTTTCTCCTAAGTTAAAAACCCTGTCGGGTGGATAGCAGTCCATTCACTCGACGGCCTATTTGCGAATCCGTCTTCGCTTGGGTTCAAAAAAAACTCGTCGAGGCGATGGTAATCCAGTCACTCGACAACTCAGATGCGAATCGACATTCGCCTAAGTTCAAAATACTCTGAGTGATGAGCGATCCTCATGCTCGGGTGCTTAGCTGCGAATACATTTCGCCTAAGTTAAAAACCTCGTCGACTGGATAGTAATCCATCCACTCGACAGCTTAGATGCGAATCGACATTCTCCTAAGTTCAAAGTACTCCGAGTGATGAGCGATCCTCACGCTCGGAGGCTTAGCTGCGAATACATTTCGCCTAAGTTAAAAACCTCATCGACTGGATAGTAATCCATCCACTCGACAGCTTAGATGCGAATCGACAATCGCCTCATTTCAAAATACTCCGAGTGATGAGCGATCCTCACGCTCGGGGCTTAGCTGCGAATACATTTTGCCTAAGTTAAAAACCTCGTCGACTGGATAGTAATCCATCCACTCGACAGCTTAGATGCGAATCGACATTCGCCTAAGTTCAAAATACTCTGAGTGATGAGTGATCCTCACACTTGGGGGCTTAGCTACGACTACATTTCGCCTAAGTTAAAAACCTTGTCGAGTGGATAGTAATCCATCCACTCGATAGCTTAGATGTGAATTGACATTCGCCTAAGTTCAAAATACTCCGAGTGATGAGCGATCCTCACACTCGGGGGCTTGGCTGCGAAAGCACTTCGCCTAAGTTAAAAACAAAATAGGTCGAACAGACGATTGAAAGCCAAAGCGCGAGAAAAATTCAAAGGATAAAACCATGGATAAATGTCTTATGCAGAAGCAAATGTGCTCAGGCCTAAGGCCTGAATAAAGTTTTAAGGGATACAGTTCCACTCGGCATACCGAGGCAAATTTAACTATTTTTTCCAAAGACTCAAGTTTCTAGGCAGGCGACGGACTGGCGGGCTCAACAAAGTGTCCATGTCGATCCCGTCGGCGATTCTGGTGGCCGCCTCGATGAAGGTTTCCATGAAGTCCTCGAATTGGAGTTTCTTCATGTTTACCACTTGGAGCTCCTTTAGCTTCTCCTCCCTCACGTCCCTACAGTGGACCTGACTAGTGACAATGCCACGTCAGCCCCGCAACGAGCGGCAGATTTTTTCCAAACTTGCACTCGTCTGGGAAGTTCGTTCAGGCGAGCCATCATGGAGTTAAGGTCAAGCTGAAGAGTGTCCTCAGGCCATAGCTCCTTGTTGATTCTTTCCATGGCAGATTTCAGTCGAGCGATATAGGCCTAGGCACCCTGGAGCCAAAAGTTGAGCCGCAGCATGTTCATTGCCACCGCATCAGCAACTGGCAACTTGGTGGGGTCAAGCATGGGCTCAATCTCCTGTTTTTCCTTTTCAAAGTCTTGGCAGAATTCTGTTGAAGAAGGGGAATCGGTGAACTGCAACCCTCAATTTTTTTTGCAAATGTCAGTCTACAAGAAATACTCACCGTCGAGCAAAAGATACATCTTCCTTGAGAATTCGCCCAGATGCTTCTCCAGGCCATTACTCCTCTTGGTTAGTTGCTCGGCCTTCTTGACAAGGTCCGCACGCTCCTGCTTCAGCTTGGCATTCTCCTATTCCAGCTTCTGGATGGCCGCCAACTTCTGCTCTGCAGCTTCAGTTTTGTCCTTGGCCACTTGTTGGGCGCCAGCAAGTTCTTTGTCCTTCTCCTCCAGTGCCCTCTTCATGGAATCTAAAGAAACAACATTGTTGAGTCGCGCTTGGAGTCGATGGTTTTCATTGTGCACGTCTGTTCGAGCGAGAGGACTCGGTTCAAAACATGAAAAGGTGAAGATGGGAATGCTGACAGTCGGCACTTATTACCTCCGAGAGACTTCAGCTTAGCACGTGCTCGCTCCAGGGCATTGTTGGCAACCGCCAAGTCCACCTGCAATTGGTTCTTCTCCTCCTCCATCTCCTTGGAACCAACAAAAGACAGGAGTTCAATCAGCAAGTAGTTCTTGGATAGTCGAGTGAGTTATTTAAACCGGCGAATGCCCATGTTGGAAGAATTCAAACAGAAAGTCCACTCAACATATCGAGTGGCTCTAGCGCTCCGCATGCCGTAAACAAATTCAAACAGAAAGCTATCTCTAATAAGACCCTTGCCGACGCAAGCACTCGACAGCGGTCTCTGGGACTACACCCAGTGGGTGCGCTAAGAGCGCCCCCACTGAGACGGTTAACTCTCGATCCGTCGAGTAACTCGTCAGAAAACATGCTCGAGAAGATGCGGAATGGTGTGATTCAAGGCGAAGTGTATCTTGTATACAATAGACTCTAAGACCCCTGCTGATGCAAGCACTCGACAGCGGTCTCGGGGACTACACCCAGTGGGTGCGCTATGAGCGCCCCAACTAAGACGGTTAACTCTCGATACGTCGAGTAACTCGTCAGAAAAGACACACACTCGACATGTCGAGTGACCCTAGTACCATGCGTACGACAAGTTTTCAAGCCTACTATTTACCGTTTGCGATGAACAGTAGCCTCGGGGACTACACCCAGTGGGTGCACTTAGCGTGCCCCAACTGGTTATTCAAACATTCGACAAGGTCAGCCCTGTCACGACACTCGACCTGTTGAGGGACGCGCCTCCCTACTCTATGAAGTGCAATCTATCCTTATGCAGCATCATATCATGGTTTGCCAATAATATCCATGAAACCTGCAAGGTAGCTATGGAGTGGTGTGATTCAAGGCAAAGTGTATCCTGTATACAATAGAATCTAAGACCCCTGCCGATGCAAGAACTCGACAGCAATCTCGGGGACTACACCCAGTGGGTGCGCTAAGAGCGCCCCCACTGAGACGGTTAACTCTCGATCCATCGAGTAACTCGTCAGAAAAAATATACACTCGACAAGGTCAGCCCTGTCACGACACTCCACCTGTCGAGTGACGCACCTCCCTACTCTATGAAGTGCAGTTTGTCCTTATGCAGCGTCATATCATGGTTTGCCAATAATATCCATGAAACCTACAAGGTAGCTACGGAGTGGTGTGATTCAAGGCAAAGTGTATCCTGTATACAATAGACTCTAAGACCCCTGCCGATGCAAGCACTCGACAGCGGTCTTGGGGACTACACCCAGTGGGTGCGCTAAGAGCGCCCCCACTGAGACGGTTAACTCTCGATCCGTTGATCAACTCGTCAGAAAAAAACACTCGACATGTCGAGTGACCCTAGTACCACACGTACTATCAATCCCAGTCCTACTCGACTACGATCCGGTCTATTCGAGTGGAGAAAGTTCAAACATTCTACAGCAACCACCCACTGGGTGTACAACAGCCAAGAGAAGATGGGAATTCAATCGACAATGGACTTACAATCGACCTTACTTGGACATTGGTATGGAGGGATGCGCTAACGTCAAAAGCCAGTTTGCTGGCCTTGAACTCCTCCTTAGTTCTCAGCATGAGCTGCTCCACCTGAATCATGGCTTCCTTCGCAGCTCCGGTCTGATCTTCCAGGGTGCGATGCAGAGAGAAGACCGTCACAGGTGGGGTCGGTGTGATCGATGGGGCAGCTGAAGCAGTCTGAGGGGGTCCAGTTGGAGTCGATGTCACAATGGTCGAGACAGCTGGAGGAGCATGCGACAAAGGTGCTGCGGGTTCAGCCCTGGGTTGTGTCGAGACACCTCTCCCCTGGGAAGACTCTGCAATCGAGCGCTGAAGCGCTTGCACCGATGATGCCCTCCGGGTACGAGCACGCAAAGTGTCCAGTTGCTCCTCGTCGTCCTCCACCTGAATGACCTCTCCAATGACAACCGACAGTGTTAACATCTACATCTGTCGAGTCCCATCCGGACGAACCAACAATTTTCTTACCTCTATGAGAAGTGGCAGCATCAGCAGTGTCAACATCCATCGCTTCCCCTCCATCCCGATGAGGCGAGGTCATAGATGTAGCAACTCTGACGGATTGAGTGGCATTCGGTCAGATACAACTCCAGACTTCAGTCGACAGAAAAAATTCGGAAATAAACACTTACGTGGAGATGATAGGTACGACCACCCTCATGCGAGGCAGAGCGTTGTGAGTCTTGGTGACGGCTTGCTTGGGTTGCTTGGCCAGTCTTTCACTCGACTCAACGGTCGAAGGGCGGCTCCGTTTTGGGTTCTTCTCACTAGGGCCCGGAGCTCTGTCCTCAACTGCTGCCGGATCTTGGCAGGCCTTGGTGCGACCTTCGTGCCGGGGAGGCAACTCGACCTCTTCCTCTTTGCTGGAGTCTTCGTATTCATCCTTGGTGTCGGAAAGACTGTTGCCATCCATGCTACCACCCTCGCTCACCGTGCCGTCTTCCACATGGTTCCCATTGGGAACGCGCGAGTGCATGTTCGTCCACTCCTGCATGATTCAAGGGAGTAAGTCAGTTTATAAGTCAAAGTATCACTCGACAGTACAACATTAGTCGACACCACACAACTCACTAGATAATTTGGCGGGTTTTCGGCCGAGTAAGGTCAGACCCTCTTGGCTCCCAGAGGATTGTCGTAAGCTCCAGTTATGCTACGAAGCCACTGCTCGACAGTTTTCTGTGGAACCTCCTCTGGATGCATCCTGGTCGTGTCCTCTGGGCCCGCGTAATGCCACATGGTGTGGTCTTTGGCTTGGAGCGGCTGAATGTGTCGACCGAGGAACGTCTCTAGCAAATCCATCCCTGTCACTCCGCCCCGGATCAGTTGCGCCACCGCTTCAACTAAGATACCCACTTGGACATGCTCCTCTTCGGTCACCCTCAAAGATTTGGGAACAGCAGGGCGGTTGGGTGTAAAGGGGGGAAGTCTAGTCGACATATTGGGTGATGCTACGTCTCTGCAGTTGAACCAAGTCGACTGCCAGCGTCTGACAGACTCGGGAAAAGTCATGGCAGGGAAGGAACTACGGGCTCTTTTCTGAACCCCTAAACCTCCACACAGCTGGAGCACGTGAGTCTTCCCATCAGCGGGGAGGGCTTTCTTCACAGTCTGGGATCTGACCGTGAAGAGGTGCTTGAACAACCCCCAATGGGGAGAGCAACCCAGGAAGCACTCGCATAAAGTGACGAATGCAGACAGATAGGCGATGGTATTTGGCGAGAGGTGGTGCCGTTGAGCACCGAAGAAGTTCAGAAATCCCCTAAAGAACGGGTGGGGAGGCATGGAAAACCTCTTTCGACATGGGAGAGAAGAAGAATCTGCTCCCCGTCGCGTGGCTCCATCTCGTGCTCCTCCCCCGGAAACCTCCAAGCGCCATCCGCCACGAGCCCGTCGGAGACAAGGCCCTCCATGTCCTCGCGAGTGACTATAGAGGGGAGAAAATCCCCCTGCATCCAACCCGCCGGCGTGGTGAACCGAGCGGTTGAGGGCTTCTTACCCTTGAGCTTCGACAGCGGTCTCGGGGACTACACCCAGTGGGTGCGCTAAGAGTGCCCCCACTGAGACGATTAACTCTCGATCCGTCGAGTAACTCGTCAGAAAAAAAACACTCGACAAGGTCGGCCCTATCGTGACACTCAACCCATTGAGCGACGCACCTCCCCCACTCTATGAAGTGTAGTCGATCCCTATGCAGCATCATATAATGGTTTCATAATAATATCCATGAAACCCTGCAAGGTATCTATGGAGTGGTGTGATTCGAAGACAAAATGTATCCTGTATACTCTAAAGACCCCCGCCGATGCAAGCATTCGACAACGGTCTCGGGGACTACACCCAGTGGGTGCGCTAAGAGCGCCCCCACTGAGACGGTTAGCTCTCGATCCGTTGAGCAACTCGTTAGAAAAGACACTCGACATGTCGAGCGACAATAGTACCGCATGTACTACCAATCCTAGTCCTACTCGACTACGATCCGATCTATTCGACTGGAGAAAGTTCAAACATTCTACGGCGATGACCCAGTGGGTGTACGACAGCCAAGAAAAGACAAGAATTCAATCAACAATGGAATTACAATCGAACTTACTCGGACATTGGTGTGGAGGGCTGCACTGACATCAAAAGCCAGTTTGCTGGCCTTGTACGCCTCCTTGGTCCTCAGCATGAGCTGCTCCACCTGGATCATGGCTTCCTTTGCAGCTCCGGTTTGGTCTTCCGGGGTGCGATGCAGAGGGAAGGTTGTCACAGGTGGGGTCGGCGTAGTCGCTGGAGGAGCTAAGGTAGCCTGAAGAGGTCCGGTTAGAGTCGACGTCATGACGGTCGAGACAGTTGGAGGAGCATGCGACAGAGGCATTGTAGGATCAACCCTGGGTCGCGTCGAGTCACCTCTCCTCTGGGAAGACTCCGCAGTTGAGCACTGAGGTGCTTGCGACTATGACGCCCTTCGGGTGTGAGCACACGAAGTGTCCAGCAGCCCCTCGTTGTCCTCCACTTGAATGAGCTCTGCAACAACCGACAGCATCAACATCTGCATGTGTCGAGTCCTATTCGGACAAACTAAACACTTTCTTACCTCTATGAGAAGTGGCAGTGTCAGCGGTATCAACATTCATCGCGTCCTCTTAATCTTGACGAGGCGAGGTCATAGATGTTGCAGCTCTGATGGATTAGACAGCTTTCACTCACGTATAACTCAAGACTTCAGTCGAGAGAACAATTCAGAAATGAACACTTACGTGGAGATGACAGGTACGACCACCCTCATGCGGGGCAGTGCTTTGCGAGGCTTGGAGGTGGCTTGCTTGGGCTGCTTGGCCAGTCTTTCATTCGACTCGAGAGTTGAGGGGAGGCTCCGTTTTGGGTTCATCTCGCTTGGGCCTGGGGCCTTGTCCTCAGCAGCTGCCGGATCATGGAGGGCCTTAGTGTGGCCTTCGCGACGAGGGGGAGACTTGACTCCTTCCTCTTTGCCGGAATCTTCATATTCATCCTCAGAGTCGGAAAGTCCGTCGCCGTCCATGTTGCCGCCCTCGCTCACCACGCCATCATCCACATGGTTCCCTTTGGGAACAGGCGAGTGCATGTTCGTCCATTCCTGCATAATTCAAACAAGAGAGTCAAACTACAAGTCAATACATCACTCGACGGTATAAATGTATCAGTCGACATCACATGTCTCACCAGGTTCTTCAGTGGGTTTTCAGCCGAGTAAGGCCGGATCCTCTTGGCTCCCGAGGGGTTGTCACAAGCCCCAGTGATGCTCCGAAGCCACTGCTCGACGGTCTCCTATGTAACTTCTTCTAGATGCGTCTTGGTCGAGTCCCCCGGACCTACGTAGTGCCACATGTTGTGGTCTCTGGCCTAGAGTGGCTGAATACGTCGACCGAGGAACGTTTCAAGCAGATCCATGCATGTTGCCCCACCCCGGATCAGCTGCACCACTGCCTCGACTAAGATACCTACTTGGACATGCTCCTCGTTGGTCACCTTCAGGGACTTGGGGACAGCGGGTTGGTCAGGTGAAAACGGGGGAAGACCAGTCGACATGTTGGGTGGCGCTACATCTTTGCAGTAGAACCAGGTCGACTGCCAGCCTCGGACAGACTCGGGAAAAGTAATGGCAGGAAAGGAACTACGTTGCCTTTTCTGGACCCCTAAACCTCCACACAACTAGAGCACGTGAGTCTTCCCATCGGTGGCAAGGGCTTTCTTCACAGTCTATGATCTGACCGTGAAGAGATGCTTAAACAACCCCCAATGGGGAGAGCACCCCAGGAAACACTCGCACAAGGTGACGAATGCAGACAAGTACGCCATGGTGTTCGGCAGAAAGTGATGCAGTTGCACACCAAAGAAATTCAGAAATCGCCGAAAGAATTGGTGGGATGGCATGGAGAAACCTCTTTCTACATGGGAGAGGAGAAGAACTCGCTCCCCATCGCGCGGCTCTGGCTCGCGCTCCTCCCCCGGCAGCCTCCAGGCACCGTCCGCCACCAGCCCGTCGGAGACGAGGCCCTCGAGGTCGGCGCGAGTGACAACAGAGGGGAGAAAATCCCCCTGCATCCACCCCGCTGGCGCGGTGAACCGAGCAGTCGAGGGCTTCTTGCCCTTGAGCTTCGACGTCCCCTTCTTTGCGCACTCCAGCTTCTCTATCGCGTTCTTCGTCATCGGAGCGGCGGCTCTGGTCGTAGGAGAGCAGTGTGCTGCGTTGGGGGCAGAGGAGGCGGAGGAAGAGAGGGAGAATCGGCGGAAGGTACTGTGCAATCCGCGGCTCAGGAAGCTTTATATGCTGCCGAGTGTCTCACTGACTAGTGGGCCTGCGAGATAACCACACACGCCAACCGCTGACCACGCCCAGTGCATGGTGAGATGACCGGCGCGAGAATCGTGGCATCATGCCTCCACTTGCCCTGACCGAGGCATCGTCCCGTCAGACCAACCCGTCACCTCCCCAAGATGCGCTCGAGTCACTCGGATACTTTTAAGTCTGAATGGATCCAGGCGAGCGGAGAAGAATTCAATCGATGTAAATTTTGTTGTAGACCCGAATATCATTCGGAAGATCTCGCATGTCGATCCTAGATAAACACCGATGCTCAGAGTTCAGTCGACACAAGTTTCATGGAAACCCCAAATACCATTCGGAGGATTCAATGCATTAACTAAAGGTTAACGTTGATACTTCCTTCCACCACTCGAACCCCGATCCATTCGGGGGCTAATGACGAGGATATGTAACTAGGGTAGGGTCTTAGGCAAGGCCCACCTACCCTACCTAAGGACACTACATGGGAGGACTTGAAGATCAAGCATGAACTTTCGAGTGAATCCTTGGAGATGTCCAAGACCACTCGACAGTAATCCACTTGGAGCTTCTCCTCTCACTCGGCAGTCGACAGACCTCGCTTCACTCGACACGAGAAGACCAGGAGCCATCATCAAGAGCCCAACGGGCAGACGCTGGCTTAATGGCCCTTAATAGCTTTTACTACGTACGTTACCTATAACGGCAGACTTTACACCCCACGACCAGACCCTTTGATGAGGGGCCATTATGACGGGCAGCGAACTCTATATAAGCCACCCCTCCCCTCCTGCACAAGGGTTAGAAACTATTTTAATCTCTGCATTCCACTCGACATAAAGATTCCGAGCACTGAGACGTAGGGTTGTTACCTCCACGTGAGGGGCCTGAACTCATAGATCTGTGTGTACACCCTCGCCATAGCTAGGACTCTGCCCTCTCCATTCGTACCCCTACCATCTACTGTCAGGCTCGTTCCCACGACAATAATCTTGACCGTTGTCCAGTGATCAACTCCTGGATCACTTTTGTACTCCTTGACAGACTCATGGCAAGGCACACACCAGGTGCGGTACACAACATGGCATAATATAGAGCCTATGGCTAAGGCATAGGGAACAACATTCGTCCTTTCTCTTTCTTCTTCCGTTGTCGAGCTTTGAGTCTCACTCAACTTCACACCTAACAAATCAGGTGAGAACACTTTCTCTGACTGATCCATTTTGAACTCTTTCAAAATCTTGACAAGGTATGTACTCATTGAAAGTCTCATCAAGCATCTTGATCTATCTCTATAGATCTTGATGCTCAACAATTAGGTAGCTTTATCCACGTCTTCCTTTGAAAAACTATTTTCAAACGACCGTTTATCCTTCCAGAAATTCTACATCATTTCCGATCAATAATATGTACACCACATATGCTTACCAGAAACTCTATAGTGCTCCCACTCACTTTATTGTAAATACAAGTTTCTCATAAACTTTGTATAGACTCAAAAACTTTGATCACCTCATCAAAGTGTATATTCCAACTCCGAGATGCTTGCTTCAGTTCATAAAAGGATCACTGAAGCTTGCACACCCTTTAGCATCCTTAGGACTGACAAAACCTTCTGGTTGTATCTCATACAACATTTCCTTAAGGATGGAAATGATGTTTTGACATCCATCTGCCAGATTTCATAATTGAAAAATGCAGCAACTGCTAACGTAATTCCAACAGACTTTAGCATCGCTACGCGTGAGAAAGTCTCATCTCAGTCAACTCCTTGAACTTGTCAAAAACTCCTTTGCAACAAGTAGAGATCTATAAATGGTGACATTTACCATCAGCATCTGTCATCATCTCAAAGGTCCATTTGTACTTGACGACCTGCCGTCCAACAAGCAAGTCTACCAAATACTATACTTGGTTTTCATACATGGATCCTTTCTCGGATTTCATGGCCTCTAACCATTTGTCTAAATCCGGGCCCATCATCGCTTCTCCACAGCTCGTAGGTTTATCGTTGTCCAACAACATGACCTCCAAGACAGGGTTGTCGTATTGCTCAGAAGAAGTACACATCCTTGTCGACCTACGAGGTTTGATAGTAACTTGATCCGAAGCTTCATGATCATCATCATTAACTTCCTATTCAACTGACGTAGGTTCCACAGAAACATCTTTCTGCGCTGCGCTACTCTCTAGTTGAAGCAAAGGTTCAACAACCTCATCAAGTTCTATCTTCCTCCCACTCAATTCTTTCGAGAGAAACTTTTCTCCAGAAAGGACCCAGGTTTAGCAACAAACACTTTATGCTTGAATCTGAGATAGAAGGTTCACCCAACTGTTCTTAGGGTATTCTATGAAGATGCATTTGTCCACTTTGGGTTCGAGCTCATTAGGTGAAAACATTTTCCTCACAAGCGTCGCAGCCCCAAACATTAAGAAATGACATCTTAGGTTTCTATCAAACCATAATTCACACGGTGTCATCTCAACAAATTTAGATGGTTCCCTATTTAAAGTGAATGTAGTTGTCTCTAATGCATAACCCCAAAATTATAGTCAAAACGATAAGAGACATCATAGCACACACCATATCCAATAGAGCACGACTATGACGTTCGGACGTACCATCACACTATGGTGTTCTAGGTGGCGTGAGTTGTGAAACAACTTTCACATTGTCTAAAGTTATATGCCAAACTCGTAACTTAGATATTCACCTCCACGATCATATCGCAAACATTTTTACCTTCTTGTCACGATGATCTTAAACTTCACTCTAAATTTGCTTGAACCTTTCAAATGATTCAGACTTGTGTTTCATTAAGTAAATATACACTATATCTACTCAAATCATCAGTGAAGGTAAGAAAATGATGATATCCACCGCACGATACAAGACTCATTGGATTGCATACATCAACATGTATCATTTCCAATAAATCACTTGCCCGCTCCATCAATCCAGAAAACGGGGTCCTTAGTCATCTTGCCCAAGAGGCATGGTTCGCATGTCTCAACTGATTCAAAATCGAATGAGTCCAAAGATCCATCAGCATGGAGTTTCTTCATGCGCTTTATACCAATATGACATTTAGCGGCAGTGCCACAAGTATGTGGTACTATCATTATTAACTTTGTATCTTTTGGCATCAATGTTATGAACATGTGTATTACTACGATCAAGATTCAACAAACCATTCTCATTGGGTGCATGACCATTGAAGGTATTATTCATGTAAACAGAATAACCATTATTCTCTAACTTAAATGAATAACTGTGTTGCAATAAACACGATCTAATCACGTTCATGCTCAACGCAAAACACCAAATAACATTTATTTAGGTTCGTCACTAATCCTGAAGGTAGAGAGAGCATGCGATGTTGATCACATCAACCTTGGAAACATTTCCAACACACATCATCACCTCATCCTTAGCTAGTTCTCTGTTTATTCCATAGCTTTTATTTTGAGTTACTAACATTTAGCAACCGAACCGGTATCCAATACCTAGGTGCTACTAGGAGTACTCGCAAGGTACACATCATTAACATGTATATCAAATATACTTTTGTCGACGTTGCCAGCCTTCTTATCTACCAAGTATCTAGGGTTGTTCCACTTCAGCGACCGCTCTCCTCATAATCGAAGCACTTAGTCTCGGGTTTGGGTTCAACTTTGGGTTGCTTCACTGGAGCAGCAACTGACTTGCCATCCATGAAGTTTCCCTCCTTGCCCTTGACCTTCTTGGAACTAGTGGTTTTGCTAACCATCAACACTTGACGCTCCTTCTTGATTTCTACCTTCGTGGTGTCAAACATCGCGAACAGCTAAGGGATCATTATTTCTATCCCTTGCATTTTGTAGTTCATCACCAAGTTCTAGTAGCTTAGTGACAGTGACTTGAAGAACTTTATCAATCACTTTCTTATCACGAATATCAACTCCCACTCGATTCAAGCGATTGTAGCACCCAGAAAATCTGAGCACATGCTCAACAATTGAGATATTCTCACAACATCTACAGACGTTTCTAGAGGGGTTGGCGCACCGAGCAGTGCATTAAGGACATAAGCTTTATGTGCAGCAATGAGGAAAATCCTCAAATCACGAACCCAATCCGCAATATTGCTACCATCATCTTTAAACTCTATTTCTCTTAGGAACATATAAAAATTCAACAGAGCTACAACGCGAGCAAGTAATCTACAACATAATTTGCAAAGACACTATTGACTATGTTCATGATAATGAGTCCAATTAATCATATTACTGAAGAACTCCCACTCAAATTGACATCCCTCTGGTCATTTGAGTGATACATGATCCAAATTCACTAATTCAAGTCCGGTCATCACGTGAGTCGAGGTGGTTTCAATGGCGAACATCATCACGATGATCATATCTGCTATATGACTCATGTTTGACCTTTCGGTCTCTTGCGTTTCTAGGCCATGTGATGGTAGGCTCGTCAAGTTTAACCTGAGTGTTCTGCATGTCCAACACTGGCTTGCACCCGTTGTATGTGAATGTAGAGTCTATCACACCTGATCATCACGTGGTGTCTCGACATGACGAACTTTCGCAACGGTGCACACTTGGGGAGAACACAATTCATCTTGAAGTTAAAGTGAGGGATCACCTTATAATGCTACCGTCGTCCTAAGCAAAACAAGGTGCATAAAAGGATTAACATCACATGCAAATCATAAGTGACACAAATCATCACCGGCATGACACCATGATCTCCATCATCTTGATCTCCATCAACGTGTCGCCATCAGGGTTGTCGCGCCCACCATGCTTCTACTACTATTGCTACCATTTAGGGATAAAGTAAAGCATTACATAGAGCTTAATGATTGACACGCAGGTCATACAATAATTAAAGACAACCCTATGGCTCCTGCCGGCTGCCGTACTCATCGACATGCAAGTCATGATATTCTATACAAAACATGATTATCTCATACATCACATATATCTCATCATGTAATTGGCCATATCACATCACAACATACCCTGCAAAAACAAGTTAGATGTCCTCTAATTATTGTTGTATGTTTTACATGGCTGCTATGGGTATCTAGCAAGAACAATTCTCACCTACGCAAAAACCACAACGGTGATACATAAGTTGCTTTTCAATCTTCTCAAGGACCGCCTTTGTCGAATCCGATCCAACTAAAGTAGGAGAATCAGACACCCGCCAGCCATCTTTGTGCAATGAGGTTACACGTCAGTCGATGGAACCGGTCTCTCGTAAGCGTACGAGTAAGGTTGGTCGGGGCCACTTCATCACACAATACCGTTGAACCAAAACCTGACCAAGGGAGGAAGCAATCTAAGCATCAATGCCCACAAACTCTTTGTGTTCTACTCGAGATCTCATCTACACATAGACCTAGCTCTGATACCACTGTTGGGGAACGTTGCATGGGAAACAAAAAAATTCCTATGCACACACAAGATTTATCCATGGTGATGAGCATCTACGAGAGGGAGAGTGGATCTACATACCCTTGTAGATTGCTAAGCGGGAAGCGTTTAGAAACGCGGTTGGTGTAGTCAAACGTCTTTGCAATCCAAATCGCAGGGCATCCCACGATATCATCACGATCCGTCCTGTGACCCAATGACGATCCATCCCGCGAACTCATCACAATCCGTCCCATGATCTCACCACGATCCGTCTCGCGATCTTCATCATGGTCCTTCCGATCTAGCGCCGAATGGACGGCACCTCCACGTTCAGCACACGTATAGCTCGATGACGATCTCCGCCTTCTTGATCCAGCAAGAGGGAGCAGAGAGCTAGATGAGTTCTCCGGCAGTGTGACGGCGCTATGGTGATGGTGGTGGAGCAATTCCGACATGGCTTAGCCTAAGCACTGCAGAAAACCGATCCAAAGGAGAAACTATGCACTAGCGGAACGGGTAGCACGTGGCTGAAAATCTGGTTGCAAAAACCCTAAAACCTCCAGTATATATAGGAGGAAGAGAAGAGGAGGCTTGGCCCTCAAGGAGGAGAGGAGGACTCCTCCAATCCTAGTAGGACTAGGATTGTTCCCTATTTTGCCTTTTTCCACCTTTTCACTTTGGGTTTTCTCTCCCAGACGTATGGGCCTTGCGTGGGACTTCCACCAGCCCACTAAGGGTTGGTATTCACTCTCCGACAGCGCATGTAGCCTCTTGGGTCAAAATGCCCCTCCCGACGGTCTCCCGGTACACTACCGGCACTCCCGGTACACTACCGATGAGCCTGAAACTTTTCTGGGAACCAAAATAGGACTTCCTATATATCAGTCTTTACCTCTGGACCATTCTGGAACTCCTCCTGACATCTGGGATCTCATCTGGGACTCCGAACAACCTTCGGTCACCACCATACATAACTCTATACTACCAAAACGTCACCAAACCTTAAGTGTGCAGACCCTGCGGGTTCGAGAACTATGTAGACATGATCGAGACACCTCTACGGTCAATAACCAATAGCGGGACTTGGATGTCCATATTGGTTCCTACATATTCTACGAAGATCTTTATCGGTCGAAACTCTATGTCAAGGATTCAGTTAATCTCGTATGATGTTCCCTTTGTTCTTCGGTATGTTACTTGCCCGAGATTCGATCATCGGTATCTCCATACCTAGTTCAACCTTGTTACCGACAACACTCTTTACTCGTTCCGTAATACAAGATCCCGTGACTAACACTTAGTCACATTGCTTGCAAGGCTTGTTTTGTTGTTGTATTACCGAGTGGGTCCTGAGATACCTCTCCATCACACGGATTAACAAATTCCAGTCTTGATCCATGCCAACCCAACAGACACCCTCGGAGATACCTATAGAGTAACTTTATAGTCACCCAGTTACGTTGCGATATTTGATACACACAAGGCACTCCTCCGGTGTTAGTGAGTTGCATGATCTAATGGTCATAGGAACAGATATTTGACATGCAGAAAACAGTAGCAATAAACTGACACGGTCATATGCTACATTTGTAGTTTGGCTCTTGTCCATACCATCATTCTCCTAATGATGTGATACCATTATCAAATGACATCTCATGTCAATGGCTAGGAAACCTTAACCATCTTTGATCAACGAGCTAGTCTATTAGAGGCATACTAGGGACATGGTTTTGTCTATGTATCCACACATGCATCTAACTCTCCGATCAATACAATTATAGAATGGATAATAAAGGATTATCATGAACAAGGAAATATGATAATAACTAATTTATTATTGCCTCTAGGGCATATTTCCAACAGATGATGCTATGACTGTTTTGATGAAGCTCAGACCTCACCTTCTAGTTCATGATGCCACACACCCAGTAGCTGAGGATATGGAGAAGAGGAAGGATTCAGGGTTGAGGGCATGGAGAGCTATTGATCCATATGCCTAGAGGAGAAAGACTATTGTGGACTACATGTTTTATACCAAAGAGCAGCAAGACTTGTATGAGACAATACCTTCATCTTCTGCTCGAGCCACGATATCTTCAGCTCCATCAACTCCAGTGCATCTAGTATCTACTCCAGAACTTTAGGGGAAGTCTTTGCCGACGTAGTTCTCTCAAATCCGACATCGACGACTGGAGGAGATCAGCCGCAGAATGATTAGCTATATGTCTTTGAACTTTTTGGTAACTTGTTGCCAAATGGGGAGAAGTTGTATATAGATCTTAGGATTCGAGTGAGAGAGCGTCTGGATTCTATCTGTTGGTTTTACAAAACATTTGGTCTTTCGGTTTGATGTGAGATAATTTTGTGTTTGTGTTTGATCATACGCTGTTATGTGTGTTGCTACTATTTCCTATCATTTGATGGTTATCTGATCATCATTCAATTTTCTTGATTTGTTGTGCTATGTTGTTAACTCTTATTACTCTCGCACACCACCAAGTTTTATGTGACATGGAAGAAGTGCACCATGTACCTAATCGATTGTGCATTTGCATTCAAACACAAATTTAAAATAATGCACAAATTTAGGGGGAGCTCTTTTTTATCACCATGTACATAATCGATTATATTTATTGATTATATCATATGTCGAAGCTTTGATCTATATGTTGTCATCAATTACCAAAAAGGGGGAGATTGAAAGCACATTTGCTCCCTTGGTGGTTTTGGTAATTAATAACAACATATATGCCATTGAACTAATGTTTCCACTAAGTGTGTTTCAGGAAAAGTTCAATGATGCATTGGCAAAAGGATTGTCGAATACCCCAAGATGCAAGGAATAGCGTTGGCCAAGCTTCAAGCAAGAGGACTCTTCACTTTACTTTGTGATAAATCACTTTGAATCCATAGGAAAGCCAGTACTATTAAAAAGGGGTAAGATTTTGTTGGTGAACAAAATGCTCATACATGCACAAGTGATAGTCACCACATACACCCACAAGCTCTTCTACAAAAGTATGTCCAAAGCCAAATACTCAAAATCGGTGCAACCAACATTCTACACACGGTGCCACCGATTCCAAACCCTAGACAGACTCAACCAAACCCTAGCTTTTCGGTGCAACCGATTCTTCATTCGGTGCCACCGAGTTAGGCTGCCAACTTACTGTTACGCAAGTTCACAATTTTGGTCCCTCCTAGATTGTTGGATCGGCGTCACCGAGATTGGAAATTCTAACCGTTGGTCACCTTATCGGTGCAACCGAGATTATCGGTCTCACCGAGATTCAAGTGTTGCCAGCTTTTGATTACTTTGGTACCACCAAGATTAACAAATCTGTGTCATCGAGTTGGTCATTTTGTGTGTAACGGTTGGATTTTTGGAGATGCCTATATATACCCCTCCACCACCACTCACTCATAAGAGAAGCACTCAGAACAGTTCCCCACTCATACCTACTGATTTTTTGAGAGAGAACCACCTACCCTTGTGTTGAGGTCAAGATATTCCACTCCAATCATATGGATCTTGATTTCTAGCCTCTCCAAGTTGCTTTCCACCCAATCAATCTCTTCTACCAAGCCAAATATGTGAGAGAATGATTGTGTGTGGAGGAGTCTATCATCTTGAAGCACAAGAGCAAGGAGTTCATTGACACAATCGAGCCTATTACCTTTTGGAGGGTGGTGCCTCCTAGATTGATCAGGTGTCGCTTGGGAGCCTCCTACTTTGTGTTCTGGAGTGAAAAAAGAAGTTTGTAGGGGCAAGGAAATAACCTACTTCGTGAATATCTACCCCGAGTAAGGATAGTCCTCCGTGGACGTAGGCCGTCATGGTATAGTCAATGTTGCTTCTTCATGGAACCCTCTGTGGGTAGAGCCCTCCGTGGACACTCGCGACTGTTACCCTCTGTGGGTTGGAGACTCCATGAATGTGAATGTACGATAGCACCACCTATCGGAACCACAGGAAAAAACATCGTGTCACCAATTGTTGATCTTTCTACCCTCTCTTGACTTACATGCTTGTCTTTACTTTCTGCTGATATACTCTTAGACATGCATGTGTAGGGTGTACTTGACATACTATGAATTCTAAAATCTGCCAAGAATTAAAATTGGGAAAAAGTAGATTTTTATTTGGTCAAGTAGTCTAATCACCCCCCCTCTAGCACTACTTTCGATCCTACAAACACAGGTCATTAGTAATTATGCTTAAAAAACAAGATATTCCTTGTCATTGGAGATATCGATAGTGATGGGCTTGGACGAGGGCGAGGCCTCCAGATCGTGGGTGCCCTCCTCGTCATGGTGAGTGGCTTAGCCTGTCTAGGCACCAACCGGCCGGCTCTGGAGTCGAGGAAAGCACGGGCATGCTAAGAAACCAACTCGTAGTCGTCATCGAAGGCAACAAGAGAGCCCTAGAGAAAACAAAATCAGTGGTTGTTCAAAGCAACCAACTCGTGGAGGCGTACGCGCATGAGGCATCGACGGTGGCCTCGACGGATAGGTGTTGCTCCAAGATCTGGGGGTCGGCACACATGGCAGCCATCGTGGCCTCATCCGTGGGTGCAGTCGAGATTTGCTTCTCTTTTGCGAGGTGCTCCTTGAGATCCTGGCAATACTGCATGCACCATGTCTTTCGGTGATGATGATGTGGGGGTGGGCCGGTGATTTTTTTGGAATGTGTTGCAGCGACGGTCAAGGCATGTGGAATCGAGGAGCAGGGGGTGGAAGGGGAAGGGGATATGGGGAAGGTGTAGATTACCTGACTATGACTAGATAGAGGAGGCCGAGCAGCAGGAAGGAGCGTCACCGTTGAGGATGTGGTGCTACAAGCAAGTAGTGAAGGTTTGAACTTAGGAAAGGAAGGGGGAAGTAGGGGGAAATGTGGCTTTTGGTTGGTACAAGGGGCGGGGGAGGTAGATATTTGCACGGCAGCCCAAAAATTTGTTCGGTGTGGTGAAAGAGTAGCGCTCATAGTCACATCGGCCACAGTCCATTTACCATAACTTTGCACGATATTAAACAACACAAACATACCCTATAGTTTATCCTGTGTGTGTTGAGACTAAACGTGGAAATTCTGGTCTCCAAGCTTCTGACGTAAGATATCGGATACTACATTGCACACGGTACATGCATTTCAAGTTCATTTGCAAGAGAAAATGGGGATATGACAGCAAATTTTAGTCCGAATTTCCCTCGTTACATTGGTCATCGACGTCATTTCTTAATTTAACAACACTTGCAAATTTGAGGACTACACAAAAGAGGCTAGATCACAGCTCGCACTTACTTAATCGAGCAACTAATAAACATTAGTTAGTTGACCTGAACATTAATCTAACAAAAGACCATCCCTCTAGATAGAGACTAATATTCCTCTTGGCATTCGCCGATCTCTGTTGCCTCCTCGATGACCAGCTCCTACTCAATGACCTTTGGGGTAAGGAGATCCATTGGATCCATCGCCATATACTCTAGCATCTCGCTGTCTTTGTCCACCATCTCTTTGGATAAGGTCGCCATGAGCCGGGTGTGGGCGCCCTTGCTCCGAGCCTAGACAGCCACAATCTTGGCTAGGGAGGCCACCGACAAAAGTATGGCTTCTCGAGCGCACTCAATGGTTACAAACTCAGCGGACATGGGTTGTTGATCGGTGTCGGAGAAGGCAGATGTGATTTGCGTAGTGACTAACACGAAATGGGCATGGGCGGCCTCAAGATGGGACTAGGCGCCCGCCATCAATGCTACGGCGACTGCCGAGGAACTGACAACTGATGTGTCATTCCCGCCATTTGCTCTCACCGTCACGGTTGTTGCTGTCGCCCTCTCAACTGCAGCAGTTGCCCTTTCGGTTGCTGCAGCTGCCCTATCGGAGGTAGTGGCCGCGTTCAAGCATGTTGAGAGTGCTCTCATGGCTGATGCTTCCATGCTTGGGCCACAGTGGGTTGCCGAAGTTGCCCTCACAGCGGGGATCCATGTCCCCATCCTTCACCGGTGAGGATTAAAAAGAAAAATGGTCTAAGGAGTCAGTGCAGTAAACTAGCCGACAGTGTACTGTAGCCGAAGAAGCTTCTGGCCTAAGGCAAGCATTATGAGGATTGGCCCAAGATATTTTGTAATACATCACACACGATTCGTGAACGTGAATTTTCTGTGAAAGACTTGATTTTCAAAATGTTTTTAGAACAAAAAATGAGGTTACTTTGACAAAGGATGGTGTTTGGATTGCAATAAGATTTACCTACAGTGAACACTATCCAATAGCTATGTCATGTCAAAATATGGAAATATTCAGGGTTCATTTAGCATTTTTATAAATTAACTAAGTTTTCTAGACATTTAATGTGTATAATTCAAATTTGAACTATCGTCCCAATGTCTCGTGCATCAAAATGGGGTGAAAATCATATTAGTGTCCAAGGCTTCATCTTTAGGATCACATACAACATATGGGACTGAATTTCAAACATATCATGGTGTTGGCTCAGCCACAAACATTGAGAAACTTGGTTTTTTAATTACTGTAAATCCAAAACGCATCATAAATTCTAAAAACTTGGCATGTTGTTATGACATGGCACATATGTGCCATGGAAAAACTGTCCAACTTGGGACAATTCTAGGCACAAGTACCTTACAAACTGGAGCTTCTCACTACAAGCTTTGTGGTCCTGATAAGGAACATGTCACCTTACGTGGGCAAAACGACATCCACTCATCTTATCGCATTGAAATTTTGTTAGAGGCAACTCAGACCAGTAAGAGTGTCTTGCTAAAATATGGAATTATTCAGGGTTCTTTTTCATTTTCATATGTTAATTGAGTTCTCTAGTCATTTAATGTGGATATTTTAAATTTGAACTAAAATCACAAGGTCTGGTGCATCAAAATGGGTTGAAAAATCATACAAGTGTCCACGTCTACATTGGGCCCCATGCAAGATATGGGAATGGATTTCAAACATCTTGGGGTCTTGGCTCAGCTACATACATTGAGATACTTGGTTTTACATTCATGTATAAATAAAAAACTTGTTAGAAATTCATGAAACTTGGCATGGTGTCATGCCATGGCTCATATGTGCCCTGATGAAAAATTCTCCGATTTGGGACAAGTTTTGGCACATGCCCCTTACAAACCTCAACTTCTCACGGGAAGCTAGCTTTTGTGGTTTCGATATGGAATGTGTCACCTTATGTGGGCGAATCGACATCCGCTACCTCTTCTCGTCTTGAACTATATATAGGCAACATATATGAAAATGAGTGTCGTTCCAAAATATGAAATTATACATGGTTTGTTTGGCCTTTTATACATTAATTGACTCTTATATGCATTATTTAACGTGGATAATTCAAATTTGAACTACATTCACATGGTATGGTGCATCAAAATGGGATGCAAATCAGATAAGTGTACATGCATCTTTAGGATCCCATGCAATACATGGGAATGAATTTCAAACATCTTGCATTCTTGGCTCGATCACACAAACATTGAGAAACTCGGGTTTTAAATCATGTGTAAATCAAAAACTCGTCAGAAAATTCATGAAACTTGGCATGCTATCATGATATGCATGGCTCATCTATGCCATGGTAAAATAATGTCCAAGTTGGGACAAGTTTTGGCACAATCACCCCACAAACCACAGCTTCTCATGGGAAGCTTTGTTGTTTCAATATGGAATGCGTCACTTTACGTGGGTGAATTGACATCTGCTGCCTCTTCTCATCTTGACCTATTTCTACACGCAACATATACCAAAATGAGAGTGTCATGCCAAAATATGAAATTATACATGGGTTGTATAGGTTTTTCTATACATTAATTGACTTTTATATGCATGATTTAATATGCATAATTCAAATTTGAACAACAATCACATGGTCCGGTGCATCAAAATGGGTTGAAAGTCATATTAGTGCGCATGCATCTTTTGGTCCCATGCAAGATATGGAAATGCATTTCAAACATCTCGGGGTCTTGGCTCGGCCACAGAAACATTGAGAAACTTGGGTTTTAAATCATGTAAATCAAAAACTCGTTAGAAGATTCATGAAACTTGGCATGGTGTCATGAACATGGAACATAAAGGTGTCACAACATTTTTTTCCTATATGAGACTTGTTTTTTAATACATATTTTCTTTTAGAGCCAATGTTGAGAATATTACGTTAAATTGCAGTAAATCTAGAACTCACACAAAATTCAAGAAATTGGGCATGGTGTCATGATATAGCACAAGTATGTTGTGGTATTTATCGTGTCATTAATAGAGAACAAAAGCTTTTTGGAACAAAGAACTGTCACGTTTCCACGCAAACAGTTGCATTATTTTCAAACTGTGGGCGTTCTATTGCCCTTACGTGCTGCCAAGCGTCGAACTCTTTTATTGGCTAGGGATTAGGAGGTGTCGTGCGAGAAGTTGCTTGAGTTGACAAGAGGCATGTGACCTGGCCTCCGCTGTGCAGACTCACCGGGAGGCGTGTGGGCAGTACACCATAGGCTCACCAGGAAGCAAGCCCTTTGACCTCCATATCCGCCCTCCTCGTTTCCAACCTAACCATCAATGGCGCCCGAGCCGCTATTTGATAGGCGGCTTTACTGCCCTCTCACTCACAATCCTCTATATATCTCCGCCTCACACTCCCCTCCATCATTCAGACCTCCACGACGATCTATGCTATGGTGTAGAAGGGTCATATGCCACTAGTCATCCGGTTTGGTGAAGTTGACACCGAGTCGGAAGAAATAGAACATAAACACGAATGGAAAGCCATGGGCATGACCCTAGAAGAGTTGCATGTCACAGCGGATGCTTCCCCAACACACTTGCAAGCAACCATCACCACGCCCGCACCAACAACCATCCCTGTGGAATTGATGGGTTTGTAGCCTAGGATCATCGCAACGTTGCAAACCACGGCTGTCAGGAAGGTCCCCGCGGACCCGCACGAGCTCATGTACGTGCAAGCGCCAGCGCCTCATCCTGCCCCCGTGCTTGTGCACGCCCTTGCACATGCCTTGGCGGTCCCATTGCGCGTGCCCGCGTTCATGGCACCCAACCTCGTGCGTGCGTCTGCACCCACCGCGCCCGTGCCCATGCCGCACGCCTGCACCCGTCATGGCCCCTCAGCGGATTGGGCCACCGCCGTCGGTAGCTTCCTCGCTGTGCCGCAAGTCGCCCCCCCCCCTCGCCCCCACCCATCGATCGCGCGACGACCGACTCTTTGATTATGAAGTCCATAATATTTTGGTCTCGTTCTAAGAACTGTACAACTAGGCCCCGGAGCACGAGAACACCATTGCAGGCCGCAGTCGCAACTAGTTTTATTCATATTGTATCTCCATAGAACGAATGTAAATTGAAAGCTTGACTGAATGTAATCTATGGTTTGATGAACTAAGTATTTATCTCTAAATTCACGTACCAAACAAAAAACCATCATAGTTTTATCCGAATAAATGCGCATCACAAATGATTCAGGTTGAATACCCGTTTGCAGATCGACAACTATCTTTCCTTCACCCGTAAGCCAAGTAAAAATATTGGCACGAAGTATTGGTGCAATGCGTCATCGCAAACGTTTCTCGAATATGACATGTGTGCCTCATATAGACAATCTGGGAAGATTTGCATCTATCATATTGGGTAAATTTCCATGTGTCAAATCGGAAACATTGGCATGTGTCAATCTAGTAACACTGGCATTTGTCAGCATTGTAGCACTAGCATTTGTCAAATTTTGCAGGAACAAAATCACAATTAGGGTGTAATTTTGCAAATGAAATTCACTTAACATGGATTTTATTCATACATTAAGCATCAGTCTTTGTACAATGCAGTTCAAGTCGACGGCTGAACCTTACAAATTTTCCCCCAAATGTTGCCAACCACGTACTAAAATAGCTAGTTCAACTATATGCACTAGCTAATTTAAACTACGTGGTATGGTTCAACCATATCTATAGTTAGATAAAATGAATAAATAGCCCCTAGATACTAGTACTACGGAGGGGCTTTGTGCTACTTCCAGCAGAATCGAGCATGCTCAGTAAGAGCAAGTGGAGAAGGATCCCACCGACGAGTTGGTGGAGTCGTGTCCGTTGCCTACTAGTGCTACCCTCCGGTGCTCAAGACGCCCGTCCTCGAAGCGACGGCACTTGGCGTAGATCTCTACATTCCACGTAGCAGTTGTGGCTTCTCCAGTGGCCACGGCATCGGTGAGCTTCTTCGCATGCGCGACCTAGCGCTCCACCTCCTTCTTTAGGAAATAGATGTAGCGTGCAAGGGTTGCGACGCACAAGCCCAGTGTAGTCCTTTGGCAGCCTCCACCCCCTCCCCCCGCATTCGGTTCATGGTGGCGGAATGGGTGATGACCTTGCCTCCTAACGGCAGGGTCATGGCAAAGACGGACGACGCTGGCGTGGTGGCCCCGACGGTTGCCGGCATGGTGGCGGCCACAGCATCCACCGGCAGCAGCTCCCTTCGGGCACCAGTGGTGGAGCATGTAGTTGGTCGCGTGCGCACACCCACTAGGGATGCCACATGCAATAAACACTTCAGAGGACTGCCAGCTGACGTGGTGAATCCTCCTAATTGGAGTTGTCCTCTGGTGCAGTGGCTGGGCGACGATGAACATTCGGTACCATTGGCAATAGGGGGAGAAGCAAACTAGACAAGCTATGGGGAGGGGGGAATGGCGACAATGTGGACTCGCTGGCCATAAGGGTTTTTATAGAAGGCCAACAAGCATTGAGGAATTCACAGAGCTAGGCGGGAAGGTAGAGACGTAGGATGGTTTTGTGCGCACGAACCTACATGGTTGTGCGTGGGAACGTGCACATCAAGCAGGCGCGTGGCCAAAAGCGGTGCCGAAGAGTGCACTGGAATCCTCGGGGGGGGGGGGGGGCAACGCGGTGACAAGCGCGAGAGAGGAACATGGACTGATGTGCAGGCATACGGGTCAAAATAATAAAAAGTCTGTGATATTAATATAGGAAAATGACACTTCCCAACGTAGCGTCAGTAATGATTTCATCCATCGCTAACAATTGTTGGCAGCAACCATCTTCCCACAACAAAGACAACTTGTCAGTATGAAACATTTGGGTTATGTTTGGTCTTCCAACACATTTCTGATGAATGAACTATTTGCCTGGTATCACAAACACATTGTTATTGTAAATCATTTTTGTTCTAGCTCGACCAATGCAAGCAGTTTGTCCGAATGAACTGTATGTCGTACATTGCACACATATGTATTTTGAGAACCGTTCGTGTTATCTTGTCTAGTCACAAACAGTTCATAAGGAACAAATGTATGCTCTACATCAGACACACTAGTCTAATCTTAAACGTGGCTGATGGACCAACGGAGCTATAACTATATCGTTTGCGATGGATCGATCGCTCACAGTTTGGGCGAAGGGTCTCTGGTTGATGTGTCTTCTTTGGACCATTCTTTAGTAGTGCAACCTCCCATATACCTCGAGCACAGCTCCTCTCCATAGAGCAATCCAACACAAAGCAGGAGTAGAGTATTAAACCACAAGGTGGCCTGAACCTGGGTAGCTTGCGTGTCCCTATCGTCTCCGGCGAGAAGCATTGAGCTCGCCGTCGATCCTCTCACGTTCATCATCGAGTTGTAGGTAGTTGAGCCAAGCCCCCCTAGTGTTCGAATGTCTTTCACGGATAAGTTCTTGGACGTACATCCAGGACTATGACATTTGGTGCTCCAGGTAGGGGGACTTGCCATCTTTGTGCCTTCAACATTGATGCCAACATCGACATGGACGAAACTGTCGCTCGCTGCGAACGCGTTGTGTTGGGGAACGTCGCATGGGAAACAAAAATTTTCCTACGCACACGCAAACCCATCCATGGTGATGAGCATCTACGAGAGGGAGAGTGCATCTATGTACCCTTGTAGATCGCTAAGCGGGAAGCGTTAAGAAACGCGGTTGGTGTAGTCGAACATCTTCGCGATCCAAATCACCGAGCGTCTCGCGATCTCATCACGATCCGTCCCGCGATCCAATCACGATCCGTCCCGTCAACTCATCACGATCCGTCCCGCGATCTCATCACGATCCGTCTCACGATCTTGATCATGATCTGTCCCGCGAACTCATCATGATCCGTTTCGCGATCTCATCACGAACCATCTCGCGATCTCGATCACGGTCCTTCCGATCTAGTGCCGAACGGACGGCACCTCCGCGTTCAGCACACGTGCAACTTGATGATGATCTCCGCCATCTTGATCCAGCAAGAGGAGGTGGAGAGGAGAGAGTTCACCGCAGCATGACGGTGCTCCGGTGATGGTGGTGGTGGAGCAATTCCGGCAGGGCTTCGCCTAAGCACTGCGGAAAACCAATCTAGAGGAGCACCGGTGGAACGGGTAGCACGTGGGTGCAATTGTTAGCCAAACCCTAGCTATTCCACTAGTACATATAGGAGGAGAGGAGAGGAGAGGCAGCCAAGGCCTTTGGTTCAGCCGAAATAGGAGGTGGGAAGCAATCCTACTTCACCTCCAATCCTAGTTGGAGTAGGATTGCCTCCTATTGGCTGATTTTTCACCTTTTCCTTAGCCTTTTTCTCTCCCTGCGCCACGGGCCTTTTGTGGCTGATTTACCAGCCCACTAAAGGCTGGTTAATACTCTCCCACAGCCCATGGTCCCTCTAGGGTCGAAATACCCCTCCCGGAGGCCTCCCGGTACACTACCGGCACTCCGGGTACACTGCCGATGAGCCCAAAACATTTCCGGAAACCAAACTGGGACTTCCTATATATGAATCTTTACCTCCGGACCATTCCGGAGATCCTCGTGACATTCGGGATCTCATCCGGGACTCCGAACAACCTTCGGTCACCACCATACATAACTCTACACTACCGAAACGTCACCGAACCTTAAGTGTGCAGACCCTGCGGGTTCGAGAACTATGTAGACATGATCGAGACACCTCTACGGTCAATAACCAATGGCGGGACCTGGACGTCCACATTGGTTCCTACATATTCTACGAAGAACTTTATCGGTCGAACCTCTATGTCAAGGATTCAGTTAATCCCGTATAACGTTCCCTTTGTTCTTCGGTATGTTACTTGCCCGAGATTCGATCGTCAGTATCTCCATACCTAGTTCAACCTCGTTACCGGCAAGTCTCTTTACTCGTTCCATAATAAAAGATCCCGTGACTAACACTTAGCCACATTGCTTGCAAGGCTTGTTGTGATGTTGTATTACCGAGTGGGCCCCGAGATACCTCTCCGTCACACGGAGTAACAAATCCCAGTCTCGATCCATGCCAACTCAACAGACACTATCGAAGATACCTATAGAGCACCTTTATAGTCACCCAGTTACGTTGCGATGTTTGATACACACAAGGCACTCCTCCGATGTCCGTGAGTTGCATGATCTCATGGTCATAGGAACATATACTTGACATGCAGAAAACAGTAGCAATAAACTGACACGATCATATGCTACGTTTGTAGTTTGGGTCTTGTCCATCACATCATTCTCCTAATGATGTGATCCCGTTATCAAATGACATCTCATGTCCATGGGTAGGAAACCTTAACCATCTTTTGATCAACGAGCTAGTCTATTAGAGGCATACTAGGGACATGGTTTTGTCTATGTATCCACACATGCATTTAAGTCTCCGATCAATACAATTATAGCATGGATAATAAACGATTATCATGAACAAGGAAATATGAAAATAACAAATTTATTATTGCCTCTAGGGCATATTTCCAAGAGTCTCCCACTTGCACTAGAGTCAATAATCTAGTTCACATCACCATGTGATTCGCATTGTTATGAATCTAACACCCACTGAGTTCTGGGGCTTGATCATGCTTTGCATGTGAGAGAGGTCTTATAGTCAACGGTTCTGCGATATTCAGATCCGTGTGTACTTTACAAATCTCTATGTCAAACCGTAAACACTGCTACCACACTCCACTTGGTACTATTTCCAAATGGCTGCTCCACTATACGTATCCATATTGCTACTACTAGTCATCCGGATTGGTGTTTAAAGCTTGCATCGACGTAACTCTTTACGACGAACTCTTTATGACCTTCATAATCGAGTAACATCTCCTTAGTCTTTTAGTTACTAAGGATAATCTTGACCGCTGTCCAGTGATCCACTCCTGGGTCACTCTTGTACCCCCTGACAGACTCATGCCAAGGCACACACATGTGCGGTACACAGCATGGCATACTGTACAGAGCCTATGGCTAAGGCATAGGGGACGATGTTCATCCTTTCTCTTTCTTCTGCCGTTGTCGAGCTTTGAGTCTCACTCAACTTCACGCCTTACAAATCAGACGAGAACTCTTTCTCTGACTGATCCATTTTGAACTCCTTCAAAATCTTGTCAAGGTATGTACTCATTGAAAGTCTCATCAAGTCATCTTTGATCTATCTCTATAGACCTTGATGCTCAATAATTAGGTAGTTTTTATCCGGGTTTTACTTTGAAAATCACTTTCAAACAAAAATTTATGCTTTCCAGAAATTCTACATTATTTCTGATCAACAATATGTCATCCACATATACTTATCAGAAATTCTATAGTGCTCCCACTCACTTTATTGTAAATACAAGTTTCTCGTAAACTTCGTATAAACTCAAAAACTTCGATCAACTCATCAAAGCGTATATTCCAACTCCGAGATGCTTGCTTCAGTCCACAGAAGGATCACTGAAGCTTGCTCATCTTTTAGCATCCTTAGGACTGACAAAACCTTCTGGTTGTATCACATACAACCGTTCCTCAAGTAAACCGTTAAGGAAACAATGTTTTGACATCCATCTGCCAGATTTCATAATTGAAAAATGCAGCAACTGCTAACATAATTCCAACAGACTTTAGCAACGCTACGAGTGAGAAAGTCTCATCGCAGTCAACTCCTTGAACTTGTCACAAACATCTTTGCAACAAGTCGAGCTTTACAAATGGTGACATTTACCATCAGTGTATGTCTTCATTTTAAAGATCCATTTGTATTCAACGACCTGCCGTCCAACGAGCAAGTCTAACAAAGTCTATACTTGGTTTTCATACATGGATCCTATCTCGGATTTTATGGACTCCAACCATTTGTCGAAATCCGGGCCCATCATCGCTTCATAGCTCGTAGGTTCATTGTTGTCCAACAACATGACCTCCAAGACAGGGTTGCCATACCGCTCAGGAGCAGTACACATCCTTGTTGACATACGAAGTTCGATATTAACTTGATCCTGAGGCTTCATGATCATCATCATTAACTTCCTCTTCAACTAACGTAGGCTTCACAGAAACATCTTGCTGCGTTGCGCTACTCTCTGGTTGAACAAAGGTTTAACAACCTCATCAAGTTCTATCTTCCTCCCACTCAATTCTTTCGAGAGAAACATTTCCTCGAGAAAGGATCCGTTTAAGCAACAAACACTTTGCACTTGGATCTGAGATAGAAGGTTCACCCAACTGATCCTAGGGCATTCTATGAAGATGCATTTGTTCGCCTTGGGTTTGACCTCATTAGGTGAAAACATTTTCCGCACAAGTGTCGCAGCCCCAAACATTAAGAAATGACAGCTTAGGTTTCTATCCAACCATAATTCACACAGTGTCATCTCAACGGATTTAGATGGTGCACTATTTAAAGTGAATGTCGTTGTCTCTAATGCATAACCCCAAAATCATAGTAGTAAAAAGATAAGAGACATCATAGCATGCACCATATCCAATAGAGCATGACTTTGATGTTCGGACACACCATCACACTATGGTGTTCCAGGTGGCGTTTAGTTGTGAAACAAATTTCACATTTGTCTTAAGTTGTATGCCAAACTCGTAACTCAGATATTCACCTCCACGATCATATCGCAGTCATTTTTATCTTGTTGTCACGATGATCTTAAACTTCACTCTGAATTTGCTTGAACCTTTCAAACGATTCAGACTTGTGTTTCATTAACTAAACATACACTATATCTACTCAGATCATCAGTGAAGGTAAGAAAATAACGATATCCACTACATGCTACAAGACTTACTGGATTGCATACATCAACATGTATCATTTCCAATGAATCACTTGCCCGCTCCATCCAACGGGGGTTTTAGTCATCTTGCCCAAGAGGCATGGTTCGCATGTCTCAACCGATTCGAAATCGAATGAGTCCAAAGATCCATCAGCATGGAGTTTCTTCATGCGCTTTATACCAATATGTCATTTAGCGGCAGTGTCTCAAGTATGTGGTACTATCATTATTAACTTTGTATTTTTTTTGACATCAGTGTTATGAACATGTGTATTACTACGATCAAGATTTCAACAAACCATTCTCACTGGGTGCATGACCATTGAAGGTATTATTCATGTAAATAGAATAACCATTATTCTCTAACTTAAATGAATAATTGTATTGCAATAAACATGATCTAATCATGTTCATGCTCAACGCAAAACACCAAATAACATTTATTTAGGTTCGTCACTAATCCTGAAGGTAGAGAGAGCATGCGATGTTGATCACATCAACCTTGGAAATATTTCCAACACATATCGTCACCTCACCCTTAGCTAGATCTCCGTTTATTTCGTAGCTTTTATTTCGAGTTACAAACATTTAGCAACCGAACCGGTATCCAATACCTAGGTGCTACTAGGAGCACTAGCAAGGTACACATCAATAACTCGTATATCAAATATACTTCTGTCGATGTTGCCAGCCTTCTTATCTACCAAGTATCTAGGGTTGTTCTGCTTCAGTGACCGCTCACCTCATAATAGAACCACTTAGTCTCGGGTTTGAGTTCAACCTTGGGTTGCTTCATTGGAGCAGCAACTGACTTGCTATCCATGAAGTTTCCCTCCTTGCTCTTGCCCTTCTCGAAACTAGTGGTTTTGTTAACCATCAACACTTGACGCTCCTTCTTGATTTCTACCTTCGCGGTGTCAAACATCGCAAACAGCTCAGGAATCATTATTTCTATCCCTTGCAATTTATAGTTCATCACTAAGTTCTAGTAGCTCTAGTGACAGTGACTTGGAGAACTATATCAATCACTATCTTATCTTGGAAGATCAACTCCCACTTGATTCAAGCGATTGTAGCACCCAGACAATCTGAGCACATGCCCAACGATTGAGCTATTCTCTTTCATCTTGCACGCAAAGAATCTTGTTGGAGATCTCATATCTCGCAACACAGGCACGAGCCTGAGATCCTAATTTCAGCTCTTAGAAACATCTCATATGTTCCGTGACGTTCAAAACGTTTTGGAGCCTCAATTCTAAGCCGTAATGCATGACGCACTATACTATCAAGTAGTCATCAGAACGTGCCTGTCAGATGTTCACAACATCTATAGACGACGCTAGAGGGGTTGGTGCACCAAGCGGTGCATTAAGGACATAAGCCTTCTGTGCAGCAATGAGGACAATCCTCAGATCACGGACCCAGTCCGCAATATTGCTACCATCATCTTTCAACTCTATTTCTCTAGGAACATATAAAAATTAAGGGAGCTACAGCGCGAGCTCGTAATCTACAACATAATTTGCAAAGACACTATTGACTATGTTCATGATAATGAGTTCAATTAATCATATTACTTAAGAACTCCCACTCAAATTGACATCCCTCCGATCATTCGAGTGATAGATGATCCAAATTCACCAACTCAAGTCCGATCATCACGTGAGTTGAGGTGGTTTCAATGGTGAACATCAATATGTTGATCATATCTACTATATGACTCATGTTCGACCTTTCGGTCTCTTGTGTTCCGAGGCCATGTCTGTACATGCTAGGCTCGTCAAGTTTAACCCGAGTGTTCTGCACGTGCAAATCTGGCTTACACCCGTTGTATGTGAACGTAGAGTCTATCACACCCGATCATCACGTGGTGTCTCAACACGACGAACTTTCGCAACGATGCACACTCGGGGAGAACACAATTCATCTTGAAATTAAGTGAGGGATCACCTTATAATGCTACTGTCGTCCTAAGCAAAACAAGGTGCATAAAAAGGATTAACATCACATGCAAATCATAAGTGACATGATATGGCCATGAACTTGTGCTTTTGATCTCCATCTAGAAAGCACCGGCATGATCTCCATCATCACCGGCATGACACCATGATCTCCATCATCTTGATCTATCAACGTGTCGCCATCGGGGTTGTCACGCCCTGCATGCTTCTACTACTATTGCTACCGTTTAGCGATAAAGTAAAGCATTACATAGCGCTTAATGATTGACACGCAGGTCATACAATAATTAAAGACAACCCTATGGCTCCTGCCGGTTGCCGTATTCACCGACATGCAAGTCGTGATAATCTATACATCACATGATCATCTCATACATCACATATATCACATCATGTAATTGGCCATATCATATCACAACATACCCTGCAAAAACAAGTTAGACGTCCTCTAATTGTTGTTGCAAGTTTTACGTGGCCGCTACGGGTATCTAGCAAGAACAATTCTCACCTACGCAAAAACCACAACGGTGATACACTAGTTGCTTTTCAACCTTCTCAAGGACCGCCTTTGTCGAATCCGATCCAACTAAAGTGAGAGAAACTATCACCCGCAAGCCATCTAGGCAACAAGTTGTGTCGAGGGAACTGGTCTCTCGTAAGCATACGAGTAATGTTGGTCCGGGCCAGTTCATCTCACAATCCTGCTGAACCAAAATACGACCAAGGGAGGAAGCAATCTAAGCATCAACGCCCACAAAACTTTTGTGTTCTACTCGAGATCTCATCGAACCATCAACCTAGCTCATGATGCCATTGTTGGGGAACGTCGCATGGGAAACAAAAAATTTCCTACGGACACGCAAACCTATCCATGGTGATGAGCATCTACGAGAGGGAGAGTGGATCTACGTACCCTTGTAGATCGCTAAGCGGGAAGCGTTAAGAAACGCGATCGGTGTAGTCGAACATCTTCGCGATCCCAATCGCTGAGCGTCCCGCGATCTCATCACGATCCGTCCCGCGATCCAATCACGATCCGTCCCGTGAACTCATCACGATCCGTCCCGCGATCTCATCACGATCCGTCTCACGATCTTGATCACGATCTGTCCCACTTACTCATCATGATCCGTTCCGCGATCTCATCACGATCCGTGACGGCGCTCCGGTGATGGTGGTGGTGGAGCAATTCCGGCAGGGCTTCGCCTAAGCACTGCGGAAAACCAATCTAGAGGAGCACCGGTGGAACGGGTAGCACGTGGCTGCAATTGTTAGCCAAACCCTAGCTATTCCACTAGTATATATAGGAGGAGAGGAGAGGACAGGCATCCAAGGCCTTTGGTTCAGCCGAAATAGGAGGTGGGAAGCAATCCTACTTCACCTCCAATCCTAGTTGGAGTAGGATTGCCTCCTATTGGCTGATTTTTCACCTTTTCCTTAGCCTTTTTCTCTCCCTGCGCCATGGGCCTTTTGTGGTTAATACTCTCCCACAGCCCATGGTCCCTCTAGGGTCGAAATACCCCTCCCGGAGGCCTCCCGATACACTACCGGCACTCCCGGTACACTACCGATGAGCCTGAAACCTTTCCGGAAACCAAACTGGGACTTCCTATATATGAATCTTTACCTCCGGACCATTCCGGAGCTCCTCGTGACGTCCGTGATCTCATCCGGGACTCCGAACAACCTTCGGTCACCACCATACATAACTCTACACTACCGAAACGTCACCGAACCTTAAGTGTGCAGACCCTGCCGGTTCGAGAACTATGTAGACATGACCGAGACACCTCTACGGTCAATAACCAATGGTGGGACCTGGACGTCCACATTGGTTCCTACATATTCTACGAAGATCTTTATTGGTTGAACCTCTATGTCAAGGATTCAGTTAATCCCGTATAACGTTCCCTTTGTTCTTCGGTATGTTACTTGCCCGAGATTCGATCATCGGTATCTCCATACCTAGTACAACCTCGTTACCGGCAAGTCTCTTTACTCGTTCCTTAATACAAGATCCCATGACTAACACTTAGCCACATTTCTGGCAAGGCTTGTTGTGATGTTGTATTACCGAGTGGGCCCCGAGATACCTCTCCGTCACATGGAGTAACAAATCCCAGTCTTGATCCATGCCAACTCAACAGACACTATTGGAGATACCTGTAGAGCACCTTTATAGTCACCCAGTTATGTTGCGACGTTTGATACACACAAGGCACTCCTCCGATGTCCGTGAGTTGCATGATCTCATGGTCATAGGAACATATACTTGACATGTAGAAAACAGTAGCAATAAACTGACACGATCATATGCTACGTTTGTAGTTTGGGTCTTGTCCATCACATCATTCTCCTAATGATGTGATCCCGTTATCAAATGACATCTCATGTCCATGGCTAGGAAACGTTAACCATCTTTTGATCAACGAGCTAGTCTATTAGAGGCATACTAGGGACATGGTTTTGTCTATGTATCCACACATGCATTTAAGTCTCCGATCAATACAATTATAGCATGGATAATAAACGATTATCATGAACAAGGAAATATGAAAATAACTAATTTATTATTGCCTCTAGGGCATATTTCCAACACGTAGCATGCTGAGCTGCCGCGAGGGCACATGTGGTGCCTATTGCTCGAGGCGCCCCCGGGCGGCGTTCTCGCTTCACCACTAAGCCGGTGGGAGAGCATGTTGCCTCCTCCGCCCACCTGTCGACACTTGTTTCTCTTCACATATAAAACCGTTATTTGAAGAATGCTCTTTTGCTTCAATTATATTTATTAGAGCATGGTATTTTGTAGAGAGAATTAAACTCTCTTTCTTTAATTATCTATTTAGAGCGTCAACATGAATTGGTCCTTTGCATGGTTAGTCATAAAATCATACATAAAACTTATGGATCACTGAATATGATATGTTTTATTCCTTGCAATAGTTTTGCGATATAGAGATGATAATATGTGGGAGGTACTAGTGGATGATTGTGTTTAGTAAGGTATTGGTGTTAAGGTTTGTGATTCCCAAAGCATGCATGTATAGTCTGCCTTATGCTAGGAAGTTGGAGCACAATTTATCCTTGATTGTCTATCTTTGTGTGAAGATCGGGGGCGCGCGATGGTTAACTCATACCAACCTCCCCCCTAGGGGCATGCATAGTAATACTTTGCATCGAGGGCTAATAAACTTTTGCAATAAGTATCTGAGTCCTTTATGACTAATGTGAGTCCATGGGTTGTACACACTCTTACTTTTACGCAATTTGCTAGGCACTACGGTACCGCGCATCCAAATGTCGTGATATGATACGCTCTATCACACATAAGCCTTATTATATCTTCTTCAAAACAGCTGGCATACCTACCTATTATGGAATGTCCATAGCCATTCCGAGATATATTGACATGCAACTTCCACCGCTGCCATTTTGACAACTTGAGAATTCATTGTCATATTGCTTTACATGATTGAAGGATAACTAGCATGATGTTTCCATGGCTTGTCCATTGTTTGATATCTTAGCCACGCTAGATTATTGCACAACATTTATATAGAGTCATATTTTTTTCTAGGTATCGAGTTGTAATCTTGAGTTATAAGTAAATAGAAGTGTGATGACCATCATTATTCATTATTAGAGAATGTCCCAGTGGGGATTCCCCCACAAGTCAGGATGAGGCTCCGGACAAACAAAAAATAGAAAAAGAAAGAAAAAGAAAAAAAGGGAAAAAAGAAAGAAAAAAGAAGAAAAAGAAAAATGATGACAGACAAAGAGAGAAGGGGCATGCTAATTCCACACTTGTGCTTCCAAGTAGCACCATGTTTTTCATAAACTAGTGGGAATTTTTCATTTTAGAGTTAGATGCATACCCACTTAGTTTTCATATTCAGCTTTCATACACTTATAGCTCTTAGTGCATCTGTTGCATGGAAATCCCTACTCCTCGCATTGATATCTATTGATGGGCATCTCCAAAGCCCGTTGATACGCTGAGTTTATGCGAGACTTTCTTCTCTACTCTTACCCCTTTAAAACCTACCACCATATTCTATTACACCCATAGTGCTATATCCATGGCTTGCGGTCATGTATTGCATGAGAGTTGAAAATACTGAAGCACGTTAAAAAGTATGAATCAATTGCATGGCTGACACTAGGGTAGTACATGATTTATACTTTGTGTTAATAAGAAAGAGCATGACAAGGCTATATGATTTTGTAGGGATGGCATTCTTTACCTTGATATTTTGAAATACATGATTGTTTGTTGGGATGCCTGAGTATTAATGTATTTATGTCAAAACTAGACTATTGCTTTGAATAACTTGTATCTTAATATTCATGCCATGATTAGATATATGATCAAGATTATGCTAGCTAGCATTCCACATCAAAAATTATCATTTTATCATTTACCTACTCGAGGACGAGAAGGAATTAAGCTTGGGGATGCTGATACGTCTTCGTCATATCTATAACTTTTGATTGTTTCATGCCAATATTATACAACTTTCACATACTTTTCGCAACAATTTATATGATTTATTGGACTAACCTATTGATCCAGTGCACAGTGCCAGTTCTTGTTTTTTTGTGTGTTTTCTATTTCGTAGAAATTCCATATCAAACGAAGTCCGAATGCGATAAAAATTTACGAAGATTTGTTTTGGGATATTTGTCAATTTTGAGAGTGTTATCAAGGCAAACGAAGGCCCACAGTGGGCACGGTCCACAAGGGCACGGGCTAGGGACCTAACGCTGCCTGGTGGACCATGCTCACCTCATATGTCGATTGGATCTCTTCTTCGAGCACAAGAAATCTAATGTTCGTATAAAAATCCCTTCAAAATTTAAGCCCAATCGGAGTTACGGATCTCCGGGGATATAAGAAACGGTTTTCGGCTAGAAAAACAGGGACCGAAAACAGAAGAGAACAAAGAGGGAGATCCAATCTCGGAGGGGCTCCCGCCCCTCCTCCACTATGGAGGCCATACACCAGAGGGGGAACTCTCCTCCCATCTATGTGGGAGGCCATGGCAGAAGAAGAAGGAGGGGAGCTCTCTCCCCCTCTCTCCCGGTGGCACCGGAACGCTGCCAGGGCAAGCATAATGACGGCGATCTACACCAACAATCTTGCCGCCGTCAACACCAACTCTCTCCCCCTCTTGCAGCGGTGTAACACTTCTATTCCCCGTTGTAATCTCTACTTAAACATGGTGCTCAACTCCATATATTATTTCCCAATGATACTTGGCTATCCTATGATGTTTGAGTAGATCTCTTTTGTCCTATGTGTTAATTGTGGTCTGATGCTATGGATGTGAGTTGTATGTTCATATGGTGTTGTCCTATGGTGCCCTCCATGTCGTGCAAAGTTCAGGGATCCCCGTTGTAGGGTGTTGCAATATGTTCATGATTTGGCTATGGTGGGTTGCATGAGTGACAGAAGCACAAACCCGAGTAGGTGGGTTGTTGCGTATGGGAATAAAGAGGACTTGATACTTAATCATATGGTTGGATTTTACCTTAATGATCTTTAGTAGTTACGGATTCTTGCTAGAGTTCCAAAAATAAGTGCATATGATCCAAGTAGAGAAAATATGTTAGATCATGCCTCTCCCTCATTGCATATAACAAGTATCTATCGTATCATATTCAATTTCATGGGGACAATCTTTCTCTTGTGTTACAAAAAGCTTGCTACCGCACTAATAAGTTTATTTCTTGCAAAGTACTCGTAGTATTATTCCAGATAAGTAGTTTCATTCTTGTTCTACATAAAGAAAATGTTAAGTGTGCGTAGAGTTGTATCGGTGGTCGATATAACTTGAGGGAATATTTGTTTTACCTTTAGCTCCTCGTTGGGATTCGACACTCTTAATTATCAAAAAAGGCTATAAATGACCCCATACACTTGTGGGTTATAATGCCCTGCATTGCCTCGAAGGCAGACCTATCGACTAAGACCTGGCCTTCCAGGCTCATGAGGCGCTCATGCTCCGCCCCCTGGTCGAAGGCAGTCCGATCGGCCTCTCGCTCGCGAAGGGCCACGTCGGCCTCCCGCCCAGCGAGAGCCTCCTCCCTCTGAGCGAGCTCTGTCTCGTGGGTGGCATCTTGAGGCATGCACGCCGCCGGCGTGATATCACACGCCCGGGGTTCCGCCGTGGTTGATACGTCTCCAACGTATCTATAATTTATGAAGTATTCACGCCATGTTTACAATATTTCTATATGATTTTGGTATGATTTTATTAGAACTAACCTGGACTGGCGTTGTTTTCAACAGAACTACCATGGTGTCGTTTTTTTTGTGCAGAAAAAAAAGATATCGGAATGAGCTGAAAATTTACAGAGGATATTTTTGGAAAATATAAAAAATACTGGAGCAAAAAGATACCAGAGAGGAGTCCCGAGGCAGCCACAAGCCTAGGGACGCCCCCCTAGGGCACGCCCTTGGCTTGTGGGTCCCTCGGGAGTCCCCCTGACTTGGTTCCAACGCCAAGTACTCCTATAAATCCCGTAACCCCCAGAAAGAAACCTAGATGGGGAGTTCCGCCGCCGCAAGCCTCTGTAGCCACTAAAAACCAATCGGGAGACTGTTCGAGCACCATGTTGGAGGGGGAAACCATCACCGAAGGCCATCTTCATCATCCCGGCGGTCTCCATGACAAGGAGGGAGTAGTTCACCTTGGGGCTGAGGGTATGTACGAGTAGTTATGTGTTTGACCTCTCTCTCTCTCTCGTGTTCTTGAGATGACATGATCTTGATGTACCGCAAGCTTTATTAATATAGATGAATCATATGGAGTTTCCCCTTCTCTATCTTCTTGTGATGAATTGAGTTTTCCGTTTGAAGTTTTGTTATCAGATTGAGTCTTTAAATGATTTGAGAACACTTGATGTATGTCTTGGGATGGGATATCCGTGCTGATAATGGGATGTTCTATTGATCCACTTGATGTATGTTTTGATGATCAACTTGCGGGTTCCGTGACCTTGGGAATCTATGCATAGGGGTTGGCACACGTTTTCGTCTTGACTCTCTGGTAGAAACTGTGGGGCACTCTTTGAAGTTCTTTGTGTTGGATTGAACATGATGAATTTGAAATTGTGTGATGCATATCATATAATCAAGCCCATGGGTACTCTTGGTGACATTGGAGTATCTAGGTTACATTAGGGTTTTGGTTGATGTGTATCTTAAGGTGTTATTTTAGTACGAACTTTAGGGCTGCTTGTGACACTTATAGGGATAGCTCATAACATTGATTGGAAAAGATAAGTTTCAGGTGGTTTCGTACCCTACAATAATTTCTTCGTTTGTTCTCCGCTATTTTGTGACTTTGTAGTGAACTCTTTGTCGCACATGAGGGATTTACATATGATTCAACTATGTCAGTATTGTTGAGAGAACTTGCACTAGTGAAAGTATGAACCCTAGGCCTTGTTTCTAAGCATTAATACCGTTTGTGCTCACTTTTATCATTAGTTACCTTGATGTTTTTATGTTTTCAGATTATAAAAACTTATATCTACCATCCATATTGCACTTGTATCGTCATCTCTTTGCCGAACTAGTGCACCTATACAATTTGCCATTGTATTGGGTGTGTTGGGGACACAAGAGATTTCTTGTATTTGATTGCAGGGTTGTTTGGGAGAGACCATATTCATCCTACAACTCCCGTATATTGATAAACCTTAGGTCATCCACTTGAGGGAAAATTGCTACTGTCCTACAAAACTTTGTGCTTGGAGGCCGAACAAAGTCTACAAGAATAAAGTTGTGTAGTAGACATCAAGCTCTTTTCTGGCGCCGTTGTCGGGGAAGTGAGTGCTTGAAGGTATATCTTTAGATCTCGCAATCAAATATTTTAGTTTCTTGTTTTTCAATAATTTGGTTTTATAAAAGAAAACTACAAAAAATGGAGTTTAGGTTGCATCAATTATTTTGTCTCTTTAATGTCTTTCGTGAAAATGATGGTTCGGAAAATTGTGCTCAATTGGTAGAGGAAGAATTTATGAAAATACTTGATGAGAATTCCTTGAATGATGAGAATGACAGATATATTGTCAGTATGAATTCTATGAATATCCATGATGCTAATGATATGGAAATCCACAAGCTTGGGGATGCTATGTTTGATGAAGACGGTATTTTTAGTGCCCCAAGTTTTTATGAGCAAAACTATTATGATGATGGCATGCCTCCTATATATGATGATTATTGTGATGATATGTATGCTACAAAGAGTAATGAAAACAATGAAACTTTTGATCATGATTTTAATATTCAAAGTGGTTATGTCAATCAAGTACCTCATGATAGTTATTTCGTTGAGTTTTCTCCCACTATTATGAATGAGAAGAAGTTTGCTTAGGTGGAGAGTGATAAATTTTCTATGCTTGTAGATCATGAAAAGAATGGTGTATGTGGTAGTTATATTGTTTAATTCCTTCATGATGCTACTGAAAATTATTATGAGGGAGGAACATATGCTTGTAGGAATTGCAATAATATCAAGTTTCCTCCCTATATGTTGAAAATATTGAAGTTGTGCTTGTTTTTTCTTCCTATGCAAGTTGATTCTTGTTCCCATGAATTGTTTTTTCACAAAATCCCTATGTATAGGAAATTTGTTAGAATTAAATGTGATTGCCATGTGATTCATGATGCTCTCTTGCATGTTTCAATAATTATTCCTATACGAGCATCATTGAAAACATCATGCCTAGCTAAAAGATATTAAAGAAAAGCGTTGTTGGGAGGCAACCCAACACTTTTTATTTATTTTTTATATGTTCACATGATTAATATACTTTACTAATCATGTTTTGTGTCTTTTATTTCAATAAAGTTCCAAGTAAAGCCTTTGGGATAGTGTGGATACTTGCTTGTTTGATTCTGTGCAAAAACAGAAAGTTTTGCATCCAGTATATGAATTATATGATTTTACTTGAGAGTCCAAAAATTCTGAAATTTTTACACAAATTTATATGAAAATTACTTGAGTTTTCATAATTTTTCAGAATTTTTAGAGTCGGGGAAGTATGGTTATCATTCAGATCTTTAGAGACTGTTCTATTTTTGACACATTCTGTTTTGCATGCATAGTTTGCTTGTTTCAAGTGTTTCCATAGCTTATATTCAGTGATATAAATTATGGGAATGATATAATACAGTAGGTATAATTTGAGAACAATGATGAATCTTGTCTTGACAGTACCTAAGTGAATGATCTATCTTTATTACACTAACCCTTTTCACAAAGTTTCGTTAAGTTTTGTGTGATTGAAGTTTTGACGTTTTAGGCGAGACACTGATATGAGGAGAATAAGGAGTGATAAGAATCTAAGATTTGGGATGCCCAAGGCACCCCCAAGGTAATATCCAAGAAATACTCAAGCACCTAAGCTTGGGGATGCCCCCGGAAGGCATCCCCACTTTCGTCTTCAACACTATCGGTATATCTTACTTGGAGCTATATTTTTTTCATCACATAATATGAGTTTTTCTTGGAGATTCATTTTATTTTGTTTATATATTTTAGGTGTTACATATAATATTGTTTTTCAATAAAAATATCCAAGAATTGCCTTTAGGATGCTTGAATTGCATGTTTGATGTGTGCTATGTAAAAACAGAAACTTCTACTGTAGTGTTTGAATTTTTGTATTTTACTCGCACGTGGAAAGTTTCTGAAATCTTTACACAGTATTTTCATTTAAATTATTTAGAATGTCCTAAATTTGCATAAATGTTTGAGTTACATAAGTACATTGTTTTCACAAATTCCTACAGACTGTTCTGTTTGGACAGATTGTTGTCATAGTTTTGTTATCTACTTATCCTATTGTTTCCATAGCCTATATTGGTAGATATAAATTGTGGAAATGATAGTATAAAGTACCTAATGTTTGAAAATTATTGTGAAACTTGTATTGGCATTACATAAAGAGTTGATTTATTATTATGTGTACTAACCTATCTCACGAGTTCTTTTCGAGTTTTGTGTGGATGAAGTTTTGCAGAATAGGTGAAACCATGATATGAGAGGATTGAACGAGATACAAAAGATAAAGTTTGGGGATTCCAAAGGCAAACCAAGTAAATATTTCAATAATTCTCAAGCATCTAAGCTTGGGGATGCTATGCATCCCACCTCTCTTCATCAACAATTATCGGTTAGCCTATGTTGAGCCAAAATTTTAATTCATTCACATGATGCGTGCTATTCTTGGAGTGCTAACTTTATTTTGCTTCATCTTGAATAAAATACTCAGTTCTGAAAATATTTATTGATAGAGAGAGATAGAGAAAGTCCCACATAGCTATTTAATTATTTGACTACTCATTGATCTTCACTTATATGTTTTGGAGTAGTTCGTCTTTTGCTCTAGTGCTTCACTTATATCTTTGTAGAGCACGGTGGTGGTTTCATTTTATAGAAATTGATGAACTCTTATGTGTCACTTATATTATTGGGAGAGTCTCTAAACAGCATGGTAAGTTTCTTAGGCTATGAATAGTCCTAATATAATGGGCATCCAAGAGGGATATAATAAAAACTTACATATAAAGGGCATTCAATACTATGAGAAGTTTGATTCCTTGCATAAAGTTTTGAGATATAAAGATGGTGATATTAGAGTCATGCTAGTGAGTAATTGTGGATTGGTAGAAATAATTGTGTTAAAGGTTTGTGTTTCCCGTAGCATGCACGTATGGTGAACCATTATGTAATGAAGTCGAAGCATGATTTTTTTATTGATTGTCATCCTTTGTGTGATGGTCGGGAGCGCGTGATGGTCAACTCCTACCAACCTCTCCCCTAGGAGCATACGTCTAATACTTTGCTTCGATAACTAACAGACTTTTGCAATAAGTATGTGAGTCCTTTATGACTAATGTGAGTCCATGGATTATACGCACTCTCACCCTTCCACCTTTGCTAGCCTCGATAGTACTGCAATTTTCACGGGTGCATTAAAACCACCATATACCTTCCTCAAAACATCCACCATACCTACCTATTATGGCATTTCCATAGCCATTCCGAGATATATTTCCATGCAACTTCTTCCATTCCATTTATGACACGCATCATCATTGTCATATTGCTTTGCATGATCATGTAGTTGACATCGTATTTGTGGCAAAGCCACCGTTCATATTCTTTATACATGTCACTCTTGAATCATTGCACATCCCGGTACACCGCCGGAGGCATTCATATAGAGTCATATCTTGTTCTAGTATCAAGTTATAAATTTTGAGTTGTTAGTAAATAAAAGTGTGATGATCATCATTATTAGAGCATTGTCTCATGTGAGGAAAGGATATGGAAGCTATGATTCCCTCACAAGTTGGGATGAGTCTCCGGACTCTACAAAAAATAAAAGAGGCCAGAGAAGCCCGAATAAAAAAAGAGGCCAAAGATGCCCACAAAAAAGAAAAAAAATGCAAAAAGGAAATAATAAAAAATTAGAGAAAAGGGAGAAGGGGCAATGCTACTATCCTTTACCGCAGTTGTGCTTCAGAGTAGCACCATGTTTTTCATACAAAGAGTCTCCTACATTGTTACTTTCATATACTAGTGGGAATTTTTCATTATATAAATTGTCTTGTATATTCCAATGATGGTCTTCCTCGAAATACCCTAGGTCTTCACGAGCAAGCAGGTTGGATACACACCCACTTAGTTTCTTTTTGAGCTTTCATACACTTATAGATCTAGTGCATCCGTTGCATGGCAATCCCTACTCACTCACATTGATTTCTATTAATGGGCATCTACACAGCCTGTTGATACGCCTAGTAGATGCGAGACTATCTTCTCCTTTTCTTCATAATCTCCATCATAATCTATTCCACCTATAGTGCTATATCCATGGCTCACGCTCATGTATTGCGTGAGAGTTGAAAAGGTTTAAGAACATAAAAGGTGTTATACAATTGCTTGACTTGTCATCGGCTTGTGCATGATATAAATACTTTGTGTGGGGAAGATGGAGCATATCCAGACCATATGATTTTGTAGGGATAACTTTCTTTTGCCATGTTATTTTGAAGAGACACAATTGCTTTGTTAGTATGCTTGAAATATTACTGTTTTTATGTCAACATTAAGTTTTTGTTTTGAGTCTTATGGATCTGAACATTCATGCCACAATAAAGATTATTACTTGGATAAATATTTTAGGTAGCATTCACACTTCATAGATTATTTCTTTCATCATTTACCTACTCGAGGACGAGCAGGAATTAAGCTTGGGAATGCTGATACGTCTCCAACGTATCTATAATTTATGAAGTATTAATGCCATGTTTATAATAATTCTATATTATTTTGGTAGGAATTTATCAGAACTATTGTGTATAAATAAAAGTTCCCGGAATGGGCTAAAAATTTACGGAGAATATTTTTGGAAAATATAAAAAATACTAGAGAAAAAAGATACCGGAGAGGAGTCCCAAGTAGGCCACAAGCCACCAGGGAACGGCCACCCCCCTAGCCACGCCTAGCAGGCTTGTGGGTCCCTCGGGAGTCCCCTTGACGTGATTCCAATGCCAAGTGCTCCTATAAATCAAGAAGCCTCAGAAAGAAACCTAGATCAGGAGTTCTGCCGCCACAAGCCTATGTAGCCATGAAAAACCAATCGGGGGCCCGTTTCGGCACCTTGCCGAAGGGGGAAACCATCACCGGAGGTCATTTTCATCATCCCAGCGGTCTCCATGACATGGAGGGAGTAGTTCACCCTCGAGGCTGAGAGTATGTACCAGTAGCTATGTGTTTGATGATCTCTCTCTCTCTCTCTCTCTCGTGTTCTTGAGATGACACGATCTTGATGTACCGCGAGCTTTATTGATATAGATGAATCATATGGAGTTTTCCCCTCTCTATCTTCTTGTGATGAGTTGAGTTTTCCCTTTGAAGTTTTCTTATCGTATTGAGTCTTTAAAGGATTTGAGAACACTTGATGTATGTCTTGCAATGGTATATATGTGGTGACAATGGGATGTTCTATTGATCCACTTGATGTATGTTTTGGTGATCAACTTGCGGGTTCCGTGACCGTGGGAATCTATGCATAGGGGTTGGCACATGCTTTTGTCTTGACTCTCCGGTAGAAACTTTGGGGCACTCTTTGAAGTTCTTTGTGTTTGATTGAACATGACGAATCTGAAATTGTGTGATGCATATCATATAATCAAGCCCATGGGTACTAGTGGTGACATTGGAATATCTAGCTGACATTAGGGTTTTGGTTGATGTGTATCTTAAGGTGTTATTTCAGTACGAACTCTAGGGCTGTTCATGAAACTTATAGGGATAGCTCATTAGATTGATCGAAAAAGATAACTTTGAGGTGGTTTCGTACCCTACAACAATTTGTTCGTTAGTTCTCCGCTATTTGTGACTTTGGAGTGAACTCTTTATCGCACAAGAGGTATTTACTTATGATTCAACTATTTCAGTATTGTTAAGAGAAATCGCACTAGTGAAAGTATGAACCCTAGGCCTTGTTTCTAAGCACTGAAATACCGTTTGTGCTCACTTTTATCATTAGTTACCTTTTTGTTTTTATATTTTTCAGATTACAAAAACCTATATTTTCCATCGATATTACATTTGTATCACCATCTCTTCGCCGAACTAGTACACCTATACAATTTGCCATTGTATTGGGTCTATTGAGGACACAAGAGATTTCTTGTATTTGATTGTAGGGTTGTTTGAGAGAGACCATCTTCATCCTACACCTCCCACGGATTGATAAACCTTAGGTCATCCAATTGAGGGGAAATTGATATTGTCCTACAAAACTCTGCGCTTGGAGGCCCAACAAAGTCTACAAGAAGAAGGTTGCATAGTAGACATTAGTGGTCCCGGCCGACGGACGGCCCCTACAAGCCCCGTCATGCTGGGAGAAGGGACGAGGTCCTCCTCTGTAGGTGGCGTATGTCGGAGCGACGCGATAGGGCTGTCCCTTAGCCTCTTACACGCAGGTGCCCTAGAAAAACTAGTGATCAAGTTTGTCGACCCCAAGTGCGACATCCAAGAGTAAAAACGGGAGGGCTGGTGCAATTAATCATCCGTAGCAACTCAGCACCTCCATCTCAGCATCAGGTGTCGGCTATCCTCGCTCCCGGGAGAAGAGACCAGCGCCGAAGGCCCCGCTTGCGCTCCAGCACCCGGGGCGATGGAGGGAGTAGAAGAAAAAGAGAGGAAGGAGGAGCGGCACAAAAGGGAAGTGTGCAGGAGAAGACGAGTAATGATGGTTTCGCACGGCGCATGCGATGGTTTTCTAGGCACGCGCGCAGTCCCCGGGGCGTCATGGGGAAGTGGGAGCGCCACGTCCCATCGTGGCTGACCCACATCACCTCCCAGTCTGGCCATTCAGCACGGTCAGCGGTGCTCCGACCCACATAGTTTCCCCTCAGCGGAACACACACATTGCGGGCCAGGGGATACTGTCGGCCCAGTGGGACCAAGGGTACCGTGGCTTGTCTACCGGACAAATCCGGATGCGGCGTTGGGCCGAAGAAGGTGGATCTCCCTCCTTCCCCTCTCGACGGGTTTTGCCTCGTGAGGGGAAGGACCCTTCACACAAGTCCGAGACCCACTAAGGCGGCTTGGCAGGCAGGGCGCATAGTGAGGCGTTCTGTACAGGGCCAGCTGTAGGGCGTGGTCTTCTCAGCAAAGGCGATTCCTTCAACGTCGTGGGGAGGACAAAGGGGAAGAGGAGGATAGTTTCCATTCCGGTGATAGGGGAGGCAGGCTCCACTGCAGGATGGAGGTCACCACCGAGCCCATCGGCACGTCATAAAGACTCTTTTAGCTTGTAGAAACTACCTTTTGTCAGGATAAGACTGAATTCTTTTTCCCCTTTAAATTGCTGCCCTGTCGCTACTCTTTCCCGCCAATATTTTTGTGGATGAGGACCAAGGCACTATAAGAAGGAGGAAATGACATTTTTGTAAGGGATCGAGCCATTCTCTCCCCCAAGCTCCCGTGTACCTCGAGCACAGCTCCTCTCCAGAGAGCAATCCAACACAAAGCAGGAGTATGGTATTACACCGCAAGGTGGCCCGAACCTGGGTAGATCGCGTGTTCCTGTCGCCTCCGGCGAGCAGGGTCGAGCTTTCCATCAATCCTTTCACATTCACCGTCAAGTCGTGGGTAGCTGAGCCAAGCCCCTAGTGTTCGAATCTATTTCAGGAAGAAGTTCTTGTACGTAGATCCAGGACTCCGACAGTACCAAACCACTTGTCATTTCCTTCTGGTCCTCGTTGGGTTCGACTTACTTACTTACTAAAAGGGCTATGCTTGAACCCCTATACTTATGGGTCATCAGGTTGCCTAATACCCTACTCCTACTTTTTGTGTGTTTAAAGGTGAGATTAGGGAGCTACAAAGCCTTTCTCGGGAACGAGAAGGGCGTGTGGCATCCTATTGTTCTTTCAACAAGTGTCCAACATGTGGTTATGGTACTTTTGTCTCCCAGCCAACCTCCTTTTATAGCTCAAGGGGTACCACATGCCTTAGAGGCTAAGGTAAGAATATTTGAGGGTAGACAAGGTAGTTATATGCATTTCATGCGCCCGTGAAGTTGCATCGCCTTCTAGCTTATGATAACGAATGATTGTCTTGTGACAACTGACTTAGGTGCCACCTACCCGAGTCGTGACACCTTTTGGTAAAAGTTTGCATCATGCGTCAACGTGGGTGAGTTAATGACCCCTAGCGTATTGTCCACCTTCTGACCCACTTGCCCTCCGACCACGTCGCACTCATGCTCTACAAGCGCAGAACAGTCGCGCCACGCATGAGAGGAGATAGCTTCCTATCGAAGGCTGGCTGAGCGGGGGCCATCCAAAGCCGATTGTTATTGGGTGTTGTTGTTCCCGGATCTTGGACCGCTGAGGTCATTGCCAAGTCTTGTGGGATTCCTTCTTCTTATCCTTTGTCGTTCTTGGGTGGTTTATGCAAGGTTCTTGCGATACAAAGATCTGCATGCCACCACTGGACTGTGGTGGTATGTATTTCACGCTTCTTCTTGAGCAAGGCATGGGAATACCGTGATCATTGCACCATTGGGTAAGTGGATATATTTTCCACCGGACCGACACAGACTCTCATGGTCTAAAGAACATAGCACATATGTCAACACTCTGTGTTGTAATAATTGATGTCGAAAGATATTATCTCAAAGTATAAGAAACAATTTTGGGTCGACTCAATAAGATCGTTCTTCTAGTGTCATACTCTCAATGTTTTTTTAGGACTAACGTTATAATTAACGATATCCTGATATCCAGAAAACATGACAACTAACAACACTTGAGAGAGTCTCAAAGGCAAGATTATTAATATTTATTTTACCATTTATTATTCCACACGTCCATATGAGTTTTCCACTGAAGCATATATTTCATAATCATAGCAGTTATAGCATAGAATTTAAACTATTAATTATAAATATGGAAATATAATAATACAATATTATTTCCTTTAAGGCATATTGTGAACATTCCAGGTGTTCACACACGGCGGCAAGCCATTCACCCTCCAGGGATCTTCGAGTTTCACGCATAGAATGATTTTATCTCAGGGCCCCGTGGAGGAGGTTGAGCATCCCCTGAACCACCCATGAGGAAGCTGAGAGATGATGGAACCTCTGGGAAGTCTTGGAATTGCATGGGTGACTCTTCGTCATGGATGGCAGCTGCGGGTTTCTGGAAGTAGGTTAACGATGCCACATTTGACGATCCCATGCCCTCCTCAGTGGACATAGGAGAATCGTGCAGGTCTATAATGTCGAGTTCATTGACTAGTCTCGAAGACCCTATAGGGTAGTCGTTGAGGATATCCATGGGCTCCTCCTGCTCGCCGACCATGGGTGGTGAACCAGTGAGGTCAACGATGTCTATTACACTGTCGAGCTTTCGTGCCCCTGCAGGGTAGTCTTTGGAGATGAGTATGGATTCAGTGGAGTGTTTATCATTTTGCAGGCGACGCATGCCCTTAGACTCCATCTCCATCCGGGCATCCTTCACCTCAGCAAGCTTCTTCTTCGTGCTAGCGGAAGCCATGAACCTACAAGAACAAAATCATAAATTTTGTAACATAAATCGCCATATGCAAGAAGCAAGCAAGAGAAAGCGCGTATACATACATGGATGAGGTTTCTATGATGTGAGGGGAGGCAAGAGGATGAAGAGCACGATGAGGGGGGACAAGGAGCACCGACGGGTCTAATGGCGGTGTCCCAGCAATGACTCTCTCCTTATCTGTCATGGATGAGGATTCAAATGCTTTGAGGTGCAAGGTCGGAGCCTCATATAAAGAAAAAAATTGTAACTTAAAACCTGCTATATATAACATTTATAAGTTGTTATAACATAGATCATATCTTTGCAAAAGATTGCTTGCGATCACACAATACCTAGAATTGGCATATACTCAATTAGAATAAATGTCTCTCTTATCTTATATTAAGTCTGCATTCATTATTGCACATATATAGTCCAATTTCAGTCGACTAATAACGTTACGTAGTAATGTGTGCACACTTATCTACAAATGCATTGATTGGCACACATAGTTGTAACGCCTTAGGATTAGCACTATGCCAAGTGAGCATCTCAATTAGAGTCCGCATAGTATTAGTCCTAGGGCACCCACCAACACAACATGCATATCATAATGTCACTCTATGTGAGGGTGGAATTAGGAAATATCATAACACAATTCATGAAATTATCCAAAAAAAGTCCGAGGAGTCATATATTTAACAACAAGGGTATTTCGACCAAGATACAACTCATACAACAGAAACTTAGAGGGTAAAGTTAAACAAATACCCTAACAAGCATTACACAAAATTAAATGATGCCCATATCCGTGTCCTAGCCACTGACAGAGGGATAACCCAGTAAAGATTGTATGTGGCGATACTTGTACCTAATGAGTGATATTTTTACACTAATTTCAACCTTATTTAAACCGAGATATTTCACTAAAAGAGAGATATTCGCTCCCATATTGCCACTAATGACTAATGATTTGTTCTTTTGTTTTTTACTTTTGTGTTTTTAGTTTAAGATTTGTACTTTTGCAAAGTTTCAGATGAAAAAAGAAAAATTTACTATGGCTTGTAATCCTGGGAGTTTGGCTACCTCTAACAACAATTTCATGTGTGAACCAACAATACAACCTGATGTTGTAGCTACAGAATATGAGATCAAACCTAACCTAGTTTCCATGGTTCAACATGACCAATTTGGAGGCTTTGCTTATGAAGATGTTGGTATGGATTTACATAATTTTACTGAATTGTGCAACATGACACACATAAAGGATTATGACTGAGATGCTTTGAAACTTCATTTATTTTAGCTTTGCCTAAAGGAAGTATTATTTCTTGGGATGCTTGTTGTAGTGATCTTTTATCCAAGTTTTGTACCCTATAAAAATTATGCAATTACGTTCCTAGATTACATGTTTCAAGCAAGAGGAACGTGAGCCACTAGCGCTTGTGCGGCATGGGATTGAATGATGGAAGCTATAATAAAATGCCCCAATGATGGAATGGAGTAATAGCTAATCCTTCATATGTTTTCTAATGGATTGAATCACATGTCACGAACTATGCTTGATATAGTTTCAGGAGGAACAATCCTAGGAAATTCCACAGAAGATGTCAAGAATCTAATAGATGATATGAAAGATAACCCTGCCCAATGGCATGTTGAGAGGACCACTATTGTGAGAATGAGCCTGACAGTAGATGGTAGCAGTACGAAGGGAGAGGGCAGAGTCCTAGCTACGGCGAGGGTGTACACACAGATGTATGAGTTCAGGCCCCTCTCGTGGAGGTAACAGCCCGACGTCTCAGTGCTTGGGAGGTTTATGTCATGTGGAATGTTGAGATTAAAATGGTTGCGAACCCTTGTGCAGGAGGGGAGGGGTGGCTTATATAGAGTTTGCTACCCCTCATAATTATCCCCCATCTAAGGGCCTGGTCGTGGGGTTTAAAGTCTGTCGTTACAGGTAACGTACGTAATAAAAGCTACTAATGGCCATTGAACCAGCGTCTTCCCGTTGGTCTCTTTATGATGACTCCTCTTCTGCCCTCAACCGAAGATGAAGAACACGACGGAGAAGCTGGAGCGGGCGAAGTAGGGGGCGACGAAGCTCAAGGGTAAGAAGCCCTCAACCGCTCGGTTCACCACGCCGGCGGGTTGGATGCAGGGGGATTTTCTCCCCTCTATAGTCACTCGCGAGGACATGGAGGGCCTTGTCTCCGACGGGCTCGTGGCGGATGGCGCTTGGAGGTTTCCGGGGGAGGAGCACGAGATGGAGCCACGCGACGGGGAGCAGATTCTTCTTCTCTCCCATGTCGAAAGATGTTTTCCATGCCTCCCCACCCGTTCTTTAGGGGATTTCTGAACTTCTTCGGTGCTCAACGGCACCACCTCTCGCCAAATACCATCGCCTATCTGTCTGCATTCGTCACTTTATGTGAGTGCTTCCTGGGTTGCTCTCCCCATTGGGGGTTGTTCAAGCACCTCTTCACGGTCAGATCCTAGACTGTGAAGAAAGCCCTCCCCGCTGATGGGAAGACTCACGTGCTCCAGCTGTGTGGAGGTTTAGGGGTTCAGAAAAGAGCCCGTAGTTCCTTCCCTGCCATGACTTTTCCCGAGTCTGTCAGACGCTGGCAGTCGACTTGGTTCAACTGCAGAGACGTAGCATCACCCAATATGTCGACTAGACTTCCCCCCTTTACACCCAACCGCCCTGCTGTTCCCAAATCTTTGAGGGTGACCGAAGAGGAGCATGTCCAAGTGGGTATCTTAGTTGAAGCGGTGGCGCAACTGATCCGGGGCGGAGTGACAGGGATGGATTTGCTAGAGACGTTCCTCGGTCGACACATTCAGCCGCTCCAAGCCAAAGACCACACCATGTGGCATTACGCGGGCCCAGAGGACACGACCAGGATGCATCCAGAGGAGGTTCCACAGAAAACTGTCGAACAGTGGCTTCGTAGCATAACTGGAGCTTACGACAATCCTCTGGGAGCCAAGAGGGTCTGACCTTACTCGGCCGAAAACCCGCCAAAGAATCTAGTGAGTTGTGTGGTGTCGACTAATGTTGTACTGTCGAGTGATACTTTGACTTATAAACTGACTTACTCCCTTGAATCATGCAGGAGTGGACGAACATGCACTCGCGCGTTCCCAATGGGAACCATGTGGAAGACGGCACGGTGAGCGAGGGTGGTAGCATGGATGGCGACAGTCTTTCCGACACCAAGGATGAATACGAAGACTCCAGCAAAGAGGAAGAGGTCGAGTTGCCTCCCCGGCACGAAGGTCGCACCAAGGCCTGCCAAGATCCGGCAGCAGTTGAGGACAGAGCTCCGGGCCCTAGTGAGAAGAACCCAAAACGGAGCCGCCCTTCGACCGTTGAGTCGAGTGAAAGACTGGCCAAGCAACCCAAGCAAGCCGTCACCAAGACTCACAACGCTCTGCCTCGCATGAGGGTGGTCGTACCTATCGTCTCCACGTAAGTGTTTATTTCCGAATTTTTTCTGTTGACTGAAGTCTGGAGTTGTATCTGACCGAATGCCACTCAATCCGTCAGAGTTGCTACATCTATGACCTCGCCTCATCGGGATGGAGGGGAAGCGATGGATGTTGACACTGCTGATGCTGCCACTTCTCATAGAGGTAAGAAAATTGTTGGTTCGTCCGGATGGGACTCGACAGATGTAGATGTTAACACTGTCGGTTGTCATTGCAGAGGTCATTCAGGTGGAGGACGACGAGGAGCAACTGGACACTTTGCGTGCTCGTACCCGGAGGGCATCATCGGTGCAAGCGCTTCAGCGCTCGATTGCAGAGTCTTCCCAGGGGAGAGGTGGCTCGACACAACCCAGGGCTGAACCCGCAGCACCTTTGTCGCATGCTCCTCCAGCTGTCTCGACCATTGTGACATCGACTCCAACTGGACCCCCTCAGACTGCTTCAGCTGCCCCATCGATCACACCGACCCCACCTGTGACGGTCTTCTCTCTGCATCGCACCCTGGAAGATCAGACCGGAGCTGCGAAGGAAGCCATGATTCAGGTGGAGCAGCTCATGCTGAGAACTAAGGAGGAGTTCAAGGCCAGCAAACTGGCTTTTGACGTTAGCGCATCCCTCCATACCAATGTCCAAGTAAGGTCGATTGTAAGTCCATTGTCGATTGAATTCCCATCTTCTCTTGGCTGTTGTACACCCAGTGGGTGGTTGCTGTAGAATGTTTGAACTTTCTCCACTCGAATAGACCGGATCGTAGTCGAGTAGGACTGGGATTGATAGTACGTGTGGTACTAGGGTCACTCGACATGTCGAGTGTTTTTTTCTGACGAGTTGATCAACGGATCGAGAGTTAACCGTCTCAGTGGGGGCGCTCTTAGCGCACCCACTGGGTGTAGTCCCCAAGACCGCTGTCGAGTGCTTGCATCGGCAGGGGTCTTAGAGTCTATTGTATACAGGATACACTTTGCCTTGAATCACACCACTCCGTAGCTACCTTGTAGGTTTCATGGATATTATTGGCAAACCATGATATGACGCTGCATAAGGACAAACTGCACTTCATAGAGTAGGGAGGTGCGTCACTCGACAGGTGGAGTGTCGTGACAGGGCTGACCTTGTCGAGTGTATATTTTTTCTGACGAGTTACTCGATGGATCGAGAGTTAACCGTCTCAGTGGGGGCGCTCTTAGCGCACCCACTGGGTGTAGTCCCCGAGATTGCTGTCGAGTTCTTGCATCGGCAGGGGTCTTAGATTCTATTGTATACAGGATACACTTTGCCTTGAATCACACCACTCCATAGCTACCTTGCAGGTTTCATGGATATTATTGGCAAACCATGATATGATGCTGCATAAGGATAGATTGCACTTCATAGAGTAGGGAGGCGCGTCCCTCAACAGGTCGAGTGTCGTGACAGGGCTGACCTTGTCGAATGTTTGAATAACCAGTTGGGGCATGCTAAGTGCACCCACTGGGTGTAGTCCCCGAGGCTACTGTTCATCGCAAACGGTAAATAGTAGGCTTGAAAACTTGTCGTACGCATGGTACTAGGGTCACTCGACATGTCGAGTGTGTGTCTTTTCTGACGAGTTACTCGACGTATCGAGAGTTAACCGTCTTAGTTGGGGCGCTCATAGCGCACCCACTGGGTGTAGTCCTCGAGACCATTGTCGAGTGCTTGCATCGGCGGGGGTCTTAATAGAGACAACTTTTGAATTTGTTTATGGCGCGCGGAGCGCCAGATCCACTCGACATGTCGAGTGGACTTTCTGCTTGAATTCTTCTAAGATGGTCATTCACCGGCGTTCGATACCTAGTCGATTGTCCCAAGCGTCACTCGTCGATTGAATTCCTGTCTTGTGTTGATTCCAGAGGGCTTGTGAGCTTGGGGTGGAGTACAAGGATGTGGAGGATGAAAGGAACCGGTTGCAGCTGGATCTGGCGGTCGCCAACAATGCTCTGGAGCGAGTGCATGCTGAGATGAAGACTTTGGGAGGTAATTACTGCTGATTTTCTCCATTCTCCTCTTCACTCTTCATGTTTTGAACCGAGTGCTCTCACTCGAACAGACATAAGCAATGAAAACCGTCGACTCTGAGCGCGACTCAACAATGTTATTTCTTTAGATTTCATGAAGAAGGCGCTGGAGGAGAAGGACAAGGCGCTTGCTGACACTCAACGAGCAGCCAAGGAGAAGACTGAAGCCGTGGAACGAAAGCTAGCGGCTGCCAAGGATCTGGAGGACGAGAACACCAAGCTGAAGCAGGAGCGTGCGGACCTTGTCAAGAAGGCCGAGCAACTAACCAAGAGGGGTAATGGCTTGGAGAAGCATCTGGGCAAATTCTCGAGGAAGATGTATCTTCTTCTCGACGGTGAGTATTTCTTGTCGACTGACATTTGCAAAAAATTTGAGGGTCGCAGTTCACTGATTCTCTTCCTATTTCCCCTTCTTCAACAGAATTCTGCCAGGACTTTGAAAAGGAAATAGAAGAGGTTGAGCCCATGCTTGACCCTACCAAGTCGTCGGTTGTTGATGTGGTGGCGATGAACATGTTCGGCTCAACTTTCGGCTCCAGGGTGCCTAGGCCGACATCACTCGACTGAAATCTGCCATGGAAAGAATCGATAAGGAGCTATGGCCTAAGGACACTCTTCAGCTCGACCTCAACTCCATGATGGCTCGCCTGAACGAACTACCCAGTCGAGTGCAAGCTTGGAAAAAATCTGCTGCTCGCTGCGGGGCCGACGTGGCGTTGTCACTCATTAGGGTCCACTATAGGGACGTGAGGGAGGAGAAGCTGAAGGAGCTCCAGGTAGTAAACACGAAGAAACTCCAATTCGAGGACTTCATGGGAACCTTCATCAAGGCAGCTACCAAAATCGCTGACGGCATCGACCTGGACACTTTCGTCGAGCCCGCTAGTCCGTCCCCTGCTTAAAAAACTTGGGTCTTTGGAAAAAATAGGTAAATTTGCCTCGGTATGCCGAGTGGAACTGTATCCCCTAAAACTTTATTCAGGCCTTAGGCTTGAGCACATTTGCTTCTACACAAGACGTTTATCCGTGGTTTTACCTTTCGGATTTTACTCGTGCTTTGGCTTTCAATCATTTGTTCGACTGATTTTGTTTTTAACTTAGGCAAAATGCTTTCGCAACTAAGCCTCCGAGTGTGAGGATTACTCATCGCTCGGAGTATTATTGATCTTAGGCGAATGTCGATTCGTAGCTAAAATGTCGAGTGCATGGATTACTATCCACCTGACGAGGTTTTTAACTTAGACAAAACGTGTTTCGCAGCTAAGTCCCCGAGCGTGAGGATTACTCATCGCCCGGAGTATTTTTGAACTTAGGCGAATGTCGATTCGAAGATAAGTTGTCGAGTGAATGGATTACTATCCACTCGACGAGGTTTCTAACTTAGGCAAAACGTGTTTTGCAGCTAAGCCCCCGAGTGTGAGGATTGCTCATCACTCAGAGTATTTTTGAACTTAGGCGAATGTCGATTCGCAGCTAAGTTGTCGAGTGAATGGATTTCTATCCACTCGACGAGGTTTTTAACTTAGGCGAAACGTGTTTGGCAGCTAAGCCCCCGAGTGTGAAGATTGCTCATCACTCGGAGTATTTTTGAACTTAGGAGAATGTCGATTCGCAGCTAAGTTGTCGAGTGAATGGATTACTATCCACTCGACGAGGTTTTTAACTTAAGCGAAACATGTTTCGCAGCTAAGCCCCCGAGTGTGAGGATTGCTCATCACTCGGAGTATTTTTGAACTTAGGCGAATGTCGATTCGCAGCTAAGTTGTCAAGTGAATGGATTACTATCCACTCGACGAGGTTTTTAACTTAGGTGAAACATGTTTCGTAGCTAAGCCCCCAAGTGTGAGGATTGCTCATCACTCGGAGTATCCCCAAGAATGTAACTGCACGGTTGGAATCGACAAAGTATATATCGCAGAAACGTGAATTGCATTGATCAAGTATTCTTATTACATCAGAAAACTCTTGTCTCGAGTGTAAAAACGTCGGAGCAGATCTGCATTCCAGGCTCGTGGCTCATCTATCTGTTTCATGATATTATACAGGTGATAGGCTCCATTGTTTAGCACCTTAGTGATGACAAAAGGGCCTTCCCATGCAGGAGCAAGCTTGTGAGGTCGGTGTTGATTCACCCGGAGCACCAAATATCCCTCATGGAACGCTCGACTCTTGACATTCCTTGCATGGAAGCGCCGCAGGTCTTGCTGATAGGCAGTGGTCCGGATCAGAGCCATCTCTCGCTCCTCCTCCAGAAGATCTACTCCATCCTGTCTGGCCTGTTCAGCTTTAGCCTCAGAATATAGCTCCACTCGAGGAGAATTGTAGGCCAAGTCACTCGGCAACATGGCTTCAGCGCCATAGACAAGGAAGAAAGGAGTTCGTCCAGTCGACCGATTAGGCGTTGTCGTCAATCCCCACAAAACAGACGATAGCTTAGTTACCCACGCACCGGCGGCATGATCCAAATCACGCATGAGACGAGGCTTCAGACCTTGCAGAATGAGACCATTAGCCCGCTCAACTTGCCCATTGGTTTGAGGATGTGCAACAGAAGCATAGTCCACTCAGGTGCCTTGGGAGTTACAGAATCTCCTGAATTCTTCTGAGTCAAAATTAGTGTCGTTGTCCATGATGATGATGTGCGGAATGCCGTATAGGATAATGATCTCCCTCATGAACGTGACCGTCGTACGGGAATTCAGCTTCTTGATAGGCTTGGCTTCAATCCACTTGGTGAATTTGTCGACTGATACCAACAGGTGGGTGAATCCTCCTTTTCCGGGTCGGAAGGGACCAACCATGTCGAGTCCCCAAACCGCAAACGGCCAGGAGAGAGGAATTATCTTCAGAGCAGACACCGGCTTGTGCGACAGATTTGCATAGAACTGGCAGCCCTCGCAGTGATCAATGATGTCCTTAGCCATCTCATTAGCTCGTGGCCAATAAAAACCGGCTCAGTATGCTTTAGCGACGATCGCCCTCGAAGACGCATGGTGGTCGCAAGTTCCCGAGTGGATTTCGTCTAGAATCATCTGACCTTCCTCAGGGGAAATGCAGCGTTGGGTGACACGAGTCACACTCTCTCTGAATAGCCAATCTCCCATCACAGTGAAAGTCTTGGACCTGCGCACAATCTTTTGAGCCTCTGCTTCATCTTCAGGGAGCTCTTATCTGAGGATATAGGCAATGTATGGCACAGTCCAGTCAGAAATGATAACCAGAATCTTCATGACCAGGTCAATCACAGCAGGAACATCGACTTCAGTCGAGTCAGAGGAGCACAAAGCTTGTGGGGGCTCTTTGGTGAAGGGATCCTCTTGAACCGAAGGAGTGTGCAAGTGCTCCAGGAACACACCGCTGGGGACAGGTCGTCGAGTGGAACCAATCTTGGATAGCTCATTGGCCGCTTGATTTTTCAGTCGGGGAACATGATGAAGTTCCAGGCCATCAAAATTCTTCTCCAACTTTTGGACTACATTGCAGTATCCGGTCATAGCGGGGTTTCTAACATCCCACTCTTTCATCACTTGATTCACCACCAAATCTGAGTCGCCATAAACCATCAGGCGCTTGATGCCGAGTGAGATAACCATGCATAACCCATACAAAAGTGCTTCATACTCTAACTCATTGTTGGAGGAATCAAAGTGAATTTGCAAGACATAGCTGAGCTTGTTGCCTCTGGGGGATATCAAGACAACACCAGCACCGGACCCATTCAACATTTTGGAGCCGTCGAAGAACATTATCCAATGCGCCGAGTGAACTTGGATGGGTTGTTGCTATTCAGTCCACTCGGCCATGAAATCTGCCAATGCTTGGTACTTGATTGCTTTCTTGGCCTCAAATCTAATGTCAAAGTGTCCAAACTCAATTGCCCATTTATCCACTCGACCTGATGCATCGCGATTATTGAAAATCTCGGACAAAGGAGCATCACTAATGACTGAAATCGAATGGTCCTAGAAATATTGCGCCACCTTCTTCACTGACAGGTAAATATCATAAACCAGCTTCTGATAGTGTGGATATCTTTGCTTTGAGGGGGACAATACTTCCGAGACATAATAAACTGGCCGCTGGACATTATAGATTTTACCCTCTTCTCGCTCGACAGTCAATACTGTATTGATGACCTGATTTGTGGATGCGCTGTACAGGAGCAAGGGCTCTTTGCTGGCAGGAGCGGCAAGCACCGGCTAGGTGGAGAGCAGGGTTTTGAGCTCAACAAATGCTGCTTCGACTTCGAGAGTCCAGTCGAACGTGTCAGACTTCTTCATCAACTGATATAAGGGCAGAGCCTTCTTACCAAGATGAGAAATGAATCGACTCAATGCTGCCAAGCAACCTGTGAGCTTCTGAACGTCGTGCACTAGCACGGGAGTCTTCATACGGGTAATGGCGCTGATCTTCTTGGGATTGACATCAATTCCTCGCTCGGAAACGAGAAAACCGAGCTTCCAGGGACACCGAAAGTACATTTTGCCGGATTTAGCTTTATGTCGAATCGCCTCAGATTGGCGAATGTCTCGGCCAAGTCAGACAATAGGTCAGAACCTTTGCGGGACTTGACCACTATATCGTCCATGTATGCCTCGACATTCCGAGGGATCTGGTCGAGTAAACATTTCTGAATCATGCGCATAAAAGTAGCGTTGACATTCTTAAGACCAAAAGGCATGGTGATGTAGCAAAAGCACCCGAATGGGGTGATGAAGGCTGTCTTTATTTCGTCCGGGCCATACAGACGGATCTGATGGTACCCAGAATAAGCATCCAAAAACGATAAACGCTCACACCCCGCTTTCGAGTCAACAATTTGATCTATGCGGGGGAGCGGAAAATGGTCTTTTGGGCACACCTTATTGAGATGTTTGAAGTCAATGCACATGCGCAACGACTTATCTTTCTTTGGCACCATCACAATATTCGAGAGCCACTCAGAGTGGTAAATCTCCCAAATGAAGTTGGCTTGCAAGAGACGGGCCACTTCTTCTCTGATTGCCTTGCGCTTATCCGCCGTTGATCAACGCAAATGCTCCCTAATGGGCTTGGCTTTCGGATCCACTCGCAAGCGACGCTCAGCCAACTCCCTGGGAATCCCCGGCATGTCAAAAGGCTTACATGCAAAGGTATCCCAGTTCTCACGGAGGAACTGGATGAGCTCGGCTTCCTATTTACTGTTGAGTGTTGTTGTGATATTCGTCGGGGCAGCAGTTGGATCCGTCGGGTGGATGTGCACCTTCTTCACTTCCCCTGCCAACTGAAATGCCAACTCGGAAGCCGGCTTCTTTGCGCGGAGCAAATCAGCAGGGTCAGCGGTTTCCTTGTATTCCTCCAGCTTGACCATGGCCATCTGTTCATCGGCGATCTTGGAGCCTTGCTGGAGACACTCTTCGGCCCGCTGTCGATTGCCAGTGACTGTGATCACGCCCTTAGGCCCTGGCATTTTCAACTTGAGATACACGTAACATGGTCGGGCCATGAAACGTGCATAAGCGGGTCGACCCAAAATGGCATGGAAAGCACTCTTGAAATCCACGACTTCAAATGTTAACTTTTCTTTTCGGAAATTTTTGTCATTCCCGAATGTCACATCCAATGCTATCTGGCCGAATGACTTGGCCTTCTTTCCTGGGATGACCCTGTGAAACTGCATGCAGCTCTCACTCAGACGGGACATCGAAATGCCCATCCCTTTCAGGGTATTCGCATAAAGAATGTTCAAGCCACTGCCGCCGTCCATGAGGACATTTCTGAGTCGAGTCCCCTGCACCACCGGATCAACTACTAGAGCCTGTCAACCGGGAGTGGCCACACGAGCAGGATAGTCTGTCTGGTCGAATGTGATAGCATATTGGGACCATTTGAGGTAGGAGGGGGTGTCTGGCATAGCCATGTTGATTTCTCTATTGATGACTTTCAGACGACTCTTGCTCTCGACATCAGCAAAGATCACCAGTGAAGCAGTGACATCCGGGAATGTTTCCTTTTCCTCATCTTCATCTCCCTTTTCAGGAGATTTCTCACTCGACTGGTCTCCCTTGAATTGCTGGATAAGGGTTCGACACTGTCGAGTGGTGTGCTTGGGAAAAATCAAGTTGCCTTCTGCGTCTTTCCTCGTGCGAATCACACACGGCTGATCCATGATATCAGTTCCTGACTGACCTTTCCACTTCTTGGGGGCATACTGAGCCTTGGCTTTGCCCTTGCTCTTCGACTGAGTCGCCAGCGCTGCTGCCTCTGCCAGAGCCGGGTCTTCAGCCTTCCGCTTCTGTTTCCGATTGTTCCCGCCACGAGACTCGTTGGTGACAGCCCTTCCTTTGCCACTACGGAGGCGGTCTTCTTCCTCGCCATTGGCGTACCGGGTGGCAATTTCCATCATCTTGCCGAGTGAAATATCACCAGTGCGCCCGAACTTCAGGTACAGCTCCTTGTATCTCACACCGGCCTTGAAAGCACAAACAGCCTGGTGTTCTGACACATTCTCCATCGTATGATGCAGGGTGGACCATCGCTGAATATAATCCCTTAAGGTTTCATTGGGCTTCTGGATGTAGTGTTGTAAGTCGAATAGACCCGTCGGGCGCTTGCATGTGCCCTCAAAGGTCCGGACAAACACTCGGGCAAGATCTTCCCAACAATATATGCTGGAAGGAACCAAACGATTCAACCAAGCTCGAGTTGAACCGTCCAACATGAGGGACTGGTGCTTCATTGCAACATTGTCATTTCCGCCGCCAATCTGCACAGCCACTCGGTAATCGTCTAACCAAGTCTCTGGCTCTGTTTCACCAGAAAACTTTCCGATCCCCTCCGCCATTCTGAAGTTGGGAGAATCTCTGCAGAACGTATAGCTTTGCTAAAACACTCGGGACCAGACACCACAGCCGAGCTTCCACCCGGAACATCTCTGTCGAGTCCTTCTCTGTAGGCTCTGCTCTTGTCGATCCGCTTCTGAACAAGATAGGCGCGGGCATCAAAGTCCGTGTCCCGCTCATCACTGAAGGAGCGCCTATCATCCTAGCGTCGGGGCGCGTACGGACCACTCCATGGAGGAGTGGGCACTTGACGGTGGTCTTCACGGTGATGTTGATCTCTGTCTTGCCCTTCACGAAAACCGCTGCCTCGACGACGCAAGGGCGATCGAGAGCTGTGTGTCGACTGAACGGTCTCTGCCTTGGGTGAATTGCTGTATATCCTATTACGGGACTGAGAAACTGCTGAATTCTGACGCTGCGCTGCATCCAACAGCGCTTTGATCTGCAATAGCCCTCTACCAGCCTCTGACCGGGACGGCTGAATGGAATCCGCTATCCTAGCAGCATCAGCAACATTTAACACAGGAGTTCGTTATACCTCAACATTGTCTTGAGATGCAGTCGGAAACAGTTGTCGATGACGTCGACTGGGCATGGCGGGCGCTGGCGAGCGTGCTCGTCAATCTCTGCCTGGAGCTCTTCCATACGAACGTGCACGGCCTCCAATGCTTGGCCCTCAGCAGTCACGCCGATGATGGGAGTATGAAGAACCTCCTCGTCGCGACGCGGCTGCTCTTTTGGCGGACCTCCAGCCTCATGCTTTCCACGGCCGAAGCCAGGCGGTGAACTTTGATGAGAGCCCGCCATCAAGACCTCCATTGTAGGATCACAACTTTCACACTCGGAAGGCCAATCGGACGGATTGGAATCCGACTCGAACACGCCGTGAAGGAACTCGGCGGGCTCGAGCGCTGCAATCTGTGGAGAAGTTTGACGCACCGCTGTGTTCTCGACCCAACGCTGGAGTCGTGAGCGGCCAGACTGCTTGCGACTGCAAACGGCGAGAGGAGCCGACGCGTAAGGAGTCGATGGCTGTCACAGCAACATGCCGCAGGGATTCGCGTGGAAGTGCGTGGCCCCGCGGACTGGTAGCGCCTCGACATCGAGAGGCGCCTCCTAGAGCCATGCCGAATCGTCGGTGATGAATGTGAGCGCTCCAAAACGGATCTCGTGGCCCAGAGCAAAAACACCGCCGGAAGACATGTCGAAGGATGAAAATCGCAACCTCGCTGGAAGTCACTTAGACGCCTACCCCATGGTGGGCGCCAACTGTCATGGGAATGAGCCTAACAATAGATGGTAGGGGTACGAAGGGAGAGGTCAGAGTCCTACCTACGGTGAGGGTGTCCACACGGATGTATGTGTTCAGGCCCCTCTCGTGGAGGTAACAGACCTACGTCTCAGTGCTCGGGAGCTTTATGTCGTGTGCAATGTTTAGATTACAATGGTTGCAAACCCTTGTGCAGGAGGGGAGGGGCGGCTTATATAGGGTTCACTGCCCCTCATAATTATCCTGCATCTAAGGGCCTGGTCGTGGGGTTTAAAGTCTGCCGATACAGGTAACGTACGTAATAAAAGCTACTAATGGCCATTGAACTAGCGTCTGCCCATTGGGCTCTTGATGATGGCTCCTGGTCTTCTGGCGTCAAGTGAAAGCGAGGTCTTCCGAGTGACACGCGACTGCCGAGTGAGAGCAGGAGTCTTTGAGTGGATTACTGTCGGGTGACTTTGAACATCTCCAGGGATCCACTCGGAAGTTCATGCTTGATCTTCAAGTCCTCCCATGTGGTGTCCTTAGGTAGGGTATGTGTGCCTTGCCTAGTACCCTACCCTAGGTACATATCCTCATCAACCACCATCAAGAAGGTGAATGTTATGGAAGAAAATAACTTAGAGTTGACAACGAAGCTCGAAGAACTTATGTCCTTGATGAAAGGTAAAGAAGAGGTAAACATTACTACCATCACTAATGAAGATCATGTGATGTGAATTTTATTGCTCATAATAGCTATTGGAAAAATAATGGATATGCTCCTAAACTTCCTTATCCTAATAATGGAGGAGCATCCAACAATTTTAATGGAGCTAATGGTAGAAATAGAAATACTCTCGAAGATACTCTTAAAAGTTTTATTGCTACCCAAACTGAGCAACTGAAAACTTCTAGAATATCTTGAAGAATCATAATAACTTACTTGGTACATTGACCGGTAAGGTTGTTGGACTGAGACATGATGCGTAGATACTTGATGCTAGATCCAAGAATATGGAAGCACAAGTGGCTAAGGTAGCAGAGAGCCAAACCTTTATTTTGGCCAAGTTTGCAGGTAAACCGGAGCCTAACCCGATTCAAGAAGTTAAAATGGTAAGAAGCAACAAAGGGAAAGCTCATGTACTTGACAAAAGCCATGTGCCAGAGTACAACTACATGCTACTTGTGAGTTGCGTTGGGTTTTTCCCTTAAGAGGAAGGGTGGAGCAGTACAATAGAGATAAGTATTTCCCTCAGTAAGAACAAAGGTTATCGAACAACAACTCCTCTTTCAAGTGGTACTATAACATCCCAAATTTTGGAATGTTATACACATTACTAGAATGATTGATTGTTTGTTTGAGTGACTGAATTTGAGTGAAAATTTGAAACTTTGAAAAAACTTCTCACTCACAGGGAATAAAATGACTTCCCCTTTTATTTTAAATTCAAATCTCATCCAAGGCAAAACAATGAGAGAAGATGACATGCCTTCTTCAAATGATTGATTTGAAAATTTTGATCTGCAAAGACTACCAATATTTCCTATTTGGAATTCATTGCATACTTGGTTCTATTTCAAAATTTGAAAGGATTCAATTTCACGTGCCCAAATTCAAACATTTTGAGAGGATGAACATGACCCTCCGAACCAGGATTATTTTTGTGGAATTTTGAACCATAAATACCCAGGGGGTTATTTGAAAAACATCTGCAAAATTAATAAAATCAATTTAGGCATTTTTGAAAAATATTTTTTTAAATTATTTATTTTGACCGCAGAAAAATGCTCATAGGATTGGATTTATTTTCATGATAATTTTGGTATATAATAATTCCATATTTGGAGTCATCTTTATTTTCCTTTTTAACTTTTCTTTCCTATTTTCAATAAAAAGGAAAAATGCGCTTTAAAAGGAAAACCCCGATTGTCCAAGTGGAATAGTGCCAGCCTAGCATCTCCCCACCTGATCCAAGATCTCTTCGGATCGGCCAACCAACCCAGTGCGCCCTCCCCTCTCTCGTTGACACCCCGACCCCACGCCCGCATGAAACTTGTCGCGGTCGTCTCTTTCCTTCTTCCCTTCCTCTTTCCTTTCAACGACGACGACCACCGGATCCGACGCGGATCTCCTTTCCCTTTCCTTTCCCGAATGCCTTGGCCGCTCCTATAAATAGCGGAGGGCGTCTGCACCCCGTTCCCCCTTTGAAACCCCTCGCTTCCCTTGCCAAAACATCGCCCAACGAGCTCATCGGAGCTTCACTCCACCACCGAAGCCACACGAGATTGAGGAGCTCGTCCCCATCACCCTCTCACCTTGCCGTCTCCGCCAAACGTCGCCAGAGGCCGCCTGTCATCTCCTGGACCCCTTCATCCCCGCCAGGACCCACTGGAGGCTCCCCTCTGTCCATAGCTTACGTCGTCATCCACCATTGCCGACATGGTGCTCCAACCTGTCATCCCCAATTGACCCCGAGGCCACCAACGCGCTTGTCGTCGTTGTCTGCTTTGCTTGGGCACTTCGCCGTCACCTGAGGATCACCGGAGCACCGTTCCCATTGACCTTGCCGCATCTACCTCGTCGAAACTTTCACCGGACTCCAACCCCACCACGATGAGCACCAGAAGGTCTCTCCTCCATCGGATGGTAAACGAGCGGATAGGATTAGATCATGTGTTTTATTTTAATAGGCAAACTGTTTTGTTTTACTTACCGGTCGTTCGTTCCGTTGCATCTAGCGCGCGCTCCCGTAGCCAATGAGAAACTGCCACGTAGCACCCTGTCTGCTAGATTAGATTTTCTTTTTTTCTTTTTTCTGTTTCAAAAATAGAATAGATTTTGATTTTGTTTTTGCTTTATCTTTTATGTTTTTAAGTTTTTTTGAGTGATTCTTTTTGCATTGCCTCGCAAATTATTTCGATTTTCTGTAGATATAAAGTTTGACCATGTTTGAAATTTTAAAATTTGAATTCATTGAATTTTGCTCAAATCACTAGAATTTTAATAACTTGAGTTTAAAAATATTTTTTGAGTTGACTCTTCTTGCTACTAGTCACGAGTGACCTTATTTATCAGTAGGTAGAATTTGAGAATTTTTTGAATAATGTAAATTAGGGTTCAAAGCAAAACAATACGGATTTGATTCTTTTTAGGTTTATTTCTGTTTCTTTTGTTTTAATTTGTTTTAATTTGTTTTCGTTTATTTTAGTTGACAAGTTTTACTTTGTTTTCTGTTAGTTAGCAATAGTATTTCAACCAAGTTTATTTTTGTGTCATTTACTATTTTTATAGCATGAAATCAATTCTAGTTTCATCATAACTTGCAAATTGATTTCATTGCTTGTTTGATTTCCTATTTGAAAATATTTTTATAATTGTTTTATAAGTTTACTTTCTATTAACTTGGTTGTTTTATATTTTTTTTCACTTATTTTAGTTTTTTATTGTTTTACTTGTTGTTAAGTTTATTAGGCAAAAACTTATGTTGTTTAGTGTATTGTTTTTCTTAGTTCTTAGTTGGTCTTCAAAAGCAATTCTTTTTGCTAGTAAAATATTTACTAGAATACTTTTGTTAGATTTTACTTTGGTTTGTCTTTTTTCTATTGAAAATAGGATTATTTGTAATGAAAACTACTTTGGTTGTTTTGATGAAGTTTTTTTGTTTTAACTTTAGTCTTAAGTATTTCCTTCATCACAACCTGTTGCTTTTAGTTTTGTGTTGCTAGTATGATTGCTTATATGAATGGAATGTTTGATTATATAGATTTTCATCAGAGAGTGATGGATAGTTCTATCAGTTATTTTCTTAGAGCGATTCTATCTTCATCAACCTTACCAGCAAGTTCACATTGATCATGTTATTACCTATGTTTTCAATTTTGCATTAGTTCTACCCTTCCACCCATTGCATGCAAAGTAGGTACTTGGAAATTTGGTTACTTGAGTAGTATCATGTGGTAGACACCCCAACACCCTTGTTACTTTGGCCCGGGACGTTATTTTTTTATTTTGCCATGCTTTTAGTAGACTAGGTTCGGTTGAGTGTTTCATGAGTGTTGCGAGAACTTAATGATCAAGACTCAAGACTCCAAAAACTTTCAGGACCTCATGATGCAATACACCTCTGGGTGGATGATGGAAGAACAAAGAACGACACCTTGGAGAACCCAGTGCTAGCCTAGGTGATGCTGGAGAAGCGTCAGTATTCACGCGGAAAGGTCCACCCAGACACAAGGAGATGGATGGATACTTCAAGACCCAAGGCTTACCTGCACAGCCACAAGCCATTATGGGCTCTAGCTTGGTTGGACATTATGGTGACTCTAGACAGCCGGTACTACGAGATGTAGCAGAAGTGTAGGAATGGATGGGCACCAACAGAGTCTCAGAGGAATCCTTTGAAAGACCATGTTTTGGTAATCCGTTTCTCATATACCCTAGTGTCAGTTTCTATTTTCCCTTGTTTTTGAGAATTGCAGATAAGGAATATTAAACAGAGTCCAAACAGAATAAAATCTTCGAAATAATTTTTCTTGGACCAAAAGCAAACCAGGAGACTTGGAGATGAAGTCGGGAGAGCCACCATGGGGCCACAAGCCCTAGGGGCGCGCCCAGGGGGGTAGGGCATGCCCCCAGGCTTGTGGGCCCATGGCAGCTCTCCTAACCCTATTTCTCGGCCTATAAATTCCCAAATATCCCCTGTATAACAGAATGAGCCATGAAAACACTTTTCCGTCGCCAGAAGCCTCCGTTCCCGAGAGACCCAATCTTGGAGCCTTTTCCGGAAATCTGCCGGAAGGGGATTCAATCATGGAGGGCATCTACATCAACTTCATTGCCCCTCCGATGATGTGTGAGTAGTTCACCACAGACCTTCCGGTTCATGGTTAGTAGCTAGATGGCTTCTTCTCTCTCTTTTCTCTTCAATACCATGTTCTTCATGACCTTCATGGAGATCTATCCGATGAGTTACTCTTCTGGGATGTGTTTGTCGAGATCCGATGAATTGTGGGTTTATGCTCAGATTATCTATGAATATTTTTGAGTCTTTTCTGAATTCTTAAATGCATGATTTCATATCTTCGCAAGTCTCTTTGAGTTATTGGTTTGGTTTGGCCAACTAGATTGGTAATTCTTGCAATAGGAGAAGTGCTTAGTTTTGGGTTCAATCTTGCGGTGTCCTCACCCAGTGACAAAGTAGGGGTAGCGAGGCATGTATTGTATTGTTGCCATCAAGGATAAAAATATGGGTTTTTCATCATATTTCTTGACTTTATCCCTCTACATCATGTCATCTTACCTAATGCATTACTCTTTCTTCATGAACTTAATACTCTAGATGCAGGCAGGAGTCGGTCGATGTGTGGAGCAATAGTAGTAGATGCAGAATCATTTCGGTCTACTTGACATGGACATGATGTCTATATGCATAATCATTGCCTTGTATATCTTCATAATTATTCGCTTTTCTATCAATTGCTCGACAGTAATTTGTTCACCCACCGCAATACTTGCCATCATGAGCGAAGCCTCTAGTGAAACCTATGGCCCCCGGGTCTATTTCCATCTTATACTTTCAGATCTAAAACCAAAAATACCAAAAATACTTTGCTGCATTATTTTTATCTTTTGTTTACTTTCCATTCAAGCAAGCTATCATATCCATCTCTATTAGATCTCATCCTTGCAAGTAACTGTGAATGGATTGACAACCCCTTTATAGCGTTGGGTGCAAGTGTTTCATTCTTTGTGTAGGTACATCTATTGGGGACTTTCTTGTATCTCATACTAGATTGATACCTTGGTTCTCAACAATTGAGGGAAATACTTTTCTACTTTGCTGCATCAACCGTCCCTCTTCATGGAAACCAACGCATGCTCGAGAAGTAGCAAGAAGGATTTCTAGTGCCGTTGCCGGGGAGATACATAGCAAGTCAGGATCAAGCCTACCAAGTACCCATCACAAACTCATCTATTGCATTTACATTATTTGCCATTTGCCTCTCGTTTTCCTCTCCCCCACTTCTAAAATGATTTTCCAAAAGATTTGCCTTTTAATTCACCCTTCTTCCGTTCGCCTTTTCGTTGCTATGTTTGCTTGTGTTGCCATGTGCCTTCTATTTGCTTGCATCTTCACTTGATAAAAATCTATTGATATGGATCCTCATCCACTTGCTAATCTTTTCAAAATACCAAATTATGATGAACCAATTTCTAGTGAGTTGAGTGCAATTGATTATCTCTATGAAGTTTTGTTTGAAAATCATGGATCTGAAAATCTTGATAAAGTGTGGAAAGAAGAAATTTGTAAGGAGATTCATGGTAGTTCCTTGAATGAAAAACATGATTGTCATGTTTTAGTATGAATTCTATGAATATCCATAATGCTAATGATATGCAAAAACCACAAGCTTGGGGATGCTATGCTTGATAAAGATGATATTTTTTGTTCCCCAAGTTTTCGTGATGACACATATGCTATAATTGATCATGAAAAGAATGCTTTGTGTGATAGTTATATTGTGAGATTCCTTCATTATGTTACTGAAAATTACTATGAGAGAGGAACAATGCTTTTACATATTGCAATAATATCAAGTTTCCACTCTATGTGTTCAAAGTTTGGAAGTTATGCTTGTTTTGCCTTCCTATGGTAGTTGATTTTTGTTCCCATAATTTGTTTGCTCACAAAATCCCTATGCATATGAAGTGGGTTAGACATAAATATACTTGCCATGTGATTCACGATTTTCCTATTGTTGCAAATAGGAATTATGTGCCCATAGATTTCATTGTTCTTGATATAGAATGCAATCATACATGTCCTATTATTCTTTGTAGACCTTTCCTTAGAACGATTGGTGCAATTATTGACATGAAAGAAGGAAATATTAGATTACAAACTCCATTAAGGAAAGGAATTGAACACTTTCCTACAAATAAAATAAGATTGCCTTATGAATCTATTATGAAATCTACTTTTGTATTGCATACCAAAGATGACAATACCAAGATCTATTGTGTTTTGCCTAGCTAGGGGCGTTAAACAATAGCGCTTGCTGGGAGGCAACCCAATTTTATTTTGCTTTATGTTTTTTGTTTCTATTTTTGTGTGTTTTGCACATTATTACTTCTGTAATAATTGTGTTTTGGTGTTTTAATTAGTGTTTGAGCCAAGTAAAACCTTTGGGGTGATCTATGGTAGTTGTTGATTTGATCTTGCTGAAAAACAGAAACTTTTGCACTCAGTCCAGGAATTTTCTAATTTTTTCAGAGTATAATTGATCTGAAATTTTTACACATGATAGATATCCAAATTTCCCTGATTTTCCTAAATTTTCAGAATTGTTAGAGTTTCAGAAGTATTCTAAGTCTACAGATTGCTACAGATTGTTCTGTTTTTGACAGATTTTGTTTTCTTTGTGTTGTTTGCTTATTTTGATGTACCTATCGGTTGTATCGGGGGGTATGAACCATGGATAAGTTAGAATATAGTAGGTATTACACAAATATAAATAAAGAATGAGTTCACAACAGTACCTAAAGTGGTGATTTATTTTTCTTATACTAACGGATCTCGTGAGTTTTCTGTTGAGTTTTGTGTTGTCAAGTTTCCAAGTTTTGGGTGAAGATTTGATGGACTATGAAATAAAGAGTGGCAAGAACCAGATCTTGGGGATGCCCCAGGCACCCCAAGACATATTAAAGGATACCAAAAAGCCTAAGCTTGGGGATGCCTCGGAAGGCATGCCCTCTTTCATCTTCAATCTATCGGTAAATTTACTTGAGGCTATATTTTTATTCACCACATGATATGTGTTTTGCTTGGAGCGTCTTGTATGATATGAGTCTTTGATTTTTAGTTTGCCACAATCACCCTTGATGCACACATATTTTGAGAGAGACACTCTAAATCGTGAATTTATTAGAATACTCTATGTGCTTCACTTATATCTTTTGAGCTAGGCAATGTTGCTCTAGTGCTTCACTTATATCTTTTTAGAGCATGGTGGTGTTATATTTTATAGAAATTATTGAAATCTCGTACCTCACTTATATTATTATGAGAGTTTACTAAAACAGCATGGTAATTTTTTTAGGTTATGAATTAGGTCCTAATATAATTGGCATCCAAGAGGGATATAATAAAAACTTTCATATTAAGTGCATTGAATACTATGAGAAGTTTGATTCCTTGCATATAGCTTTGAGATAATAGAGATGGTAATATGAGAGTCATGCTAGTGAGTAGTTGTGAATTGGAAGAGATACTTGTTGGGGAACGTTGCATGGGAAACAAAAAATTTCCTACGCACACGAAGATCTATCCATGGTGATGAGAATCTACGAGAGGGAGAGTGGATCTACATACCCTTGTAGATTGCTAAGCGGGAAGCGTTAAGAAACGTGGTTGGTGTACTCGAACGTCTTCGTGATCCAAATCGCCGTGCGTCCCGCGATCCAATCATGATCCGTCTCGTGATCCAATCATGATCCGTCCCAAGATCCGATCACGATCCGTCCCACGAACTTGATCACAATCCGTCCCACAAACATGATCACGATCCTTCCGATCTAGCACCGAACGGACAGCACCTCCGCGTTCAGCACACGTACATCTTGATGACGATCTCCACCTTCTTGATCCAGCAAGAAGGAGTGGAGAGGAAGAAGAGTTCTCCCGCAGCCTAACGGCGCTCCGGCGATGGTAGTGGAGCAATTCCGGCAGGGCTTCGCCTAAGCACTACAGAAATCCACTCTAGAGGAGAAACTATGCACTAGAGGAACGGGTAGCACGTGGCTAAAAATCTAGTCCAAAACCCTAGAAATCCACCAATATATATACGAGGGAAGGAGGAGGAGAGTCAACCTTGGCCTCCAAGACTTGGAGGCTTCGGACAAAGTGGGAGGTGAAGGAGGACTCTCCTCCTCCAATCCTAGTAGGACTAGGATTGCTCCTTTTTGCCTTTTTCCACCTTTTCCTATTGGGTTTTTTTCTCTAGCCACATGGGCCTTGTGTGGGAGTTTCCACCAGCCCACTAAGGGCTGATATTCACTCTCACACAGCCCATGAAGCCTCTTGGGTCGAAATACCCCTCCCGGAGGCCTCCCGGTACACTACCGGCACTCCCGGTACACTACTGATGAGCCCGAAACTTTTCCGGCGACCAAAATGGGACTTCCTATATATGAATCTTTACCTACGGACCATTCCAGAGCTCCTCTTGATGTCCGGAATCTCATCCGGGACTCCGAACAAACTTTGGTCACCACCATACATAACTCTATACTACCGAAATGTCACCAAACCTTAAGAGTGCAGACCCTGCGGGTGCGAGAACTATGTAGACATGACCAAGACACCTCTACGGTCAATAACCAATGGTGGGACCTGGATGTCCACATTGGTTCCTACGTATTCTACAAAGATCTTTATCGGTCGAACCTCTATGTCAAGGATTCAGTTAATCCCGTATGATGTTCCCTTTGTTCTTCGGTATGTTACTTGCCCGAGATTCGATCGTCGGTATCTCCATACCTAGTTCAACCTCGTTACTGGGAAGTCTCTTTACTCGTTCAGTAATACAAGATCCCATAACTAACACTTAGTCACATTGCTTGCAAGGCTTATTGTGATGTTGTATTACCGAGTGGGCCCTGAGATACCTCTCCGTCACACGGAGTAACAAATCTCAGTCTTGATCCATGCCAACTCAACAGACACCCTCGGAGACACCTGTAGAGCACCTTTATAGTCACCCAGTTACGTTGCGACATTTGATACACACAAGGTACTCCTCCGATATCTGTGAGTTGCATGATCTCATGGTCATAGGAACATATACTTGACATGCAGAAAACAGTAGCAATAAAATGACACGATCATAAGCTATGTTTGTAGTTTGGGTCTTGTCCATCACATCATTCTCCTAATGATGTGATCCCGTTATCAAATGACATCTCATGTCCATGGCTAGGAAACCGTAACCATCTTTCGATCAACGAGCTAGTTCACTAGAGGCATACTAGGGACATTGTGCTTGTCTATGTATCCACACATGTATCCATGTTTCCAATTAATACAATTATAGCATGGATAATAAACGATTATCATGAACAAGGAAATACAATAATAAACACTTTATTTATGGCCTCTAGGGCATATTTCCGATAGTCTCCCACTTGCACTAGAGTCAATAATCTAGTTCACATCACTATGTGATTTACATTGTAATGAATCGAACACCCATGCAGTTCTGGTGTTGATCATGTTTAGCCCTTGGAAGAGGTTTAGTCAACGGGTCTGCAACATTCAAATCCGTGTGCACTTTGCAAATATTTATGTCTTTCTCCATGATGTAATCTCGGATGGAGTTGAAGCATCACTTTATGTGTCTGGTCCTCTTGTGAAACCTTGGTTCCTTGGCCAGAGCAATGGAACCAGTGTTGTCACAGAACAGGTTCATTGGATTCAGTGCACTGGGCACTACTCCAAGATCTGTCATGAACTGCTTCATCCAGACACCTTCCTTCGCCGCCTTCGAGGCTGCGATGTATTCCGCTTCGCACGTAGAATCAGCTACCACGCTTTGCTTGGAACTGCACCAGCTTACCGCTCCCCCGTTAAGAATAAATATGTACCCGGTTTGCGACTTAGAGTCATCCGGATCAGTGTCAAAGCTTGCATCGACGTAACCCTTTACGACGAGCTCTTCATCACCTCCATAAATGAGAAACATTTCCTTAGTCTTTTTCAGGTACTTAAGGATATTCTTGACCGCTTGCCAGTGCTCCATTCCAGGATCACTTTGAAACCTTCCGGCCATACTTATGGCAAGGCTGAGATCGGGTCTTGTGCACAGCATCGCATACATGATAGAGCCTATGGCTAAAGCATAGGGGATGACACTCATCTTTTCTCTATCTTTTGCAGTTACTGGGCATTGAGTCTTACTCAAATTCACACCTTGTAACACAGGCAAGAACCCCTTCTTGGACTGTTCCATTTTGAACTTCTTCAAAACTTTATCAAGGTATGTGCTCTGTGAAAGTGCTATTAAGCGTCTCAATCTATCTCTATAGATCTTAATGCCTAATATGAAAGAAGCTTCTCCTAGGTCCTTCATTGAAAAACTCTTGTTCAAATATTCCTTCATGCTTTCTAGCATTTCTATATTGTTTCCAATCAGCAATATGTCATCCACATATAATGCTAGAAACGCTATAGAGCTCCCACTCACTTTCTTGTAAATACAAGCTTCTCCGTAAACTTGTATAAACTCAAACGCTTTGATCACCTCATCAAAGCGCTTATTCCAACTCCGAGATGCTTGCACCAGTCCATAAATGGATCGCTGGAGTTTGCAAACTTTGTCAGCATTCTCTGGATTGACAAAACCTTTGGGTTGCATCATATACAACTGTTCCTCAAGGAAACCGTTGAGGAACTCTGTTTTAACATCCATCTGCCAAATTCCATAGTCGAAATAAGGAACTATTGCTAACATGATTCTGACAGACTTAAGCATCGCTACGGGTGAGAAAGTCTCATCGTAGTAAACTCCTTGAACTTGTGAAAAACCCTTTGCCACAAGTCGAGCTTTATAGATGGTGACATTACCGTCTGCGTCTGTCTTCTTCTTAAAGATCCATTTGTTCTGAATGGCCTTTCGCCCTTCAAGTAATACTTCCAAAGTCCATACTTTGTTTTCATACATGGATCCCATCTCGGATTTCATGGCCTCTAACCATTTCTTGGAATTCGGGCCCATCACTGCTCCTCCATAGCTCATAGGTTCATCATTGTCCAACAACATGACCTCCAAGATAGGGTTGCCATACCACTCAGGGGTAGTATGCGACCTTGTCGACCTACGAGGTTCAATAGCAGCTTGATCTGAAGCTTCATGATCATCATCATTAACTTCCTCTTCTACTGTCATAGGTTCCACAGAAACATCTTTCTGTGCTACGCTACTTTCTGGTTGAAGTAAAGGTTCAATAACCTCATCAAGCTCTATTTTCCTCCCACTCAATTCTTTCGAGAGAAACTCTTTCTCAAGAAATGTTCCGTTCTTAGCGACAAACACTTTGCCTTCGGATCTGAGATAGAAGGTATACCCGACTATCTCTTTCGGGTATCCTATGAAGACGCATTTCTCTGCTTTGGGTTCCAGTTTTTCAGGCTGAATCTTTTTGACATAAGCATCACATCCCCAAACTTTAAGGAACGACAACTTTGGCTTCTTGCCAAACCATAGTTCATATGGCGTCGTCTCAATGGATTTTGATGGTGCCCTATTTAAAGTGAATGCAGCTGTCTCTAATGCATAACCCCAAAATGATAGTGGCAAATCAGCAAGACACGTCATAGAACACACCATATCTAATAAGGTTCGATTACGACGTTCGGACACACCATTACGTTGTGGTGTTCCGGGCGGTGTCAACTGTGAAACAATTCCACACTGTCTTAAGTGACTGCCAAATTCATAACTCAGATATTCACCTCCTCGATCAGATCGTAGGAACTTAATCTTCTTGTTATGATGATTCTCAACTTCACTCTGAAATTGCTTGAACTTTTCAAACATTTCAGACTTGTGTTTCATTAAGTAAATATACCCATATCTACTTAAGTCATCAGTGAAGGTGAGAAAATAACGATATCCACCATGCGCTGTAACATTCATCGGACCGCACACATCAGTATGTATGATTTCCAATAAGTCACTCACCCGTTCCATTGTTCCAGAGAACGGCGTTTTAGTCATCTTGCCCATGAGGCATGGTTCACATGTGTCAAGTGATTCAAAATCAAGTGACTCCAAAAGTCCATCAGCATGGAGCTTCCTCATGCGTTTTACACCAATATGACCTAAATGGCAGTGCCACAAGAAAGTGGTACTATCATTATCAACTCTACATCTTTTGGCATCAATGTTATGAACATGTGTGTCATCACTATCAAGATTCAATATGAATAAACCCCTAACATTGGGTGCATGACTATAAAAGATATTACTCATATAAATAGAACAACCTTTATTCTCTGATTTAAATGAGTAACCGTCTCGCAATAAACAAGATCCAGATATAATGTTCATGCTTAACGCAGGCACTAAATAACAATCATTTAGGTTCATCACTAATCCCGATGGTAATTGAAGAGAGAGCATGCCGACGGAGATCACATCAACCTTGGAACCATTTCCCACGCGCATCATCACTTCGTCCTTTGCCAGCCTTCGTTTATTCCGTAGTTCCTGCTTTGAGTTGCAAATGTGAACAACCGAACCGGTATCAAATACCCAGGCACTACTACGAGAGCTAGTAATGTACACATCAATAACATGTATATCATATATACCTTGTTTGTCGTTGTCCGCCTTCTTGTCAGCCAGGTACTTGGGGCAGTTTCGCTTCCAATGACCAGTTCCCTTGCAATGAAAGCACTCAGTTTCTGGCTTGGGTCCATGCTTGGGCTTCTTTGCAGGAGTAGCAACTGCTTTGCCATCCTTCTTGGTTTTACCCTTCTTGCCCTTGCCCTTGACATTGCCATTTTTCTTGAAACTAGTGGTTTTATTGACCATCAACACTTGATGTTCTTTCTGGATTTCAGACTCAGCGACTTTTAGCATCGCAAACAGCTCGGCGACTGACTTGTTCATCCCGTGCATGTTATAGTTCATCACAAAGCTCTTGTAACTAGGTGTCAGTGATTGAAGAACTCTGTCGGTGATCGCCTCTAGCGGAAGGGCAATTCCCAACTCCGCTAGACGAGTTGAATACCAAGACATTCTGAGTATATGCTCACTGATAGACCCGTTCTCCTCCATCTTGCAAGCATAGAACTTATCGGAGGTTTCATACCTCTCGATCCGGGCGTTCTTCTAAAAGATAAACTTCAACTCCTAGAACATCTCATATGCTCCATGACGTTCAAAACGTCTTTGAAGTCCTAGTTCTAAGCCATACAATATTGCACACTGAACTATTGAGTAATGTCCAGTACGTGCCTCCCAAGCGTTCTTAACGTCTTCGGAGGTCATGTCTTCTGTTGGTAACCAAGCGGTGCATCAAGGACATATGATTTCTAGGAAGTCGTGAGGATAATCCTCAGATTACGGGTCTAGTCAACAAAGTTACTTCCATCATCTTTCAGTTTAGCTTTCTCTAGGAACGCATTAAAATTCAGGGGTGCTACTGCGTGAGCCATTGATCTACAACATAAATATGCAAAGTTCACTTAGACTATTGTTCAAGATAATGAGTTTAGTTAATCAAATTACTAAAGATCCCACTCAAATTGACATCCCTCGGGTCATCTGAGTGTCACATGATCCAAATCCACGAACTCAAGTCCGATCATCACGTGAGTTGAGGTGGCTTCAATGGTGAACATCATTATGTTGATCATATCTACTATATGACTCATGTTCAACCTTTTGGTCTCTTGTGTTCCGACGCCATGTCTGTACATGCTAGGCTCGTCAAGTTTAACCAGAGTGTTCTGCACGTGCAACACTGGCTTGCACCCATTGTATGTGAATGTAGAGTCTATCACACCCCATCATCACGTGGTGTCTCAACACGACGAACTTTCGCAATGGTGCACACTCGGGGAGAAGACAATTTTATCTTGAAATTTAAGTGAGGGATCACCTTATAATGCTACCGTCGTACTAAGCAAAACAAGGTGCATAAAAGGATTAACATCACATGCAATTCATAAGTGACATGATATGGCCATGAACTTGTGCTTTAGATCTCCATCTTAAAAGCACCGGCATGATCTTCATCGTCACCGGCACGACAACATGATCTCCATCATCTTGTTCTCCATCAACGTGTCGCCATCGAGGTTGTCATGCCCTGCATGCTTCTACTACTATTGCTACCGTTTAGCTATAAAGTAAAGCATTACATAGCGCTTAATGATTGACACGCAGGTCATACAATAATTAAAGACAACCCTATGGCTCCTGCCGGTTGCCGTACTCATCGACATGCAAGTCGTGAAATTCTATACATCATGAGCATCTCATACATCACATATATTACATCATGTAATTGGCCATATCACATCACAACATACCCTGCAAAAACAAGTTAGACGTCCTCTAATTGTTGTTACATGTTTTACGTGGCTGCTACGGGTTTCTAGCAAGAACGATTCTCACCTACGCATAAACCACAACGGTGATACATAATTTGCTTTTCAACCTTCTCAAGGACCGCCTTTGTCGAATCCGATCCAACTAAAGTGAGAGAAACTGCGACCCGCAAGCCATCTAGGCAACAAGTTGCGTCGAGGGAACCGGTCTCTCGTAAGCGTACGAGTAATGTTGGTCCAGGCCGCTTCATCTCACAATACCGATGAACCAAAATCCGACCAAGGGAGGAAATAATCTAAGCATCAACGCCCACAAACCTTTTGTGTTCTACTCGAGATCTCATCAACACATAGACCTAGCTCATGATGCCACTGTTGGGGAACGTTGCATGGGAAACAAAAAAATTCCTATGCACACGAAGATCTATCCATGGTGATGAGCATCTATGAGAGGGAGAGTGGATCTACATAGCCTTGTAGATCGCTAAGCGGGAAGCATTAAGAAACGCGGTTGGTGTAGTCGAACGTCTTCGCGATCCAAATCACCGTGCGTCCCGCGATCCAATCACGATCCGTCCCGCGATCCAATCACAATCCTTCCCGCGATCCGATCACGATCCGTCCCACGAACTTGATCACAATCCGTCCCACGAACTTGATCATGATCCTTCCGATCTAGCACCGAACGGACGGCACCTCCGCGTTCAGCACACGTACAACTTGACGACGATCTCCACCATCTTGATCCAACAAGAAGGAGTGGAGAGGAAGAAGAGTTCTCTGGCAGCCTAACGGCGCTCCGGCGATGGTAGTGGAGCTATTCCGGCAGGGCTTCGCCTAAGCACTGGAGAAATCCAATCTAGAGGAGAAACTATGCACTGGAGGAACGGGTAGCACGTGGCTAAAAATCTAGTCCAAAACCCTAAAAATCCACCACTATATATAGGAGGGAAGGAGAGGAGCGGCAGAATTGGCCTCCAAGCCTTGGAGGCTTCGGACGAAGTGGGAGGTGAAGGAGGACTCTCGTCCTCCAATCCTAGTAGGACTAGGATTGCTCCTTTTTGCCTTTTTCCACCTTTTCCTATTGGGTTTTTTCCTCCAGCCACATGGACCTTGTGTGAGAGTTTCCACCAGCCCACTAAGGGCTGATATTCACTCTCCCACAGCCCATGAAGCCTCTTGGGTCGAAATACCCCTCCTGGAGGCCTCCCAGTACACTACTGACACTCCGGTACACTACCGATGAGCCCGAAACTATTCCGGCGACCAAAACGAGACTTCGTATATATGAATCTTTACCTACGGACCATTCCGGAGATCCTTGTGACATCCGGGATCTCATCCGGGACTCCGAACAAACTTCGGTCACCACCATACATAACTCTATACTACCGAAACGTCACCAAACCTTAAGTGTGCAGACCCCCTAGGAGCATGCGTCTAATGATTTGTTTAATAACTAATAGACTTCTGCAATAAGTATGTGAGTTCTTTATGACTAATGTTGAGTCCATGGATTATACGCACTCTCACCCTTCCACCTTTGCTAGCCTCTCTAGTACTGCACAACTTTTGCCGGTACATCAAACCCTCCTTCCTCAAAACAGACACCATATATTTTCCTGAAAACAGCCACTATATCTACCTATTATCACATTTCCATAGCCATTCCGAGATATATATTTCCATGCAATTTCCACCATTTAGTTTTTCATGACATGCACCATCACTTCATCTTGCATATAGAGTCATACTTTTGTTCTAGGTATCGAGTTTTAATTTTATTTTTGACTTATAAGTAAATAAAAGTGTGATGATTTTCATTAATAGAGCATTGTCCCGTGAGAGAAAAGAATGATGGAAGCCATGACTCCCTCACAAGTTGGGATGAGTTTTCGGACTTTACAAAAAAATAAAAGAGGCCAGCGAAGCCCAAACAAAAAATAAAAGAGGCCAAAGATTCCCACCAAATAAAAAATAAAGATATATATATATATAATGAGAGAAAGAGAGAAGGGACAATTGCTACTATCTTTTTTCACACTTGTGCTTCAAAATAGCACCATGATCTTCATGATAGAGAGTCTCCTATTTTGTAACTTTCATATAACTAGTGGATATTCATCTTGGACGACCACTTAGTTTTCTTTTTGTGCTTTCATACACTTATATCTCTAAGTGCATTTGTTGCATGGGAATCCCTACTCACTCACATTGATATCTATCGATGGGTATCTCCATAGCCCGTTGATACGCCTAGTTGATGTGAGACTATCTTCTCCCTTTTTCCTTGCACCTCCTCCATATTCTATTCCACCTATAGTGATATATCCATGGCTCACGCTCATGTATTGCATGAGAGTTGAAAAGGTTTGAGAACCCCAAAAGTGTGAAACAATTGCTTGACTTGTTCATCGGGGTTGTCCATGATTTAGATACTTTGTTTGGGGAAGATGGAGCATAGCCAGACCATATGATTTTGTAGGGATAACTTTCTAAGGCCATGTTATTTCGAAAGGACACGACTGCCTTGTTGGTGTGCTTGAAGTATTACTGTTTTTATGTCCATATTAGACTATTGTTTTGCATCTTACGGATCTGAATATTCATGCCACAATAAAGAATATTACATGGATAAATATGTTAGGTAGCATTCCACATCCAAAATTCTATTTTTATCATTTACCTACTCGAGGACGAGCAGGAATTAAGCTTGGGGATGCTGATATGTCTCCAACGTATCTATAAATTTTGTTTGTTCCATGCTATTATATTATCTGTTTTGGATGTTTTATATGCATTAATATGCTATTTTATATTATTTTTCGGACTAACCTATTAATCTAGAGCCTAGTGCCAGTTTCTGTTTTTTCCTTGTTTTTGAAAATTGCAAATAAGGAATATTAAACGGAGTCCAAACCGAATAAAATCTTCGGAATAATTTTTCTTGGACCAGAAGCAAACCAGGAGACTTGGAGATGAAGTCGGGAGAGCCACAAGCCCTAGGGGCGCACCCAGGGGGTAGGGCGGGCCCCCAGGCTTGTGGGCCCATGGCAGCTCTCCTAACCCTATTTCTCAGCCTATAAATTCCCAAATATTCCATGTATACCAGAACGAGTCACGAAAACACTTTTCCACCACCAGAAGCCTCCGTTCCCTAGAGATCAAATCTTCGAGCCTTTTCTCGTAATCTGTCGGAGAGGGATTCGATCACGAAAGGCATCTACAGCAACTCCATTGCCCCTCCGTTGATGCGTGAGTAGTTCACCACAGACATTCGGGTCCATGGCTAGTAGCTAGATGGCTTCTTCTCTCTCTTTGCTCTTCAATACCATGTTCTTCATGATCTTCATGGATATCTATCCAATGTAATACTCTTTTGCAGTGTGTTTGTCGAGATCCCATGAATTGTGGGTTTATGTTTAGATTATGTATGACTATTATTTGAGTCTTTTCTGAATTCCTATACGCATGATTTCATATCTTTGCAAGTCTCTTCGAGTTATTGGTTTGGTTTGGCCAACTATATTGGTAATTCTTGCAATAGGAGAAGTGCTTAGTTTTGGGTTCAATCTTGTGGTGTCCTCACCCAATGACAAAGTAGGGGTAGTGTCGTGGATTTATCATGGTAGATGTCCGGGTGAACGGACTTAGGTTCCGGGCGGTCGCAACAATGTGGCGGCTTGAGAGGGGTTTGTCGGAATCGAGAGACGCGAGTTTTACCCAGGTTCGGCCCCTCTAATGGAGGTAAAAGCCTACGTCCTGCTTGTCTGATATTGATCATGAGGAAGATCTCTCGGTTACAAGGGTGTTGTTTTGCTACCTCTAATTGAGAGAGCCTCTAATCTGTCTATCTCTAATCTCTTGTGTCTGTCTAAACTTGTGGACTTGTGAACCTGTCTTTCTAGGGGTGCTCTACCCCTCCTTAAATAAGTGGAGAGGGTAGGTCTACAAATAGAGTCCTACTAGGAGTAGGATTGGCACTAGTCTCTCTAAAATCCTATTCCGGGTCTTGTTTCCTTCGGGAGGGAGTCTTTCTTTCTTTGGTCCTTCTCTTGTGAACCACCTAGCGTTGTCTTACACGCTGAGTCTTGGGCCTGGTCGTCCTCTGACCCGCCTGCCGGGTCACCAATAAAACGCCAAGTCTTTACCGGGTCTCCTGTGAGTCACCAGGCCGGGTCATACTTCCGGCCGGGTCATACTGCGGGGTATATCCACGACATTAGCCCCTAGGTTAGCTTGAATTTATTCATGCTAAGCTCCCTGAAATAAGAATAATAAATATGTTAAGTGGACAGCTTGCTCCTTTGGTCGGCTTATGAAGTGGCTCCTCAGAAATCTGGGTCTTTTCTGCATATGAATGAGTCGTCTTGAAAATCGTCTTGCTTATAAGTGTCCTTTGAAAAATATTGGGAATAGAATACCCATATGCCTCTGAGTCGGCTTCCAATACTTTGGCTTAATGCAAATCTTGAAAATAAGAAATCCTTATGACGTAGATCCGGACTTCCATTGTTATGAATCAGGGCGGCTTATATAAAGTCTGACGGGTTATGATCTTTTGATAACGTCGGGTCATGAATGTTGGTGACGCCGGATCTAACAACTGAACTCCATAATTAACATCTTGAAAATTCTCGTCAAAGTTTTTGATATGTCCATATTACCTGTAGCCCCCAAGCTTCGAGATTATCCATGATAAATTGGTGCTTTGCAATAATATTTTGGACTGTGTAGCCCCCAAGTACCAGGTTGTCTTGCCTGCAGCAGCCTGGGACTTATAACTGTCTTATACCTTATGAAACTTCAGTAGGTGTAGCCCCCAAGGGCCGGCTCATCAGAATGTGATGCGCTGGGTCTTCAATTTGAACCTCATAATTTGTTAAACAGCTAAATACTGTATCCCCCAAGTGTCGGGTCGCATGCCTGCAGCGACTTGGGACTTTTAGAAATTTTGATCTGAACGGTGTAGCCCCCAAGTGTCGGGTCAGTAAGAATTATTGGGCTGGGACTTTAGAAAAATATAGAAAGGCCGGCTCATCTCCTTGAGATAATAGGGTCTTGCTGACAATGTAATGATTTGAAAACCGGCTTGCTTAGCCCCTAGGTGCCGTGGTGCATGCTTGCAGCGACATGGGACTTGCATATTTGATATAAACTGAAACTTGAATAGTGTAGCCCCCAAGTGTCAGGTTGTCTGCCTGCGGCGACTCGCGACTGTGTGAGAATAATAACTCATCTTAATGCACCTCAGAATAATGCACCTCGGAAGTTCTCTTGAACTAATATTGATCTGATTTGAAAGAGTCCTTGACCGTGGTTGTAATATAACCCGAAATGAATATCTTGGAATAATTCCTTTGACTTTAACATGAAATCCTTGCTCACGGAATTGAAGAAATGTGAGAATTGGTCAATTAGATGACACGGCATTATATCTGATAGGGCGGCTCTTCAAGAATAAACAACTTTCCAATCTAATGGCGGCTCATCTTAATAGACAAGACATGCAAAAAATAAACAAGACAGAATATATTCTGCATTGTTGTAAGGGTGGATTGAAAAAGCACAACCCGGAGATGTTTCAATCTTTCATAACATTGCTCCTTCTTTCATAATCTTGCTCTGGCCTGGCTTGATAAGCCAGCATGACATGTGAATATGATGCAATGTATGATGCAATGTATGATGCTATGTATGATGCAATGTATGATGTTTTTGCTTTTTCGAAAACTTATATGTCGATTATTCTGGGTGGACTCACTAATTAAAACTCCTAATCAGTACAGGGTCTCTATCGAGATTGGCCGTCAATTTCTTAGAACGGCTCAGGGTCTCTAAGCGAGATTAACTGATAGGAAGTGTAGCGTCCCACAAAGAGACGCGGCAGGGCATGAGTACCCTTGTAGCTCAAAAACTACCTCTCACGTGACATAAATCTGTCGTTTTAACCTTAAACAAATCAGGGTCTTTTAAAAGATTGACTGTCTAAGAGTACGAACGGGCCACGTAGCGGAGAGTCGGCAGTAGATGAGAGAGTTTATCCTCCCTTTCCGTAAGCCAGCCCTCACGTGACAAGAACCGCCGGTTTAACCTTAACCAGTATAGAGTCTCTAACGAGATTGGCCGTCAATTTATTTGAACCAGCTCAGGGTCTCTAAGCGAGATTAACTGGTAGGAGTTCGGTGGGTCACCTAGTGGAGTAGCAAGTTCCAAACGGGCATGTTTAACTCTGGCAGCTTAAGAGCCGATCAAGAGGGTTAAGCTAAACCCGGTGGGTTGGAAGCCCCCAAGTGACCTTTGTTGACGAGATCAACTGTTTGGCTTGAGAGACAATCGATGGGGTGTGATAAGCTAAACCCGGCGGGTTGGAAGCCCCCTAGACGACCTTTGTTGACAAAATCAACTGTTTGGCTTGAGAGCCGATCGATAGGGTGTGATAAGCTAAACCCGGTGGGTTGGAAGCCCCCTAGACGACCTTTGTTGATGAAATCAACTGTTTGGCTCGAGAGCCGATCGATAGGGTGTGATAAGCTAAGCCCGGCAGGTTGGAAGCCCACTAGACGACCTTGTCGATGATATAAACTTGTGCACCATCTTGTAAGTCACCATCTTGTAAGAAAAAATGGTAGAAGCCTCCAAGTGACTTTATGATGATCCAATATATATCTGAGCACCCATGTCTGAACGGCGTATCTCGACAGTTCGTCCTCTTAGGCAACTTTTTAATTCTTCCGCCAATAATATAATAGCCCCCAGGATTGGGTTTTCTCTTGCAAAGACCTCGGGTTCTCGTTGAAAAACGACCAAATGTGTCTTGCAATGTCTGAGCCCCCGAGTCTTAAGTTGACTTGAAAAGGCGGCTTGAGAATCTCCACTAAAAGTTGAGTCTGGACCGCGGCGGGTTTATAGATGACCTCGTATGAATTGTTTCAATGATCCGGTTGTTGGGAGACGTAGTAGTAAATCAAAAAATTGCCTACGATCACCAAGATCTATCCATGGAGAAACCAGCAACGAGTGGGGAAAGATTGCATCTTCATACCTTTGAAGATCGCCAAGCGGAAGCGTTACAAGAACGCGGTTGGTGGAGTCGTACTCGCAGCGATTCAGATCGCGGTGGATTTCGATCTCAACGCCGAACAACGGCGCCTCCGCGTTCAACACACGTGCATCCCGATGACGTCTCCTATGCCTTGATCCAGCAAGGATGAAGGAGAGGTTGAGGGAGAGCACCGGCAGCACGACGGCATGGTGACGGTGGAGCTACGTGAACTCCGGCAGGGCTTTGCCAAGCGCTACGGAGAACGAGGAAGAGGAAGGGTAGGGCTACGCCGAGAGAGAGAGAAGTCGTGTCTCAAATCAGCCCAAACCCTTGCATATATATAGGAGGAGGTAGAGGGAGGGATGACTTGGCCCCTCCCCCAAGGAGGAGAGCTTCGGCCGAACTAGGGGGAGAGTCCACCTCCCACAAGGGAGGTGGATCTCCTCCTTTTAAATCCTTTTAGCCCTATCTCTTGATCTCCAGCCGCATGGGCCCTTCTAGAAGGTATTGGACAACCCAATAAGGGCTGGCAAACCTCCTCTAAGGGCCCACAAAGTCCTATGGTCATCACACCCCTCCCGGGGGGTCCTCCGGCACCCTCCCGGCACTCACTGTACACTACCGATGAGCCCGAAAACTTTCCGGTGACCAAAACTAGACTTCCTATATATCAATCGTTACCTCCGAACCATTCCGGAGCTCCTCGTGACGTCCGAGATATCATCCAGGACTCCGAACAACCTTCGGTGATCACATATACCATTTCCCTATAACCCTAGCGTCATCGAACCTTAAGTGTGTAGACCCTACAGGTTTGGGAGACACGTAGACATGACCGAGACACTTCTCCGGTCAATAACCAACAGCGGGATCTGGATACCCATGTTGGCTCCCACATGCTCCACGATGATCTCATCGGATGAACCATGATGTCGGGGATTTAATCAATCTCGTATACAATTCCCTTTGTCTATCGGTATGATACTTGCCCGAGATTCGATCGTCGGTATCTCTATACCTTGTTCAATCTCGTAACTGGCAAGTCTCTTTACTCGTTCCGTAATACATCATCCCGTGGCTAAATCCTTAGTCACATTGAGATCATTATGATGATGTCTTACCGAGTGGGCCCAGAGATACCTCTTCGTCACACGGAGTGACAAATCCTAGTCTCGATTCGTGCCAACCCAACAGACACTTTCGGAGATACCCGTAGTGCACCTTTATAGCCACCTAGTTATGTTGTGACCTTTGGCACACCCAAAGCATTCCTACGGTATCCGGGAGTTTCACAATCTCATGGTCTAAGGAAACGATACTTGACATTGAAAAGCTTTAGTAAACGAACTACACGATCTTGTGTTATGCTTAGGATTGGGTCTTGTCCATCACATCATTCTCCTAATGATGTGATCCTGTTATCAACGACATCCAATGTCCATGGCTATGAAACCGTCACCATCTATTGATCAACAAGCTAGTCAACTAGAGGCTCACTAGGGACATGTTGTGGTCTATGTATTCACACATGTATTATGGTTTCCGGTTAACACAATTATAGCATGAACAATAGACAATTATCATGAACTAGGAAATACAATAATAACCATTTTATTATTGCCTCTAGGGCATATTTCCAACAGTCTCCCACTTGCACTAGAGTCAATAATCTAGTTACATTGTGATGAATCGAATACCCATAGCATTCTGGTGTTGATCATGTTTTGCTCGTGAGAGAGGTTTTAGTCAACGGATCTGCGACATTCAGATCCGTATGCACTTTACAAATATCTATATCTCCCTCCTGAATTTAATCACGGATGGAGTTGAAGCGGCGCTTGATGTTTCTTGTCTTCTTGTGAAACCTGGGCTCCTTCGCAAGGGCAATAGCTCCAGTGTTGTCACAGAATAAAGTCATCGGGCCCGACGCACTTGGAATTACTCCTAGGTCGGTGATGAACTCCTTCATCCAGACTCCTTCCTTTGCTGCTTCCGAAGCAGCTATGTACTCCGCTTCACATGTAGATGCCGCCACGACGCTTTGCTTGCTGCTGCACCAACTGACTGCCCCTCCGTTCAAAACATACACGTATCCGGTTTGCGACTTGGAGTCGTTCGGATCTGTGTCGAAGCTAGCATCAATGTAACCCATTACGACGAGCTCTTCGGCACCTCCATATATGAGAAACATGTCCTTTGTCCTTTTTAGGTACTTCAGGATATTCTTGACCGTTGTCCACTGTTCCGCTCTGGGATCACTTTGGTACCTCCCCACCAAACTTATGGCAAGGTTCACATCAGGTCTGGTCGAAGCATGGCATACATAATAGAGCCTATGGCTGAAGCATAGGGGATGAACTCATCTCTTCTCTATCCTTTTCCATGGTCGGGCATTGAGTCGTACTCAATCTCACACCTTGTAACACAGGCAAGGACCCCTTCTTGGACTGATCCATATTGAACTTCTTCAATATCTTGTCAAGGTATGTGCTTTGTGAAAGACCCATGAGGCATCTCGATCTATCTCTATAGAACTTAATACCTAATATGTAAGCAACTTCTCCAAGGTCCTTCATTGAAAAACACTTATTCAAGTAGGCCTTTATGCTTTCCAAGAGTTCTATATCATTTCCCATTATCAGTATGTCATCCACATATAATATGAGAAATGCTACAGAGCTCCCACTCACTTTCTTGTAAATACAGGATTCTCCATAAACCTGTATAAACCCAAACGCTTTAATCACTTCATTAAAGCGAATGTTCAAACTCCGAGATGCTTGCACTAGCCCATAGATGGAGCGCTGGAGCTTGCATACCTTGTTAGCATCTTTAGGATCAACAAAACCTTCCGGCTGCATCATATACAGTTCTTCCTTGAGGAAGCCATTAAGGAATGCCGTTTTGACGTCCATTTGCCAGATCTCATAATCATAAAATGCGGCAATTGCTAACATGATTCGGACAGACTTCAGGATCGCTACGGGTGAGAAAGTCTCATCGTAGTCAACTCCTTGAACTTGTCGATAACCCTTAGCGACAAGCCGAGCCTTATAGACGGTCGCATTACCATCTGCGTCAGTCTTCTTCTTAAAGATCCATTTATTTTCAATGGCTTGCTTATCATCAGGCAAGTCCACCAAAGTCCACACTTTGTTCTCATACATGGATCCTATCTCAGATTTCATGGCTTCAAGCCATTTGTTGGAATCCGGGCCCGCCATGGCTTCTTCATAGTTCGAAGGTTCACCATTGTCTAACAACATGATCTCTAGGACAGGGTTGTCGTACCACTCTGGTGTGGAACGTGTCCTAGTGGACCTTCAACGTTCAATAGTAACTTGATCTGAAGCTTCATGAGTATCATCATTAACTTCCTCTCCAGCCAGTGTAGGCTCCACAGAAACAACTTCCTGTGATGCGCTACTCTCCGGTTCGAGTGGAGGCACAATTACCTCATCAAGTTCTATTTTCCTCCCACTTACTTCTTTCAAGAGAAACTCTTTCTCGAGAAAGGATCCATTCTTGGCAACAAAGACTTTGCCCTCGGATCATAGGTAGAAGGTATACCCAATAGTCTGTTTGGGATATCCTATGAAGACGCACTTTTCCGCTTTGGGTTCGAGCTTCTCAGGTTGAAGTTTCTTCACATAAGCATCGCATCCCCAAACTTTTAGAAATGACATCTTAGGTTTCTTTCCAAACCACAATTCATACGGTGTCATCTCAACGGATTTTGACGGTGCCCTATTTAAAGTGAATGCGGAAGTCTCTAATGCATATCCCCAAAACGATAGCGGTAAGTCGGTAAGAGACATCATAGATCGTACCATATCTAATAGAGCGATTACGACGTTCAGACACACCATTTCGCTAAGGTGTGCCAGGAGGCGTGAGTTGTGAAACAATTCCACATTTCCTTAGGTGTGTGCCAAACTCGTGACTTAAATATTCTCCGCCACGATCAGATCGTAGGCACTTTATTTTCCTGTCATGTTGATTCTCTACCTCACTCTGAAATTCCTTGAACCTTTCAAAAGTTTCAGACTTATGTTTCATTAAGTAGACATACCCATATCTACTCAAGTCATCAGTGAGGGTGAGAACATAACGGAAGCCACCACGAACCTCAACACTCATTGGACCGCATACATCGGTATGTATTATTTCCAACAAGTCAGTTGCTCGCTCCATTGTTTCGGAGAATGGAGTCTTGGTCATCTTGCCCGTGAGGCATGGTTCGCACGTGTCAAATGATTCGAAATCAAGAGACTCCAAAGTCCATCAGTATGGAGCTTCTTCATGCGTTTGACACCAATATGACCAAGACGGCAGTGCCACATGTAAGTGGGACTATCGTTATCAACCTTACACTTTTTGGTACTCACACTATGGACATGTGTAACATCACATTCGAGATTCATCAAAAATAAACCATTGACCAGCGGGGCATCACCATAAACATTTCTCTCATATAAATAGAACAACCATTATTCTCAGATTTAAATGAGTAGCCATCTCGCATCAAGCGAGATCCAGATACAATGTTCATGCTCAAAGCCGGTACTAAATAACAATTATTAAAGTTTAACACTAATCCCGAAGGTAGATGTAGAGGTAGCGTGCCGACGGCGATCACATCGACCTTGGAACCATTCCCGACGCGCTTCGTCACCTCGTCCTTTGCCAGCCTCCGCTTATTTCGCAGCTCCTGCTTGGAGTTACAAATGTGAGCAACTGCACCGGTATCAAATACCCAGGAGCTACTACGAGTGCTGGTTAGGTACACATCAATAACAAGTATATCACATATACCTTTAACGTTGCCGTCCTTCTTATCCGCTCAGTACTTGGGGCAGTTTCGCTTCCACTGACCGGTACCCTTGCAATAAAAACACTCAGTCTCGGGCTTGGGTCCATTCTTGTTCTTCTTCTTCCCAGCAACTTTCTTACCGCGCGCGGCAATAGCTTTGTCGTCCTTCTTGAAGTTCTTCTTACCCTTGCCTTTATTGAAACTAGTGGTCTTATTCACCATCAACACTTGATGCTCCTTTTTGATCTCGACCTCTGCTGATTTCAGCATCGAGTACAACTCAGGAATGGACTTCTCCATCCCTTGCATGTTGTAGTTCATCACAAAGCTCTTGTAGCTAGGTGGAAGCGACTAGAGGATTCTGTCAATTACCAAGTCATCCGAGAGATTAACTCCCAGCTAAGTCAAGCGGTTGTGAAGCCCAGACATCTTGAGGATGTGTTCACTGACAGAACTATTCTCCTCCATCTTACAGCTGAAGAACTTGTCGGAGACGTCATATCTCTCGACCCGAGCATGAGCTTGGAAAACCAGTTTCAGCTCTTGGAACGTCTCATATGCTCCGTGTTGCTCAAAACGCTTTTGGAGCCCCGGTTCTAAACTGTAAAGCATGCCGCACTGAACACGGGAGTAATCATCACAGCGAGAATGCCAAGCGTTCGCAACGTCTTGCTTTGCTAGGCGAAGGGGTGGGTCACCTAGTGGTGAATCAAGCACATACAATTTCTTGGAAGCTATGAGGATGATCCTCAAGCCACGGACCCAGTCCGCATAGTTGCTTCCATCATCTTTCAGCTTGGTTTTCTCTAGGAACGCGTTGAAATTGAGGGTGACATTCGCGTTGGCCATTGGATCTACAATATAGATTGTAAAGACAATTTTAGACTAAGTTCATGATAATTAAGTCCACATAATCAAATTATTTAATGAACTCCCACTTAGATAGACATCTCTCTAGTCATCCAAGTGACACATGATCCATGTCAACTAGCCCGTATCCGATCATCACGTGAGACGGACTAGTCATCCATGGTGAACATCTCCATGTTGATCGTATCTTCTATACGACTCATGTTCGACCTTTCGGTCTTCCGTGTTCCGAGGCCATGTCTGTACATGCTAGGCTCGTCAAGTCAACCTAAGTGTATCGCGTGTGTAAATCTGGCTTACACCCTTTGTACGCGAACGTTAGAGCCCATCACACCCTATCATCACGTGGTGCTTCGGAACAACGATCGTTAGCAACGGTGCACAGTTAGGTTGAACACTTTTCTTGAAATTTTATTGAGAGATCATCTTATTTACTACCGTCGTTCTAAGCAAATAATATGTAAACATGATAAACATCACATGCAATCAATATAGTGACATGATATGGCCAATATCATCTTGCTCCTTTGAACTCCATCTTCGGGGCACCATGATCATCACTGTCACCGGCACGACACCATGATCTCCATCATCATGATCTCCATCATTGTGTCTTCATGAAATTGTCTCGCCAACTATTACTTCTACTACTATGGCTAAAGTTTAGCAATAAAGTAAAGTAATTACATGGCGTTTATGATTGACACGCAGGTCATACAATAAAATAAGACAACTCCTATGGCTCCTGTCGGTTGTCATACTCATCGACATGCAAGTCATGAAACCTATTACAAGAACATGATCAATCTCATACATCATAATGCATCACATCACATTCTTTGGCCATCTCACATCACAAGGCATATGCTGCAAAAACAAAGTTAGACGTCCTCTAATTTGTAGTTGCAAGTTTTTACGTGGCTGCTATAGGTTTCTAGCAAGAACGTTTCTTACCTACGCCAAAACCACAACGTGATATGCCAATTGCTATTTACCCTTCATAAGGACCCTTTTCATCGAATCCCATCCGACTAAGGTGGGAGAGACAGACACCCGCTAGCCACCTTATGCAACAAGTGCATGTCAGGCGGTGGAACCAGTCTCACGTAAGCGTACATGTAAAGTCGGTCCGGGCCGCTTCATCCCACAATACGCCGAATCAAGATAAGACTAGTAGTGGTAAGCATATTAACAAAATCGACGCCCACAACAACTTGTGTTCTACTTGTGCATAGATTCTACGCATAGACCTAGCTCATGATGCCACTGTTGGGAGACGTAGTAGTAAATCAAAAAATTTCCTACGACCACCAAGATCTATCCATGGAGAAACCAGAAACGAGTGGGGAAAGATTGCATCTTCATACCTTTGAAGATCGCCAAGCGGAAGCGTTACAAGAACGCGGTTGGTGGAGTCGTACTCGCAGCGATTCAGATCGCGGTGGATTTCGATCTCAGCGCCGAACAACGGCGCCTCCGCGTTCAACACACGTGCATCCTGATGACGTCTCCTATGCCTTGATCCAGCAAGGATGAAGGAGAGGTTGAGAGAGAGCTCCGGCAGCATGACGGCATGGTGACGGTGGAGCTACGTGAACTCCGGCAGGGCTTTGCCAAGCGCTACGGAGAACGAGGAAGAGGAAGGGTAGGGCTACGCCGAGAGAGAGAGAAGTCGTGTCTCAAATCAGCCCAAACCCTTGCATATATATAGGAGGAGGTAGAGGGAGGGCTGACTTGGCCCCTCCCCCAAGGAGGAGAGCTTCGGCCAAACTAGGGGGAGAGTCCACCTCCCACAAGGGAGGTGGATCTCCTCCTTTTAAATCCTTTCAGCCCTATCTCTTGATCTCCAGCCGCATGGGCCCTTCTAGAAGGTCTTGGCCAGCCCAATAAGGGATGGAACACCTCCTCTAAGGGCCCACAAAGTCCTATGGTCGTCACACCCCTCTCGGGGGGGGGGGTCCTTCGGCACCCTCCCGGCACTCCCGGTACACTACCGATGAGCCCAAAAACTTTCCGGTGACCAAAACTGGACTTCCTATATATCATTTTTTACCTCTGGACCATTTCGGAGCTCCTCGTGACATCCGGGATCTCATCCGGGACTCCGAAAAACCTTCGGTAATCACGTATACTATTTCCCTATAACCCTAGAGTCATCGAACCTTAAGTGTGTAGACCCTACGGGTTCAGGAGACACGTAGACATGACCGAGACACTTCTCCGGTCAATAACCAACAGCGGGATCTGGATACCCATGTTGGCTCCCACATGCTCCACGATGATCTCATAGGATGAACCATGATGTCGGGGATTCAATCAATCCCGTATACAATTCCCTTTGTCTATCGGTATGATACTTGCTCGAGATTCGATCATCGGTATCTCTATACCTTGTTTAATCTCGTTACCGGCAAGTCTCTTTACTCGTTCTGTAATACATCATCCCATGGCTAACTCCTTAGTCACGTTGAGCTCATTATGATGATGTCTTACCGAGTGCGCCCAGAGATACCTCTCCGTCACACGGAGTGACAAATCCCAGTCTCGATTCGTGCCAACCCAACAGACACTTTCAAATATACCCGTAGTGCACCTTTATAGCCACCCAGTTACGTTGTGATGTTTGGCACACCCAAAGCATTCCTACGATATCCGGGAGTTGCACAATATCATGGTCTAAGGAAACGATACTTGACATTGAAAAGCTTTAGCAAACGAACTACACGATCTTGTGCTATGCTTAGGATTGGGTCTTGTCCATCACATCATTCTCCTAATGATGTGATCCCGTTATCAACGACATCCAATGTCCATGGTCATGAAACCATGACCATCTATTGATCAACAAGCTAGTCAACTAGAGGCTCACTAGGGACATGTTGTGGTCTATGTATTCACACATGTATTACGGTTTCCGGTTAATATAATTATAGCATGAACAATAGACAATTATCATGAACTAGGAAATACAATAATAACCATTTTATTATTGCCTCTAGGGCATATTTCCAACACCGGTCAATGGTTCGTTCTGGCTGGTTGTTTGCAGTTTACCAAACTGTAGTGGCGGTGACTTGGGCGCCTGTCCGTTGGGTGGCTCGTATCGACGAGCACTGCACCGATATGTTGATGTAGATCAAACTGTGGGCGGCGTCTGGCGCGCGTCCGTTGGGTGGCTCATATAGGCGAGCACTGCACCGATATGTTGAAATAGATCAAACTGTGGGTGACATCTTACGCGCGTCCGTTGGGCGGCTGATATAGGCGAGCACTGCACCGATATGTTGTTGTAAACCAGATCGTGCGGTGGCGACTCAAGAGTGTCCATTGGACGGCTTGAACGAGCAAGCACAACACCAGCATGTCGATGTACATGTAGAAGGCGGTCGCGTGTTTGAAGACGGCGCGGTTGTGAGAGTCGGCCACAGCGTTGTAAGCCAGTGCGATCGCGGAAAACAGTCGCAGCACTGTAAGCCAGTGTGATTGCAAGAGACAGTCGTGGCATTGTAAGCCGGTGCAGTCGCGAGAGACAGTCGCGGCATTGTAAGCTGATGCGGTCGCGGGGACGGTCGCAACATGGACGCACATCGGTCCAGAATGGTGTCAACGCGCCTTCATCTCCGTGGTATCTCACCACTTTGGCAATGAATAATTGTCCTATGTAAAAAACACCACTGGACAAAATAATTGTTCTCGAAAAAATAAAATTTTACCAACAAAAATATACCGGATGATTTTCACCTGATATGTTTTGTCGCAACTTTATCTATCGCGGGTTCATGATAACATATGGCTAGCCCCCACTTCCTCTCTCTTTTTTTCAACCGGCTCCCCACTTTTCTTTTCTTTTATATATATATATATATATATATATATATATATATATATATATATACTCCCACCACCCGTACATTGCGGGGCTAGACTTGAAAGCCAAGACGGACATGACGGGCAGGCGGGGACAATGCAGGCCGGCTCAGAAAATTGCTAGCGGAGGCGGCTCGGAGATGCGCGGGAGGCCAAGCGCTGGAGGCGGAGGCACGCACGAGGAATGAAAGCTGGACGCGGCAGCGGCGAGCCAGCGCACACGGAGTGGCGGCTGCTGGCGGCAGCACCAGGTGGCATGCAAGGAGCAGCAGCTGCAGGCGGCAACGACAAGCCGGCGCACAAGGAGTGGCGGCTGTTGTTGTAGCGTCAGGCGATGCGTGAGGAGCGGCAGCTGCAGGTGGCAGCGGCAAGCCGGCGCACTAGGAGTGGAAGCTACTGGCGGCAGCGATAGGCGGCACATCTCGGAGCGGCAACTGCAGGCGCGGCGGTGCGTCTTGGAGCAGGACCATCCCGAGGCAGGGCGGAGCTGCCGGGGGACACGGGCAGAGTAGTGTCGGCCAGCCCAACATGAGGCGGCGAGGTGGGCGCACGCGTGAGCGTCGGTGCACCGGTGAGTCGAGGCCACTCAGGATGAGGCGAGGCCAACCCAAGGCCATGATGACCAGGCAGGCACCGGCGAGGGCGGCTCGTAGAGCTCGGAGGCTGGCGGCTTGGAAGGCTCGGCGGGCTGGTGGTTGAAGTGAGGCAAGGCGAGGCGGCAGCGGCAGCTCATGGCGGCGGCGGTGGCTCGGTTGCATGCAGAGGTAGAGCCAGCGTGCGGGGGCGCGTATGCCAGTAGGAGCAGCAACGCGGGGGTGGAGCAGACCTGATGCGGGGCTCAGGGCGGCCGGAGCAGCGCGGTCGAGCGGAGGCTGAGCTAGCCGAGTCCGTGATTTGTTCCATGTTGGTCTTCTAGATATTTTCTTTGTAGGAATTTGTATTGGCAAAACCAATCTCGTAACCTCCTCATCCTCTGATCACGGATGAAAAAAAACAATTTTTGTCTTCTCTTTTGAGCCAAGAATTCGAGCAGCTTTCTTGGCCGCCTCGGCACTTGATGCACCAGTACGCTCATGCAATGATCGATGGCTGTCTTTGGTTGATATTTTCTCTCAAATAAACGAGTAGCATGACAGATTGCCTCTATTTTACCTACCACTATTGTTTTGAAATTTATCGGGACTCGAAACGTATGTGGACGGCAGCGACACGAACACGACACATCACACGACTTCTTGATGCAGTAGCAATCAGAATTGGCCGCTGATTCTGCAGTGGATATCCCAGACACTTCGGTGTGTTTTCAATGGAAAAAATCCTATTGGTCTCGGCAAAAACTGGATTGTTCATACGGCAGCCGCACGCCAACACCAACCCTAATTTCTTTTGAACACAAACCTCATACTGCCAGCACCAAGGTTAATTGATCACAAATAATAAATTTGCCGGCTCTGATTAAGGTTGTCTCATGAAAGGTTATTCTGCACAGTTGCTCCACGCCGACTCTTTGTCACCAAGAGTTTAGGAGCTTCTCAATCCCTTAGGAAATCCCTTCAAGAACTTAACACCACCATGCTCTGGCCCCAACGTGGGCGCCAACTATCGTGGATTTATCAAGGCAAATGTCCGGGTGAACGGGCTTAGGTTCGGGGCGGTCGCAACAATGTGGCAGCTTGAGAGGGGTTGGTCGGAATCGAGAGACGCGAGTTTTACCCATGTTCGGCCCCTCCAATGGACGTAAAAGCCTACGTCCTTCTTGTCTGATATTGATCATGAGGAAGATCTCTCGGTTACAAGGGTGTTGTTTTGCTACCTCTAATCACGAGAGCCTCTAATCTATCTATCTCTAATCTCTTGTGTCTGTCTAAACTTGTGGACTTGTGAACCTGTCTTTCTAGGGGTGCTCTACCCCTCCTTATATAAGTGGAGAGGGTAGGTTTACAAATAGAGTCCTACTAGGAGTAGGATTAGGACTAGTCTCTCTAGAATCCTATTCCGGGTCTTGTTTCCTTCGGGAGGGAGTCTTTATATCTTTGGTCCTTCTCTTGTGAACCTCCTGGCGCCGGCTTACACGTCGGGTCTTGGGCCTGGTCATCCTGCGACCCGCCTACCGGGTCACCAATAAAACACCAAGTCTTTACCGGGTCTCCTGTGAGTCGCCAGGCCGGGTCATACTACGGAGTATATCCCCGACAGGTAGCGAGGCACGTATTGTATTGTTGCCATCAAGGATAAAAAGATGGGGGTTTCATCATATTGCTTGACTTTATCCCTCTACGTCATGTCATCTTACCTAATGCGTTACTCTGTTCTTCGTGAACTTAATACTCTAGATGCAGGCAGGAGTCGGTCGATGTGTGGAGTAATAGTAGTACATGCAGAGTTGTTTCGGTCTACTTGACACGGGCGTGATGCCTATATGCATAATCATTGCCTTGGATTTCTTCATAATTATTCGCTTTTCTATCAATTGATGGACGGTAATTTATCCACCCACCGCAATACTTGCCATCATGAGAGAAGCCTCTAGTGAAACCTATGGCCCCTTGGTCTATTTTCCATCTTATACTTTCAGATCTAAAACCAAAAATACTTTGATGCATTATTTTTATGTTTTGTTTACTTTCGTTCAAGCAATCTATCCTATCTATCTCTATCAGATCTCATCCTTGCAAGTAACCGTGAAGGGATTGACAACCCCTTTATAGCGTTGGGTGCAAGAGTTTGATTCTTTGTGTAGGTACACCTATTGGGAACTTGCTTGTATCTCCTACTAGATTGATACCTTGGTTCTCAATAACTGAGGGAAATACTTATCTACTTTGCTGCATCAACCGTTCCTCTTCACGGAAACCAATGCATGCTCGAGAAGTAGCAAATGCCAGGGGGCATCGTTAGCCATCTCGTCCCTGTCCAAGCCGCATGCATTGGCTGCTATAGGCGGCGGGGGCCGGGGAGAACATCGTGCTCTCCACGCTAGTGAGCACAGTCACAACACCGCTTGAAGCTCTGTGAGTCGCGATTGGGACCTACCCGTGGTAGCGTCCCAGGACGCACCGGCGGCGACCGGAGACCACGCCGACACAGCTGTGGCGGTCAACACAAGAGCTGCGGACGCAACCGCGATGAACCCGACCACGGTGGATGCAATAGCGAATGTGGTGGATGCAATAGCGCCCCCACAAGGAAACCACAACTAATGCCTTGAGGGTGGCGCCCCTGAGCGAAGGGTAGACAAGAACCCCGTGCGCCACTCATAGGGCGCACAAGGCCGACTTCAACAACTGCCCCAAGGTGAAGGTGGGCAACGGACGGTGGTCGCGGTGAGCGATCTCCCTGGCTCTCCCATGAGCGGGAGCGCCTCCTACGCCATGTACCACTCCATGCCCAATACCAAGGAGGAAGCTCTTGCGCAGGCCCAGCTACTACTGAACTTTCCGCCTATGCCAAACGGGATGGAGTGTTGGAGGGCGACCATCCAAAGCTTGTTGAGGTTCGTCAACCACGGCAAGACGGGCATGTTGGGTACCTCACGCGGGCCCTAGACGACACCCATAGGACCTACCGCCAAGCACGATGCGGACGAAGCTCGCATAGTCCAGTCACCTCCATAGAAAGAACGGCCTTCCCACCGGACTGATGTGTAAGACGAGGCATCGCAAACCTTGACGGACCCACAGGTGAAGCAAGACCAACGTCAACTTCTAAAGTACAGGCGCAAGGAGGACGCGCGCGCCACCATTGAGAGGCGGCGAGAAACCCATCGCCAATGTGACGGCCGCGCAGGCCCAGACATCGACGAGCCTATGCCAGGGATTCCCGGTAGTCTACCTTACGAGGTTGGTTGTTCGGCGTTCACCCGTAAGATGCGGCAAGTCCACTCGCCCTCTTGTCGGGCGTTCAAGCCCGAGTTGCCGGAGAAGTACAATGGCAATATTAATTCTTCAAAGTTACTTGGCATCTACACCATAGAAGTGCAGGTTGCTGGGGGACGCGGCGAGAAGATACTCGCCAATTACTTCCCGTTGGTGCTCAAGCCTGCTAATTCTTGAGCTTGTGTCGATTTTCCCTTGAAGAGGAAAGGGTGATGCAACAAAGTAGATAAGTATTTCCCTCAGTTGTTGAGAACCAAGGTATCAATCCAGTAGGAGGAACAAGCAAGTCACCAATAGATGCACCTACACAAACAATCAAACACTTGCACCCAACGCTATAAAGGGGTTGTCAATCCTTTCACGATTATTTGCAAGGATTCGATCTGATAGAGATAGATGGGAAAGATTGCGGGAAGTAAAAAGGTAAATAAATTGCAGCAAGTTATTTTTATTATTTTTGGTGTATATAACTGAAAATATAATATGGAAAATAGACCCGGGGGCCATAGGTTTCACTAGAGGCTTCTCTCTTGAAGGAAAATAACAAGGTGGGTGAACAAATTACTGTCGAGCAATTGATAGAAAAGTGCATAGTTATGACGATATACAAGGCAATGATTATGCATATAGGCATCACGTTCATGTCAAGTAGACCGAAACAATTCTACATCTACTACTATTACTCCACACATCGACCGACTCCTGCCTGCATCTAGAGGATTAAGTTCATGAAGAACAGAGTAACGCATTAAGTAAGATGACATGATGTAGAGGGATAAACTCAAGCAATATGATGAAAACCCCATCTTTGTACCCTTGATGGCAACAATACAATATGTGCCTCGCTACCCCTACTTTGTTACTAGGTGAGGACACCACAAGATTAAACCCAAAACTAAGCATTTCTCCCACTGCAAGAATTACCAATCTAGTTGGCCAAACCAAACCAAGAACTTGAAGAGACTTGCAAAGATATGAAATCATGCATGTAAGAATTTAGATAAGAACCAAATAATATTCATAGATAAGTTAATCATAAACCCATAATTCATTGGATCTCGATAAACACACCGCAAAAGAGTATTACATCGGATAGATCCCCATGAAGATAATGGAGAACATGGTATTTAAGCACAAAGAGAGAGAAGAAGCCATCTAGCTACTAGATATGGGCTCGTAGGTCTGTTGTGGACTACTCACGCATCATCTGACGGGCAATGTAGTTGATCTAGATGCCCTCCATGATCGAATCCCCCTCCGACAGATTACCGGAAAAGGCTTCAAGATTGGATCTCTCAGGAAGGGAGGCTTTCGGCGGCGGAAAAGTATTATCGTTGCTCTTTTTGGTCCTAGGGGTTGGGAATTTATAGGCCGAAGATTAGGGTTAGAGGACCTGTTGGGGGCCACAAGCCAGGGGCGCCCCCTGGCTGCGCTAGGGTGTCTTGTGACCTCCTGGCAGGTCTCCTGCCTTCCTCTCCAAGTCTGGTACATGTCTTCTGGTCCAAGAAAACTCATCGCGAAGATCTTATTCCGTTTGGACTCCGTTTAATATTCCTTATCTGCAATACTCAAAAATAAGGGAAAACAGAAACTGGCATTGGGCTCTATGTTAATAGGTTAGTCCCAAAAATAATATAAAATAGCATATTAATGCATATAAAATATCCAAAACAGATAATATAATAGCCTAGAACAATCAAAAAATATAGATACGTTGGAGACATATCAGCATCCCCAAGCTTAATTCCTGCTCGTCCTCGAGTACGTAAATGATAAAAACAGAATTTTTGATGTGGAATGCTACCTATCATGGATATCCATGTAATATCCTTTATTGTGGCATGAATGTTCAGATCCATAAGACTCAAAACAAAAGCTTAATGTTGACATAAAAACAATAATATTTCAAGCATACTAACAAAGCAATTGTGTCTCTTCTAAATATAATGGCAAAAGAAAGTTATCCCTACAAAATCATATAGTCTGGCTATGCTCCATCTTCCCCACACAAAGTATTTATATCATGTACAACCCCGATGACAAGTCAAGCAATTGTTTCAAACCTTTTATACTCTCAAACTTTTTCAACTCTCACGCAATACATGAGCGTGAGCCATGGATATAGCACTATAGGTGGGATAGAATATGGTGGAGGTTGTGAAGAAAAAGGAGAATATAGTCTCACATCAACTAGGCGTATCAACAGGCTATGGAGATGCCCATTAATAGATATCAATTTGACTGAGTAGGGGTTGCCATGCAACAGCTGCACTAGAGCTATAAGTGTATGAAAGCTCACAAAGAAACTAAGTGGGTGTGCATCCAACTTGCTTGCTCATGAAGACCTAGGGCAATTCGAGGAATCCCATCATTGGAATATACAAGCCAAGTTATATAATGAAAAATTCCCACTAGTATATGAAAGTGACATAATAGGAGACTTTCTATCATGAAGATCATGGTGCTACTTTGAAGCACAAGTGTGGAATAAAAGATAGTAGCATTGTCCCTTCTCTCTTTTCTCTCATTTTTTTTGTGGGCATGAATGGCCTCTATTTTTTCTATTTGGGCTTCCCTGGCCTCTTTTATTTTTCATAAAGTCCGAAGTCTCATCCCAACTTCTGAGGGAATCATAGCTTCCATCATCCTTTCCTCACGTGGGACAATGCTCTAATAATGATGGTCGTCACACTTTTATGTAGTTACAACTCAAGAATTACAACTCTATATTTAGAAAAAAAATATGACTCAATATGAATGCCTCCGACGGTGTACCGGGATGTGCAATGATCTAGCATAGCAAATGACATCAAAAAACGGACAAGCCATGACAACATCATGCTAGCTATCTTACGATCATGCAAAGCAATATGAAAATGATGGTGTGTGTCATAATAAACGGAATGGTGGAAGTTGCACGGCAATATATCTAGGAATTTCTATGGAAATGCCATAATAGGTATGTATGGTGGATATTTTGAGGAAGGATATATGGTGGGTTTAATGCACCGGCGAAAGTTGCACGGTACTAGAGAGGCTAGCAAAGGTGGAAGGGTGAGAGTGCGTATAATCCATGGACTCACATTAGTCATAAAGAACTCAAATATTTATTAGAAAAGTATATTAGTCATCAAAGCAAAGTATTATATGCATGCTCCTAGGGGAGAGGTTGGTAGGAGTAAACCATCGCGTGCTCCCGACCCTCACACAAAGGTTGACAATTAGTAAACAAATCATGCTCCGACTTCCTTACATAACGGTTCACCATACGTGCATGCTACGGGAATCACAAACCTTTACACAAGTATTTCTACCAATCCACAATTAATTCCTAACATGACTCTAATATCACCATCTTTATATCTCAAAACTTTATGCAAGGAATCAAACTTCTCATAATATTCAATGCACTTTATATGAAAGTTTTTATTATATCCCTCTTGGATGGCTATTATATTAGGACTAAATTCATAAACTAAAACAATTACCATGATGTTTAAAGACTATCAAAATAATATAAGTGAGGTATGAGAGTTTAATTGTTTCTATGAAACAAAACACCACCGTGCTCTAAAAAGATATAAGTGAAGCACTAGAGAAAAATTGCCTAGCTCAAAAGATATAAGTGAAGCACATAGAGTATTCTAATAAATTCACGATTCATGTGTGTCTCTCTCAAAAGATGTGTTTGGAAAGGAGGACTGTGGAAAACTAAAAATCAAAGACTCATATCATACAAGAAGCTCCAAGCAAAACACATATCATGTGGTGAATGAAATTATAGCCTCAAGTAAATTTACTGATGGATTGAAGACCAAAGAGGGGATGCTTTTTGGGGCATACCCAACCTTAGTATTTTTGGCATCCTTGATTCCTTGGGGTTACTTGGTCATCCCCAATCTTAGTCTCTTTCCACTCCTTATTCCATAGTCCATCAAATATTTACCCAAAACTTGAAAACTTCACAACACAAAACTCAATAGAAAACTCGTGAGATCCGTTAGTGTAAGAAAATAAATCACCACCTTAGGTACTGTTGTGAACTTATTATTTATTTATATTGGTGTAACTTCTACTGTATTCCAACTTCTCCATGGTTCATACCCCCCGATACGACCCATAGATGCATCAAAATAGATAACAACACAAAGAAAACAGAATCTGTCAAAAACAGAACAGTCTATAGCAATATAGAAACTTTGTATACTTATATAACTCCAACAATTCTGAAAAATTAGTACAACCTGGTAAATTTGTATATAAATCTTGTGTAAAAATTGAAGACTCGTTCGACGCTCTGATAAATTTATACAATTCCTGTACAGGGCACAAAAGAATCAGTTTTTCAGCAAGATCAAATCAACAATCACCATAGACCATCCCAAAGATCTTACTTGGCTCAAACAATAATTAAAAACAAAAACACAATTACCGCAGAGGTAATACTGTGTGAAACACTCAAAAATAGAATCAAAAAACAGAACATAAAAATAAAATTGGGTTGCCTCCCAACAAGTGCTATTGTTTAACGCCCCTAGTTATGCATAATGCAATAGATCTAGGTATTGTCATCTTTGGTATGCAATCCATTCTCAACCCTATCTTCCAAAACACTTTCTAGAAAATCATTTGTTTCTTTTCACTCCTTTCTAATAAGAAAAGTTAGTTCACGAAAAGGAGTTTGATTAGTAACTTTGACATTCATAAACTCATAATCTGGATCATCACCATAAATATCATCATATAAAACGCGTATCTCATTTCTAAAGGGCTGCCTAAATTTTTATTCTAACCAATCATCATTGAATCCTATATAAATTCCCCTAGTTATCCAATCAAATTCATCATAGGTTTCAAGGTAATTGGTTTGGGCTTCGGAATAAAGAATTCTTCTTCTAAGATTATCATGGTAAGATTGATAATCCCTAGACTCAAATCTACGCAAGGTTTCTTTATCGTGTAGGATTTCTTCAATCGAAGGGTGTTCAATATCCTTTTTATAGAAAGCAAAAAAAATCCCTAGCTTCTTGTGTGATGAAATCAAATACACGCGTCAGGATGATAGTGGCGATATTTTTAGCCTTAGGATGATTAATTTTGGGAAGCTCATAAAACACCTCTTGCAAAGCGGATGAATGTGCACAGATTTTCTTTCCAAATTTCTAACGATCAAGGAAATAGGATATGCATAAAAATTTGTGCTAATAAGAATAGATCTCTTATTCATAGGCATTACTCCCATACAATCAAAGAACTCTTGAATAACACTCTTCCCAATAATATTACCGTCTCCCAGTTGAAAAGTTTTAACTTTTTAATTAGGAGGAGGTTTAGATTCATGATCTAGAGAGCAAGGTCCAAATTTTTTCTCAACATTTGTACTAGCAATACCCTCAAAATTTTCAACTATAACCTTCCCTGATTCAGACAAGGTGGCAACAAATCTATCTAGCACATAAGCAAACAAAAAGCAAACAAAAAGGCGAACGAAAGAAGGGCAAATAAAAAGGCAAATCTTTTTGGTTTTTTCTAAAAATCATTTTAGAAGTTGGGGAGAGAAAAACGAGAGGCAAATGGAAAATAATGTAAATGCAAGACATGAGTTTGTGATGGGTACTTGGTAGGCTTGATATGTATCCTCCCCGGCAACGGCGCCAGAAATCCTTCTTGCTACTTCTTGAGCTTGCGTTGATTTTTCCCTAAAAAGGAAAGGGTGATGTAGAAAAGTAGACAAGTATTTCCCTCAGTTGTTGAGAACCAAGGTATCAATCCAGTAGTAGGAACAAGCAAGTCACCAATAGATGCACCTACACAAACAATCAAACACTTGCACCCAACGCTATATTGGGGTTGTCAATCCCTTCACAATTACTTGCAAGGATTAGATTTGATAGAGATAGATGGGAAAGATTGCGAGAAGTAAAAAAGGTAAATAAATTGCAGCAACATATTTTTGGTATTTTAGGTATATAGATCTGAGAATATAATGTGGAAAATAAACCCGGCGGCCATAGGTTTCACTAGAGGCTTCTATCTTGAAGGAAAATAACACGGTGGGTGAACAAATTACTGTTGAGAAATTGATAGAAAAGTGCATAGTTATGACGATATCTGTAACATCCCAAAATTTCATTTTGGAATGTTATGAAATATAGATATGCATCCATCATCATCATTGCTTGAATACCTGTATTGTTGAAATGTTCTTTCTAAAATTCTGAAAGCCCTTTCTACTTTCCCTAAGTTGCTTTCACCTATTTGAAATCTTGGTAAAATGTTCAAAATAAGAGGGGAGTAACATGACACTCCACACCAGGGTCATTTTGGTGATCTATTTGAACAAAAGTAACCAGGAGTTGTTTTGAAAATATTTGCAAAAAGGTTTTAAAAACAAATAGGCAATTTCTAAAAATATTATTTTTTTCAAAGTGTTCAAATGACAGAATAAAAATGTTCATTAAATGGAATTTATTATTCTGTTAACTCTGATATATAATACTCCTATATTTAGAGAAGATTTGAATGCTTTAAAGGTTTTTGAAACGCTCTAGAAAAACATTAAACAGAAAACGGTAACGGTTTTAGAATTAAAACGGGCCGGCCCAATGGCTTTAAAAGCCGAGACCGTTACCGGTCGGCCGACCGACGCGCAGTAACTGTGCTCTCTCTCACTGATACCAGGCCCCACCCCCGACCGACCGTTAGCCCGACCGGTCATCCCTCTCCTTCCCCCGCACGCGCCGGACCTCGCCGGCCGTTTCTTCCCCCCCCCCCCCCGGATCTCTCGCCCCTCTTAACCCCCCTCACTCCCCGCACTCCTATAAAAGCCGGCCACTCCCCGCATACATTTCCCCCCAAACCCCTCTCCTATCTCGCCGGAAGGCTGCCGCAATTCCTCGCTGGAGTAACCTCGACCACCGAAGCTTCCGTCGACCGTAGCCGTCGACTCCGGAGACCCGTCGCCGTCGCCCGGACCACTTCGCCGCCTTTCTCGACCACCGGAGCTCATCGCCGTCGTCTTCGCCGCCTTCGGATCCACCGGAGACCTCCGACGCCGACGACCTTTCCTCCGTAAGCTCCTTGGACCCTCGGATCTAAAATCCACGGCCGAGATTAGAACGGATTAATATCCGAACCGGTATCCTCTACCGACCAGTCGTCCGCCCGCAAACCTCCACGCGCACACCCTAGCCACCAATAGGAAAGCGCCACGTAGCCCCCTGGCCGTTGCAAACAGGTTTCTTTTCAGTTTTGTTTTAATTAACAGAATGATTTCAAATTTTGTTTTTCTTATATCTTTTAATCTGTTTAATGTATTGAGTTGATTCTTTTTGCAATAGCTCACATTTTTCATGTAGTTTCACACTGTACTTTTAAATTTAAAATTTGAACTATAAAATTTGAATTGAATCAAATTTGCTCAAATCATTCAAATCTGAATAACTAGAGTTTGAAAATAGATTTGGACATGAATCTTTTTGCTACTGTTTGGTATTAGTTAGGACTATCATCATGTTTAGTTTGAGGATTTTTAGGATGATCATTGTTAGTGTTTTAGCTATAAATAGAATCTGCCTAGTATTATAGTATAGTTTTATTTACTTAGTTTTAGTTAGTTTAACTTAGATTTAGTTTTAATTTGTTTAGTAGGTTCTGTTGATTTAAACATTTAGTGTTTTACTTATTGTTAATAAAATATTAAATTGTTTAGTTTATTTCTTTGTTAATATAGGAATCACAATTTCTTTTCAAATAGGTTTATTTTGATTAAAACAACTAGTTAGTAATAGTTTTATTTCAACAAAGTTTTATATAATTTAATTTTGTTTTCTAAAACAAGTTTATTTGTAAATTCTTTTCTGTTAAGAACATGTTTTGCTATTAAGTAATAAGTTTTGTTTTGCCCTTTTGTTAGTAAAACTATAGTTGTTTCACATAGTGTTTATCAAAACTTTCAAAAACTTTACAAAAGTTTTAATCAACAAACTTTACTGAATTCAATTCTGTTATTAACAAAATATTTTGCTGTCAACAATTGTTTGTTATTGCAAAATAGTTTTATTATGATAGTAGTGTTTTAGCAATCACCTCTTAGTAAACAAAACTTTGTGTGTTTTTCTTACTTGTGATTTGTGCATTGTTTTGTCTTGATTGTTTACTAGTTCTTGGTTGATGGTTGTGAATTACAATATTTTTGTTGTATGCTTATTTGAGTGCTTGTTTGTTTCGTTAGATTATCCGGAGTGCGAAGCTTGTTACTTAGAGTCACTCGCGTACGAAGATCATCAATCAGGCAAGTTACTTTGATCATGTTTACCCATGTTTTATATGCATTAGTTCTACCATCTTCCCCAATTGCACGCAAGATAGGTTAGTTGGAAACTTGGTTACATTGTAGTAGTATCATGTGGTAGGTACCCCCTCAAACTCTTTGACACATTGGCCCCGGGAAACGTTGTTTTACTTTTTGCTATGCTATTAGTAGACGGGGTTGGTTGTGTGATTCATGAGAGTTGAGAGAGTTAATAATTTCAAGACCTACATAATGATCAAGATTTCAAGACTCCGAGTTTTCAACATACCTCTGGGTGGATGATGGTTGAACGGCACCCTGGAGAAACCAGTGGATTTGCCTAGGTGATGCTGGAGATGGCCAGTATTCACGCGGAAAGGTCCACCCAGGCACAAAGAGATGGATGGGTGCTTCAAGACCCAAGGCTTACCTGCACAGCCACAAGTCATTATGGGCTCTGGCTTGGTTGGATATCGTGGTGACCCTGGACAAGCGGTGCTACGAGATGTAGAAGAACGGTAGGAAAGGATGGGCACCGACAGAGTCGCAGGGAAACCCTTTGGAAGACCATGTTTTGGTCATCCGTTTCTCAAACACCCTGAAGTGCGAGAAATTAAACGGAGGCGACCAAATCTTGTGGGGAACGTGTGCAAAACTCTGCAGAGTACTCAAACCTAATCGATTAGCCGTGTCCACGGTCATGGACGACTTGAGCCAAAGGAACTGAAACATTCGGAATTCTCAACACAAGTAATATGATGATGTGGGTATTTAACAATTGGGTATGAGAATTGGTTGGTGGAACCATCTCATTAATCAACCAACTTAGTAATAATTTTTTCTTATCCCTCTCTTGATGTAGGAAAAATTGGCTTTACGCAAAAACTTACCACCCCACCTGCCATATAAGCATGTAGACTAGATGATTATCTTTTCACCCCTCTTTTGTGACTTTGCTGGCATATTCCATATGCTGACCTACACGGCTGCAACGTATCATGTTGCAGATTACTTTTCCGACCAGGAGTGAGGACACGTTCTATGCTCAGTGAGATGCCCTTGGAGTCAGATGGACTCATCTACCTTCGTCGCTTCCGCAAGATTTAGATATTCTCATGAGTTGGCCTTCAGCCACTTTATTGTAATTTTTATTGTAATAAAGGACTCGATATGAGATTTCGATTAATATAATGTTGTGTGATTTCCCTTTGATATATACATTGATGTACCATGTGTGTACCAGCATGATCTTGGGATGGTACGGGAACACCGGAGATTCGACCTTTCAGGTCGGGTCGCTACAGAAATGGTATCAGAGCACATGCTGACCGTAGGACGTAACCTCTAGGATTGGAAAGCCTTAGGATTGTATCTCTTTGTCTTTAAAATTCTTATACTCTCATCTACTCATTTCTGAATTCTCTCCGATTATTTCAAAATTTATAGATGGCCACCTTCATCCCAGGGTTGATCACGGAGTTTTGTCAGCCTGACGCAACGATGCCTTTTGGTAAGGAGCTGATGAGGATCGTCAAGGACGTGAGGATTGCTTTGCCGAGCATCACCGGGACTCCTATCATGTCATTTCCACAAGATGGACGCTACAGGATCGAGGTGCACATCCCAGGGAAGACCTTTGGGAATCGGAAGAAACCCATCGACTTCAAGTTCGTGGCACCCAGCTGGATACTTGGAAGAGACATGGCCATTCATCGTACCCTTGGACGTATTCAAGAGGAATACAGAGGTGGAACCATTTCACCAAGACTCAGCATGGTTTGCCGCAGAGATGCCCATGGCAACATCATAACCCCTCCCACTGGAGACTCCATCATGTCATATATCTAGACCCTGGAGACGCACATCAGGACTCTGGAGCTTCGAGTTCGTACTGATACGAAGACAATCAAGAATCTGATGAACCGTGAGATTGACCTTGAAGCTGACTTACGGGAAGCCGAGTACGAGCATGAGTATGAGGTGAAGGATTTCTTAGAGAGGATTGACAAGCTGAACACTCGCATCGCCACTCTGGAGGAACAGATGGACATGGGAGAAAATCTTCATCCTGAGGGAGACTTGGCTCCTTTCATCAGCGACGATGATGACTATGAGGAGAGCACCACTGGAGGAGACACAGTCATCATGTACTTCTAAGGAAAAATTTAGTTATGCCCTCCATGTATCTTTTATTTTCAACGTTAAGAGCGTAAGTCGATGTGTAGTTTGATTGAGACTTGTATTTCCGATGTTCGACATTGATTGAATAAATGAATGAGTGGTTGGTGTGATATGTTTGCTGCATTGCATATGGGTAGTGAATTTCTCCTTTTAGGCCCTTGTTCTATTCTAATTTTCACCCCTCTGAAAACAGCAAGATGCCTCCACGACGTGAGTCCGACTTCACCTTCCCGCCGGAACTCACGCAACTCCTTCAGCAGCAGAATGCACTGATGCAGCTATTGATCCAGAATCAGACCAACAACCAGAACAACAACAACCAACATCCACCCCAGACTGACAATCTCACCCGTTTTCTGAGGTTGAATCCTCCAACTTTCTCCAGCAGCACTGAGCCCATTGTGGCAGATGACTGGCTCCGTAAGATGGAGAGAGAACTCGTCACCGTTGGATGTACTGACGCTGAGAAGGTGCGTTTTGCCATAACAACCGAGAGATCTTGGTATCTTCCATGCTAGATACATTATAGGTGGTTCCCAAACAGAATGGTAAAGTTTTCACTCCCCCTCCACCAATCAATCACACTCCATGACAAGCCAAATCCACGGGTACCGTCCATACCAATAACATTCCTGGGGGAGTTTTGTTCAATTATTTGCATTTTTTTTCTTTTATTTCGGGACTGGGAATCCCTATTACTAGCCACTTTCTCGTGAATGATAGTGAATCAACACATATTGTGATAATAACACACCTAGCATGGAAAATACTGACAGTCCCTAGTTACTATATGAGCGATTCAGGCATACAAAACAGAATATTAATTTGAAGGTTTAGAGTTTGGCACATGCAAATTTACTTGGAACGGCAGGTAAATACCGCATATAGGTAGGTATGGTGGACTCCTATGGAACAACTTTGTGTTTAAGGGTGCTTGGATGCACAAGTAGTATTTCTACTTGGTGCATAAGTTTTGGCTAGTATGAGGTGGAAGCAAGCACCACATGTTGGAGGATCCATAACAATATAACTTCTATACAAATATACCCAAGCATAACTCATTACATTGTCTTCCTTGTCCAACTTCAACTAATTTTATCAAGTTTGAAAATAATTAATGGGTAATCACAATCATAGAAGAAGTCCAAGATAGTATATTTATATGTGAAATCCCTCTTCCTTCAATATTCTTTCATGAATGGTTCAAGTGACCAGTGCGGTGTTTGCTAACTTTTAATAAATTTTACCACCTATACTTATTATATGTGAAGTCATTACTCCCAATGGTATAAGCATATAAAACATGTATAATTTCAGATTTATGATATTCGATTCATTCAACCATTTACTCATAGAATATAAGTGAAGCACGAGAGTAAATGACAAAACTACTCCAAAACATATAAGTGAACATCAATGAGTAGTCAAACAATTAAGTAGCTATGTCAGGACTCTCTCTCCCTCAATAAATATTTTCATATATTAAGTACTTTATTAAATCTGCAAGCAAAAGGAAAATAGCACTCCAAGAATAGCACGCATCATGTGAACGAATAAAAATTTAGGCTCAACATAGGCTAACCGGTAATTATTGATGAAGAGAGGTGGGATGTGTAGCATCCCCAAGCTTAGATGCTTGAGAGTTCTTGAAATATTTACTTGGGGTGTCTTGGGAATCCCCAAGCTTGAGATTTTTTATCTCGTTCAATCCTCTCATACCACGGTTTCACCTATTCTCAAAAACTTCATCCACACAAAACTCGAAAAGAACTCGTGAGATAGGTTAGTACACATAATAATAAATCAACTATTTATGTACTGCCAAGACAATTTGCATAATAATTTTAAAACATTATGTACTTTATACTATCATTTCCACAATTTATATCTACCAATATAGGCTATGGAAACTATAGGATAAGTAGATAACAAAGCTATGACAGCAATCTGCCCAAACAGAACAGTCTGTAGAAATTTATGAAAACAGTGTACTTATGTAACTCAAACCATTATTAAAATTTATGAAATGATATAAAATTTATATGAAAACACTGTGAAAAAATTTCAAAAACTTTTCATGTTCTGGTAAAATATGAAAATTCAAACTCTACAGCAGAAGTTTCTGCTTTTACACAACACATTTCAAACATGCAATTCAAGCATCCTAAAGGCAATTCTTGGAACTTTTTATTGAAAAACAAGATTATAAATAACACCTAACATAAATTAACAAAATATAATGACGATCCAAGCAAAGCACATATGGTATGACGAATAAAAATATAGCTCCAAGTAAGATATACCGATAGTGTTGAAGACGAAAGAGGGGATGCCTTCCGAGGCATCCCCAAGCTTAGGCGATTGAGTCTTCCTTGGATATTACCTTGGGGTGACTTGGGAATACCCAAGATTATGTTCTTGTCACCCCTTATTCTTCTCATATCGGTGTCTCATCCAAAACTTGAAAACTTCAATCACACAAAACTTAACGGAACTTCATGAGATGGGCTAGTGTAGTAAATATAGATCACTCACTTAGGTACTATCAAGATAAGATTCATAATTGTTCACACATGATACCTACTGTATTACATCATTCCCACAATTTATATTACTCAATATAAGCTATAGGAACACTAGAAACAAGCAAACTATGCATGCAAAACAGAATCTATCAAAAACAGAACAGTTTGTAAAGATCTGAATGATCACCAAAATTCCTGACTCGAAAAAATATGAAACACTAGGAAAACTCAAGGAATTTGCATATAAAGTTTTTGTAAAAATTTCAGAATTTTTTGACTCTCCAATCAAATCATATAATTCATATACTCGACGCAAAACTTTCAGTTTTTGCACAGAATCAAACAAGCAAGTATTCATACTATCCCAAAGGATTTACTTGGCACTTTATTGAAATAAAAGATACAAAACATGATTACTAAAGTATCTTAATCATGTGAGCACATCAAAACATAAAGTAAAAGTGTTGTGTTGTCTCCCAACAAGCGATTTTCTTTAATGCCTTTTAGCTAGGCATGATGATTTCAATGATGCTCACATAGGAATAGTAGTCGAAACATGCAAAAGAGCATCATGAATCTCATGAAAAGCACATTTAAGTCTAACCCACTTCCTATGCATAGGGATTTTGTGAGAAAATAATTTATGGGAACAAGAATCATCTAGCATAGGTAGGCAAAACAAGCATAACTTCAAAACTTTGAACACAGAGAGGAAACTTGATATTATTGCAATTCCTACAAGCATATGTTCCTCCCTCATAATAATTTTCAGTAGCATCATGAAGAAATTCCACAATATAACAAGCAAATAAATCATTATTTTGATGATGCACAAGCATAGAAAATTTGTCACTCTCCACATAAGCAATTTTCTTCTCATTCAAAATAGTGGGTGCAAACTCAACAAAATAACTATCATGACATACTTGATTGACATAACCACTTTGAATATTAAAATCATGATGACAAGTTTCATGGTTACCATTACTCTTTATAGCATACGTGTCATCACAATAATCATCATAGATGGGAGGCATGTCATAATCATAATAGTTTTGCTCATCAAAACTTGGGGGGCTAAAAATATCATCTTCATCAAGCATAGCATCCCCAAGCTTGTGGCTTTGAATATCATTAGCATCATGAATATTCAAATAATTCATATGAACAACATCACTATCATGCTCATCACTCAAATATTTAGTGCCAAACATTTTAATAACTTCTTGTTCTAACACTTGAGCACAATTTTCCTTTCCATCATTTTCACGAAAGACATTAAAAAGATCAAGCATATGAGGCAACCTCAATTACATTTTTTTGTAGTTTTATTTTATAAAACCAAACTAGTGAAAAACAAGAAACTAAAAGATTTGATTGCAAGATCTAAAGATATACCTTCAAGCACTCACCTCCCTGGCAGCGGCGCCAGAAAAGAGCTTGATGTCTACTACACAACCCTCTTCTTGTAGACTCGTGTTGGGCCTCCAAGCGCAGAGTTTTGTAGGACAATGGCAATTTTCCCTCAAGTGGATGACCTAAGGTTTATCAATCCGCGGGAGGTGTAGTATGAATATGGTCTCTCTCAAACAACCCTGCAATCAAATAGCAAAGAGTCTCTTGTGTCCCCAACACACCCAATACAATGGTAAATTGTATAGGTGCACTAGTTCGGCGAAGAGATGGTGATACAAGTGCAATATGGATGGTAGATATAGTTTTTTGTAATCTGAAAATATAAAAACAGCAAGGTAACAAATAGTAAACATCGAGAAAAACGTTGTATAAATGCTTGGAAACAAGGTCTAGGGTCCATACTTTCGCTACTGAAATTTCTCTCAACAATATTGGCATAGTTGAATCATATGTAAATACCTCTCGTGCGACAAAGAGTTCACTCCAAAGTTACAAATAGCGGAGAACAAACGTAGAAATTATTGTAGGGTATGAAACCACCTCAAAGTTATCTTTTCTGATCAATTTTATGAGCTATCCCTATAAGTGTCATGAACAGCCCTAGAGTTCGTACTAAGATAACACCTTAAGATACACATCAACCAAAACCCTAATGTCACCTAGATACTCCAATGTCACCACAAGTACCCGTGGGCTTGATTATACGATATGCACCACACAATTTTAGATTTATTAGTACAACTCAAAGAACTTCAAAGAGTGCCCCAAAGTTTCTACCGGAACGTCAAGATAAGAACGTGTGCCAACCCCTATGCATAGATTCCCAAGGTCACGGAACCCGCAAGTTGATCACCAAAACATACATCAAGTAGATCAATAGAACATCCCATTGTCACCATAGATATCCCATCACAAGACATACATCAAGTGTTCTCAAATCCTTAAAGACTTAATCCGATAAGTAAACTTCAAAGGGAAAACTCAATTCACCAGAACTAGATAGAGAGGGGGAAACACTCCATATGATTCAATCTATATCAACAAAGCTCACGGTACATCAAGGTGTGCCATCTCAAGAACACGAGAGAGAGAGAGATCAAACACATAGCTACTGGTACATACCCTCAGCCCCAAGGGTGAACTACTCCCTCCTCGTCATGGAGAGCGTCGGGATGATGAAGATGGCCTCCAGTGATGGTTTCCCCCTCCGGCAGTGTGTCGGAACGGGCTCCCGATTAGTTTTTCGTGGCTCTAGAGGTTTGCGGTGGCGGAACTCCTGATCTAGGTTCTGCGTTGGGGTTTCTGGAATATTTGACAATTTATAGAGCTGAGAAGGAGGTCGGTGGACTCCCAAGGGGCCCACATGCCTGGTGGCTGCGGCCAGGGGGTGGCCGCGCCCCTAGGGCTTATGGCCTCCTCGGGAACCTTCTCGCCCAGCTCTTCGCTCTAGTATTTTTTATATTTTCCAAAAATATTCTCCATAAATTTTTAGCTCATTCCGAGAACTTTTATTTCTGCACAAAAACAACACCACGATAGTTCTGCTGAAAACAACGCCAGTCCGGGTTAGTTCTAATAAAATCATACCAAAATCATGTAGAATGATTGTAAACATGGCATGAATACTTCATAAATTATAAATATGCTGGAGAGGTATCACTTCTCCCATTGCAAGAATTACCAATCTAGTTGGCCAAACCAAACCAATAACTTGAAGAGACTTGCAAAGATATGAAATCATGCATATAAGAATTCAGAGAAGAACCAGATAATATTCATAGATAAGCTAATCATAAACCCACAATTCATCAGGTCTCGGCAAACACACCGCAAAAGAGTATTACATCGAATAGATCCCCATGAAGATCATGGAGAACATGGTATTGAAGCACTAAGAGAGAGAAGAAGCCATCTAGCTACTAGCTATGGACCCGTAGGTCTGTTGTGGACTACTCATTCATCATCGGATGGGCAATGGAGTTGATGTAGATGCCCTCCATGATCGAATCCCCCTCCGGCAGATTATCGAAAAAGGCTCCAAGATTGGATCTCTCGGGAACGGAGGCTTCCGGCAATGGAAAAGTATTATCGTTGCTATTTTTGGTATCGGGGGGAATATTTGGGAATTTATAGGCTGAAGATTGGGGTTAGAGGACCTACTAGGGGGCACAATCCAGGGGCGCCCCCTGGCCGTGCCAGGGTGGCTTGTGACCTCCTAGCAGGTCTCCTGCCTTCCTCTCCAATTCTGGCAGATGTCTTCTGGTCCAAGAAAAATCATCGCGGAGATTTTATTCCGTTTGGACTCCGTTTAATATTCCTTATCTACAATACTCAAAAACAAGGAAAAAACAGAAACTAGCACTAGGCTCTAGGTTAATAGGTTAGTCCCAAAAATAATATAAAATAGCATATGAATGCATATAGAACATCCGAAATATATTATATAATAGCATGGAATAATCAAAAATTATAGATACGCTGCAGACGTATCAAAGCCCAACGTGAGGAGTGGGCTGATGAGTTTGTCGAAGGGCTCTATCTCCTCTTGGGTGGATCTGTGCTACCAGTTTGTTCGTGCGTACCATGGGGGGCACAAGCTGCACGGACAGCCCAGTGATCTGCACGTGCTCCTCCAGCGAGACAGGGAGACCCTCCGCAAGTAAAGCTAGAGATTCAGTCGCATGCAGCACAACATCCTAGACATCCACCCTGTCGTGGTGATCGTTGCGTTCCACACGAACGTACGCAATCGTCGCATGCGCGAGGAGATGAGCATCAACAAGGCGCACGGCATCACTGAGCTCTACGCTCTGGTCAACAAGTGTGTGTTGGCTGAGGAAGGAATAAGGCTCCCAGGGGAGGACTCCGGCGCGGAGGTCAATTCTTATGACGATGAGAATGCACCCGCCTCCTCGAAGAAGGGACACATGCGCAACAAGAAGCACATGGGAAACGCGGTTATGGTTGTCGAGAGCTCCGGCAAGCCCAAGGCTGACAAGAAAGCTAAGTCTGAGGGGTCTGACAAGGATGTTGCCGCGTGCTCCGAAGGCGATGAGGTTGCGGCAGGCGGGAAATCCGACAAGCCATAGTGCAAGATCCACCTCGCTAAACGCCATGACATCAACAGGTGCCACCAAGTAGAATAGCTTATCGAAAAGCAAAAGCAAGAGTACGAAAGGCACGACAAGGAGAAGGGTTAGGATGGTGCTGGTGGATTTGACAATAAGAGCCACAATGACTGAGCTGGTCGCCGCCGCAAGGCCAAACAACAGAAGGAAAAGCAAGCTAAAGGCCGAGACAACAAATCTGACTATTATGGGGATGACGTTGATGAAGATGAAGAAGGATCAGATGGCCAGGAGTTCCAGAAGGACGTAGATGCTATGTTTGTCAACGGAGGCGCATCTTTGCACTCCTCCCATACGCAACCCAAGCAATGGGCTTGCAAGGTAAACGCGGCGGAACCAACGGTGGAAGCAAGGAAGCCCCTTGGGTGCCCCAACACTCCCATCATCTTCAATGCCGAGGACCACCCTGACCGCACCATTGCGGTCGGGTGCGTGCCGTTGTTGGTCTCATCAACAATCCACAACCTCAGAGTCATGAATATGTTGCTCGAGAGTGGGGCTGGCCTGAACCTACTTTCGCCCGATGTGATCAAGTTGTTGCAGATCCCCGATTCGGACCTTAAACCGACGGGCTCCTTCCAAGCAGTAGACAGGGGGAGATCTCAGCCAAGGGCGAAGATAACCCTTCCAGTCACATTTGGTAGAGAGCTCAACTTCAGGACAGAGAGGGTTGTCTTCAACGTCGCTAGGATGTCGCTGCCATACAATGGAATCCTGGGCCGCCCAGCGCTGGCAAAGTTCATGGCGGCATCCCACCATGACTACAACACACTCAAGATGCCAAGGTCAATCAACATCATCAACATCCATGTTGGCAAGAAGGACGTAGTTCTCTGCATTGATAAGCTCTACCGGGAGGCAGTTGCAGCGTCCGCCAATGAGGCACCCACTCCTGTCGGCAAAACCCTCGGGGGGAGAACAAGACCAAGACCTCCGGTAAGACTCGTAACAAATCCGGGAAGCACGCCGCTGAGAGCAGCATGCCCGTCGATGACTCGCTAGAGGCTTCTGCCGCCAGGAGCAAGAAGAATAAAGCCACCAAGTCCTTTCTGGGTGGTGCGAGTCATTAGGTCTAGCACGAGTCACCTGACGATCGGGGCCAGCACTCAGGTGTTTGACTCGTGTAATGACGAGCGTCCTCGCAAAGCATCGCCTGCAGGGCGCAGTTGCCGGCACCTCGGCGATCCCTTTTGTACAAAGTCTCCCTCCAAGGTATGTAATCCTTAGTACGAAGGCATACGATGAGCGCATGCTCTATCTATAAAGATAAGTGTTCCACAACCTTTCCTTAAAATGCACGCTTAATCTTATATGTGTTGCATGAAACACTGTGGTAGTTTTCTGCTTATGCGAAGCAATCATCGAAATGATGGAGTTCCTAGCACCCTTTGTGCTTCTCTTCTTCTTTTTTCTCAAAAGGAGACAGGGACCCCTGCATGCAAGTCTCCCCGGGGGGAGAGGGGTGGTGGTACAGGTACCTACGAGCATGACTACGGAACGATCGTCCCTCAAAGCTAAGTTGTTAAAATTGTTTAAAACTAGTTGCGCTCTTTCCTTGAAACAAAATCACCATTTGTATGAAAAGACCTCCACATGAGGGACCCTTGTCAAAACTGACTGCACGCTTGGATGTTTCGAGTCCGCTCAACATCCCAAGCAGCCACGGCAGGGAGAACAAGGCGGATGATACTCGTGATCTGTGTTGGGTTTTCCATGAAGAGGAACGGGTGGGTAAGTATTTCTCTCAATTATGAAACCAAGGTTTATCGAACCAATAGGAATATCAATCCTCAACCATATTCAACGGCTGCACACAAAAGAACAAACAAGTTGCACCCAACGCCAGCAAGAGGGTTGTCAATCCCCTTGATCTTGTTATTTGCAAGAAAGTGAGTTGTGTAGATAATTGTAGATAATAGTAAAGTGCAAAATAAAATAAAAGTTAATATATAATAGCAAGGTAATGATAGCGTTTGTGATTTTATAAGTGAATAAACCCGGGGGCCATAGAGTTCTCTAGTGGCATCTCTCATAAGAAAAGCATACGGTGGGTAAACAAATTAATGTTGGGCAATTGATAGAAAAGCGAATAATTATGCGATGTTCATGGAAATGATCATGTGTATATAGGCATCATGTCCGTAACAAAATTGGCCGACTCTTTCCGGCACCTACTACTACTACTCCAATTCAAGAGCGCTTCTATGCTTGCCTCTCTGCGTATTTAGTTCATGACAAACGGAGTAATGCTTGGAGAATGATGACATGATGTAGACAAAGTAAACTCAAATAATATGAATAAACCCCATTGTTTATTCCTTAGTAGCAACAATACAAAAATACAACTTGTCCCCTTCTATCACTAGGATATAGAAACTCGTCAAGTTGAACCTACTATAACGCACCACTCCCACTTAAGAAATATCAATTTTGTTGGCCAAACTATCTCAATAGATCGAAGAGCATTATGAAGCTATGATGATCATGCAAATAAGAATCCTAGTAATCAGGTTTGACTCAAATACTTTTCATGAATAATCTGAACATAAACTCACAATTCATCGGATCCCAACAAACACACCATACGAAGGGATTACATCGGATAAATCAAGGCAAAGATGCAATGAACATTGTATTGAAGATCGAGAGAGAGAGAGAGAGAGAGAGAGAGAGAGAGAGAGATTGCCATCTAGGTACTACCTACGGACCCATAGGTCTATGGTGAAATAATCACACATCATGGTGAGGGCAGCAAGGTTGATGAAGAGGCCCTCCATTGTCGATCTACCCTCCGGCAGGGTGTCGGAACGGTGGTGTAGATGGCCTCCCGTCGGAACAGAGACTTGCAGCGGCGGAAAAAGTGTTTTGGGAGTGCCAGAGAACGACATAGGGAGACGCTCTAGGGGCACCACATATCTAGCCCTCCCCCTCCCCCCGGGGCGGCGGCTGGATGTGTGGTGGGCCCCTGGTGCATCTCGTGGCCCTCCTCCGAAGCTTCTAGATCTTGTATTGGCCAAAAAAACACCAAAAAGTTTCATGGCAATTGGACTCCGTTTGGTATGGTAACTCTAAAAAGGCAAAAACACGCAGAAAAAAGGAACTGGCACTGAGCACTGGGTCAATAGGTTAGTGCTCCAAAATATTATAAATTGGCAACTAAATACACAAAAAGTATCCTAGAATGATAATATATCAACATGGAACAATAAAAAATTATAGATACATTGGAGACGTATCAGCGGCGTCCCGGAAGGCTACTAAGGACCCGTTCCGAAAAGTGCCCATGGACAGGATGTGTGCACTGGCAAGCATTTCCAGCAAAGCATAGATATAGAAAGCATGCAAATGCAAGATTGCATCAAAGGGAAAGAGGCACCTATATTGGTGAATAAAAGTGCATTAAAAATAAAAGCAAGTTCATGATATTAATCCTAGGCAAAAATCCTTGGCACAATTGTTGCAGGAACAAAAGTTTAACAGTTTAGGGTCATGGAGCCGGCCTTGTCGAAGATGGGACCGACGAGCGCGTCAAGCTCACTTGTGTCAAAGCCTTTCGGCAGCCTAGACAGAGCCTTGGTCAGGTCGAGGTCGGGGTTGTGTTAGGAGACCTTCACCAAAACCTTGTGGAGAAATCCGCGACATAGCTCGTGGAAGTCGTGAAGGAAATCGTCTGCCCGCCTCGCCTTGTACTTTGCCACGGCACCGACAAGCCTCTTGAAGAATATAAACAGCCTCGCTCACCGCTTCCGGGCCATCATTAGAGAAAGCGCACTCCTCCAAGCCCATCTTCACTAGCTATTTGTTTGAGAGTTGATAAACAGTGACGGTAATTTGCATGGGTCATAAAACTAGTCCAAAAATAATAGGTATTCAATGAGTGATAACCAAAACCATCATGTAGCATATAAAGAGAAATTGTGGGTTAATGATATTGATGTGGTAATGCGAAACGGTGTGAGTGCATCATTGTTGATTCCTAGAAGTGTCGATATTAAGAGGTGTTAACTTCTTGTTTGTCTAAATATTAAAAAGTCATGGTGAGGATGTGTAAGCATTTCTATTCCTCGTTAAAATCCTAGTGTTGTTTCGGGTCAGAGGCGCGCGATGGTTAACTCCTCCCAACCTCCTCCCTCGGGGCATGCGGGTAGTACTTTAACTTGTGATAAAACTAATGAAACTTTGCAATAAGTATATGAGTTATTTATGACTAATGTAAAACCATGGACATACGCAATCTCACCTATTCATATTTTGCTAGCCTCTACAGTACCGTGCATTGCCCATTCTCACCTCGAGGATCGATGCAACTTTCGCGTGTGGGATCCTTGTTGTAGGGTGTTGCAATGTGTTCATGATTTTCCTATGGTGGGTTGCTTGAGTGACAGAAGCATAAACCCGAGTAGGTGTATATGAAAGTTGTATAATATTGGCATGAAACAATCAAGAATTATAAATACGATGGAGATGTATCATCATCCCCAAGCTTAATTCATGCTCGTCCTCGAGCAGGTAAATGATAAAAAAGATATTTTTTGACGTGGAATGCTACCTAGCATATTATTGTTCATATAATCTAATAATGGCATTAATATTAAGACACAAGTGATTCAAAGCAATAGTCTATCATTTTACATTAAGACAATAATACTTCAGGCATACTAATAAAGCATTTGTATCTCTTCAAAATATAATGGCAAAAGAAAGTTATCCCTACAATATCATATAGTCTGGCTATGCTCCATCTTCCCCACACAAAGTATTTATATCATGCACAACCCCGATGACAATTCAAGCAATTGTTTCACACCTTTTATGTTCTCAAACTTTTCCGACTCTCATGCAATACATGAGCATGAGCCATGGATATAGCACTATAGATGGAATAGAATATGGTAGAGGTTATGAAGAAAAAGGAGAAGATAGTCTCACATCAACTAGGCGTATCAATGGGCTATGGAGATGCTCATTAATAGATATTAATGTGAGTGAGTAGGGATTTCCATGCAACGGATGCACTAGAGCTATAAGTGTATGAAAACTCAAAAAGAAACTAAGTGGGTGTGCATAAAACTTGCTTGCTCATGAATACCTAGGGCAATTTGAGGAAGCCCATCATTGGAACATACAAGCCAAGTTATATAATGAAAAATCCCCACTAGTATATGAAAGTGACCAAATAGAAGACTCTCTATCATGAAGATCCTGGTGTTACTTTGAAGGACAGGTGTGGAAAAAGAATAGTAGCATTATCCCTTCTCTCTTTTCTCTCTTTTTTATTTTTATTTTATTTATTTTTGGTGGGCATCTAAGGCCTCTTTTTTATTTCGGCTTCGTTGGCCTCTTTTATTTTTCATAACGTCCGGAGTCTCATCCCAACTTGTGAGGGAATCATAGCTTCCATCATCCCTTTCCTCACATGGGACAATGCTCTAATAATGATGGTCATCACACTTTTATTTACTTACAACTCAAGAATTACAACTCGATATCTAGAACAAAATATGACTCTATATGAATGCCTCCGGTGGTGTACCGGGATATGCAATGATCTAGCATAGAAATTTACATCAAAAAACGAACAAGCCATGAAAACATCATGCTAGCTATCTTACGATTATGCAAAGCAATATGAAAATGATGGTGCGTGTCATAATAAACGGAATGGTGGAAGTTGCATGGCAATATATCTCGGAATGGCTATGGAAATGCCATAATAGGTAGGTATGGTGGCTGTTTTGAGGAAGGATATATGGTGGGTTTTATGCACCGGCGAAAGTTGCGCGGTACTAGAGAGGCTAGCAAAGGTGGAAGGGTGAGAGTGCGTATATTCCATGGACTCACATTAGTCATAAAGAACTCACATACTTATTGCAAAATTCTATTAGTCATCGAACCAATGTATTAGACACATGCTCCTAGGGGAGAGGTTGGTAGGAGTTAACCATCGCGAGCTCCCGACCCTCACACAAAGGTTGACAATCAATAAACAAATCATGCTCTGACTTCCTTACATAACGGTTCACCATACGTGCATGCCACGGGAATCACAAACATTTACACAAGTATTTCTACCAATCCACAATTACTCACTAGCATGACTCTAATATCACCATCTTTATATTGCAAAACTATTGCAAGGAATCAAACACATCATATTCGGTGATCTACAAGTTTTATGTAGGATTTTATGACTAACTATGTGAATGATCAACTCCTGTTAACTCTCTAAATAGATATAAGTGAAGCATGAGAGTCTAATTCTTTCTATAAAATATATGCACACGCACTAACAAATATAAGTGAAGCAAAAGAGCATTCTACAAATGGTGGTTTTCTATGTGTAGAGAAACAGGCAATCCAAACTTCAAAGGATGTAAGTCAAGCACATGAAGCATTCTATAAAGCCATACCCAAAAGATATAAGTGAGGTGCAAAGAGCCTTCTAAAAATTGACCAAGGACTTTCTCATACCAGCAAGGTGCATTATTAAAATAAAAGCACATGACGCTCCAAGATTTACGCATATCATGTGACGAATAAAAATATAGCTCCAAGTAAAATTATCGGTGGTTGTTAGAAGAAAGAGGGGATGCCTTCCGGGGCATCCCCGAGCTTAGTTTCTTGGGAGTCCTTGAATATTAACTTGGGGTGCCTCAGGCATCCCCAAGCTTAGTCCCTTTCCACTCCTTATTCCTTCATCCATCGTGATCTCGCCCAAAACTTGAAAACTTCAATCACACAAAACTTAACAAAACTCTCGTGAGATCCATTAGTACAATAAAGCAAATTATCACTTTAAGTACTATTGCAAACCAATTCATATTTTGTTTTTTCATTGTATCTACTGCAATATAACTTTTCCATGGCTTATACCACTGATACAATCGATAGTTTCATCAAAGCGAGCAAAACAATGCATCGAAAAACAAATCTGTCAAAATCAGGACAGTCTGTAGTAATCTGAAGGTTGACAATACTTCCGTAACTCTACAAATTCTGAAACATTAGGAAAAACAAAAAAAATTTATAGCAGTACTATGTAATAATTTTAGAATCTTTTGACATTCCAGTAAAAAATGTAAATTCACGCACTACAGCCAAAGTTTCTGTTTTTGCACTGCACACACCAAACAAGCAATCTAATCATCCTAAAGGCAAATCTTGGCACATTATGTTTATGATACAATGGATTTGTACAAGTGGATAATTATTTTTGTTGAAAAGTTTCTTTAATCAAGATTCACAAAGTTTCCATGGGCATGAACAAAGTTCAAGGCTAGCCCCCCACTTCAACGTTGCTTGTCTTTCTCACTTTCACTTTTCTTTTTGAAAAAAATTTAAGTTCCACAATTTATTTTTTTGTTTTTAAAATATATAAAAGCACACAACAGAATAAAATGACTCTCTAAAACTTCTGGGTTGTCTCCCTGGCAGCACTTTCTTTAAAGCCATTAAGCTAGGCATATAGTGCTCAAGTAATGGATCCAGCCAGATCCGAAGGTATATCAAAGCCAATTTTAATTAACAATGATTTGTAATTTAGTAGTGAGCACAAATTAACATATATCATGCAACAATGAAGTCTAACTCTCTTCCTATGCATCGGCATGTCATAAAAGGACAATTCATTCACACCAAGTAAAGGCCAATGCATAACATACGTAGTTTCTTGCAATTTTATTGTATCGAAAACATAGAGAGGTGAAGATGCAGTTCCTCTCTCATAATAATTGCAAGTAGGAGCAGCACGCACATGCATATTATATTCATTAAAATCATCATGTGCAATAGGAAAACGCAACCCATCAATATAATCCTTAATAAGTGAAAACTTCTCCGATATAGTGTAGTTTGGAGAATTCAAAAAGATAATAGGACTATCATGTGTGGGTGCAATAGCAACAATTTCATGTTTAACATAAGGAACTATAGCAAGTTCATCTTCATAAGCATAATTCCTATTGGCATCATGGCCACAATAATAGCAAGCATCAAGTTCATCAAAATGGGATATTTCAAAAGAATCCAAGGGATAGAAATCAACATAGCATTCATCCTTCGGCAAGCATGAAGGGAACTTAAACAATGTATGAGTTGAAGAGTTACTCTCATTAGAAGGTGGGCATGGGTAGCTAATCCGCTCTTCCTCATTTTGTTCTTCGTTCTCCTCCTCATGTTTTTCATCTAATGAGCTTACAATTTCAGCAACTTCATCTTCAATAGATTCCTGTAAAATATTAGTCTCTTCCAAGGCAAAGGTCATTCTTTCAATAAACTCTTTAACATAAGCATTAGAAGCATAGTTTTCATAGCAATATTTAAGTATGGCAAAATTTTCAGAATTGTAAAGAGTAGCATCATACTTTTCAATGAAAGAAGCAATTTCATAGGCACCCTTAAAACCAACAAATTCTCCAATTTGTTCAACATAATTATAGCAATAGGCCTCCTTGGAATAAGAGGATAATATTTCATTATCATTAAACACACATTGGTAGGTAAGGTGTTTTTAATCTTGTTTAGAACAAGTAAAATCATAAATTTCATATAGATTCCAAGCATAGCAACACAAAGTATTAATTTGATGCCACAAGAGTTTCCCTTTTTGAGATATGCGGTGTCACACATAATGAGCATGCTCATTTAATGATTTTACCTCAACTAAGCTAGTTGGGTTTTCAGCACGAGCACATGTGGATCGAAGATGACCCAAGTAATATTCTTCGGTGGTACGGAACACTAGTGGTTCCTCAACTTTTGGAGCAGCAAGTACATCTGATTTTTTTTGGTATTTTGCGTTTCCTACCCATATCTAAAGATAGAAAACAAGTTAATAATAGAAAAAAATTACTTAGTGATAAAGAAAACAAGCACACACGAGAATATTCACCCCATGCTATTGGACCCCGGCAACGGCGCTAGAAAAAGGTCTTGATAACCCACAAGTATAGGGGATCAGTTGTAGCCTCTTTCGATAAGTAAGAGTGTCGAACCCAATGAGGAGCTAAAGCTAGAACAAATATTCCCTCAAGTTCTATCGACCACCGATACAACTCTATGCGCGCTTAACGTTCTCTTTACCTAGAACAGATATGAAACTAGAAGTACTATGTAGGTGTAACGAGATAGGTTTGCAAGATAATAAGGAGCATGTAAATAAAAACTAGGGGCTGCTAAGATAAAGTAACAATTAAGTTAGTTTAACGACTATGGAAAAGTGGTGGTAGGAGTTGCGGAATTGTCCTTAGGCAATCGATAACTAGACCGGGTAATCATTATCGCGATTTTATATGAGGGAGAGGCATTTATGATACATACTTTATCTACTTGGATCATATGCACTTATGACTGGAACTCTAGCAAGCATCCGCAACTACTAAAGATCATTAAGGTAAAACCCAACCATAACATTATAAGGTATCAAGTCCTTTTTACTCCTATATGCAACAACCCACCTATTCAGATTTATGCTTCTGTCACTCAAGCAACCAAACCTCACGCTTGCGCGACACGGAGAGCACCATAGGACATCACCAATAATAAAACATGCAACTTAAACCAATCATGATCATCAATCAACCCATAGGACAACAAAAATCTAATCAGACATCATAGGATGGCAACACATCATTGGATAATTATATGAAGCATAAAGCACCATGTTCAAGTAGAGGGTACAGCGGGTTGTGGGAGAGTGGACCGCCGTAGATAGATGGGGGAAGGTGGTGGAGGTGTTGGGGAAGATGACGGAGTTGTTGGAGTATATCGTCGTCACGATGATGGCCCCGGCTGCGTTCCCGTGCCACCGAGAGAGAGGGGGAGAGAGCCCCCTCCTTCTTCTTCCTTGACCTTCCCCCTAGATGGGAGAAGGGTTTCCCTCTGGTCCATGGCCTCCATGGAGGCGGAGGGGCGAGAGCCCCTCCGAGATTGGATCTCTCTCTCTATGTGTGTGTGTGTGCGTGTGTGTGTTTCCTTCTGTTTCTACGCTCCCAGATTCTGTCCTTTCACCGTTTCCTGAATATCTAGAGATCCATAACTCCAATTGGGCTGAAATTTTGAGGGATCTTTGCCCAAAAATTAGCTTCCTTGCGGCCAAAGGACAACTCCAACTGACCTAAGGGGTGGCCCCAAGCCTCCCAGGCGCGGCCAGGGGTGGGTCACGCCTAGCAGGCTTGCCACCTCCTCGGGCATCGTCTTGCGTTGATTCTTTTTTCCAAAAATCACATATATTCCAAAATAATCTCTGTAAGTTTTTATCGCGTTTGGACTTTGTTTGGTATGGATATTCTGTGAAACAAAAAACAAGCAACAAACAGGAACTGGCACTGGGCACTAGATCAATATGTTAGTCCCAAAAATAGTATAATTTTTTCCAAAAGTATATGAAAGTTATAGAATATTGGCATTAAACAATCAAAAATTATAGATATGACAGAGATGTATCACTATGTTAGATCACTGCACATCTTGGTACACTACGAGAGGCATTCATATAGAGTCATATCAGTTTTCCATATCGAGTTGTAAGTAAATAAAAGTGTGATGATCATCATTAGAGCATTCTCCGAGTGAGGACATGATTATTGAGACTATGATTGCCCCACAAGTCGGGATGAGACTCTGTACGAAAAATGAAAAATGGAGGAGGCCAAATGATCCCACCACAAAAAATGGGGGAGGCAGAAAAAAAGAAAAAAACACCCACCATCAAAAAAATAAACAAATAAATGAGAGAAAAAGAGAGAAGGGACTTTGCTACTATCCTTTACCACACTTGAGCCTCAAAGTGGCACCATGTTCTTCATATAGAGAGTCTCTTGTTTTTTCACTTACATATGCTAGTGGGAATTTTTCATTATAGAACTTGGCTTGTATATTCCGATGACGGGCATCCTCAAATTCCCGAGGTCTTCATGAGCAAGCAAGTTGGATGCAAACCCACTTAGCTTCAGTCGAGCTTTCATACACTTATAGCTCTAGTGCATTTGTCGCATAGCAATCCCTACTCGCATTGATATATATTGATGGGCATCTCCATAGCGTGTTCATACATTGAGTTGATGCAAGACTTTCTTCTCCACTTTTACCCCTTTGAAATCTACCACCATATTCTATGACACCTATATGCTATGTCCATGGTTCACGCTCATGTATTGCGTGAAGAAAAAAAGTTGATGCATTTTGAAAAAGTACGATCCAGTTGCCTCACTTGGGCACCATGGTGCTTAACATTTGAATTAATGTGGTGAAGACGGAGTCATGCCTTGCTAATATAATAAGATGAATGAGGGTAAACATTCTCTGAGGATCATATACTTTGAAAGATTGATGATTTTATTGCTTGTGCTTATAAGTGTTACTATGTCAATGCTTCTTAATTCACCGTTTCTCAATGAGCATAGATGCAAAAGATTACATATTGGGTAGCATGTCACATCAAATAATCTGTTTTTATCATTTGCCTACTCGAGGACGAGTAGGAATTAAGCTTGGGGATCCTTGATACATCGCCAACGTATCTATACTTGTTGATTGTTCCGTGCTATTATATTATCATCCTAGGATACTTTTTTAGTAATTATTTGCCAATTTATATTATTTTTGAGCACTAACCTATTGACCCAGTGCCCACTGCTAGTTCCTGTTTTTTGGGTGTTTTTTTGTTTCGTAGAAATACCACATCAATCAAAGTCCAAATGCGATCAAAATTTATGTGAATTTTTGGAAGAAGAATCAACACAACACGGTGCCCGAGGGCCCCACCATGCAACAGGGCAAGGCCTGGGTCGCACCCTGGTGGCTTATGACCAGCCCTTAAGTCAGTTGAAGCCCTCCTTCCGCCACAAGAAATATATTTTCGTGATAAAAATCCCCTCAAAATTTCAGCCCGATCGGAGTTACGGGTCTCTGAATATTTAAGAAACGATGAAGGGGCAGAAAACAATCGCGAAAATAGGAGAGGAACAGAGAGAGAGAGATCCAATCTTGGAGGGGCTCTTGCCCTCCGGGATCCATGGCGGCCTTGGACCAGAGGGGAAACCCTCCTCCCACCTAGGGGGAGGCCAAGGAAGAAGAGGAAGGAGGGGGGATCTCTCCCCCTCTCTCCTGGTGGCGCCAGAGCGTCGCCGGGGCAACCATCATGACGGCGATCTACACCAACAACTTTGTCGCCATCACCACAAACTCTCTCCCCCTCTATGCAGCGGTGTAAACCTTTTATCCCTGTTGTAATGTCTAGTTGAACATGGTTCTTAATGCTATATATTATTATCCAATGATGTGTGCCTATCCTATGGTGTTTGACGAGATTGCGTTTGTCCTGTGGGTTAATTGTGGTATGATGTTATTGATATGAGTTGTATGTTGATATGGTGTTTTCCTAAGATGCCTTCTGTGAGGCGTACATGTGAAGGAATCCCGCTGGAGGGTTTGCAATATGTTCATGATTCGCTTATAGTGGGTTGGTGAGTGACTGAAACACAAACCCAATTAAGGGGATTGTTTACGTATGGGAGTAAAGGGGACTTGATGCTTAACTCTATAGTTGGGTTTTACCTTAATGATCTTTGGTAGTTGCAGATGCTTGCTAGAGGTCCAATCATACGTGCACATGATCCAAATAGATAAAGTGTGTTACCATATGCCTCTCCCTCATTGCATATGTTGAGTATCTATCATGTTATATTCAATTGCCTATGGACAATCTTTCTCTTGCGTTACACAAAAAGGTTTTCACTAAACAATTTACTTTATTGTTCTTTTATTAAAACTTCACCTAACTTTTGTTTCCACGTTCTTTGTTATCTTGTAAAACTATCTATGATACCTCCTAAGTACTTCTAGTTTCTTTCCCGCAAAATAGTTTCATACTTATTCTAGTTAAAGTAAGTGTTAGCATGTGTAGAGTTGTATCGGTGGTCGATAGAACTTGAGATAATATCAATTCTTCCTTTAGCTCCTCGTTGGTCTTTACACTCGTACTTATCGAAAAAGGCTACAAACCATCCCCTACACTTGTGGGTTATCAGCCCGCCGATTGATGAACTCGACCTCGGCTCTTTTCGGGTTTACAATACCAAACAAAGTCCAATCGCCATGAAACTTTTTAATGTTTTTTTCTGGACCAAAAAAGACTTGGAAACTTCGACAAAAGACCAGAGGCCACACGGGGGAGCCAGCACACATCAGGGCGTGCCCATGCCGGTGGTCGCGCCTTGATGTGTGGTGGCATCCTCGGCTACCTATAGATGTCCCTCTCTGGCCAATAAATTCCAATGAACCCCAAAAACTCTAGAGAGCCTCTTGAAACACTTTTTTCCTCCGCCGCAAGTCTCTGTTCCACCGTGTGCCCATCTGGAGCCCTGTTCTGGTGCCCAGACAGAGGGGGGATCAACCACAGAGGGCCTCTACATCAACCTTGCTTATCCCATGGTGATGTGCGAGTAGTCTACCGCAGACCAAAGGGTCCATAGTTAGTACCTAGACGACTATCTCTCTCTCTCGGTCTTCAATACAATGATCATCGCATCTTCTCTTTGATCTATCCGATGTAATTCTTTTGTGCGGTGTGTTTGTTGCGATCCAATGAATTGTGGGTTTATGTTGAGATTATTCATGAAAAAGATTTGAGTCTTCTCTGAAATATATTATGATTCTTATTTGCATGATTATCATAGCTTCGTAAATACCTCTGATCTATTGAAATAGTTTGGTCAACTAGATTGATATTTCTTCAGTGAGAGGGGTGTGTTCTAGTGGTTCAGTCTGGTGGTGCTCTATATACCAGTGATAGAAAGGGACTAGACACGTCTTTGTATTGTTTCCACTAAGGATAAAACAATGGGATTAATTCATATTGATTGAGTTCTTTTTGTCTACATCATGTCATTGTTCTCGAAGCATTACTTTGTTTTACTTAATACTCTAGATGCATGCTGGAAAGCGATCGATGGGTGGAGTAATAGTAATAGGTGCAGGCAGGAGTCGGCCTATTTTCTTATGGATGTGATGCCTATATACACATGATCATTGTCGTTAATATCACATAACTATGCACTTTTCTATAAATTGCCCAATAGTAATTTATTTACCCACTGTATCCCTACTTCATGAGAGATGCCACTAGGGAAAACTATGGCCCCTGGGTCTATCTAAATATATCTTTAAAAAATATCATTTACCTTGCTGCCATTATTTACTTTCTATTTTATTTTGCAATTTATAATTATCTACTATCAACCACACTACTTATTAGCTTGCAAGGAATGTGTCCAAGGGGATTGACAACCCTCTTGCCCGCGTTGGGTGCAAGTGTTTGCTTCTTTGTGTGCAGTCACAGAAGATGGGGGTTTCATGCTACTCCTATTGGTTCGATAAACCTTGGTTCTCTACTGAGAGAAATACTTATCTATATTGTGTTTCATCACCCGCTCCTCTTCAGGAAGAACCAACGCTGATCACAAGTATCAAGGCGTGAAGACATTTTTACGATACTCTTGTATTAAGTACCTAACATTTTATCCATTTCTGCTTTCCTAGGAGACCCCTTTTCTCATTTTTACTCTACCTTTGTGCTCTGCATCATTGGGTCCCAGTCCCAGAGGCAAGCTGCACCGTCGCTGGCATGCTTGGAGCGAGGGCTCGACAAGGCCAAAGGGTGCAGGGCTCTTACGGCTGGTAGGAGACCCTGAGGCACGATGCTTGAGGTCCCCCTTTACGTGTATGCAGCTCGTGCCAAGGAAATCAGGACGCTTTGAGGGCAAATGTGCAGGTGCGATGCTTGAGGAATCCTAGAGGTTTTTGATACTTAGCTCCTTCAAGGTGCGCGACGTTGAAGCGGGCCCTCCGCAAAGAGCGACTCTTGAGGCGTGACGTCTCACAAAGCACTCCACCTAGGGGACGCCGCTCGCGAGGCCTCCCAAGGGGCTCTAGAAGCCTTCGATGTCCTGCATCAGGGAAATTGTCGAGTTTTGCAAGGGGTTCAGCAGGGCGCGCTCGCGAGGTCGCATGTCGGTGTTGCGCGAGGAGACCCGGGCAGCAAGGACCTGGTGAGGTGATGTACATGGGAGTAGGCTCACGAGCCAAACCTTACTTGTTTGGATTTTGCAGTGTTGTAGGGACTGACCCCGGCACAGACATTGTGCCTAGCCCCTGCTCGCATGACATACATAGGGGAGATCACGAGCGCTCTCCCTTCCTGAGGCATGCTCGGCCATAAGTGCATGGAATTCCAAGAAGAAATGAGGTTTACTGATGCATGAAACAGGTTCATTGCATAACAAAAAGATACATGTCATCGTGTTCGAAACGGGTCGACGTGAGGTTTGTGCAAGTGAAAAGAGCCATCAAAGGATGACAGAAATGTTGTCTCGGTGGACACAGATCAGTCTGAGGTTGATGTAGCTGAAAAGCGCCCTCATTGTCAAAAAGCCCGCCATGTATGAGCCTGGGGTATCCGCCAGCGCTAAGCATGGGGCTTCCACGAGAGTGGTAAGGGACTCTCACGTGCCGAGGGCGGCGTGGATAGAGATAGACCTAAAGCGTGTATAGCTTTGTCTTGCTCGTATCCGTGGACCACGGATAGAACTTACGGTGATGGAAGGTGTTCCATGTGTTTTGTAGCGGAACACCCTCCGCCATCATTAGCAGGATTATGGTGGGCCAGTTGGTAGTCATGAACCACGCCTGCGATGTGGGACCCCAAGCTCATGCATGCCAGCCTCGCGAAGATGGTTATGGCACCCTCCCAGACGAAAGGCACACGCATGAGTGGAGATGGAGAAGGGAAAGGCCTCGCGAGGTGAGCCTGGTTGAGGGAGACGAAGTCGACGCACATGCGCCTGCCGCCACGTAGCTTGGAGATGGGGTGGGGGTTGCTATCCACCTGCCGCGGGGAGCTTTGCGGGCGATTCCTACATCTTCGGTGCTCGTTCACCTCCCTTGGCACATGCCTGGCGCTATCTGTGATGACGCACTAGAGCTTGCCCGGAGGGAGGTGACGATCACGCCTTCCTATTTGAGGGGGGCGCCGCTGACGACACGGGAGGGGCCTATGCTCCCCCCATCCGGTGACGCCCTCTTGGAATTGGGCCGCTCCTGAGGAAGCAGGGGCTTCTTCTTTGCGGGTGCTTCCTCGGCAGGCCCAGGGATGTCCTCGTCGGTAGGGTATGCGATGGCGGTGGCCTTGTAGGCATGCTCGAGGGTGTGCACTGTGTCCTTATCGTTGTAGCGAATGGTGATGGTGCAATTGCAACTGGGAATCTTGACGGGGCCTAGGCCTGATGGGTCACGGCCATGAACTTGGAGAGCGTCGGGTAGCCCAAGATGGCACTGTAGGGAAAGTGTGCCACGTCAAAGTCAATGAACTCCATGTGATAGTTCCTACGGGGTGTCGAAAGTGAAGGGGAGGCACACTTGCCCCAGCGGGATGGTGCAGCTGTCGGTGACACCCGAGAAAGGCCTGGTGGGCATCAGGCGCTCGTAGGGCATTTGAAGCGTCTCTAAGGTCTCCACAGAGAACACGTTGAGCCTTGCCCCACCGTCGATGAGCATCTTGGTGACAGCCACGTCACTGATAGTAGGAGTGCATAGCAAGCGAACGATGCACATGGCCTTCGTGGACTTGGGATGGTCACTGGTGTCGGAGGCAATGGGGAGCTCGGACAACTTGAGGTTGTTGGCGGCCACATTTACCTCCTGAGAAAACTGCTTGAAGTGGCGGTTGGATGGAGGGGCTTGAGCCTCACCGAGGATGCAGGCCACCTTGCGGGGCTCCTGGTAGCCCCCAACATTCTCAGTTGGAGAGAGATCATTGGTGCGCGAAGGCGCGGCGTTGTCCTGAGGGTCTGCCTGCCGCGGCTGGTGCTTCCAACCCTGGCGGTAGTCATCTCCAGTGTCATTGCCATGGCTACAATTCCATAGGCCACCTTCGTTGCTGCCACCACGGCCCCTATCGTGCTCCTGGCGGCCGCTGCAGTGGCAGACACGACCCTCTCGAAGCTGCATGAGCTCGTAGCAGTTCTCTATGATGTGGAAGTTCATGTTGTGGTAGGCATAGACGGGGCGGTCGTCCTTCTTGGCTTCGTCACGATCACGGTTGCGCTTGTAGTTCGGCTCCACCGCGAGCATAGCAGGGCCCTTGCGCTTGGGATCCTTGCCCTTGGACATCACCATGTCAGGCTCGGTGTCGGGTCGTTGTGGAGGAATAGGCGTCCCTTATCAGCCTCGGCGCAGCGGTCGGCAAGGACGAAAAGCTCCGCTGCGGAGTCCAGCTTGCCCCTGATGGAGAGCTTCTCGTGCATCTTTATGTTGGTGACACCACTAGTTATGGTGGAGATGATTGCAGCATCGGAGGCCCTCGGGGTCCTGTTGCGCACCTGGCTGAAGCATTGGATGAACTTGCAGAGAGGCTCGTCGGGGCACTGGCGCACGGACCAAAGGTCATTGATCATGAGGGGGCGGTCGCTCGTGCCCGTTAAGTTGGCGACGAACTACTTGCACGGGTCCTCCCATGAAGCAATGGACGCCTCGGGGGGTTTAGGAGCCATGCATGCACAGCGTCCTTGAGGGCCATGGGGAACCAGTTTGCCATGACTCGGTCATCCCCCCTCACGGCCTGTATGCTGATGGTGTAGTGTAGGAGCAACTCCATGGGGTTGGTGCTACCATCGTAGCAAGGAGGAAGTTCTGGCTTGAACTTGTCGGGCCACACCATGCGACGCAGCTTGGGAGTAAGGGCTAGGTAGCCCCCGGTGGTGACGATACCCCCATTAAGGTCCGCGCGATTCTGGCGCCTGGCCACGGCGATGTCTTGGAGAACACGATCCTGGTGGTTGCATACCTTCTCGAGGGTCATGTCAGCATCTTGGGGCACGCGGTGAAAAATCCAGCAACTGCCGCCATCGTCTGTCGGTGTCGACGACCTATGGGGCGGCTCCACCGTGCGTGTCGCTTTGGTGCAGCTCGGGCGCGCCGCGTGCCGGAGGAGGAGAAGGAGCATGGAGCGGGAGGGCGCTTAACCATCGTGACTCCGAGTGGTGCGCGCAGTGTCGACGAGCTTGGTGATGCACTCGAGCGAGGCTTCGTAGCCGTCATTGGCAGGGAGGTAGCACAGAAACTCCTGAGCCATGAGCAGCGCGGCGCACGGAGTAGGAGGGTCATGGCGTGCGAGCGAGGAGACGATGGTGGAGCGGCCACGTGCCTGCTCGTTCATCGACGGGTGGATGGAGGAGGCCACACGCTCCCCAACAAGCTCGATGCCAGCCTGGGGGCGCCGCCTTGGGGCCCTGTGGGTACCCTGGCAGCAGCTCAGTGCGCGGCCCGCTCCCAGTGGGCGGCGGCTTCATCCATGTCGATGTTGGTGTCGAGGTCGAGGGAGCGAAGATGGCAAGTTCCCCTACCTGGCATGCCAAATGTCGAAGTCCGGGAACCGCGTACAAGAACTCCTCCAAGAATAAGGTTTGAACACTGGGGGGCTTAGCTCGCAACCTGGAACATGATGACAAACACAACATTATCGATGGAGAGATCACTCTTCCTCATCGGGGACGACGGGGACACACGAGCTACCCAGGTTCGAGCCGCCGATGGCGCAAAACCCTACTCCTGCTTGTGTTTGGTTTCCTTGGAAAAGAAGGAGCTTGTGGCTCCAGTACACAGGTGTTTTTTGGGGGGAGAGAATGGCTCGATCCCCTTACATGGACATGGCCCTTCCCCTTTGTAGTGCCTTGGTCCTCTTCCCCAAAAATATCAGCAGGAAAGGGTGGCCGTAGGGCGGAAATTTGAAAGGGCATAGGAGTCGGGCCTATCCTGACTAAAGGTGATCTTCGCCTAGTAAAGTGGTCTTCGTGACACGTTCATGGGCTCGGTGATAACCTCTGCCCCGGTGCACTGATCCGCCCTGATCTTCTTTCACCAAAGTGGCAACCGTTAGGGGGACTTGCTTTTGTAAGGGAAATGGATGTTGCCCCCTAATCACCAGAAAGGAAACCACGCCTGGTTGTGCCTATCGGCACAGCCTCTGTCATCTTCCTCCTATCGGGTGCGTCACCCACACGACGGGCACGAGGCCCGCAGCTAGCACCGCGCTCCAGGCCTCATGAGGCCACCCTATGGGAGGAGCCTCGCGAGGCGACCTGGCACCTGGTGGTCTCGGTAAGGCTTGGGCCGGCGGCAAGGGGCCTGATGAGGCATACCCCTCGCATGGCAGCTTCCTCCGAATGGCCGGGATAGGGTCTTCTTCCTTGGGCCGGCCCGCGCATCGCCCCCAGGCCAACGGCATACGGGTCATGGTACCTTGGGTCCTACTGGGCCGACAGAGGCCTGCTAGGTGGCCCACAAGCCAGTAGGGAGCGCCCCCATGTCTTGTGGCCATCTAGTGGGTCCCCTCTAGTGGATTTCTTTGCCAATAATCTTTATATATTCCAAAATAATTCTCCATCAATTTTCAGCTCATTTGGAGTTTCAAAGAATATCCAACTCTTCGGTGGTCCTTTCCGGTCCAAAATTCCAATTGTCGGCAATCTCCCTCTTTGGATGAAACTTGCAAAATAAGAGAGAAAAGGGATTAGGATTGCACCATAAAGTGTAATAATGGTTCAAAACATAATAAATATGAGCGTAAAAACATGATGTAAAATGAAAGTATCAACTCCCCCAAGTTTAGACCTTGCTTGTCCTCAAGGAGAAGCCAAACTCGATAATCATGGCCACATGCTTAGGGAGAGAGGTGTCGATAAAAAAATATGGAGTTGGAAGCATCATGATCATTATCATATAAGCAAAATAATATCATAAAACTTCTCATGAACAAGTAACAATCTATCCACATGCTCAAGTATGAATCATAAACTTTATATTGAAAACTAACAAACTATGTTCTTAGTTATCGAAACAATTGCAATCCATCATATTATCAGAAAGAGTCTGTGTTAGTGCTTTTTTTAGCAAGTTTACATACTCAACTATCATTTAGTCTTTTAAGATTTATGACATTCACGGCATATTTGTGAAGCAAACAAATTCAATCATACACATAGGAAGATAGGGGTTTATAAATTGTCACCACCTAACAACTTATCTCAGGGATAATGTCAATAATAATAACTCATAATCACCTACATCCAACTGAATATATGCGCTCGGATCTTGCCCCACCACATGATGCTTTCCAAGTAGAGAATAATAAGGATGGAATAGGAATTAACATTATTGACCTTTGCATAAAACTTAAATACAGAAAAGTAATGGATAGTCCCTTCGTTGAGGGAAGTAGAGGTTGTCATGCGCTTATTATTTAGATGTGCAAGCTCTTAATGTAAAGGAACGCCATTTTATATTGCCCCTTATGATAGCAAATTTTATTATGCAGTTTATCGTTTTTATTTTTTTATCATCATGAGTTCGTACAAAGCTTATCTTCCCTTTCAATAAAAGATCATATATATTTAGAAGTAATTTTATTGCTTTGGCACCGATAACAACTTCCAATAAATGACCATTGCTATGTTTGGAGCTTCATGGTTAGATGATGGCATCAATTTCCAGGTTCCAAACCAAGGAAGAACATCAAATTACCTACACCTACGCGTCCATGGGCTGGGGATTGGCAAGGAGAGAACCAATCAATTGCAGGGTAGAAGCTCCAAACCTAGCAATGGTCATTTATTATCTGGTCTGCAATACCCTTGATCGTGTCGTTCTCGGTGCCCCTGATGTATTCGTTATCCATCCAACAGTCGAGCAATTTGACAAAATACCACACTTTTCCTGGTACTTTGCTCTAGTACCACATCTTTCTTTTTATTAGAATGATTAACACACCTTTGATGATAACTGGATAAAATACCACAAACAGAGTTTTTTTCTCCCTTTCCACGTCCAGACCCACACATTATAATCTTTTGGACGATTTTGCCCTCCTGTTGTTTTCACCTAGGGATCTTCAATCCAATCCAGAATAGACGGAGACGTATAGACTAACGAGGCAGAGGAACAGCGTCGTCACCTCGGCACGCCTTCTCCCTCGCGCGCCATCCGTTGCTGTGGAGGAGGTGCCGCCGTCCGCAGCGCTCCGGCCACTCTGCCGGAAAAGAAGGGTGCCGCCCTCCGCCACACTCCGGCCACTTGCTAGCCGTGCCGAAGAAGAAGGGTGCCGCTGTCCGCCACACGAGGTGCCCCTTCCGAGTGCCCGTCCAGCGCGTGTCAGTCTAGGCGATGGTCGCGTCTCCGTCCAGAATGGTTTTACAGAGGGTCTCTTTCATGGAGAATGAATGATCATTCAGCTGTAGTGTGCGCTGCTGTAGGCCTGTAGCTGCTCGCTGAAGCCTGCTGTAGCTGCTCGCTGAAGCCTGCTGAAGCAAAGTGCAGACTTTAGCCATGTGCTAGTGCCAGCTTTGACAAAGTAGATTCCTGGCCTGTGCATATATTGGGTCATATAGCTGCTAATGCTTCTTCGTATGGATGTAACCAAAATTTAGCTTGGCTGGCTGTAACATGTATTGATGTATCTCTTTGTTCATATGGATATAGTTAAAATCTCGACAGCATTTTCACCAAATCTTTTGACATGACCTCTCTTTATTATATATATATATATATATATATATATGATTCGCATATTCAGCTCAATAAGATGCAAATGTGCGCATAGACTTGACAACAATAAAAGGCGAAGCTGTTGCCTTGTTTCCAAAAAAATAAATACAGAATGAATAGGTATAATTTTTTATTGCAAGCATAAGGTGAGTTCTTGACTCACAAGTTGCATCCAAAAACATAAAGTGAGTCCTCATCTCACTACACACACGACACGATCGTAAGAGACACTAGCTGTGGGAACTCAATCCAAACGCATTGACTTCGTGAAGAAGTGACATCAATTTTATAAAGATTCAGCACACAGTAGGAGATCACAAAATGGCGTGCTACACTCCTTTTCTCCTCTTCGGGGTGAGCTTTTTGGCGGGCTTCACACCAACTATTGGTTGAGAAGTGAGATTCCCCGTTTCCATAGAAAGTTGCCTACATAATACATCATTTTCATGCATTAGAAAAATAGGACCAATGTTATACACATTTGAAGAAAAACACTAATTTTTTTCACCTCCTTGTGATTGGGCCAGGGCTGCCTTGTAGGACAGCCAATGAAGATGTCAATCCAAGAGGGCTATTAAGAGCTGATTGACTACACAAAAATGCATTGTTTATAATATATAAAAATAGGGCATGTTTCCAAAGATATTGCAAAAAAGCGAAAAAGGTTACCTCCTGGTTATAGGGCGAGGGCTGGCTTGTGGGACATTCAATGGAGACATCCCTCCAAGACGGCTACCAAGAGATGTTTGACTGCACAATATGCATTGTTTGAGGGGAAAAATATCGCATGTACACTTGAGAAATTTAAGATAAGCATAAATTGTTACCTCCTTGTGACGGGACGAGGGCTAGCTTGTATAAGAGCATCTCCTGGGATTGTACATTCAACATCAACTTCAGTGTTCGGTTTTATCTTTCTAGGTTTTGGGTTCCTGTCAACAAATTCAACCAACATTACAAAACAAACAATAAAGTAAATGTGAATCAATAGAAAATACCTTTTGTTTACTCCATTAGTTGGGTAACCAGCTTCCCTATGTCCCAATTGCTTACACTTCTTGCACCTGTTTTGGCTTCCTAGTTGACCTTTCGGTGGTGGTTTATTTTTATAATTTCCTCCTCCTTTTTCAAGGCAACTTTTAAATCTTAACTTTCTTTTTCTTCCTACAGTACTTTTGGGGAGTGGTGCATGTAATACAAAGTCTAATTTAACATTAGGCCATTGTGATCGGTCTGTGAGAGGCTCAACAACACCCCCATAAGCTGCTCTAAATCTTTCTAGAGAATAGTACTCGTGAAGATAATCTTCCATCTTCACGTTCCTTTTTCCAATCAAGAAAACAAGTGCATGTTCACAAGGTTTACCTGTGTGTTGCCATTCAAGGCACGTGCACTCACTTTGCTCTATGTTAACCACATGCCTCAAATTGTCTTTGTTGATGTCCCTAACCTCACATTTCATATTACTTGCTTTGGTAACTTTCAAGTGCCCAAGACCTCTTGTTCTATTATTCACTTGTTGTACAACCGCTGGCAACATTCGTCCTTGTAGTTTCTCCCCAATCTGTCTCCTTTTTTCAACCAATTTCATTATCTTTCCATTTAGTGTGTCAGCCAATCCATCTACAGGGAGATCTTTGATTCCTCTTATCCAATTGTTGAAGGTCTCCACGAGGTTATTATGAATGTAATCGCACTTGATGTCAGTGTCGAAACTAGACCTCATCCACTTCAGATTATGGTAATCTTGCAAGTACTTGCCCACCGTTTGGCTAGATTCTAGAACCTTGGAAAAGTGGTACTCAAACATTGAAGGTCTATATGTCTTGCCTGCAGCCCACATGCGTCCAATTATGTCACCATTATATCTTTTCAAAAAATTCTGCATCAAATGCCTAAAACACTCTCTCTGTTCTGCTTGAGCAAAAACTTTCTTAACTGCATTTTCTAGACCTTTACATGCATCAGTACATATAGCAAGCTTTGCGATTGGCCCTAATGCTCTATGCAAATGTGTCATGAACCATGTCCAGTTATCTTCATCTTCAACCTCAATAAAACCAAATGCAAGAGGAAACATCCAATTATGTCCATCTAAAGCTGTACATGCAGCTAAATGGCCATTCCACTTTCCATTCAATGCAGTTGAGTCTATGCTAAGATAAGGCCTACATCCAGCATGGAATCCATCTACACAAGGCTTAAGTGCCATAAAAAATCTGCGAAAGTAAACCTTACCATTTTCTAGTTTAGTGTCAACCTCAACAATGCTTCCAGGAGATCTTAGTTCAATCTCAGCTTTGAAATTGAATAGGTAACGGAAGCTATTGCCCCAAGAACCATATATCTCATCCTTTGCTCTCTCTCTCCCCTTCCAAACAGTGTGATAACCAGTGGTTACATTCCAGGATTCCTCCAACTTTTCTTGTAAATCCTTACAACCAATGTTTGGAGTTTTCCTCAAAATTTTCTTTGACCTTTCTTGAACCCAATCTTGTGAGGCCATTGCTGAATTTAGCCTGTTACTTGAAACACATGTGTGTGCCGGTCCTATCTGATTAACCTGCATACATAACAAAGTTGTTACTGTTGTTACAATAATAGGATGCTAGCATAATAGAAAATAATAGAAAAGGTGAATATTAAGCTATGTTAGTACCCTAGTCTTTGTCTTATCCGCCATAAGACGACATGTAATTTTCCATGGACAACCCTCGGCCATACAATGTGCCATCCACCTACTCTTGTCAGCTCTATGAGTCCCAATGTTGAATTCTTCGTTAATTGCCCATTGCCTCACTGCCCTCCTACAATCGGTCATTGTTGGAAAGATTGAACCTTTCTCAACTTTTGGATGATCCTTGTCATAAGACATTTCTATGTCTTCAGGAACTTGGTCATCAACTGGTATAGCTCCCTCAGCCATTAACTCCTCATTAACATGAGATACAACAACTTGAGCTGGCTCATTTAGTGGTTGTGCATCCTCGACCTCTTCCTCAATTCCAAGTACCGCACACATGTTTTCCTGGGATATAGGAGCTATTGTATCGTCACCAATAGGAGTTATCTCAAGAGTGGACCAATCGATGACAACTTCACCATCAGATTGCACATATCTCTCATTACTTCGAAGCACATTACAAGGTGTAGAGTCGTTGGCACATGATGCAATACTAGCATTTGGCTGGTAAACGTCAGAACTTGAGCAAATGATATTGTCCACTATCTCACTACATGGGATATTTTCATGACAAGATGATGTCATACCCTTTGCAATGTCCACAACTTGAGCTAGCACAAGCAACTCTTTCTCTTCCCATCTCTCAAGAAATGATGTTAGCAACTTCCAGTAGTTATCTATCCTCTCAACTGATTCAAAATGCTTGTCCTTGCACAATATATGGACCTCCTGACCACTCCCCCAAACAATTTTGGAGCCAATGAGTTCTACCATATTTTCAACAGTAAAATGCTTCATGTTAACCTGAAACTCCACATCATGTTCAGCTACTTGATGCTTGCTGCCATCGTCAAGCTTTGCGACAAATCGAAGAACTCTAACTTTTAGTTTATAAATGACAACGCGCAACTCCACACCTTCTCCCCTACAAAATCACATGATTTTTCAAATAGAATCAGTGGTTAGGCGTAACTATTCATCAATATTTGGTTTGCAATTCAAAGAACGCTCCAATTCAGATGCTTGGGTTGATTGACTAACCCTTCCATAGTTGCGCCCTCCGGCTCCATCACCACAAGTAGCACGTTCTCTTTGTACTCTTGAAGCCTGCCCACTAGCTTTGCTCCTCCATCATAATCTCCATGGTCTAGGGTTCCTGAGTATGTACACATGTCAAACCTAACAGGGCAGTACATAAGAATTTAACTGTGAGAAGCTTAAACTTAGACAAAGAAAAAAGCAATTATAAAACAAAAAGTATACTATTTGTGAAGGATGTTGATTATTGAAGTTTACTTCTTAAGACTGTGTTTTCCGAATAAAAACTTGCATTCTTACGTCTTGTCGTCTCTCTCATCTGCCGCTCAACTAAACCGATGCGGAACACCAAAAAATAAATGCATACTTAGACAAGTTAATCGATCTTCAGCCATTAGAGAAATACAGACAGGGAGAGATCTGAAGGGAGGAAGACATGTCAGGGTCGGCAGGGGTGTGCTTGCCGGATTAAATATAGGTGTGGCGGCCCCAATCTGGTGATTATTGGGCAATTTAAGAAAAACTGAGAGCCATGCACATCCCTGCACATGAGTACATGCACATGCGTACAGCCTGCACATGCGCACAATACAGGGTTGAGACCAAATTAGAAAGAGAGAGGAGGGGAGAGATATAGAGAGAGGGAGGATGGGAGGTAACTTGACAGGCGGCTGGAAGGAAGCACGGCGAGGTGGTGTCGCGGTGGATAAGCACAACGAGGCGGCGGCGCGGTGCTTCGACCCTGTCACCTGTTAGTTGATCGCGATCAAACCAGGATCCCTAGGTGAAAATAACAGGTGGGCAAAATCGTCCAAAAAATTATGATGTGTGGGCCTGGACGTGGAAAGAGAGAAAAAACTCTGTTTGTGGTATTTTATCCAGTTATCATCAAAGGTGTGTTAATCGGTCTAATAAAAAGAAAGGTGTGGTACTAGAGCAAAGTACCAAGGAAAAGTGTGGTATTTTGTCAAATTGCTCTTCTTTATTCTCTTTATTGCTGCAACTCACGACACAATAACCATCACAACTGACTGATTTATTGCCGGCAGAGACATTCGTATGGAGAATCTATCTGGTTCGCACTAGCCACGTATCTTGACTCTGCTTTGCTTATGGCTTCAACTCACAACACAATTAGACGTCTCGTGTAAATTAGACTCGAGGTTAGAGAAGGCACTATCTTTTATGGTATTGGTGGGTAATTTTTTGTCTTTGAGGTTGATCTGATGGTTGTGGTTTTCTAATGTAAAAAATGAAGGATCAGATGTTTCTGATTTTTGGAAAAATTAAGACTAATTATCTTTTTTTCTAGTTAGACCATTAATTACTTTTTATATATAATAGATACCAATGTTTTATATACGCACTTCAAGTAAATTTTTATAATTATAAATAGATAATGAAGTCGACTTGTGATGGGAAATATCATATACTAATATCATGCATACGATAGTATTTTATAGTACTATCTCCATATTACTTGCAACACCTCGTTCCTTCCACCGGTCAAATCGTCTGTAGTTGCCGGTTCCATCTTGTTATCTCAACGGCCACAATATCCACACTCATCGTTCACGCATGTCGTCTCGCCAGTTGCAACATCCAGCATTGCCGCTTGCTGCATGTAGTCCCATGGGTTGCAATGTCCATTATTATTGCTCACAACACGTCTCACAACATCTGTCATCACCGTTTGCAGCATTCCGTCCAACCCGTTGCAGCATCCTATTGTGCTGCTCATAGCACCACAACTAAGCTGACTTTACTGGACTAGGACTTGGTTAAGTCTCGGTCAACTGAATTCTAGTCACATCTATTAATTTGATTTAGAGCAAACCTAGAAATGTAATAATTCATTTGAAACAGATGGAGTAATTAATACACAATGAATTGGAACAGAGCAGTGGTCACAGATCATGAAGTCACTACGCTTACAAAACCTTGTTTACGTGTACTCCACTTGGGGCATCTTGCTATAATAATCCTGTGAAGTGCGAAGTTTTCCAACCATTTTCTTTTGTCAAGTTCAACCTTTCTGTACAGGATACTTCAGGTCTGCCAGCCATCCTTGGCAAAAAAAAAAAATACCAAATGATACGTCCTGCCCAGGTTACATGATGAAATGACATCGTCCTTTTACCAATCCACAAAAAAACTGCACATGACTAGCAGAGCGCTCCACTTGCACAGCATATTTTAGCTTCATAACCTGACATGCCAACAAATAAATACAAGATTAGCAGCTCGGTTCTTCGGTTGGTTCCATTGGTCTGGCACTTGGCGGGTTGAAAACAGTGACCTCTTTTTTGTCTCGAAGGTCGAAGCGCATTAGCTTCCGGGTATACCTACTACACGCCCAAATGAAGGACTACACAGAAACTGGTGATTTTTCACAACTCATAGCACCTCCTTTTCCAGTTTCAGCACAGCCATGAATGCCTCTTGAGGAACTTCGACCCTCCCGATTGCTTTCATTCTCTTCTTTCCTTCCGCCTGTTAGGAAATGTTAGAGAACATATTATCTTGTCTACTATAGGGGAAATCCATCTCTTAAATTTCGGAAGTTGAGCACGATCAATAGATTCTCCAATGCTAACTTTGATCGAAAGAAGACGGTTACTAAGAATAATTACCTGTTTTTTCAGCAACTTCTTTTTCCTTGATATATCACCCCCTGCAAGTGAAAGAAAATAGTGATGTGACTAATATTTTGCAAAGCTGTGAGGACAAAGTGTAATGATTGTTTTTTTCAAATACTCCCTCCGATCCATATTAATTGCCGCAGACTTTGTACTAAAATTGTACTAAGTCTGCGGCAATTAATATGGATCGGAGGGAGTACAACATTGCAATAACTAATAGTGAAATGTTCGGATAAGTGTGTTCAGGATCAAGAACATGAGACAAGGAACACAGCATTTGATTGGCTTATGAAACTGTCTTGTACAAGTTTTGGTATTTTAGTTTACCGTAGCATTTTGACAAGACATCCTTCCTGATGGCTGATAGGGCTTCGCTTGCGATGACCTTTGCACCAATACATGCCTGTCAAGGTGCTGATTAGCATCTGATTGCTATAAACAGGAGTACTAATTGAGTGGTTATTATTCTATGGAAACATATGGCTGCTCCTACTTTCCACCAAGCTACTAAAGCAACACTTCTCTGATTTAAAGAACTGACCTAGGCCCTCCTAAGACCTAAGCCAAGGCAGAATTGGTCCCAGTTCCTCATTTATATTTTGTGATTACAATCAACTCACTAACGAAGAATTTGATTGATGTTCTTTCTTGATATAGGTTGCCTGGGTGAAACATGTTAGGCACCCCTGAACCACAACTTACAATCTCCCATGATCGTCTGTCCTAGCTTGCTATGCTGATATATTGCAAAAAATATGTGAGAACAAGACAGATGAAGCTCACTTGAATAGGTATTTTAAACATTTGCCGAGGTATAAGTTCTTTCAGCTTTTGAGTGAGCGCTCTCCCAACAGCGTATGCCTAGAAAAATATTCCAAATATCAGATCACTTGAGAACCTATTGCATAACAACCAGTTAATATAAGTTGTTGCTTCTAAAATCAAGTAGGGAGCGAATACATTGCACAAACATAGAGTGAACTGTAAACATGAATATTTAGGTTTTAGGATTTGAGGACATCTGATGCTTAACATCTGTTCAAAGCTTTAGTGATTACCCTAGAGTATATGGGTTCACAAACACAAAAAGGGAAGACAAATGTGAGACTAATTCTAAACTAACATAATTTATCTTTAGCAATAAGTATGGTTTCATACTGAAATATGTGAGTATTTTCCAGGTTCTCACTATCCTTTTGCGGTTCGCGAAAAATGTATGTTCACATGGAGGTGTTTCAAGACAGCATAAATTCTCTCTCTGGTTTTAGAGCTATATCTTTCAACTATGTGATTGTGCATAGACCAAGAGCTCTAGCTTTCGAAGACTCGTGGAAGTGATTAACACAAAGTGAGTCTGCACAAATAAAGAAAAATCCTATATATGATGATCAAATCAAAGGTTATACATCGAGGAAAAAAACAGAGGTTATATGTTTGAGAAAGAAAACAAACGGTTATATATTCAAGAGGAAAATCAAAGGTCATATGAGTACAGCTGTACTAGCTAGTGAGCATGTGTCTTTAATAGGTAAAGCACCTTCTCTCTGTGTACAATTGTCGACAATGCTTCCACAGGCTCACCATTGATTTGTATGTCCAGCTTTACTAGGTCACTTACCCTGTACCTGCAAATTAGGAAAATATACATCTCAGTTGATTTTGCACAAGGAACTATTTAACACTAAGAAGCAACAACTGATGGCTAAGGTTTAGAACAATATACGAGTAACCACGGTGCTGAAATCTGAAGTACTCCCTCTGTAAACTAATATAAGATCTTTTAGATCACTTGCAATCTTTTATGTAAGATATCTGTCTGGTCTTTTATGACCCGCAGTATAACTAGAAGTCTAACCTTCAAACTGATAATATATACATCCCCTATCAAGACATGTGTACAGTAAAATAAAATATTATTCGAAAACATTGTAAAATAAAATAGTATTAAACTCAAAAACTTAATTGTTACTGCTAGAGATTGTATTCACATAAGCAACTGCTACATCATGATCATTAAAGTGCCTTGGAGTAGAAAGCTAGTGGAATATGTTGCAGGAGCAATCTTGTATTGCTCTTGGGAGATGAGCTAACATATATAATGCATGCACAATTTATCAGAAACCCTCATACGATGGGGTAACACAGAATAGGTATAAAAAATTCTATGACACTGGGGAGCAAACATGTACCCGACAACTGAATATTCCATGCTAGCATATCCTTTGCTTCGAGATTTCAGTTGATCAAAGAAATCACCAACCATCTGCATAAAAGTTAAAAAATATATTTATAGAAAGACCACCGAGTAACTGGATTGGTTTCTTAAATTGAAAAAACAAGCAAGTGGGCGTTCAGTATAATTCATGTATATTCACCAGAGTAGACAAGACTGATTCGTATATGGGCATTGATGGAACACATCAAGTCAAGGCATATACTTATGAAGAAGCTCTCATAAAGTTGAGCACAAACAATATTACAGAAACCGCAACAGATACAATTATTTGACGCCAGGAGGTGCATAAAATGAAGAATAAGGTTGGCAGATTGCATTTGGATGAAGGTGGTGGTGATTAGCGACTGTGATGCTTAATATGGAGTATATGATAATTAAAAAGTTGCAGAAATCTAACTGGCATACACGATATTGATAAAATAATTACATCATCTCGACTGAAACTTATCTTTGGATAATAGGTTGATGTTTTGCAGATGCATTGAGGGTATGCATCTCATTACTTCTCAAGTTCTCATAGTTTCCTTTTATTTGCTTCATGCAAATAATTAAATTTGATAAGTTACAGCAGGAAGAACATGTTTGTGGTCACATACCTCTGCTAGAGGTAGCATATAAGTAAGTTTGGCCCTGTTTTCTGTAATGTAGTTCATTTCCTTGAATTCACCTCTTCTCTCTTGACCAAGCTCCATTATTGGGCCAATATAGTCCTTCGGTGTTAACAATTCAATCTGAAACAGGGAAGAGCAGATACCAAATAGGAGAATAAAAAATGTGTAGAATACAGTGCTCCCAAAGTTCAGGAAAAAGAGGACATGACTACAAATGGATGGTGGAAGACTTATACAGCAACAACCTTTACATACGGTTCTTCAATTGACCTCCGTTTACCAGGTTCCGGAAGCAAGGATGGATTTGAACATTCAACCTACATGACATCTGTAAGTAAGCATATGTGTACAATAACATTGCAATGCCAGATAAATAAAGCTGGCATGTTTAGGAGTCAAACTGGATTAGTAACCATTTTGTTTACTTTATTAAAAGGATGTCAAATTTAGCAACCTTGGCCAGGTCTTTATGCAACCTGCAATGGCTTAGCTCATATGCTTAACAGCAGCATTGAGGAACTCTTCAGCAGTAAGCAAGAAAAGGGTAGAAATATCTAAAATGGCTGAAAATAGTTTCCATCTCATGTCCACCAAGTACGGTGGGAGTTAACTTGAATATACAAATAAAGGACTAGATGGATCCCAAGAAAAGACAATGAAGTTCAGCGTAACAGAACTTACAGTTTCATTATTGGAACAGTTGACACGGTAAACCACACTGGGTGCAGTAATTATTAGGTTCAAATTGTACTCTCTCTCAAGCCTTTCCTGAAAATACAGAACATTACGTTGTACAAAATTCAAGTCAGCATGGTTGTGATGTGAAATGCATTGTTAAGAGCTAAGTAGATTGTACAAAACCTGAACGATTTCCATATGAAGAAGACCAAGGAACCCACATCTAAATCCAAACCCCATGGCACTTGAAGATTCCGGTTCAAACTGCGCAAATAACCAAGATATATGTCACAAAGCTAAGAAACATAATACAAAATGCTAATGGGTGACCAACACTCAACATCGCAGATTACAGAGCCCTAGAGAATAATTGCACAGCAACTTTTCATTTGTTTTCTGCAATCTCTTCTAAATGTTGTACAAATGAGATTGGAGACTAACACTATTTTCTTACCATGTAGAAATGGAACACTGATCAACTATTCATAAAGGAAGACAATGCCTTTACTACTTACCTTCTTTATTCATGTCTTAATGCAAGAATACTAAATCTTTCTCTTTTACATCAGGGGACAGTATAAATTCGTTGTTAATTTAGCTGTCATAAATTGCTTTAGAACTTCTATGCTTTCTGTGGGGCAAAAAAAAAGCAAAATTGTGGTTGTGTAGATGCAAATCCGTAAAAAATAATCATGGTCTACTTGCATGTTGCATCTAGTATGAAGTATATTAGATCAATTTTCTTGAAGGTTCATACAGATGAACTACGATATTAGGATATGGGTTAAGAAAAGAATTCTGAACCTTCAAACTAAAAACAAAAATAACCAAACTAGTTTAACAATACACTCATACTAATCTGATGATCTTGCATGGATGGCTCATAGGCATGACATGAATCCCACCTTTAGGGCAGCATCATTTAGCTGAAGTCTCCCCAATGCTTCCCGCAACTCCTCAAACCTATTGCCAACTTGAATGTTTAATACAAGATAAATTATGCTTCTGCAGTGAAGAACAAAATTCATTTCAAGGAGAAAGTACAGTACTGATCTGCCTCTAAAGGAAACAAGCCGCAGAAAACCATTGGAGTAGCTTCTGAATATCCTGGTAAAGCAGAGTCCGCTCTTTTTGCAAAATGGGTAATTGTATCACCCACCCTAGCATCTGCTACTGATCTTATGGAAGCAGAGAGATAGCCGACCTGAAGGAGTGGTCAAGACATAAAGAAATTTGGTTTGACAGAATTATTGCAGTACTCACTATGAATAGAATTTGGGCCTCTTTGGAATACAGGATTATAAAAACTCAGGAATAGGAGCAATGTAGGATTTAGGTATCCTTGGTTGGCTGAATTCTGTATGAAACATAAACACGTGATTTTGCAAAACTAGCTTGTTGGATGTTCCATAGGAATTTTATACGGGAATTTGAAGAGAGAGAAAGAAGGTGCATGCAAGACACGAAGGAAAACCTTTAAGAGGTCTAACATCTTCCTAGAATTTCTAATTTACTACGGAGTTGGGATTTATGAAAGGCATCCGTAGGAACTTCGATGATATCATTCCTTTGATCCAAGTCCCTCCATAAAAAAAATCCTACGTTTTGTCCTACTGGATTTCTTCAATGGCCTCGCTGGAACACAGCTTTGTAAGAACGTACGAAGAAATGTAGAACTGAGACTGCATACCATCCAGAAGGGAATCAAAACAAGGGAATATGGAGACTTCACACGAATTTTACAGGAATTTGGAGAAAAAGAAGGTGCACATGAGACGCAAAGGAATTTTTTGATGAAATTTAACCTCCTGCTATGCTAGGAATCTTATGAACTTACAGTGTACAAAAGCAATTAAGAGTAAATTGGATGCTCTAATTCCTATTATCCAAAGGGCCTGGATAGGAAACATTCAGATGGATCGAAATCTAACAAAATTTCTATGAAAAATCCTTCAACCCAAAGGGGACCTTAATGCATAATATTTGATACTCTCACGCACGGCTTAATTCACGTCATCTTGAGCTCACCCGAGTCCAAATGGAACAGCAAACTGCCCAAGGTATAGCCAAGACACGTGCAGAACTGTTCAGGGGCTCTTGGACTGTAGGATTTTCAAAGGAATTTTGGAAGATTATAATCTGTAAGGATTTTTTCCCCATATGGGCCCTATGGATCATAGGATTTGGGTTGACAAATTTCTATAAAACTCCTTCAAGCCAATGGTGTAGATGGCACATGTGGGGAACTAGACCGATAATCTGACGTGGATTAATAGATGATAGAAGTCCCCATTTCGGTAAATAACTAAAGTTGATACCAGACAGTCAAACAGTGAACTAGCAAAGTTACCTCGCCAGCATGCAGTTCATCAGCTTCCATCTGATTGGGGGATAGTACACCAATTTCATCAGCAACATATTCCTGTTTATTTTGACAATATACTCAGCATAACATTCTATACCCTGCACAGCTAAGGTTCCAGGGGGAAATAACTGTAAAATGGTATTATAATTGAGAAATACTTCACAGAAGTGTAAAAGACTAATGGTGTCATTTTGTTATGGTATACTAGAAAAGAAACTTTGGATGGTAATTTACAGAAGTGGTATTGTGCACTCCAATGTAATTGTGTTTTCTGGAAAATTATTGTCCCTTGAGATGAACACGGCAGCTTACTGGAAAGGTTTCAGCTTTGCCTTAGTTACCTTCTTATTGGCCATAAAACATATCTTGTCCCCTTTCCTTATACTGCCATCAATAACTCGAAAATACACAATGACACCTCTGTATGCATCATAATAGCTGAAATGGCAAAGATAAACATTAAACCAAAGTTTAGCTATATGCAGAAAATTATATAGATCAATTATTGTTGTCTGCCTGTGGAATTTTGGCACTCGCATAATTCATGGAGAAAAACTGAAGTTGATCGAGTTCTTAAAGGGCACCTGTCAAATATAAGAGCCCTGAGAGGATTTTTTAAAGTATCCTTTGGTGGGGGGACCTTGTTCACGATGGCATCTAGTATTTCGGTGATGCCTATGCCCTCCTATAGACACACAATAACAGCAACAACAAAACAGAAGTTACAACATTATATATGTTCGCAAAAGAAGAAGAATAGGTTCTATCTTCTATGTAAACTTGTACATCAACTGTGTAAGCAACTCTACAGAAGATAGTAAGGTAACGAAAACTAACCTTTGCTGAACACCTAATTGCATTACTGCAGTCCAAGCCAATTATCTGAGAATAGAGAAGGCAAGATGAATTAGGCTATTAAGAACCGATGGGGCATAATTTCGACTGGGAATGAAAGAAATTGTTATCAGCAATTGTCAGGATAAAGTTAGAACAAACATCAAAGAATACCTCTTCAATCTCTTGCGTGATGCGGTCAGGTTCAGCACCAGGAAGATCAATTTTGTTTAGAACCTAAACTAGAATAGAAAGTCATCTATATTATTGGCTGAAATATACTCATCTTTCCTCAAATTTACACCAATTCTAATAAGCCACACATAAAACACTCAAAATAACTATAGCGTCTCAAATGAAATATGTATGGATTTGTTAGCAGCAAAAAGTAAATATTGTAAAAGTAGAAGATGTAGAAGTCGTTATTGTATGAAGAAATTGACAGCTCAAACTAACCGGTATGATTTCGAGGTTGCTTTCCAGTGCAAGATACACATTTGCTAGGGTCTGGGCTTCAACACCCTGCATTGTCACATCAGATATCTTTAACTGTCTTGGAAACGATATACTGGAAGCTAGTGATGACATTTAGCCAGCCTCTGAAGGCAAAGGTAAACATCTTCGAGTACATAACTATTGAACTTACAGGAAGGAAATAGATATTGCACCTGAGAAGCATCAACAACCAGCAGTGCACCCTCACAAGCAGCAAGAGATCGGGAGACCTAGCAAACAGTCAAACACTTCATCAGATGTTTGAAGCAACTCCAAATCTTAAAAGCATGCTAGGATTGAAAGTATCAGAGTGCCATCTCAGAGAACTCTAAACGACTGTACAAATTGCAGTGGAGTGGAACATTCATGTATATGCCTGCATTTCTTTGAAAAGAAATATCTTCGCTGCCTGGAAGTAGCATAATACCTCATATGAGAAATCGACATGACCTGGTGTATCGATTAAGTTCAGGCAGTAAGGCTCATTGTTCATGACGTAACGCATCCGAGCTGCCTAAAACAACAAATGATTAGAGGAACAGTACATAAGCAGGAACATGCACATCAAAACCATCAAGTGCAGGGAAACTTCATTCGAGTTGAGAGTGGTGAAAGTAACGATAGAGTAGGCTAACAAGATCACAACAACATTCATATGGCAAGCAGCTAACAGCAAGTATCTGGTCTTATTTCTCTCTAGACTCCACATTTACACCAGGTTAATATGTTTTGCTACAGTGCTTACGAGAACATATAACATGAATCCAGAGAGTTTAACCAACTACACCATCATTTCACGTACCTGCAGTTTGATTGTGATCCCCCTCTCCCTCTCCAGGTCCATGTTATCCAGGAACTGCTGTTTCATATCCCTCTTCTGCACTGTCCCTGTCATCTCGAGGAGCTTATCCGCCAGCGTCGACTTCCCATGGTCGATGTGCGCGATGATGCAGAAGTTCCTGATGTTGGTAATGGGGACCTACCAGACATCGAAGATTGCTACTTTCAGTTAAAATTCAGGGCGCGCGCAAACTCCAAACAAGTACAATGTCGCGACTACTAATGAACACAAAGCTCGGGGCGTTGCGCTGCGCGAGGGAGGCGGCAGTCACCTTCTGGAGGCGGTCCTGGCCGGCGTCGGTGGAGGAGGTGGGGGCGGAGGCGGCAAGGCAGAGGACGCGGCCGCGGGAGGCGGCGGAGAGAGCGTGCGGGCGGGAGGCGGCGGAGAAAGGTGCGGCAGGTCGGCGGCGCCCTGAGGCGAGGGGCGCCGGCGCCGGCGCGAGGACGGCGAGGCGGCAGACGGCCGTGGTGGTGGCCATGGAAGGAGGAGTTCCGAGGTGGGCAAGCGTTGGCGCTTCTGGGCCGCAAGGCTTTCCTTGCCTTGCCGCCGTCTGTCTATCCACAGACGCTGGGGTGTTTGGTTGCTAGCTAGTAGTAGGAGAATTCGTTATCACGTGTCCAACAAATGGATCTATTAGAATCTTTTTTATTTCAGTTCTTTGATTATTATGTTATTATTTTTTTCGGTCATGTTCAGTCTTTATATAAATTTTGTCTGAAGTCGAAGTATCTCTAATATGTCTAATTTTTTTTTTAAAAGGAGGATGCCCCCCGGTCTCTGCATATTTTATTAATTATTCACAAAGATCTTACAAAACAATACATCAATATGTCTGAAGCCGCCCTCTTGGCAACATCCGTCGCTACTCCTATCCAATCAATGATGAAGGGGTGCAGAAAGTGTGAGCCATATACCCAGACCTCTCACCTTGCCTAACATCTAAAGTCGGAGGCCCCGACCGAGCCACATACCGGGTCAGGGGTACAATCCGGTCTGACGCACCCTCATTGGTCATCGCCACCACCTTCCATCAATCCATCTTCATAACAGTTACTAACGCATCGACCTTGCAAGGCCTGCCGTCGACGCCCCCACGACGCCAGACAGCGCCTCCTCCCTACGCGCGCTCATCATCACGCATTCGTCGCCGAGACTTTGTTACGCCTCGCCGCTGAGACTCCACGACGTCGATGTGTCACAGGAAATGCCGCTCCACCATAGATGTCGACCACTGATCCCTCGAGCCCGTGTGTACCTCCATGAATGACGCCCCCAAGGAGGAAACGACACCAGAGAGTCGCCGTCATCCGATCTACTGATTTAGGGTTTCCCCCGGAGGTAGCAGAGAGTGGCCTTCAACTTCTCCTCGACGATGCCTTCAGGAAGGGAACGATGTAGACAGTGTTGCCATCGCCGACCTTGGCAGTACCCGAAGGCAAGCTTTCACCCAGATCTGTTCGAAGAGCCCATCTCTCCTGCACGGGTCATCTCATACTGCAACATCCCTGGAAACGGGATCCCAATATCCGTCGCCACCAGCGACGCCACAAGGACCCACCACCTGGCCGTCATCCCTGACGAAGGGGATGGCGCCCACACCTTGTTCAGATCCAGCAGCACACCAATGCCTCCTGCTGCCCCCATGAAGGAGGACAGTCAGCGCGCGCCGCCGCCGGACGACGTCCGAGCCCGACCACCGAACCGATCTGGGGTGGGGAACCCCAGATCCGCCGCCGTCAGCACCCGCAGCGTCGCCGGGATCCCATCGGGCCGCCGTCCGAGCACGCCAGCTCCGCCTCCATGTCGTACGCCCAGGGACGTCGTCGCATATCAGCCAGAGGGTCCCCTCGTGAGGAAGGGAGGGAGGCCCACCGTCCGTCGTCCGCCGGGCGAGCTTCGCTCGCCGGCTTCCTCCAGCGGCGGCGGGGAAGGAGGGGGAGGGAGGTCGAGGGTGGCGGCGGCTAGGGCACCCCAGTCGCCTCCCTGGAGGCCACACGAGCGAAGGGGGCAAGGTCAATCAAGAGCTTGCACCTTGCAGGTTGCGCCCCTTTGACAGCCTAAAACATATGTCCAAACTTATAGGGCAAAGTATTGACATTCAGAATACCAAATCAATATCATTAGATTCATTATGCAATGTAGTTTCATATTATATATATTTGGTATCTTACTTGTTGGAAAAAATTAATATAAATTTGGCCAAACATTACAAATTTGACTTGACAAAAATCTTATACATGAAATAAAAAGGACCAAAGTAAGTACTTCATTATGTTGCCACTCCACTCAAAATCCAGCTGGTGTTTCCTCCAAGTCTATCAAATTGTCGAGTCCCGGTATACCTAACCTATGGACTAACATATGAATAGAAGCCACTTGGCTTCAGCTTTGCATTGCCACCAACTCAAAATTCGCATATGTTTTCTTCAAGTCCACCAAACTACCATAGGCATTCCATCAGACCTAACTTTGAACGTTTTTCAACATTTGTCATTCACTACCTCATAAAAGTTCTAACAAATTAAACAAGTTCCCCTTACAATTTTGAAATGTTATACTACATCAAAATCCTCAATTGCTCTCATTTTACTTTTTTAAGCATTGCATACAAAGGAAAATAGCTAGAATCATATCATATGCACATGATGATCAAGGTGTAGCACTTCTATTCTCGAATTAGCTATTATAAAAACTATTTGTTTCCACTTTTGTCACTTCAAATCGCATGAAACAAGTCTTCTCACTTAAATTTATGATTCGTGCAACATATTTGTATCTTGTTATGTAAATAATTACAAGCATCGTCGTCCCTCTAGCTGGCTACTATGATAGGACTTAATGACAAGTATCCAGTCACTGGTTTCCTATTGCTCTCACATGCTTATACTCCTTTGCCTTCCCGTTGACACCCCAACCTTCCCTAAGTAGGAGATTTGTACAATGTAAAATTCTTTCATAGGAAACATAATCGATGTGCATATTTGCTAGCTCAACCATTTACAACCCCTCAAATGATTCTTCCTACTCCTACAACCTCGGTCAACAAGTGTAGCTCAGAAGACATGCCACCACATACATTACAACCACGACACAATATGTATACCCTAAACTAAGAGACAAAATCGTGTGCCAACTAATATTGGATGCCTTCGAAGACAAGACACCATGATGACTTCCCTAATCAGCGCACCAGCCACCAATGTAAGCCCAAAAGAGAGGTCGGCGAGTAGGTGGCGGGACTTGGTCGGACTTGAGGAGGCACCATCTTGGACGCATGAGCGCTGACGTACGTAGAGCCCTTGAGGATCAACCTGGGGTAGCAATGAACACCAAAGGATTGCAACACAGGATCTCCATGCCATGTCTCCGTACACAATGCTCCCAGCAGATAGGAACGACATTGAAAACACCTCCATTGCCGATTCTGACCCGAACCTAGGCTTTCTCCCGGAGACAACAACCAAACACCAATGCGAGGGAAGATATGCTGACACACCTCGGTGATGCCTCCAAGGAGAGGAACGACACCCACCTGCGTCGTTGCCATCGGCACCGACCTAAGCCGGGCAAGACTTTCAACTCTAGCACCAGATATCTCCAACTCCACACACTAGAATGGGGGCAACACCGTCGAAGTTGGAACACTTCACTGCTGCCACAACTCCTCTTCATCATGGCCGGAACACCGTGGTAACCGCACGAGCGAGAGATCACATCCTATCTTCCATCTCATGTTGCACAAACACACTCAATATAGTTTTGCAATAAAGCATGCCTCATCTTCAATCGCACAAACACATTCAATATAAAGTCCTTTTATCAACTTAAGACATCTAAATCATGCAAATAAATCATGCCCCATCAATATACCATAAGTTGATAGAAGGAGAAGCATACTCGTAGAAAATAATCTGTCTATTTGTGTGAAACAATCCTAACACAAATACAAGCACATGGTAGAAAGGATTTTGTGGATGCCATCATATGAAGAGGCAGATCCAAAAAATTGAAATATTCCATGGCAATGTTGTGTATTTTTTTGTCTAATCTATGCAATATCATAACACGAGTCATTACAAACAACACTTGCCTTGGCCCCTCAGGTATTCTTGAGGTTTTAGCCTAATATCAATTCAACATTGTTCAACAAAAGTACTATTGAACAGGCTAAAAACTTATATTTTTACCTCAGTGAAGTGCTACTGCGGACTATATACATCAAAGCATAATCATCCTACATAAAAAAATGTCTTGTTTGAGGTACTCGCTCCATCCCATAATATAATAAGAGAGGGGGTAGTTATTTACCCGTAAATTTTTCTTGAGATTACCGACCCTTATAGCACCACCATCTAATAAGCACTTACTGATTTCCTTTTCTTCTTTGGAATCTCTGAATACTATTTCCTTTCCTAGATATAGAATGCTTTGCTTTCACCATCATTTGTAAGCCTGAGTTCTACTACTTTGTAATATGCGACTACGATTTGATCGTGCAGCCGAATTTGATGCGCTTCTGTATCTATAGTTTTTAAACAAATAGCTATGAGAAGCACATAATAGGAAAACGGGAAGATAACTGAACAAATTTACAAAGAATATAAGATATCACCCAACTTACTAAAGCAAAAGCTTCCTGGGCTTAAGACATCCAGAACCTTTATGTGAACGGTAATTTTTTATGACCAGGAAGAAGATGCGCCACCGCAAGCGCCCAACTCCATCATCACAACGGTTACTACCTTTTAATCAAATAACCTGCACGGATCAGAACAATTGCTATGAGCACCTTTTATTTGGATCAGTTATACATTAGGATCCTAGCATTATAAGATGATGGAGCAAGAAAAAACAGTCAACAATTTTAGATTTGGTGCTGCTTGCAGGATGCACTCTTGCTCCGATTTCGCTCGCCGCATCTTGCATACCTGCAGTACTACGCTATTGTCAAGGAAAGCATGCTGCCATTCACGAAGCTCCTGCAGGTTAAAAGGAACCTCCTTCTCCTTGTAACAGTCTAACAGCAGAACCCATAAGTCAAAGGGTCTGCCCCATTGTTCAAACATGTCAGCTTGACCACTGCAAAACTTCATGATCTTCAAAAAAGGAAGGATAATATGTGAAGGGTTTTACATCGATAAAACAATAAAGGGTATAGAACACAAATGGAATCGACCCTCAACCCTGCTCCGGCTTCCTCGTCGGCGATGTGTCCCTCGATGAGCTCAGATCTGAGTAGCCAGTGTGGAGTAGTAGTTCTGTTACCCTAGTATAGGGGCACGCCAATGAGACAGGGGCGTCGTCGCGGTAGCGTGGTGAGTAGTCGACGGAGTACCTGCCACCACTGCACACCTCGACCTCCTCAGCGTTAGAGGACTCTGTCCATGTCGCCCGTCGACAACGCCCAACGGCATGATGCAGGCCACAGGTGGCCGGTACTGAACATCTCCGCAGCAACATGCCGAGACCACTCCTGAACACAGCCTGCCCGCCTCACTGCAGGCTCCACCCGAGTGATCGCATCCGCGAGCAGGCTCTCTTTATGGAGTGTGACGAGCACGGGGTCAGGAATCACCGCTGCTTGTTCCATAATGTTGTCGTCGATCAGGCGCATGTCGCCTCCGCGGTCGCTAAACATGGTTGAACACGAGCCATTTGTATGTAGATGTGCATCTATGGTGGTGACTTGATTAGAAACCCTAACCAGGGGGAGGAGGAATTGGCGACGACGATGTAGGTGACCTGCTTGGATGAGTCATCGATGCTGATGGATGGTGCTCACACCGGCGGTAGTCCTCCATGCCTCAACATTCAGCGTGTAGTTGATGTTGCGCCCGTCCCCTCCTCCACCTCCATGTACTTCTTTGTACACCACCATCTCCTCCTTCCTACGGCTCACTGTCGATGCCTCGGGCATTGCGGCGAGCCCCGGATCTGAGCGTCGGAAGAGGCGATGGCGCATGGGTTGACATTGCAGGGGCGCGTGGAGAGTCTGAGAGGAGGGCGCGGCAGGTGAGGGCGAAATTGATTTAATCAAAATCTGTTATTTTGTTTCCTTAAAATTCATTATTTATTTATTTTTAATTTGTTATTTGTTTCTTAAAGTAAATTATACTGATGGAAAGAATCAATTAATTTGGGTATGTTAGGCAAGTTGGATCCATGATCTGTATACGTTAAGAAAAGTACGAGTTTGCAAGGAAAAATGAAGAGAAAAATAAATCAATGAATAAGAATCAACATGAAGGTGTGGTGGCAGAGGAGACGCAAAAAAACAGACGAAAATGGGAGACAAAACATACTGATGTTGAGAGGAGGGGAAAAAACAGATGAAAAAAAAACTAAATTAATGGGAGTAGAAAACATTGCACCTGCATGGAAAGTTTTGATTCGTTTAGACTTTTTCTCATTATTGCATGAAATGTTAATTAATGTAATTTAGCGATTTATGGAAATATTAATTAATGTGATTGAGTGATTTATGCTAAGATTAATTAATTTAGATTTGGTATCTAAAGATTCATTAGAAATTAATCTCAATTGATTCTTTCACATAAATACATGGGAGGAGGGATGAAAAAAGCCGGACGAAAAAAATCCGGACAAAGGTGGGAGGGATGACGAAAAAACAAGACAAGAAGCTATCAACTTCCTCTTTAGGAGTAGAGATAGTAACCATTGCATTATTTTCATCCTCAACAAATTTCTACTATATTATATTAAATCAAACATTTTTGTTGAACAAATTCTTTCATCGACAGATAATAGAAAAACTCCTATAGCAAAGGCTTGACAATTTTAACAGGTTTCTGACTTGTTTTGAAAAATATAGTTTTAGAACTGGACTAGCTAATAAAACCAAGATATTGGATTGCAATATATCTTAAGCTTCATGTGTGTGCGTGTGTGGACGTAGACATTCATGGGCATGGAATTGCATTGACTCCAATGCCAAATATATCTAGGATATTGATGTCGAGGTTCTATTCAAATTCTAGTGTTTGGATGTTTGTGTATCCGGAACGTGAAATCCTGGGGAGATACCAATACTAATTCATGTTTGGATGGCGAAATGTTGAATTGCAAATGGACGTGCCTCTCCTATCCGTCGGCGTGCTCCTGGGCATCCACTTCATCCTACCATGGGGGTTCCATGGTTCTACATGAATTACACCGAGGGTGATCGACGATGAATGGGACGCACCAGGAGTGATGGCGGTGGGCCTAATAGCACCAGAATGAGAGAGAACACATAGAGAAGGGATGGGGAAGGCCAGGGTCCAGGGATGGCCAGAGGAGTGCGTCGTCAAGCTTCACCAGGGTCATCCTGGCCTAGGCACTAGTGGTGTTGGCATGGTTTGGTGGAGAATCCAGTGTCCTAGGAGGTTGCATGGGTGACCTGGATTTGGCTAAGAAGTCATCGGACAAGGAGACGGTGGAAGGGGCAGGCTGACCTTGATCTCCTGGCGTGGTGGCTACTATGTGTTGGCGTAGAAGATGCAGCACGCAAGTGAAGGTGATGCAGCCACAGAAGGCAACAAAAAAAGGGCAGAATGATATCAATATCCTAGCGTGGTGACTACTATGTGCTAGCATAGGAGATGCAACATGTGTGAAGCTGGCGCAACCATGTGAGGCAACGACAACGATTGTGTGTTGATGACGAGACTTTCGCGGGCAGCAGCATCAGCTTGACAAATGATGGATGCGGTACTAGAGCATGAGGAGGGAGATGACGATCTGACGAGTCACAACATCACCATGCAATGGTGGACGCGATGTAGAGCACCAGGAGGAAGATGACGACTTGACAAGTCATTGCCTTTCTTTTTTGCATGCCCGATGAACCGACTTTATATGGTTGGAGCTCCGAATTTGCAAAAGGGTCACACTAGTCTCTAGGTTGGCATCTCGATATTGAGCCCGAATTCCACACGTGAATGTGCATGCCACCCAAACAACAGCTTTTGGATCAAGCAATGCCAATTCTGAATTCCAGTTCCGACTATCAACATCAACACGACCCTTAGTTCTTCTGAAATCGTTCCCTCCTCATAGAATACTAGAAATAAGAACTTTTTGGTGCACCGCACAGTCGCCCCTTATCAGTTGGTAGGTTGCCATCCCAAGCTCCTTCGCTAGTGTGAAAGCGTGAGGAGGCCCCTATCTATTTGATGGGCTCCGGTTGTTTCCCCATTGTGGGGATTTTAATAGGATACGCGGCGCTTCGTTGGTGGCGGTGAGGCCTCAATGACTCATTGGTGTAGATTTTTGTTTGAAGGGTCGAAATGGACCTAGAGGGGATGAATATGTACAATTGGACTGAAATTTTAAATGTAGCCTTTATTCTATAATATAATGAAGTTGCACAAAAAATAATAAGGGCATTTGAAGTGGTAATATTATTTGTTTGGTAATAAAACCCAGAAAAGGGTAATAATGGTCTTTGAACTAGGGCTAGGTATTAGGTTTGTGCTAAAATTATGAAACACTCAGGGTTGCTCTCAAATATCACGCAAAGGCAATGTGCAAATAGGGTTGTAAGAAAAGCTCGAGGCCCGTGAGCCATTCGAGATCGACTCGTTGTTAGCTCGACTCAAGATTGACTCGAAAATATAGGAGTTGAGTTTGAACACTTTGTGCATCTTGACCGAGAAACAAACCAATCTTGAGCCAATACTAGCTCGCTCGATTTTAGCTCGATAGCTTGACATAATATCATTAATTTAAATAATCATGCCATATATTAAATGCAAGTAAGATAATTTATTACCATACATGTTGTTCATGATTTTCTCCATTTTATTTACTCGCAAACATGTAAGCTTAGGGCTCGTTCGGAAGTTTGTTGGCTTCCTACGCAGCCAGCTTCTCGAGGGAACTAGTGCTCGCCAGCTTCCCACGGGAGGTAGAAGTGTTCATCAGCTCTAGCTTCTCTTTTTTAGTCAAAATCATACATCACAGATCTAAACGGTGGTAGGGATGGGCAGCTCATCTTGAGTGGGGGGACGGGAGGATGGCTCGGCCGAGATGCGAGGGGCCAGCGGCGGCGCGCCAGCCGACCGGCCGACGGCCAGGTGGCGGCGAGATGGGCGGGTGCTAGGGTTGGTAGGAGAGAAGAACAAGCTAGTGGGTATTCTACGACTGCTCGATGGGGATCGAGTGGGGCTTCTGCGGTTGCTCGATTCTATAAATCGAAACGGTATGTGCAGCCCCACTTCGGAAGGGCAATCATCCGTAATTTGTCTCAACTTCATCTTCTATCTTTTTTGGAGCTTGGCTTCTGCTGCTTCTAAAAATTACACTATGTCGAGATTGTCTCCACGGAGCTAACTTTCAGGAGCAGGATCGTTCGTGTTGTCTCCTGACGCGGAGACGGGAAGCTGGCTGGTGAAGACGATCTGAACATGCCCTTAGTTAAAGGTAGAGAAGAATTAGGCCTTATCATGGTCTTTGGCCAATAGTTTGTTTTCCTAATTATATGTTTGCCGTGAATCCTTATCTTATTTTGATATTAAATTTTTGACTATGAAAGAATAAATCAAACTATGAAGAAAATTTCTCTCTCCCAATAGTGGCAACGAGTACGGCCGACGGGATCGTTAACCAGCAAACGATATTTGCTCAACTAACTAATAAATGAAACAAATTAGTTTTATTTATACATACGTCTATGTTACATCGTACGGGACCAAGCAATCACAGACCCGACTGAGCTACTACACCATGCACGTAGTTGATGCATACACGCACACCCTACTCACTATGAGCATCTTCAAGAAACTAAGCCGGCATATCATCTTGAAATTTACGAAGTTATCGTAGACACCTCGTCGTTGACGAGAACTTTTACTTTCACTGAATGCGCAACATCTGAAATCCTGAAATAAATCCAAGAATAAATGCGAGTATCAGGATTTGAACCCTGGTGGGCTGGGGATACTACAGTCCCTCTAACCATTTGTTGTGTTAGAGTGATGTCTCTTTGTCTTTTGCATTCTGATCTTTTAGCATTTTTTGTAGCCTTTTGACATTTTAATGTATGTGTATATATGATGGCTTATACATCCTAATAATGCAAGTTGCATTCCGAACATGGTATTAGAGTTGTAAGTTTTTTTTGATCCAATCTCGCCTGACGCTGTCGGCCGGCCGTCTGCTGCTCATCTACCAATTTCACTGCCGCGTGCTCTTCCCCGTCGTGCCCAACTCCCAATCCATGGCCCCATGATCTGCCGGCTTCTTTTAGCCCGCCAGAGCCGTCGCAGGCCTCTTTGGCCCGCCGCCGCCGGCAGATTCTTTCGGCCCGCCGCCGTCGGCGGCTTCGCTGTCGTCCGCCAGTCCTCGTCGGCCGCCGGCCTCGTTCGTGCCATCAGTTGGGCCGCCAGATCCACGACAGCTGACTGGCCCGGCTTCGCTCCTTCGGCACCACCGAGCGCCTCACGTGGAACTGCCGCTACAGGCCACCAGCCCCGGCTGGTCCAGCAGTCTCCTCTGCTGCAGTAGTGGGTGTGATTGTGTGGCGTGTGTGTCTTCGGTTCGGGTCGTGTGTGTGCCCGTGGGGCATGGCGTGGAACTGCTTCTGGGTCAGTTCCTTTTTTGATCTAGATCAAGATCATGACATTCAAAAAAAAGGAAAACGAAAAAAACGAGAGAGAGAGGTGCCATGTCTTCGTCGTCGACCTACGTCGATGTCCCTCGCTGCTCGGTGCTTTTTGATGGGACTAACTATGCTAAGTTTGCTTTTTTTATGCGCATTCACACGTGTGGTACTTTGGCGCGTTCTTTCTGGCGAGGTCCCGTGTCCGCCATGCCTAGTTTCTCTTGTGGCTCCTATTCCACCGACGCCACATGTTTTTCCCACGGGTGCTTTTGAGGCTGATAGGGAAGCAACCAGGATTGCTGATGATGATGCAAAGGCTGCTTATAATCAGCAGGTCTTGGCTTTCTCGGATTCTCTTTCTGATTATCGAGATAATCTAGCTGCCTACACTCAGTGGTGTGATGATGATGGTCGTGGTGCTGCAGTCCTTACTTCCAGTGTGCTACCTCAGATCAGCCCTCTGGTGATGCTCTCTACCTATCTGTGGCCCGTCAGGAGCATGCTCTTCGGCAGGGAGACTCTACTATTGATGAGTTCTACACTTAGAGTTCCGCTATCTTGCATCAGCTTGACTCTCATCGCTCTACTATTTGTGGTACTTGCCCGTGCTGCCAGACCTTCAGGTCGGACTTGGAGTTTCACCGCGCCTATGAGTTTTTATGTCGGCTCCGTGGAGAGTTTGAGCCTCGACGTTTCTCAGTTGTTTGCTCGTGGTCGTATGCCTATTTCAGAGGTGCTTTCTGAACTTCATGCTCAGGAGACTCGCCTCCGTGGAGCTGGTTTGCTTCAGGTTCCTTCTGTGCTTTCTACTCGAGCTACTGCTCCCCAGGTGCTTTCTCACGGTAGTGCGCCGCCGCTATTGCCCACTCCTTCTGGTAGTGAGGCCCGCCCTCGTGACAGGCGCTCTCGTCATCATACTCATTGCGGCTACTACAACAAGGATGGTCACCCCGAATGTGACTGTTTTAAGAACAAGCGTGATATGCGTAATCGGGAGCGCAATTCTTCTTCCGGGACTCGTGCTTCTTCGTTGATGCCGTCTCATGTCTCCTTGAGTGAGCAGGATATTGTGAAACTTAAGCGTCTACTTGTCGCTTCAGGTTCTTCGGCAGGTACAACATGATCTATGACTCGTGCTTCTAGTGTTGAGCAAACACCGCCTACATAGTCAGGTACATCCCCATGGGTCCTGGATTTTGGAGCTTCATTTCGTATGTCCTGTGATTCTTCTGTCTTGTCCTCTCTTAGATCTGTTGATTGTCCTATTAATGTTCTTACTACCGATGGTACTCCTCTTCCTGTTGCTAGTCGAGGCACTCTTTCCACTTCTTAATTTTATGTTCCAGATGTTTCTCGTGCTCCTCGCCTTACCATGAACCTATTTTCTGCAAGTCAGCTTATTGATTATGGTTGTCGTGTCATTCTTGATGTTGATTCTTGCACTGTTCAGGATCGCCACACGAGGGCTCTGGTTGGTGCTGGCCCTCGTCTCCTTGACTCCCAGGGGCTTTGGGAGTTAGATTGGCTTCAAGTTCCTTTCGCTATCACCACACTCGCCAGTGCATCTGCCTTTGGTGCTTCAACCACTAGCTCCTTCCAGCAGTGGCATCATCGACTTGGTCACCTTTGTGGCTCTCGGCTATCGTCTTTAGTTCGTCGTGGTCTTTTGGGGCTTGTCTCAGGAGATGTCTGTTTGTAGTGTCAGGGTTGTAGGCTTGGTAAATAGATCCAGTCACCTTATCTTACTAGTGAGTCGGTGTCTCAATGCCCTTTTGACTTAGTGCATTCCGATGTGTGGGGACCGGCTCCCTTCGCTTCAAAAGGGGGCCATCGATACTATACTATTTTTCATTGATGATTATCACGTTACACTTGGCTTTACTTTATGTCTTCTCATAGCGAGGTTCTCTCTATTTATAATCGTTTTTCCGCCATGGTCCACACTCAGTTCTCTACACCTATTCGTGTGTTTCGTGTTGATTCTGTTGGCGAGTATATCTCCAAAATGCTGCATGGCTTTCTTGCTGAGCAAGGTACTCTTGCTCAGTTCTCTTGTCCTGGTGCTCACACTTAGAATGGTGTGGCTAAGCGCAAGCATCGTCACCTTCTTGAGACAACTCGTGCGATGATGATTGTTGCCTCTCTTCCACCTCATTTTTGGGTTGAGGCTATCTTTAGTGCCACATATCTCATAAACATTCAACCCCATTTGCTCTACAGGGAGGTATCCCTCTAGAGCGTCTTTTTGATCATTCTCCTGATTATTCTACTTGTCGGTCGTTTGGTTATGTTTGTTATGTTCTCCTTGCCCCCCGAGAACGCATCAAACTAACTACTCAATCTGTCGAGTGTTTTTTTATTGGATACAGTGATTGGCATAAGGGTTATCGATGTTGGGATCCTCTCGGTCGTCGGATGCGTATTTCTAGGGATGTGACTTTTGATGAGTCTCGTCCATTCTACCCACGACCATCCTCTTCGACCTTTTCAGTGGAGGATCTTTCTTTTCTCACATTTCCTAATACACCTCCTTACGTGCCTCATATACCTACTCCTCCTTCTCATCCCACTATTACAGATCTGACATTGTCTTGTCCTATGGTTTCTTCTTCTCCCTCATTGCATGACACTCCACCTTCATCACCGATGCTTTCTCCATCTCCATCACCTTTGGAGGTTCCTTCTCATCCCACTTTTCCTTTTTATTATACCCGTCGTCAACGTGTTATGGATGAATCTATTGACGTGCCATCTACTTCCGGTGCGTCGTCTTCCTCGTCCCAGCCGACTTATGGTCTTCGAGCTCGACCTTGCCTTCCTCCTAACCTCCATTATCCTAGCTGATATGGCATTTCAGTTGTAATTGAGCCTACCTCTTATCGTGATGCTATTATTCATCTTGAATGACAATTTTCAATGGCAGAGGAGCTTGCCGCTCTTGAGCGTAACGGCACATGGGATCTGATTTGTCTTCCTCCCTACGTTCGTCCCATCACTTATAAGTGGGTCTATAAGATTAAGACTCGCTCTGATGGTTCTCTTGAGTGTTATTATAGGATTGAAAGTAGTGCTAGAGGGGGGTGATTAGACTACTTGACCAAATAAAAACCTACCTTTTCCTAATTTTAAGTGTTGGCAGATTTTAGCATTCATAGCAAGTCAAGTACACCCTACACATTCATGTCTACGAGTATAACAGTGGAAAGTAAAGACAAGCATGTAAGTAAAGGAAGGGTAGGAAGATCAAACGCAATTTGGAGACACGGCGATTTTTCCCGTGGTTCCTAAAGGTGGTGCTATCGTACGTCCATGTTTATGGAGTCTTCAACCCACGGAGGGTAACAATCGCGAGAGTCCATGGAGGGCTCTACCCACAGAGAGTTCCACGAAGAAACAACCTTGACTATACCATGATGGCCTACGTCCACGGAGGACTAGCCTAACTCGAGCCAGATCTTCACAAAGTAGGCGATCTCCTTGCCCTTACAAACTTCTTGGTTCACTCCACAACACGAAGTAGGAGGCTCCCGAGCGATACCTAACCAATATAGGAGGAACCACCCTCCAAAAGGTTGTTGGAAATATGCCCTAGAGGCAATAATAAATTAGTTATTATCATATTTCCTTGTTCATGATAATCTTTTATTATCCATGCTATAATTGTATTGATCGGAGACTTAGATGCATGTGTGGATACATAGACAAAACCATGTCCCTAGTATGCCTCTAATAGACTAGCTCGTTGATCAAAAGATGGTTAAGGTTTCCTAGCCATGGACATGAGATGTCATTTGATAACGGGGTCACATCATTAGGAGAATGATGTGATGGACAAGACCCAAACTGCAAACGTAGCATATGATCGTGTCAGTTTATTGCTACTGTTTTCCGCATGTCAAGTATGTGTTCCTATGACCATGAGATCATGCAACTCACAGATATCGGAGGAGTGTCTTGTGTGTATCAAACGTCGCAACGTAACTGGGTGACTATAAAGGTGCTATACAGGTATCTCCGATGGTGTCTGTTGAGTTGGCATGGATCGAGACTGGGATTTGTTACTCCGTGTGACGGAGAGGTATCTCGGGGCCCACTCGGTAATGCAACATCACAATAAGCCTTGCAAGCAATGTGACTAATTGTTAGTTGCGGGATCTTGTATTACGGAACGAGTAAAGAGACTTGCCAGTAACGAGGTTGAACTAGGTATGGAGATACCGACGATCGAATCTCGGGCAAGTAACATACCGAAGAACAAAGGGAACGTTATACGGGATTAACTGAATCCTTGACATAGAGGTTTGACCGATAAAGATCTTCGTAGAATATGTAGGAACCAATGTGGACGTCCAGGTCCCGCCATTGGTTATTGACCATAGAGGTGTCTCGGTCATGTCTACATAGTTCTCGAACCCGCAGGGTCTGCACACTTAAGGTTCGATGACGTTTCGGTAGTGTAGAGTTATGTATGGTGGTGACCAAAGTTTGTTTGGAGTCCCGGATGAGATCCCGGACGTCATGAGGAGCTTCGGAATGGTCCGGAGGTAAATATTCATATATAGGAAGTCCCAGTTTGGTTTCCGGAAAAGTTTCGGGCTCATCGGTAGTGTACCGGGAGTGCCGGTAGTGTACCGGGAGGCCTCCGGGAGGGGTATTTCGACCCCAAGAGGTCCATGGGCTGTGGGATAATAATAACCAGCCCTTTGTGGTCTGGGAAAACAGCCACAAAGGCCCATGGCGCAGGAGAGAAAGTCCTAAAGCAAAAAGTGGAAAAATCAGCCAATAGGAGGCAATCCTACTCCAACTAGGATTGGAGGTGAAGTAGGATTGCTTCCCACCTCCTATTTCGGCCGACCCAAAGGCCTTGGCTGCCTCTCCTCTCCTCTCCTCCTATATATACTAGTGGATTGGGTGGTTTTTGGACAGAGTTTACGGCCACGTGCTACCCGTTTCACCGGTGCTCCTCTAGATCGGTTTTCTGCAGCGCTTAGGCGAAGCTCTGCCGGAATTGCTCCACCACCATCACCGGAGCGCCGTCACGCTGCCGGTGAACTCTCTCTCCTCTCCACCTCCTCTTGCTGGATCAAGATGGTGGATATCGTCATCAAGCTGCACGTGTGCTGAACGCGGAGGTGCCGTCCGTTCGGCGCTAGATCGGAAGGACCGTGATCGAGATCGCGAGACGGTTCGTGATGTGATCACGGAACGGATCGTGATGAGTTCGCGGGACAGATCGTGATCAAGATCGTGAGACGGATCATGATGAGTTCGCGGGACGGATCATGATGTGTTCGCGGGACGGATCGTGATTGGATCACGTGACGGATCGTGATGAGATCGCGGGACGCTCGGCGATTTGGATCGCGAAGATGTTCGACTACACCAACCGCGTTTCTTAACGCTTCCCGCTTAGCGATCTACAAGGGTATGTAGATCCACTCTCCCTCTCATAGATGCTCATCACCATGGATAGGTTTGCGTGTGCGTAGGAATTTTTTGTTTCCCGTGCGACGTTCCCCAACAAAGGTAATAGGCTTGATAATGTCAATGAACTCCTTGCTCTTGTGCTCCAAGATGATAGACTCCTCAACACACAATCACTCTCTCACAGATTTGGCTTTGGTGGAAGATATTGATTGGGTGGAAAGCAAGTTGGGGAGGCTAGAGATCAAGATTCATATGGTTGGAATGGAATGGCATGATATCAACATATGAGTAGGTGGCTCTCTCTTAGAAAATCTGATAGGATAGGTGGGGATCTGTTTCGAGTGCTTCTCTTTCGAGTAGGTGGTGGTGGAGGGGTATATATAGGCATCTCCAAAAATCCAACTGTTACACCTAATAAGTCAGACTCGGTGACACCAATGTGTTAATCTCGATGGTACTGAGTTGCCTCAAAGGTAGCAACTTTTGAATCTCGATGAGACCGATACATAAAACTCGGTTGTGACCAACGTCAGATTGCCAAACTCGGTGATGCTGATTCAACAAACTCAGTGGGACTGATTTTGTGAATTTGTGTAACAGGAAGTTGGCAACCCAAACTCGGTGGCACCAAAGCAGAATCAGTTGCACCAAATGGCTAGGGTTTGGCTGAGTCTGTCTAAGGCTGAGAATCAGTGGCACCAAGTGGGAAGTGTTGGTTCCACCGATTTTGGATGTTTGGCTTTGGACAGACTTTTGTGGAAGAGCTTGTGGGTGTATGTGGTGACTATCACTTGTGCACGTATGAGCATTTTGTTCACCAACAGTACCTTACCCCCTTTTAATAGTATTGGCTTTCCTATGGACTCAAATTGATTTCTCACAAAGTAAAATGTAGAGTCCTATTGCTTGAAGCTTTGCCAATCTATTTCCTTGCATCTTGGGGTATTCCACAATCCTTTTTCCAACCCATCATTGAACTTTTCTTGAAACATGCTTAGTGGAAACATTAGTTCAATGACATATATGTTGTTATTGATTACCAAAACCACCAAGGGAGCAAATGTTCTTTCAATCTCCCCCCTTTTTGGTAATTGATGACAACATATAGATCAAAGCTTTGAAATATGATATAATCAATGAATATAATCTTCGCTTTGAGAAGTATGTGATAAGCAAGAGTACCCCCTAAATTTGTGCATTATTTTTAAATTTGCGTTTGAATGCAAATACACAATCGATTAGGTACATGGGGCACTTTTTCCATGTCACATACAACTTGGTGGTGTGCGAGAGTAAATGAGAGTTAATATCATAGCAAAATACATCAAGCAAAGTGAATGATCATCTCATAACCATCAAAAGGATAGGAAATAGTGGCAACACACATTAAAGTGTATGATAAAACACGAATAAAAGTATAACACATCCAAACCAAAAGACCAAATGTTTTGTTTTCAAAACAGCAATAAAAGCCAAACGCTCTCTCACTCGAAGCCTAAAGATCTATATGCATCTTCTCCCCCATTGGCAACAAGTTACCAAAAAGTCTGAAGAGATATAGCTAATCGTCCTTCTGTGGCTGATCTCCTTCGGTGGTCGATGTCGGAGTTGAGAGAACTGCATCGGCGAAGACCTTAGCTGATGTCCTGGATGGAGTTGGAGTAGCAATTGGAGGCACTGATGGAGCTGAAGTAACTGTAGCCAGTGCAGACGATGAAGGTCTCGTCTCCGGAGCTGGCACTGTAGGTGTCCTGGCCTGAGTCCTAAACTAGGAAATCGTCCTGACATGTGCACAATCCTCCTCATCATCAGAATCAGACTCTGAAGAGGTGCGGCGGATAGGAGCTTCATCTACTTACTTCTTGAGCTCGTTCACGGTCTTGGTCAGCCCATCCACCTTGTCATTGAGGGTCTTCACTCTATCCTCAAAGATGTTCACAAGGCTCTTCTGATCCTCCAGTATGCTTTTGATATCCTTCTTCATGTCCATGACTATAGAGATCAAGAGATCCATATGCTCGTTCCTAGATCTAGGGGCTTGACCACTAGTGGCTCTAGCTGCCGCTGCCTCTGCCTGTGCCTAAGCTGCAGCTGGTGTGGGATGGTCTGGGTCCATCACCACAACGTTGTCCTCGAAATTAGCTATGGGGCAAGTGGTCTATGTCCAGAGCAAAGATGTGCTTCTCCATCTTGGAGTTGATGAGCATCTGAATTTAGGGTGCATAACAACATGAGCGCTTCTGATCAACAACAACCCTCTTCATAGTCTCCACTATAAGATCCATCACTCTGAATCTCTCGTGCTGGTCAATATGAATCAGCAGGTTGATGGAGTAGCCTCATATCATCTTCTCGTCACCTGAATTGGGCATCAAGGTATGCCTCAATATAGTGTTAATGGTGCGGAGACCTACCTGGAGGTTATAGATAGATCCTAGCTTGTGGGACTGAAGCTGTGCAACAGGAATGACATTGTACATGTCCTTCATGGCATTGTGGCTTGCCTTGGACTCTGAGTATACACATATATCTCCATCATGTGCCTTTGGGACTCCTAAGATGGCAGTCCATTCATCAACAGTAGACTCATATCTTGCTCTTTCTGTCATCCACACAATCCTACCATCTCCATAGAAGTGGGCAGTGAAGTAGAATTGCATGATCATCTCGTCGTTCCATGCAGTGAATTCTCTGCCAACAAACTGATCTATGCTAATGTGGTGGAAGTTTTCTTGCACACTCGGGAAATAGTTTTAATTTGCCTTGATGTACTTCCAATCGACATATCTCATATCACTCACAGCTGGACTCTTGTCAAGCAGCACAGTCTCATAGAAATCCTATTTCTCCTTGGTATAGAACATATAGTCCATAACCGCCTTCTTCCTATGAGAGTAAGGATCAATGGATCTCCACTCTCTCAAACCTGCATCCTTCTTCTTCTTCATATCGACAGCAATAGGATGGTTGCCATTATGCTCTAAAAGGTGAGGTCTGGGCTTCATCAAAGCAGACATAGCATCATCATCAGCTTCTCTGAAGGTGGATCCATTGTTCTTCTCAAAAGCTGGAATGTCTTTGGTAGTCCTCTTGGACTTCACTACAACAGCCTTCTTAGGTGTAGACTTGGTGCTCTTGGAGGGACCTTGCTTTGGCATAGCATCTGCCAACAGCTTTTTCTGCTTCTTCTTGGGAGGGGCCTTGACAACATGTTCTTCCTCCTCCCCCTCCTCCTCAACAGCAGCACCTGCAGCCTCCTCGGGATCCTCATGCATTGAGGTAGGCCTGCCAACAACACGGATGATCCTCTTCGTGGCCTTCTTCTCTCCTGCCTTCTTAGGCAAAGACTTCCTTGGGGGCTCAATGGTTATGATAGCCCTAACACTCTCATGTGCTATCATAGTTTCTAGAGGTGCATATGTCTTGCTGACCACCCTCCTGGAAGAGGTGGCCTCATTGGTGACTTCTTGGCAGCCTTGTGTTGCTTCTTAGCAAGAACCTCCTCTGGCACAAAGTCTGAATCCTCCTCATTTGAATTCAGTCTCTTCCTGGTCCTAGTAGAGCCTTGGGCAACCCATGAGAACTAGTGGTGCCTGGATCTGAAAGTGAGCTGGACCCAGGGCTAGTGCCTGAACTCATGTCAATGTTATGCTCCTGCAAGTTCTGGCTGTCCTCAGCATCTGACATATCTGACCCTGTGAATAGAGTATAGAAGAGGGGAATAGGATAAGTCATCACAAAATGCAGCTGTTTTTTGAAAGTTTGAATAGAAAAATCATAGATGTAGTTCACAACAAAATTGGATTTCGATGTTACCGGGTCAAATATTTCGGTGCTACCGAGACGCACAAAACTCTTAATCGAAACTTGGCAATAGTTTCGGTCAGACCGAAAACTGTCACTCGGTCTCACCGAGTTCTGTCCTTAGTAGCACAAAAGGAAATCGGTGGATCAGATTTTTCTGACTCGATATCGCCAAGATGCCACTTTGCGGGCAGCTAAACCTAGAATTCTTCGATTCGCTAGACTATAGGAATTTCTCATGGACAGATCGATCTCAAACAATGGATAGATGATGGAGAAACCCTAATGCGCATGAATCGGAGGTAGGAGCGCAAGAGGGTGCCGAATATTGACCCTAGCTTGGTGATGGATCCACTACGGCGGCGACGATGGAGAAGATTTCATCGGTGACGACGATTCCCAGCAGCGGAGACGCTCGGGGAAGCAAAGGCGATGACCAGGGAGTCCTTTTCGGCACCTTAGGGTTTTGGGGTGCAACGGTTTGAGGATTAAATTTCAAAGCGTCGGGTCCACAACATATATACCCTTCACTGTTGGTGACACCGATTCTAAATTTTCGGTGTCATCGAGTTTCTCAACTGTCAGCTGACAGGGAAACTTGGTGTAACCGAGAATATGGAATCGGTTGTACCGAGATTGAAAACTAGATCAACCCTAGGCATTCGGTGAGACCAAGATTTTTGAGTTGGTTCCACCAAGATGCACTTGGGTGGTTTTAATGGTCAGTCCTTTGTTGATACGGAACTCCGAGTGCTCCTCACACAGAGAGATCGAAAAGTACTTGTTCAATTTTTGTGATGCAGCATGAATAGAACATGAGGTGATAAAGCATCGATAGCTAGAGGAGTGGTCCTAGGCATTCTTGTACATCCAATTGGCAAATGAAAAATCAAAGGCAAAATAGCAACAATTGGATGTCCTCGAATGAGTAAATAAATGCAGACCAACATGATCACATAATAAGATGTCAAATGAAAACATGGCAAACATGCACAAACACACTAGCATCTAACAAGCATTTTAGCGATGACGGAGTCATCTATATATGATTATATTGACTTAGGAGCCAAATAAGAATACTTGATCATAGGTCATACTCATCGTTTAATCACAAGTGGGGTTACCACTTTTACATAAAGCATTTAATGTTATCACATACTATGTGATGCTTTGACTCAAGTCTTAGAGTAAAGCTCCCCCTTGATGTGACATCCCCCCATAGGAGGGATGAACTAACCTTGGGTTATTCGATGAAGATTTCATGTAGGTTAAGTAGTGGTGGATGCTCAAAGTTCATGAAGATCGCCATGAGTTGGGAGCATCCTTGTTGTTTCATTACTCTTCTCACCTACATTGGTTAGTCCCAACATACAAGAGACAAATACAAGGATATCTATGGACATGGAGTGCAAAGCACACATGATGATGTCCATTGATTTGTTGGTTACCTTGTCCCTTGCTTACCTTTGAGGGAATGTGTGACTCCTTGAACTATTGCATGATGTTGATGTTGATTGCAATTAGTCTTGCCAAGAATGAATGTGAGTGGATTTCATTGGCGGAGTCACCCCTCAAGAACTTCTCTAGTTCTTCTTCTTGGGAACCCACATCAAGTTGATGGGGATCCTTGGTGTTGAAGTAGCACTTGTAGAAGTTGAGGTTGTAGTAGCCTTGGGAACCCACTTCACCAAAGCTTGGGATTCATCTTCATATGAGTCAATGCCCTCTTGAAGGTTGTTCTTGCCCTTGAGCTTGGGGTCTTGCGGTGGAAGGTCATCTTGAGCTTTTGTTCCCCTAGGGAGAGTATTCTCATACTTATCCTTTTGAGGAACAAACTTGGGATTGGGGTATTGACCTTCTTCCCATTCAACTCCATTAGTGTTGAAGTAGCCAACACCATGGTTCTCCTGGTATCCTCCGTGCTTGCGTACAATCTCCTCAAATTGTTTGCACCCGACAAGACTCTTGTAGATACCTTTCTCTATAATCCCTTTCAAAAGTTCATTTTCTTGCTCAAGTGTAACTTGGCTAAGAGAAGATTTAGTGGGATCAATAGTACTACTAGAAACAATATCATTGGATTTATCATTTTATTGGTACTAGTTGAAGAACCTTTCTTGCCTTTGTTACTAGCTTGCTTAGTCTTAACTTGTGCCCTGAACGTAGACAAGAGAAGTTGTTTGGCTAGATAATAGGAAGTCTTCTTTCAAAGATTGTCATTGATAGCTTTAAGGAACTCATGCTCTTACTCTAAGTTGAGTTTCTTGAAGCGAAGCTTCTCATGTGTCATTTCAAGCTCTCTATGATCTTGTAGAGTAGACTTGTGAGCTAACTTTAGAGTTTTTAGTTCTTGAGTTAGTCATTCTATTTCCAAATTATCATCATCACATGACTTATCTAGACTAGAGTGATTACTAGCAAGTTCATCTTGACTAACATTACTAGATTTGTCAAATAGCAAGTCATGTTCAATTAACAAGTCATCCTCATCACTATTGAAATCAAGATACTCGGGGTGTGATATCTTGGGGCCTTTAGCCATGAAGCAACATCCACTCCCTTCATTTGGTGAATCAAATATGTCGCAGGAGTCGGTTGTCACTAGTGCAAGTCCTGCAACACCTTCATCCTGACTATACTGGAGTGATAGCTTCTCTCGGAGTGGTTGTCGGATTCGGAGCCAGAAACCATTCACCAACATGAGCTTGATGTCTTGTTCTTGAGTAGCTCTTGGCGTACTTGTCCTTCTTCTATGAGTCCCTACTTCTCCTTGAGGGTCTTCGTTCATAACGATCATCCCTACTCCTCTCTCTTCGAGGTGACTCGTCTCTTGAGCTTCGTCTTCTTGGTGACTCTTCTTTCCTTTTGTAAGGAGCCGTGCACTCATTGGAGTAGTGTTCGGGCTTCCCACAATTGTAGCAGTTTCGGTCACGACTTGACGAATACTTCTCTCCATATCTTGAGTTGGAGCTTCGATCTTTGCTTCTATTCTTGTAGAACTTCTTGAATTTCTTGACCATGAGGCTTATCTCTTCATTTGTGACAAGGTTGTCGCTTGAGGTAGCGGGAGCATCACTTGTGGCTTTGTAAGCACCGGTAGACTTGTGCTGAAGCTCTTCCTTGTCCTTGAGTGTCATCTCATGAGCAACAATCCTTCCAATCACTTCCGTTGGCTTGAGATCTTTGTAGTTGGGCATCATTTGGATCAATGTGCATAAGGTGTCATATCGATCATCCAAAGCTCGAAGTATCTTCTTGATGATGAATTTGTCGGTCATTTCTTCGCTTCCTAAGACGATAATCTGATTGGTGATGAGAGCTAGCCTAGAGTACATCTCAGTGACTCCTTCACCATCCTTCATCCTGAACTTGTCAAGCTAACTTTGAAGAACATCCAACTTGGATTCTCTCACATATTTGGTACCTTCATGCATATCAGCCAAAGTATCCCAAATCTCTTTTGCATTCTCAATACAACTGATTTTGTTGAATTCTTTAGGGCATAGGCAGTTGAAGAGAATGTCACATGCTTGAGCAATTAGTTGCAACATATTCAATTCATCCGCAGTTGCTTCACGTTCTGATTCCCTTCCATCCGTAAAGAATTCACCTTGCAATCCAACATGAACAATAGCCCAAATGGCGGGGTTATGACCAAGAAGACGCATTTTCATTTTGTGCTTCCAACTAGCAAAATTAGTGCCATCAAAGTATAGAGCTCTACGGTGATAATTTCCCTCACTAGAGGCCATACTCTCCTAGGTTTTGAAACCAATGCAATGGAGACCAAAGCACTCATACCACTTGTAGGATCGAAAGTAGTGCTAGAGGGGGGGGGGTGATTAGACTACTTGACCAAATAAAAGTCTACCTTTTCCCAATTTTAAGTGTTGGTAGATTTTAGCATTCATAGCAAGTCAAGTACATCCTACACATGCATGTCTACGAGTATAGCAGCAGAAAGTAAAGACAAGCATGTAAGTAAAGGAAGGGTAGGAAGATGAAACACAATTTGGAGACACAATGATTTTTCCCATGGTTCCGATAGGTGGTGCTCGTACGTCCATGTTTATGGATTCTTCAACCCATGGAGGGTAACATCGCGAGAGTCCATGGAGGGCTCTACCCATGGAGGCTTCCACGAAGAAGCAACCTTGGCTATACCATGATGGCCTACGTCCATGGAGGACTAGCGTAACTCGGGGTAGATCTTCACGAAGTAGGCGATCTCCTTGCCCTTACAAACTTCTTGGCTCACTCCACAACACAAAGTAGGAGGCTCCTAGGCAACACCTAACCAATCTAGGAGGCACCACCCTCCAAAAGGTAATAGGCTCGATAATGTCTATGAACTCCTTGCTCTTGTGCTTCAACATCATAGACTCCTCAACACACAATCACTCTCTCACATATTTAGCTTTGTTGGAAGAGATTGATTGGGTGGAAAGCAAGTTGGGGAGGCTAGAGATCAAGATTCATATGGTTGGAATGGAATGGCATGATCTCAACACATGAGTAGGTGGCTCTCTCTCAGAAAATCTGATAGGATAGGTGGGGATATGTTCCGAGTGCTTCTCTTTCGAGTAGGAGGTGGTGGAGGGGTATATATAGGCATCTCGAAAAATCCAACCGTTACACCTAATAAGTCAAACTCGGTTAATCCGATGTATTAATCTCGCTGGTACCGAGTTGCCTCAAAGGTAGCAACTTTTGAATCTCGGTGAGACCGATACATAAAACTTGGTTGCATCGATAAGGTGACCTACGATCAAATTGCCAAACTCGATGACGCCGATTCAACAAACTCGGTGGGACTGACGGTGACCTGGACTAGGGGGTACTCACCACGTCGTCTCCTGACCAGTCGGTTGGGCCGAGAACCCCCGGGGCGACTCACTAATGGGCCACTTCGGGCAGCCCATGCCGAATACAAGGAGGATTCCACAAGACTTGGCGCCCAAGACAAGGACTCCTCTAAACCCTAGGCCTACAGTGCATAAATAAACCATGGCCAGGCTAGTCGATAGAGGATGACATTACATCTCATATTCATTACAACAAAAGCAGGACGCATGGTATTATCTCCTCGAGAGAGCCCGAACCTGGGTAAAATCATGTGTCCATGTTACCATCGCCCAAGACGCCTAGCTTAGGACCCCTACTATGAGATATGCCGGATTTGGCGCTGACATTTGTGTTTTCATTGAGAGCCTGCTGGGTAGTTGCCACAGTGTGATGGGAATTCAGATCGGCTCCATCGCGATCTACGCGTCGGAGCCAAGCTACATTGTCAACGTCGGCATCTTCATCGCCGGCTTGACTGGTCACCTCGGCTATGCCAAAGACTGTGCTCCACGTCGAATCATATAGATCGGATGGGGGTGTTCATCAACATCAACTCCAGTCTCAACCAAGATCATGGAAGAATCCTCCATGGTGCTCAGGGGCTCAACGTCATCATTGCCCTCGCGTGATCATGAAGTTTTTTTTGGACAACGGATTCATGTTCATCATCCCTGCCTCCTCGAGTGTCGTTCTGACAATTGCTTCGGTGAAATTGTGCAGAACTGAGTCTAGAAGAACCCTTCAAAATTTCGTCGCGTTTCGATGGAGGAATCTCTGGCGATCTGCAATATACCGGAGCCCTGTCGAATCTAGACAGGAATCCGGATGAGTTTAGGGCGAGGTGTCCAGTATCTAGCTCAGACTTCCATTGGAAAATCCCACCGTTCATTGGCTGTGGAATTCCTATATCAGGCAACCCTCAATATTTCAGCTTGATCCGACCGTTCAAACTACGGAAAACGTCCGATGAGTACAACGAATTTTGGATCTATTTCTACGCGAAAACGAATCTGACCTGAGTTCATCTTTTTCATTAACGGGTTGTCGAACGTCCTTTTTGAAGGAATTTTTCTCATCATCTCGGTCATCCGACCAAGAGTTCAACATCGCAAGGGCCGAATAATCATCAAGCGAACCTCGTCATCTGTGGGTTATACGGGGTCGGGCGCTCCGTTGCTTCATGAAGCCAACATTGACCTTGTCACAAATTCTGACCTGCGTCAGCATCGCCGCACCGTTACTTTTTCAAGCTGACGTGCAGCACGCCGACCTGCTTCGACACCTCGACTGGTGTGATACTTCGGCGTCACCAGCCGACCAGCTTTGACACCTCAGCTAGCGTGAGACTTCGGTGTCACCAGCCGACCAGCTTCGACACCTCGGTTGGCCTGAGACTTCGGCGTCACCAGCCGACCCGCTCTGTCACCTCGGCTAGACCGGGGCTTTGGCATCCCTTCATCAACCTGCTCCGGGGACTTTGGCGTCATCAACCGACCTGCTTTAACACCTCGGCTGGCATGAGACTTTGGTGTCACCAGCTGACCTGCACAAGACTTTGGCGTCCGTCGATCACAGCTCTGCCATGCTAACTAGACCGAGGACTTCATCTCACCACATCGATCGTGCAGCATCGCCACTTCGTAAAGCCGAACTCTTCGTTCAGGCACCTCAGGGCCCAGGCCATATTCCTTTACTTATTTGCTTCACTTAAATTAACTAAGTAGAAGAATTTTTTTAAAATATATTATTACCTTTATTTGTTATTATCTCTTGCTCGCACTATTTTATGTGTGCAGGTAATCGGCTTTGGCTGTGTCGCGTGGTCAGTTCGGCGTCACCTTGCCGACCTACTCCGCCACCTCGGCTAGGCCGGGGGCTTCGCCTCACCACATAAACCGAGCCGTTTCACTACTTCGGAATGCCGAGCTCCTCGCTCGGTCATCTCGGGCTTGGGGGTTGGGACCTCAGTCATGCCAAAGACTATGCACCATATTGTATCTGTCAAAAGTTCGATGGGCGTCCTCGTCCTGCCACAAGCCCGGATCATGTCATCGACACCGAGCACATTAACCAGCTAAGTCGCCTTCATGTTAAAATATTTTCAGCTTTCTAATTTTGTTCCGTTCGACCAAGCGTTATACTTGTTTGACAAAAAGTTGTTTGTGAAAAACTTTCTTTGTCAAAACCTTGTTTGTTACAAACAAATTCAAATACCCCGTTTACTTGGGGGCTTCCTTTATGAAACATTTTCTCTTTGCATGTGATTATTATCGTACAACTTCTTTCCTTGCTTGTGTATTATGCCAAAATATGCATCATGTTAACTTAAGTGTTCCACAAAGTTGGGTTGTCTAGCTCCTGTGCTTACCCCTACGTTCCCGATTGTTCGGCTATGGAGTAAAGGGAGCACGTCTGCGATTGTTACGATCGGGTCATCCGAACTCGTACCTCAGACAGGTGAAGCCGAAAGCTAGCACTCTTATTGTTTTCAACTATGATCAACACACGACGGAACTCACGCGTACATAAATATATTGTACAAGTCTCATAGTAATAATGAGCGACCAAAGAAAGGTACCGTTTGGGCACTATTTTCTTTGAAGATGCTTCTTACATTACATAAGTAATATAGCATAAGTTTCCTAGGCGCGGTTTGTCTGTTAGAGCCTCATGGCCTGATTGCTTGGTTATCCGAAACACCATCGATATTCTCGGTAGGTGGAGTAGATAACACTTTTCGGCCCTTGGTCGAAGAGGGAGAAGCCGACGGTCGGCTAAGACACATTCAAAGTTCGGGCAAACACAGATATTATATAAGTACTTCAGTACATACAATCATTATACATAAAATCCTGTTTCCCAAGTCACTTGGGGGCTCTTAAATTAATATGAGTATAATAGATTTTTTTCTTCTTCGTCGTTGCAAAGTATTTTTTCTACCACTCCTTTCTTGACTCAAGTGCATGATCAATAGCCGGGTAGCCTGGTTTCTCTCTAAAGCTGCTCGCGTTTAGTTCACTAAACTGGCCTGAGAAACACTCTCCCTTCGGGATATGGAGGTTGAAGCCGAAGGCTGACCCACTTGAAGTCTAGAGATTGGATGTGTCATGTCAAAGCACCAATCGAAAATAAATTGAAGGCTACTGGCTATATATCTCGGCAGAGAATAAATTGCACCAATCCAAAATATCCACAAAAAATCAGTCCACGGTCGGGGTGGTGCACCACCTCGGAAGCAGTCCGGCATAAAGCTCAGGCTTAAGTGGCTGGCTCCATAGAGAGCATTTCTGACCTTAAGCTCGGATGAATTCCTTTAATTTTTAAGGTCCAAGGTAGTTTATGATACCTCAGACGCTGATCATCATTGGAGCTCGGATGCAGTTCGGCGTTGGAGCTCGGAAGCAGTCCGGCATAAAGCTCAAGATCAGAGACACCTCAGAAGCAGTCGGGCATAAAAGCTCGGATGTGATGGCTGGCTCCATAAAAGAGTATTATGACATTTAAGCTCGGATGAAGTCCTTCAAATTTTCAGAGACCGAGGTAATTTATGACACCTCGGATGCTGACCAGCGTTGGAGCTCGGATACAATCCGATGTTGGATCTCAGACGTAGTCCGTCATTGGCACTCAGATGCCGATCAACATTGTACTTCGGCTACAAAAAGACACCTCGCACGCAGTTCGGCATCAAGATCGGACGCTAGTGGTTGTCTCCCTAGAGGGCTTTTCCGGCATTATGTTCGGTTGAACTCCTCCAAACTTTTCATGACCGATGTAGTCTATGACACCTCAGATGTCGACCAGCATTGGAGCTCGGCTAAAAATACACCTCGGATGCAGTTCGGCGTTGGAGCTCGAATGCAAGAGGATATCGCCCTACGGGAAAAAATTACCCAAGGTGTGGCGTAAAAATTACAAGGCATTGATAAAAGCCGATAATTTAAAGGGGCTCCTCGGATGCCTGACGTATGAACTCTTCGGATACACATCGCCAATTCTCGAGATCGGAGATGGAAAGATTTGTTGAACCAGTTTTCAAGACCGACGACCGAAGACGAAGAACAGTTCAGAAACCGAGGAGCGTCCCCAACTTGAAGACCGGTTCAGGGGCTACTTACGGTGTCCTGGACTAGGGGGTACTCACCACGTCATCTCCTGACCAGTGGGTCGGGCCGAGGACCCCCAGGGCAACTCACTAATGGGCCACTTCGGGCAACCCATGTCGAATACAAGGAGGATTCCACAAGACTTGGCACCCAAGACAAGGACTCCTCTAAACCCTAGGCCTACTGTGCATATATAAACCGAGGCCAGACTAGTCGATAGAGGATGACATTACATCTCATATTCATTACTACAATCTCGTTTTAGATACATGTACTATGTACTATCCACATATGAATACAATCAAAAGCAGGATGTAGGGTATTATCTCCTGGAGAGAGCCCGAACCTAGGTAAAATCCTATGTCCATGTTACCATCGCCCAAGACGCCTAGCTTAGGACCCCTACTACGAGATATGCCGGATTTGACGCCGACGGGGACCGATTTTGTAAATTTGCGTAACAGGAAGTTGGCAACCCAAACTCGGTGGGACCGAAGTAGAATCGGTTGCACCGAATGGCTAGGGTTTGGCCGAGTCCGTCTCAGGGTGAGAATTGGTGGCACCGAGTGGGAAGTGTTGGTTGTGCTGATTTTGGATATTTGGCTTTGGACAAACTTTTGTGGAAGAGCTTGTGGGTGTATGTGGTGACTATCACTTGTGCACGTATGAGCATTTTGTTCACCAACAGTACCTTACCCCCTTTGAATAGTATTTGCTTTCCTATGGACTCAAAATGATTTCTCACAAAGTAAAATGTAGAGTCCTCTGGCTTGAAGCTTTGCTAATCTATTTCCTTGCATCTTGGGACATTCCACAATCCTTTTGCCAACCCATCATTGAACTTTTCCTGAAACATGCTTAGTGCAAACATTAGTTCAATGACATATATGTTGTTATTAGTTACCAAAACCACCAAGGGAGCAAATTTTGTTTCAATCTCCCCCTTTTTGGTAATTGATGACAACATATAGATCAAAACTTGCACATAATTTACACAGAAATTACATTTTTTTCAAATATGCATGCATACAGTAATGGAGGTTTTTTCTAAAAAAACTATGGAATTAAAAATAGTAATGAATTTTCCTAAGTAGCAATGAATTAGTGACATGTCATTACCTTTTAAGAAGAAGAAAAAATAATTTAAAAATAACGACGAAATTTCCACATAAATCGCGCCTTTTTATAATTTGCAATAATAAGGATATAATTGTCTGATTTTCACAAGAATGGAAGTTTCCTAAGAAGGAATAAATTTGTGACATCGGTATTACCCCAAAAATAGAAAGAATAAAAAAATGTAAAACAAAATCAAAATAGAAGTTTTATAGGAAAGAAAGAATTAGTGGCAACATAATTACCCTTTAAGAAGAAATAAAATAAAATAAATCTAACAACAAAATCAAAATAATGAAGTTTGTAGGAAATAATGAATTAATGGAAATATTATTACCCTTTAAGAAGAAAGAAACTAAAATAAAAATAAAATAGAAGCAAAATAATAAAGTTATATAAGGAAGAATAAATTAGTGGCACTCATATTACCCTTTAAAAATGACAAATTTGCACATAAATTGCCTTTTTCTAATATACAAGAATAAACATATAATGGTGATTTTTTAAATTGAAGTGCCCTAAGAATGATTGTGTTTTTGGAGTGGTTGTACCCCTTATGAAGGAAGAAAATGGAATAAAAACTAAAACAAAATTAATATAATAAAATAATACAATTAAGAATGAATCAGTTACAATGGTATTACCCTTGAACAACAAATAAAATAAAAACTGAAACATAACGAAACAAATTACACATATTTTACAAAGAAAGTTCTCTTTTTGATAATATGTAAGAATAAGCATAGAATATTGGGTCTTTTGCGAGAAGAAAGTTTCCTAAGAAGATGATGAATTAATGGAATTGGTGTTACACTAAAAGACAAAGACAATGAAATAAATGCTAAAATACAATCAAAATAATGTTTTTTCTAGGTAATAATAAAATAATTACATTGGTATTACTCTTTAAGAAGAAGAAGAATATAAATTTAAAAGTTCCACAAAACTTTACACTAAGATTACACTTTCTGCAGTATATATACAAATAATACACATATTAAAATATCAAAATAATATTATATTTGTGAGTAATAAGTGAACGAAGGAAGTAACATTCTAATCGTGACAAGACGGACAATAAAATGTGACGGAGAGACATTGGATGTGCTCCACCAAACGAAGCGGTTAAACGACAAAATTTCGTGTTTTGACTTTTTTAGTAAGTTTAGCCGGATCTGACCCCGGTTCAAATTTTTGTTGAGATCTGACCCTTTTTCTTATCGCCATAGTGCTCGGTAGTAGGAGTGGATAGCCTACCGCTAGTGTCCCGTGCGGTAGCTGGCTAATCCACGTCATCAAACAAGTGACGGCCGCCGTGGGTTCTGCTCGACCCTACCGCCATAGTGTTCGATGGTAGGTGTGAAATCCTATCGCCACAGGGTCCAACGGTAGGTTATGGGCACTTATAAGCCGGGGTGTTTGTTCTCCCTCCCCATCTCCTCCCCGCCTCACCGCAAGAAGTGTTGTTCTTTGCCCTCTCTCATCCCCTCCACTCTCCCCTAGGATCTCTTTCATTTCTTCACCATTTTTGTGGATCGAGATGGCTCCGAAACAAGAAAAGTAAGATCCTCCGATCCCTCCAATTAGTTTTTGTCAAATATCTTCCGATTCGATGCATTGTTTGCTTCAAGTCCACCCCATTTTTGAACTAGATTTTAATAAAAAATCCTAGTTTGTTTTAGTTTGATTCTAGATGTTATATGGGTTTGCATATGAACTTGTATTTACTTGTTGGAGAGATTGTATGTATTTTAATGATAGACTACATGATGAACCCTAGTTCATGTAAAAATATATTGATATGATGCATATTGAAGGAATGAACTCGTAGGTTTGTTTTGATGTGGTAAATGTTTGTGATATTCTCATATGCATATAGCGGATATTGGAGAAAGATTGTATGTATTTACTTATTCTTTACAAATTAATGAAATGAACGAATAATGTGAAAAAAATCTTATGCAAACTGAATGAATGAATCATGCTTATGAGAATCATGTTTAGAAATTTTTGTTGAATTATGCTTATGCTATTTTAACTATGCTTATTCTTATGTTTATGCAATTTTATTTAGGAGGCCACCTCTTTTGGACAACATTGGCACTAAGTATACCATGCTTGACCCTGCATTCGACAAGGGTCATCGTGCCCGTTTCATTGAGAATGGAGTGGTAATTACAATGGTTGAACCAAATATTTTGAATTGATGAAAATAAGTTACTAATTATTTGTGTCTTTGTTTTGTCAGATGCTCCCATGACGTGGCTTGAGACTGTGTTGGTATTTCCCCAAAGAGGAAGGTATGATGGAGCACAACTATGGTAAGTATTTCCCTTAGTTATGAAACCAAGGTTATCGAACCAGTAGGAGAACCAAGCAACACTATGTAAACGGTATCTGCACACAAAGAACAAATACTTGCAACCCGGCGCGTAAGAGAGGTTGTCAATCTCTCCATGGTAAAAGATAGATTGGTTTGTATGAGATTGGGTAGATAGATCGCACAAGAACACAAAATAAAAGATGAAATAAAAAGTGCAACAAGATATTTTTGGGGTTTAGGAATAATAGATCTGGAAACAAATGCGGAAAAAGATAGATCGGAAAGCAATATATTAAAAGGATAGACCCGGGGGCGTAGATTTCACCAATGGCTTCTATCAAGAAAATAGCACACGGCGTGTAAACAAATTACTATTGGTCAATTGATAGAAGATCAACTAATCATGATAATATCCAAGGCAATGATCAATATATAGGCATCACGTCTAAGATTAGTAGATCGAAACGATTCTGCATCTACTACTATTACTCCACACATTGACCACTATCCAGCATGCACCTAATGTATTAAGTTCACGGAGAAACAGAGTAATGCAATAAGAACGATGACTGATACATCCCCATCATATCTATAATTTTTGATTGTTTCATGCCAATATTATACAACTTTCACATACTCTTGGCAACAATTTATATGATTTATTGGACTAACCTATTGATACAGTGCCCAGTGCCAGTTCCTGTTTTTTTTGTGTTTTTTGCTTCACAGAAATTCCATATCAAACGAAGTCCAAACATGATAAAAATTTAATGAGATTTTTTTTGGAATATTTGTGAATTTTGAGAAGTGGAATCAATGCAAACGGAGGCTCACAGCCCCCCACCCACCAGGACGCGGCCCAGGGCCCAGGCATGGTGTGGTTGGTGGTGCTCACCTCGTATGTCGGTTGGAGCTCTCCTTAGGCCGCAAGGAAGCTAATTTTTGTATCAAAATCCCCTCGAAATTTCAGTCCGATCGGAGTTACAGATCTCCAGGAATATAAGAAACGGTTTTCGTCCAGAAACCAGGGGCGCAAAATAGAAGAGAACAGAGAGGGAGATCACTACCGCCCCTCCTCTGCCATGGAGTCCATGGACTAGAGGGGGAACTCCCGTCCCTTCTAGGGGGGGTAAGGAAGAAGAAGGAGGGGGGCTCTCCCCCCCCGTCTGCCCGTGGCACCGGAATTCCGCCGGGGCAATCACCGTGACGGCGATCTACATAAACAATCTTGCCATCGTCAACACCAACTATCTCCCCTCTATGCAGCGGTGTAACACCTCTCTTCCCTGTTGTAATCTCTATGTAAACATGGTTCTCAACTCCATATATTATTTCCCAATGATTTTTGGCTATCCTATGATGTTTGAGTAGATCCCTTTTGTCCTATGGGCTAATTGTGGTATGATGTTATGGATGTGAGTTGTATGTTGATATGGTGCTATCCTATGGTACCCTCCGTGTCGCACAAGCGTGAGGGATTCCCGTTGTAGGGTGTTGCAGTATGTTCATGATTTGCCTATGGTGGGTTGCTTGAGTGACAGAAGCATAAACCCGAGTAGGTGGGTTGTTGCGTATGGGAGTAAAGAGGACTTGATACTTAATGCTATGGTTGGGTTTTACCTTAATGAACTTTGGTAGTTGCGGATGCTTGTTAGGGTTCCAATCATATGTGCATATGATCCAAGTACGGAAAAGTGTGTTAGCGTATGCCTCTCCCTCATTGCATATAACAAGTATCTATCATATTATATTCAACTGCCTAGGGACAATCTTTCTCTTACGTTACACAAAAAGATTTCTACTAAGTTATTTACTTTTATTGTTCTTTTATTAAAACATCACCTAACTTTTATTTCCACGTTCTTTATTATCTTGCAAAGTACTTCTAGTTTCATTCCCGCAAAGTAGTTTCATACTTGTTCTAGGTAAAGGAAACGTTAAGTGTGCGTAGAGTTGTATCGGTGGTCGATAGAACTTGAGGAAATATTTGTTCTACCTTTAGCTCCTCATTGGGATTCGACACTCTTAATTATCGAAAAAGGCTACAAACGACCCCCTACACTTGTGGGTTATCAAGACCTTTTTCAAGCGCCGCTGCCAGGGAGCAATAACGTGGGGTGAATATTCTCGTGTGTGCTTGTTTGCATTATCACTAAGTAATTTTATTTTCTGTTATTATTTGTTTTCTATCTTTAGATATGGGTAGGAAATGCAAAATACCAAAAAAAATTAGATGTACTTATTGCTCCAAAAGTTGAGGAATCACTAGTGTTCCGTACTACTGAAGAATATTACTTGGATCATCTTCGATCCCTTTGTGGTCATGTTGAAAACCGAACTATCTTAGTTGAGGGAAAATCATTAAATGAGCATGCTTATTATGTGCCACACCGCATATCTCAAAAATTGAAACTCTTGTGTCATCAAATTTATACTTTGTGTTTCTATGCTTGGAATTAATGTGAAATACATGATTTTAGTTATTGTTCTGAAGATGGGTGTTTAATGATAATGAAATACTATATTATTATACCAAGGAAGCCTATTGTTATTTTGATGTTGAACAAATTGAAGAATTTGTTGCTTTTAAAGGTGCTTATGAAATTGCTTCTTTGATTGAAAAGTATGATGCTAATCTTTACAAATCTAATATTTTTGCCATACTTAAATATTGCTATGAAAACTATGATTCTAATGCTTATGTTAAAGAATTTGTTGAAAGAATGCCTGCTGATTTGGAAGAAACTAATATTTTGCAGGGACCTATGGAAGAAGAAGTTGCTGAAATTGTGAGCTCGTTAGATGAAAAAGATGAGGAGGATAGAGAAGAACAAAAGGAGGAATAGCGGATTAGCTACCCGTGCCCACCTTCTAATGAGAGTAACTCTTCAATTCATACATTGTTTAATTACCCTTTGCACATACTGAAGGATGAATGCTATGACGATTGCTATGATCCCTTGTATTCATTTGAAATATCCCTTTGTGATGAACTTTATGCTTGCTATGCTTGTGGCCATGATGCCAATATGAATTGTGCTTATGAATATGAACGTGCTATAGTTCCTTATGTTAAGCATGAAATTGTTGCTATTGCACCCACACATGATAGTCCTATTATCTTTTTGAATTCTCCCAACTACACTATATCGGAGAAGTTTGCTCTTGTTAAGGGTTATATCGATGGGTTGAGTTTTTCTACTACACATGATAATTTTGATGAATATAATATGCATGTTCTTCCTGCTCTTGTTGGAAATATGCCCTAGAGGCAATAATAAAATGGTTATTATTGTATTTCCTAGTTCATGATAATTCTCTATTGTTCATGCTATAATTGTGTTAACCGGAAACCGTAATACATGTGTGAATACATAGAACACAACAAGTCCCTAGTGAGCCTCTAGTTGGCTAGCTCGTTGATCAATAGATGGTCACGATTTCATGACCATGGACATTGGATATTTTTGATAACGGGATCACATCATTAGGAGAATGATGTGATGGACAAGACCCAATCCTAAGCATAACACAAGATCGTGTAGTTCGTTTGCTGAAACTTTTCAATGTCAAGTATCGTTTCCTTAGACCATGAGATTGTGAAACTCCCGGATACCGTATGAATTCTTTGGGTGTGCCAAATGTCACAACGTAACTGGGTGGCTATAAAGGTGCACTACAGGTATCTCCGAAAGTGTCTGTTGGGTTGGCACGAATCGAGACTGGGATTTGTCACTCCGTGTGACGGAGAGGTATCTCTGGGCCCACTCGGTAAGACATCGTCATAATGAGCTCAATGTGACTAAGGATCTAGCCACGAGATGATGTATTATGGAACGAGTAAAGAGACTTGCCGGTAACAAGATTGAACAAGGTATAGAGATACCGACGTTCGAATCTCGGGCAAGTATCATACCGATAGACAAAGGGAATTGTATACGGGATTGATTGAATCCCTGGCATCGTGGTTCATCCGATGAGATCATCGTGGAGCATGTGGGAGCCAACATGGGTATCCAGATCCCGTTGTTGGTTATTGACCGGAGAGGTGTCTTGGTCATGTCTACATGTCTCCCGAACCCGTAGGGTCTACACACTTAAGGTTCGATGACGCTAGGGTTATAGGGAAATGTTGTATGTGGTTACCTAAGTTTGTTTGGAGTCCCGTATGAGATCCCGGTCATCACGAGGAGCTCCGGAATGGTCTGGAGGTAAAGATTGATATATAGGAAGTCCAGTTTTGGTCATCGGAAAGTTTTCAGGCTCATCGGTAGTGTACCGGGAGTGCCGGGAGGGTGCCGGAGGACCCCCGGGAGGGGTGTGACGACCATATGACTTTGCGGGCCCTTATAGGAGGTGTGACAGCCCTTATTGGGCAGGCCAATACCTTCTAGAAAGGCCCATGCGGTTGGAGATCAAGAGATAGGGCTGAAAGGATTTAAAAGGAAGAGATCCACCTCCCTTGTGGGAGGTGGACTCTCCCCCTAGTTCGGCCGAAGCTCTCCTCCTTGGAGTAGGGGCCAAGGCATCCCTCCCTCTCCCTCCGCCTATATGGGTATGTCTACTTAATGAAACATAAGTCTGAAACCTTTGAAAGGTTCAAGGAATTTCACAGTGAGGTAGAGAATCAACGTGACAGGAAAATAAAGTGCCTACGATCTGATCGTGGCAGAGAATATTTAAGTCACGAGTTTGGCACTCACCTAAGGAAATGTGGAATTGTTTCACAACTCACGCCGCCTGGCACACCTCAGCGAAATGGTGTGTCTAAACGTCGTAATCGCACTCTATTAGATATGGTGCGATCTATGATGTCTCTTACCGACTTATCGCTATCATTTTGGCGATATGCATTAGAGACTGCCGCATTCACTTTAAATAGGGCAATGTCAAAATCCGTTGAGATGACACCGTATGAATTATGGTTTGGAAAGAAACCTAAGCTGTCGTTTCTAAAAGTTTGGGGATGCGATGCTTATGTGAAGAAACTTCAACCTGAGAAGCTCGAACCCAAAGCGGAAAAGTGTGTCTTCATAGGATACCCCAAAGAGACTATTGGGTATACCTTCTACCTACGATCCAAGGGCAAAGACTTTGTTGCCAAGAATGGATCCTTTCTCGAGAAAGAGTTTCTCTCGAAAGAAGTAAGTGGGAGAAAAATAGAACTTGATGAGGTAATTGTACCTCCACTCGAACCGGAGAGTAGCACAGCATAGGAAGTTGTTTCTGTGGTGCCTACACCAGCTAGATAGGAAGTTAATGATGATGATCATGAAACTTCAGATCAAGTTACTGTTGAACGTCGAAGGTCCACTAGGACACGTTCCGCACCAGAGTGGTACGTCAACCCTATCCTGGAGATCATGTTGTTAGACAACGGTGAACCTTCAAACTATGAAGAAGCAATGGCGGGCGCGGATTCCAACAAATGGCTTCAAGCCATGAAATCCGAGATAGGATCAATGTATGAGAACAAAGTGTGGACTTTGGTGGACTTTCCTGTTGATAAGCGAGCCATTGAAAATAAATGGATCTTTAAGAAGAAGACTGACGCGAACGGTAATGTGAGCGTCTATAAGGCTCGGCTTGTCGCTAAGGGTTATCGACAAGTTCAAGGAGTTGACTACGATGAGACTTTCTCACCCGTAGCGATGCTGAAGTCTGTCCGAATCATGTTAGCAATTTCCGCATTTTATGATTATGAGATCTGGCAAATGGACATCAAAATGGCATTCCTTAATGGCTTCCTCAAGGAAGAACTATATATGATGGAGCCGGAAGGTTTTGTCGATCCTAAAGATGCGAACAAGGTATGCAAGCTCCAGCGCTCCATCTATGGGCTGGTGCAAGCATCTCAGAGTTGGAATATTCGCTTTAATGAAGTGATTAAAGCGTTTGGGTTTGTACAGGTTTATGGAGAACCCTGTATTTACAAGAAAGTGAGTGGGAGCTTTGTAGCATTTCTCATATTATATGTGGATGACATGCTAATAATGGGAAATGATATAGAACTCTTGGAAAGTGTAAAGGCCTACTTGAATAAGTGTTTTTCAATGAAGGACCTTGAAGAAGCTGCTTACATGTTAGGTATTAAGATCTATAGAGATAGATCGAGACGCCTCATAGGTCTTTCACAAAGCACATACCTTGACAAGATATTGAAGAAGTTCAATATGGATCAGTCCAAGAAGGGGTTCTTGCTTGTGTTACAAGGTGTGAGATTGGGTACGACTCAATGCCCGACCACGACAAAGGATAGAGAAGAGATGAGTGTCATCCCCTATGCTTCAGCCATAGGCTCTATTATGTATGCCATGCTGTGTACCAGACCTGATGTGAACCTTGCCATAAGTTTGGTAGGGAGGTACCAAAGTGATCCCGGAGCGGAACACTGGACAGCGGTCAAGAATATCCTGAAGTACCTGAAAAGGACAAAGGACATGTTTCTCGTATATGGAGGTGCTAAAGAGCTCGTCGTAAAGGGTTATGTCGATGCTAGCTTCGACACTAATCCGGACGACTCCAAGTCGCAAACCGGATATGTGTATGTTTTGAACGGAGGGGTAGTCAGCTGGTGCAGCAGCAAGCAAAGCATCATGGCAACATCTACATGTGAAGCAGAGTACATAGCTTCTTCGGAAGCAGCAAAGGAAGGAGTCTGGATGAAGGAGTTCATCACCGACCTAGGAGTAATTCCAAGCGCGTCGGGCCCGATGACTCTATTCTGTGACAACACTGGAGCTATTGCCCTTGCGAAGGAGCCCAGGTTTCACAAGAAGATAAGACACATCAAGCGCCGCTTCAACTCCGTCCGTGATTACATTCAGGAGGGAGATATAGATATTTTTAAAGTGCATACGGATCTGAATGTTGCAGATCCGTTGACTAAACCTCTCTCACGAGCAAAATATGATCAACACCAGATTGCTATGGGTGTTTGATTCATCACAATGTAACTAGATTATTGACTCTAGTGCAAGTGGGAGACTGTTGGAAATATGCCCTAGAGGCAATAATAAAATGGTTATTATTGTATTTCCTAGTTCATGATAATTGTCTATGTTTCATGCTATAATTGTGTTAACCGGAAACCGTAATACATGTGTGAATACATAGAACACAAAAAGTCCCTAGTGGGCCTCTAGTTGGCTAGCTTGTTGATCAATAGATGGTCACTGTTTCATGACCATGGACATTGGATGTCGTTGATAACGGGATCACATCAGTAGGAGAATGATGTGATGGACAAGGCCCAATCCTAAGCATAGCACAAGATCGTGTAGTTCATTTGCTGAAGCTTTTCAATGTCAAGTATCGTTTCCTTAGACCATGAGATTGTGCAACTCACGGATACCGTAGGAATGCTTTGGGTGTACCAAATGTCACAACGTAACTGGGTGGCTATAAAGGTGTACTACAGGTATCTCCGAAAGTGTCTGTTGGGTTGGCACGAATCGAGACTGGGATTTGTCACTCCGTGTGACGGAGAGGTATCCCTGGGCCCACTCGGTAAGACATCATCATAATGAGCTCAATGTGACTAAGGAGTTAGCCATGGGATGATGTATTACGGAACGAGTAAAGAGACTTTCCGGTAACGAGATTTAACAAGGTATAGAGATACCGACGATCGAATCTCGGGCAAGTATCATACCGATAGACAAAGGGAATTGTATACAGGATTGATTGAATCCCTAACATCGTGGTTCATCCGATGAGATCATCGTGGAGCATGTGGGAGCCAACATGGGTGTCCAGATCCCTCTGTTGGTTATTGACCAGAGAGGTGTCTCGGTCATGTCTACATGTCTCCCGAACCTGTAGGGTCTACACACTTAAGGTTCGATGACGCTAGGGTTATAGGGAAATGTTGTACATGGTTACCGAAGGTTGTTCGGAGTCCTGGATGAGATCCTGTACATCACGAGGAGCTCCGGAATGGTCCGGAGGTAAAGATTGATATATAGGAAGTCCAGTTTTGGTCACCGGAAAGTTTTCGGGCTCATCGGTAGTGTACCGGGAGTGCCGGGAGGGTGCCAGAGGACCCCCGGGAGGGGTCTAACGACCATAGGACTTTGTGGGACCTTAGAGGAGGTGTGCCAGCCCTTATTGGGCTGGCCAAGACCTTCTAGAAAGGCCCATGCGACTAGAGATCAAGAGATAGGGCTGAAAGGATTTAAAAGGAGGAGATCCACCTCCCTTGTGGGAGGTGGACTCTCCCCCTAGTTCGGCCGAAGCTCTCCTCCTTGGAGGAGGAGCCTAGGCAGCCCTCCCTCTCCCTCCTCCTATATATATGCAAGGTTTTGGGATGATTTGAGACATGACTTCTCTCTCTCGCGCCGTAGCCCTACCCTCCCTCTTCCTCGTTCTTCGTAGCGCTTGGCGAAGCCTTGCCGGAGTCCATGTAGCTCCACCGTCACCATGCCGTCGTGCTGCCGGAGCTCTACCTCAACCTCTCCCGCCTCCTTGCTAGATCATGGTGCGGGAGACGTCACCGGGCTGTACGTGTGTTAAATGCGGAGGCGCCGTTGTTCGGCGCTAAGATCGGAATCCACCGTGATCTGAATTGCTGCGAGTACGACTCCACCAACCGCGTTCTTGTAACGCTTCCTCTTAGCGATCTTCAAAGGTATGAAGATGCAATCTCTCCCCACTCGTTGCTGGTTTCTCCATGGATAGATCTTGGTGATCGTAGGAATTTTTTTGATTTACTACTACGTCTCCCTACAGCTCCTACTTGCAATTACCATGAGAGAGGAACCAAATCTTCACCTATCTATGTTTCCATACGATAAAATTGCAAGAAACTACTTATGCTATGTATTGGCCTTTACTTTATGTGAATGAATTATTCTTTTATGACATGCCAATGCGTAGGAAGAGAATTAGACTTCGTTGTCACATGATATATATCACTTTTTCTCACTACTTAATTACAAATCTTTGCTAATTAAAATTGGCTTTGATATACCTTGGTATCCGGGTGGATCCATTACTTGAGCACTTTATGCCTAGCTTAATGGCTTTAAAGAAAGCGCTGCGAGGGAGACAACCCGGAAGTTTTAGAGAGTCATTTTATTTTGTTTAGTGCTTTCATAAAGTTTAAAAACAAAAAAATATAGAGGGGAACCTAAATTTCAGAAAAGAAAAGGTGAAAGTGAGAGAGATGATGAGCATCATTGAAGTGGGGGATGTCCTTGAATTTTTGTTCATGCCCATGGAAACTTTCTGAATCTTGAATCACGGAACTTTCTATAACAAAAATAATTATCCCCTTGTACAAATCCATTGTATTATAACATTATTGTGCCAATATTTGCCTTTAGGATGATTAGATTGCTTGTTGGTATGTGCGGTGTCAAAACAGAAACTTTGGCTGTAGTGCGTGAATTTTCGTTTTTGACTAGAACATCGAAATTTTCTGAATTTTTTACAAAGTATTCCGACACAATTTTTTTATTTATTACTAAGTTTTCAGAATTTTTTTAGTTATATAAGTATGGTTAAAGTTCATATTACCATAGACTATCTTGTTTAAGACATATTCTGTTTTTGATGCATTGTTTCGCTTGTTTGGATAAAACTATCGATTTTATCGGTGGTATAAGCCATGGAAAAGTTATAATACAGCAGAGATAATGTAAATATAAAATATGAATGGATCTTACTAGTCTTCTGTTAAGTTTTGTGTGAATGAAGTGTTCGAACATCAAGGAGGTATCGACATGAGGAGAAGGAGGAGAGGCAAGATTTCAATTTTGGGGATACCCAAGGCACCCCAAGTAGATATACAAGGAGACTCAAGCGTCTATGCTTGGGGATGCCCTAGAAGACATCCATATTTCTTCAACAAGTATCGATATGTTTTCGAATTTGTTTCATTCATGTGTTATGTGCAAATCTTGGAGCGTCTTTTGTGTTTAGTTTTCACTTTTCTTTTGTGCACCATGTTGGTATGAAATATTCCATGGTTGATTTGTAGAATGCTCATTGCACTTCACGTATATCTTTTGTGTATGCACTACTACAGGATGCTGCTAACGTGACACTGCAATCAGAGACCCTTTGACGAAACTATGTGCAATGCATGAATCACAAACAGTATAGTTCAACTTCCACCGCAAATGACATGAACTGTGTGCGATGTAGGATCCATCAAATACGATTCAGAAAATATTTGCGTGTGTGATCTATGGTAGACAGTTGACTTTTAAGAACTATTTGTGATGAGGCGAAATGGCACAAAGGGTTAATCAAATATAGATATGTGTGATGCACGGCATACAGGTCCCTCATATGAACTGTTTTGCGATGATACGTAAGAACACAAACGGTGCAGCATAACAAGGTGTGTGTGATAGACTGCAAATAGTTCAGTATTCAGAATTGTGTGCTATAATTCTAGACAACACATACGATTTTTTTTTTCTGAATTGTGTGCTCGACATGACACACAATTCAAGAAACCAAATGTGTGTGATATTGTGAATGATCACTGACGAATCTGTATTCTTAACCGTTTGGGATGAGATCGAGAAGGTAGACAGAGTTAAGGAATAAATATGAGAAAACGGCAACAGGTTTAAGGATTACAGTCTGATTTACTTCTTCTTGTTGTTAGATGGCCCTGTGCCATCGTCTTGATGTGGATGCTTCTTGTCGCGGACTGCTAGATTTTCATCGCCATCGTTGTTGATGTCCTCATTGCCATCCTCCTTGTTTGACCATTCCTCCTCCTCATGGTCGTCGTCTTCTTCGTCCTTCGGAGGCTCCTCGTCGTCCTCCTACTTGTTTGACCATTCCTCCTCCTCCTCATCGTTGTTGCCTTCTTCGTCCTTCGGAGGCTTCTCGTCTGTCTGGTCGTCGTTTGATGACTTCGGCGGCGGCATACCTTCCATGAGCCGGATAAAATGGAGGTCAGAGCTTGCTACTTCTCGAGCATGCGTTGGTTTACATGAAGAGGAACGGGTGATGCAGCAAAGTAGCTAAATATTTCCCTCAGTTGTTGAGAACCAAGGTATCAATCCAGTAGGAGATACAAGCAAGTCCCCAGTAGGTGTACCTACACAAAGAATCAAACTCTTGCACCCAGCGCTATAAAGGGGTTGTCAATCCCTTTAAGGTTACTTGCAAGGATGAGATCTGATAGAGATAGATTGCTTGAACGGAAAGTAAAATAAAAGGTAAAAATAATGCAGCAAGGTATTTTTGGTATTTTTGGTTTTAGATCTGAAAGTATAAGATGGAAAATAGACCCGGGGGCCATAGGTTTAACTAGAGGCTTCTCTCATGATAGCAAGTATTACGGTGGGTGAACAAATTACTGTCGAGCAATTGATAGAAAAGAGAATAATTATGATGATATCCAAGGCAATGATTATGCATATAGGCATCACGTCCGTGTCAAGTAGACCGAAACGATTCTGCATCTACTACTATTACTCCACACATCGACCGACTCCTACCTGCATCTAGAGTATTAAGTTCATGAAGAACAGAGTAACACATTAGGTAAGATGACTTGATGTAGAGGGATAAACTCAAGCAATATGATGAACACCCCATCTTGTTATCTTTGATGGCAACAATACAATACGTGCCTCGCTACCCCTACTTTGTCACTGGGTGAGTACACCGCAAGATTGAACCCAAAACTAAGCACTTATCCCATTGCAAGAATTACCAATCTAGTTGGCCAAACCAAACCAATAACTCGAAGAGACATGCAAAGATATGAAATCATGCATATAAGAATTCAGGAAAGACTCAAATAATATTCATTGATAATCTGAACATAAACCCACAATTCATCGAATCTCGACAAATACACCACAAAAGAGTATTACATCGGATAGATCTCCATGAAGATCATGAAGAACATGGTATTGAAGAGCAAAGAGAGAGAAGAAGCCATCTAGCTACTAGCTATGGACCCGAAGGTCTATGGTGAACTACTCACGCATCATCGGAGGGGCAATGGAGTTGATGTAGATGCCCTCCGTGATCGAATCCCCCTCCACAGATTACGAGAAAAGGCTCCAAGATTGGATCTCTCAGGAACGGAGGCTTCTAGTGGCAGAAAAGTGTTTTTGTGGCTCCCTTTGATAATGACGGGATATTTGGGAATTTATAGGCCGAAGATTAGTGTTAGGAGAGCTGTCATGGGCCCACAAGCCTGCCCGACGCGCCCTACCCCCTGGGCACGCCCCTAGGGCTTGTGGCCCCACGGTGGCTCCTCTGCCTTGGTTCTCAAGTCTCCTGGTTTCCTTTCGTTCCAGAAAAAATCATTCCGAAGGTTTTATTCCGTTTGGACTCCATTTAATATTCCTTATCTGTAATTCTGAAAACAAGGAAAAACTGAAACTGGCACTAGGCTCTAGATTAATAGTTAGTCCCAAAAATAATATAAAATAGCATATTAATGCATATAAAACATCCAAAACAGATAATATAATAGCATGGAACAATCAAAAATTGTAGATATGTTGGAGACGTATCAGGGCTTGCTGTCGGACTCATGGAAGACGAGTGAGGGAGTCCTGGATTAAGAGGTCCTCGGGTAGCTGGCCAATTCTTATGGGTCGGACTATATAGTCTATTTACCGAACACAGGAATATTTGAAGGCCTAGTCTCCAAGATGGAAGCTTCGAGAAGCACGGCTTGCGCTCCATGTTTGATGTAGCAAATAGTCATGTTTATCTCTTCGGCATGTAACCGACCATGTGTAAACCCTAGGCATCCTCGGCGTTTATATAAGCCGAAGGGTTTAGGGCATAGCGACAGAACAACTCGTTTAGGGTTAGCTATTCGATCTCGAGGTAGATCAACTCTGTAACCCCCATATCATTGTTAGAGATATGCCCTAGAGGCAATCATGTATGATGATATTTCCTATGTGTTTATGAATAAAGATAGTCCTTGGACATTATCATTGATGTGTATTAACAAGTATGTGACTTGTTTGTGAGACTATGCATTGTATGATAACTGTCCTAAATGGTCCCTAGTCGAAAGGGTTGTGTGGATGCTCAACTAATCAAACTATCATGGGATAATTGTATTTGAGCCCTTAGTTGTGCCACCATCGACAAGAATACCCCTAATTTTGGAAAACACGCGTTCATGCCCACATCACTTTGCTCATCTTGTGCTTTTGCCCTTTGGCCGTTTGACTGTCATTTTGAAAACTTCATAACTATTTCATACTAACTCAGAAAAATGCAAATAAGATATCAAAATGTTCGGAAAGACATCACCTATATGTGTATGACATTTGCATTCATGAGAAAATTGTTGGGACGTCTCTATATCAGTTTAGATCATATATGTGATGGGGACTTTCCAATACTTTTTTCATGACTGCAAATGACATGCATGTATAGGTGATGTGTTTTTGAACATTTTGATATCTTATTTGCATTTTTCCGAGTTAGTATGAAATAGTTATGAAGTTTTCAAAATGGCAGTCAAACGGTCAAAGGACAAAAGCACAAGATGAGCAAAGTGATGTGGGCATGACCGCGTATTTTCGGAAACTAGGGGTATTCCTGTCGACGGTCACACAACTAAGGGCACAAATACAATTATTCCAACTATCATATGACACGGTGGATGGTTCGGTCTCACTGACCATGTAGCATTGGATGCTAGCTGGATAATATGGACTCAGAAAGGTCTGGTCGGATTCGACATAGTCGGATCCGAGTCGAGATAAGGTTTGAGTTGGACAGACCCAACTATGAGATGCAACGATAGGTCATCTGTGAGTCTCTAGTACAACATACATTCTCCCAAGACTTGAGCTAGCGCATGTACTCGGGACAGTGACATACTTGCTTTGGGCCGACCAAATGCTACTCCGTGACTAGGTAGTTACAAAGGTATATTTTGCGCTTGTCCGGACCCATGCTGCGAGACATGGTCGAGCAATATGGGATTTGCCCCTCCGATTAGGAGAGAGATACTTTGGGCCCCTCGGGTGATCCGACCTGGATAAGCATGGCCATGCGATGAGGATTAGTAGATAATCCGAATGTTGGTCGGATTCACCGGAACGAGAAAGAGGTCGTGCTGCAACAAGGATGACCATGTCGCCTTGTGCACGACAACATATATCGTGTGGCAAAGGGAACAAAAGTGTGAAGTACAGATTCGCCTAACCAGCTTCATCGAACACTTGGAGTCGGCACGTCTTGCTAGAGGCCGCTACCGACCGGTCGAGTTGGATGTGATCTGACTCGCGACCAAGTGGACGAGAACCTAAAGGGTCGCGCGCTTAAGGGAAGGAACACATGGGCTTTAGGATCCGTGCGAGGCCCAAGAGTTGAGCCCGCGTTGGATGCCTATATAAAGTGGAGGTGCGACACACCCATCCGTTTGATCGCTTCGACGTCGTCATTAGGGATTTGCATGAGTTGCAACTAGCCACCTCCAGTTGCCGCCGCTGACCATGTGATCGGACCTAGCAGTCCGCCGCACGGGTGTTCCTCCTGCACGTGTGGATACCGTTAGAGGCGGTGCACTTGCGCCGCTCTGGCGAACCTGTACGTGGGATCCGGGGACCGGCTGTTCGAGGGAGATTGGAATGGGTGTTTGAGGGAGATCGGACGAGGAGGAGATGGACCACACGAACGCACTGCCCCAACTCTACTTCCCCTGCACGACACTACGTGTCTAGTGGTAACAATCTATGATCCATCTTCGTAGCATGATCTTGGATGTTCTGCACGCAGGAAATTTTTAATTTTCATGTGATGCACGTACGGTAGAACCCAAAAGTGGTATTAGAGCCTCTTCTATAGGTTTTGGATTCAGATCATTAGGATATGTGATATGTAGCGACGGCAGATGTGATCTGTCTTCGTTCATGAGATCGGCTATGTGCACGGTTGATGAGATCAACTGCTCATAGGAATCATTGAGGCTATGTTTTCTATCAACCGGAATCGATGAGGTCGTGACACAACCTACCCCTACCGGTCGGTATCCGCCATCAGGGTTAACCGTGAAACATAAATCCGAACTGGGTTCACGATGATCGATGAGATCGTTCAGATTAGAAAATTCGGCATGATCGGAGTGTAGATGCAATCTGTGATTTCCGAAAATGTCGGGCGAGCGCTGCCCCTTCGAACCCCGCTGTCAGGACCGGTTTTCCAGGATATTAATTTCCCAGTAAATGGCCCTTCTGCTCATCAGCCCTAGGGTTACTATTAACTGATGAGACAAAATCTTGATACAGAAATTTCAAGCAAAATTACAAAAGCTGAAGTACAAGGCCATCATGGTCTATGAGTACAACAAAAGGATTCTAGTGGTTGGTGGCGGAAGCGGTTCGGGGTCATCAGCGTCTATGGGACTACATTTGCCACAGGAATAGCAGACCTGGTTAACTCCTATCTTCGCATGGCTGCAATCTTTGATGCCTAAGTTCCGGGATTATCGTCATAATGCTCCTCTCCACACGCATAATCTGGCCAAGACAATAGCCAGGGACAAGCCAGTGAGTACTTTGCATGTTCTCGCAAACATTATGAAAACAGGTATAACATAGTAAGTGACAATCATGCACTGAAATATTCCACGATCACTTAGTCAGTCACAAAATAAAATTCATGACGCTAGGCGTATAAGGAAAATTAAATAATATGCATGGCACAGTTGGACGTCTGAGCAACACCACATAAAGGGCTTATAAAGAAAATAAACGACAAGCATGCCACAGTCGGGCGTCTGAGCAACACCACATAAAGGGCTTATAAAGAAAGTAAATAACAAACATGCCACAGTCAGGCGTCTAAGCGACACCACATAAAGGGCTTATAGAGAAAGTAAATAACAAACATGCCACGGTCGGGCGTCTGAGCGACACCACATAAAGGGCTTATAAAGGAATAATCACAATGAATATCCAGGAGGTAGAACCTTCCCAGGGATACCCAATAATTCAAATAATATAAATGGTTAGTCCACAATAATAATAATCACTTGTCACTCGTCATGATCGATATTCCAGTTTATAAGATTTCCTCCAAAGACCGACACTAAGACTGACACTTGACCCATCCCAGACTATAGTCCTTAACCGCGGACACGGCTATTCGTCTTTACCCACAGCCCACAGATTTCAGTAGTCACAAAGGACTAGTTCTGTCTACGGTATTTTAGAAGAAAACACACCTAAGTAGTACACACCCATTTCTCATCCTGATGCCAGGTATCACCCTAGGCAACGTTCAAGAAAAACTTTAAGACAGGGAGGCCACCACCTCGAATAGCATGGTATCAAATTTATATCGCGCGCTCTAAGGGGTGCCCCCCTCTCGGTCCCAACCGGAAACACCCATGCCCCCTGACCGGATGACGGGCTTTAATCCATGGCCATGGGACCCTCATCACGACCCCTCTATTTGGTGTGTACATGGAAAGAGGTTTGCAACTTACTAAACATCATTATTTGCAGAAAACATATGGCAATATGAAAAGAAGGAGAACGGGGACAAGACTCGATCTATGGTCGACTCACGAGGTTGTGTACTCTCTGCATGGTTAGCACAACAAACATATTTCATAACATTAGATAGAGTCACCACTCATCATACCCCTTCATGCCTTACTGACCATTCTCGCTGCAACGAGATGTCAGCACCAAGCTCGTGTCTATCAGAGGCAGAGACTTCTCTCGATTCCTTTCGGTAGGCATGACTGGCATATGAGGGTGAATACTTTCACAAGCATATCAATTCCAGCAGCAAGGAATTTTCATCGTGCATTTGTAAACATGATCACACCATCGCATAAAAATAAATGCATACTTTAGGTCAACCCGATGTTGTAGTCACATCAAGCAACACACAACAAGTATTATACCAAGGTTCAGAATGCTTGCCTTCAATGTGTATGTATCTGAGGTGCACTCCACAACTTGATCCTCACTCCAAATTCCTATTTGAAAATATTATAGTTAACACACAATTCAAAAACAGCACAAAAAGTTGTTTTGGAAAATTTTCAAATAAACATGAAAATAAACTAGATGGAATTTGGGAAACAACAGAAAAAGAATCAGGTCCTTTGGAGTTATATTTTAAAAGTTATAGCCAGTCAAATTTCAGGTCAAAATTTGATTTTTAGATTAATTAGAAAACAAAACGGTTCGGTGGTGAATATGCTTTCGAGAGGGGGAGACGTACTCAGGGACCAGCGCCACTGGCGGTTGGGTTGTGACACCAACAAGTGGAGCCCACTTGTCGGGTTTGTCCCCTTCCTCCCGCTTGCCTGGACAGAAGTAGGGGCGAGTCACCGATAGCGATTGCCGGTGCTAGAGGGCTCCGTTCTCGACGTCCGGCCTACCCACGAGCTCAGTAGAGCGGCCCGCATTGGGTGAAGGGGAGAGGAGCGTCCGGGGAGCTCCAGGTTGAGAAGAGCTTCTCCAATGGCGGAGGAGGCTTCGGCCATTGAGGGGGCTTGATATTTCCTAGCTCCCGGGCGAAATTTGAGAGGGGGGCTTCCTAAGGCAGTTCAGGGGTCGCTGGGATCGCTAGGCACGCTCGGGGGCTCCTTTTAGAGCCGGCTAGGGTCGGTTCCCGTAGCTCCGAGCATAAGAACGCCGGTGAACCGCCATTCTGTTGCTTGGGGTGACGTAGCAGAGACGGGCGCTAGCGGACGAGCTCGCGGATGAGCTCGGCCTGTTCCAAAGGGCAACTGGCGAGATGGGGTGGTCGAGGCGGTGCCGTCCATGGCAGAGGCCCGCTGCGACCGTAGGCTTGCCGCCAAGGTTTGCTGCGGAGACATTGCATAGCGCCAGGGAGCGGCTTCAGCAGTAGGGAGGGGTCGGGGGCATCTCTGCGGGCGCATAAAGGCCAGGGGTAGCATTAGGCAGACGTGGCGGCTCGGGAGACCGCACGTGCAAAACGCGCGCTCTGCTCGCGCTCCGGGCATGCACACAGGGTGCTAGACGATATGCGAGGGTGAGCAAAAACCTACTGATGCCCATGCCAAATAACAGGTCTATGCTAGTGGGTATAGGAATGCTATGGGACATGCTGGTTTGGCCATAAGGGTAAGTTCATAATACAAACACAAAACCTTGCCAAAACTGTTCAGGCACACCAGGTGCTCGATAGAATGCCAAGGGCATCTAGGCAACTCTTCTGGTGTCCAAAAACTCCAGGTTGGGGTCTCTCTAGATGCTGGTTATGATGGCATGCTTGTTTTATGAAGACAAGAAAGTTTCTAATGCAAGTTTTGTGAAAGTTAGTTTCTGGACAGAAACTAAATGAGGTTATAGGAGGGTCAAAACTTATTCCACTGGACCTCAACTCCTGAACTTAAGGGTTTGGTAGGGTAAACTTCAAGTAGGAAAAAACTCATGGGCATTAGAGCAAAACAAAATAGGGTTGCAGAAGAAAGTACCAAACTGGGCCATAATGAATATGAGGATGGTTTGCTCAAATTTTCCAAAACACAAGGCTGTTTCTCTGCATAAATTGAATTATATACTTCTACTAACATCTCCAAATTTTTATGGATTTTTTAAAGTAATATTTAAATAGGCTGTAGTGCAAACTACAAATTGGACCAGATTTGAAAACTTGAGATAAAGCTCAAAATCTCCAAATGACTAAGATAGGTTTTTGCATAAAAATGATGTAGAAACATCACCTGTCATCTAAGAATTTTTGTAGAATTTTTAAATGAAGATATCAAGTGGTTGTAGTGCAAAAGAAGCTCTAAAAATTATGATAAACCATTTTAGAATAATTAAATCTCAGGAAAAATAATTATAGAAATATCTCCACAGATCAAATATGAAAACAAAGAAATGTTCTTGAGGAGCTATTCAAGTCCAACAATTATTTTTGAAAAGTTTCTATTTGGAGGGAAAACTCCACAATTTAGAAGAAAGAAGTGATTCTGAAATCAATAGATGATCCAGAAAATAAAAAATTTAATTTCCTGGCAAAATTTTAATTAATAAAACATGATTAAAATTTTGGGGTGTTACAACACTATCCCCCTTAAGAAAAATCTCGTCCTCGAGATTTATGGAGAGTGAAAAACAGTTGACTAAAAATCATAGCAACAAAAATCACTCACATACAATTGAAATCAAACAATTTATTCATAGTCCAATCTTATGACATAAAACACATGTTGCTGTCAATAATTAATTGTAGGCCAACAAACACAACATTGAGTGTCTACGGTGCAAAAGCAAAATATGCAGGGTCCTGAGGAAATGTCTTCGGCACTGGAGCACATTCTTCCTCTTCTAGGGAGAGCGGATGGACTAGTCGAAGAATGCGCCTCTCCTGGTCTGGCCTTAGTGGTCTGCCAATGGTGATCCGAGGATTCAAACTGCGAGATTCTGGAGCATTACTCGCTGAGTCAAACGCTCTTGGGCGATGACGTACTAGATAAGTTTGGCCAGTACCTGGTCTCTCTCTATTCGCCCCCCAGGAAAAGATGCTTCTTCTTCGGGTGCTACACGGCTCGGGAAGTAATAATACCCCTTTCACTGGCATAGGGCACTGTGAATCGAAGGCGGGTAATCGCTTCGTATGCAGAACTTCTATGACCATTTGCGGAGTCAGCATAGATTTCCCCACGAAGGAGACTTCTGTTGGGTCTTGGTTTGGGTCCACAGGTGGGATGTGTACTACTGCCCAATATTTCGAGGCAAAAGATGTGATCCTTGATTTGAACATCTCATACTGGGGTGGATGGGGAGAACCTATGGCACTGTAGGTAAAGTCCCACAGTATCTTAGCAAAACTACCTGGGGTCATCTCTGGGGTTCTCTGATGAATCATGGGGTTAGGCATGCAAAAAATGGATGTGAGGGTAGTGCAAAAAGTGAGGGATGCTTGGTAAGGTCACGGAGTGGCCTCTTATATAACATCTGGGCTGGGTTACCTATAGTGGTGTGGGGGCAACCTATGTTGTCGGTTCTGCTCTATGGGGTTAATGCCACACATATACACATCTCACAAAAGTGTCGCATTACTGTCGGTTGACAACTGGGGTGGTTTTCGATAGCTACGCCCAAACATTTAATACACAACCAAACGCCAAAATTTTATTTATGCATGGATACTCGTAGTACTGTTAAAATAATGGCACACAAGCAACAAGCATTTTATTCATGGTGATACAAGGTCACACTATTACTTGGCGCAGGAATACAAAGACTCGACACTACTCGAGTGGATTAGTCTACCTCGTTAATATCTAGTCGAGCATGCCTTGCGGATGCCGAGTCTTCTCCTTGGGCTTCACCGTCGGGGTTTGCTGGATCAGACTGAAGGTTTGCAGGGTCGGGGTAGCGATGATGACCATCGCGGGGGTTGGCGGCCACAATCCCGTTGGAGCGAGTTCCCAAAAGGCGATGAAGCTCCTCCGGGGATACAAACACATTCCGATCGGTTGCAGGGGCAGGCCTTAATGACTCGATTGGTCGTCCAAACAACACGACGGTGTTGTCGGTGTTGGGCGCCACTTCTCTTCTTGCTGGGGCTCGATGAGCAAGTTCTCCATGGGCTGCAATCAGATCAAGAGTGACCTGATCGAATAGTGCCTCTAGTGCGTTGAGGTAGCGCACAAGATGCAGCAGTGCAGGATCCGTCTCGTGGTCTCCGTTGGCAATCTGGGGAGGCCTACTATACCCGTCACGGCTGGGGTAATAGTAGAACGAGTGGCAGTTAACTCTTGGCGACAAGTGCCGGAGTTGAACTATAGCCTCTCGAGCTGCTAACTGGATGGCTTGTGGCTCAAAGGAAGTTGACCTTCTAGTGAACCTGTAGGGGCGTTCTGGCGAGATGCCACTACTGTAGATGTGCACCGTGGCCCAAAAGTGATGACTCTCATCACTTGTGCGTTCCTGGTACACAACATATTCTGGGGGCTCTTCTAATGCAAAGGCACGACGGGTGAGGTTAGCTAGGACGGTCACAAAACCTCCAAGGTTGTGTGCGGTGGTCTCATTGTGAACAATGGCATCAGGCATCTTGGCTAGTTTTGGATGGTTGGCTGCTGTGTGTTTGGGTTTGGGAAAACGTTTTCTTTTATAGAAGAAAACGGAGTCTTCCTTTGGGCGCTTGCGAGAGGGACAATTTAGGTTTCAGTCATGACGCGTGATCGATGGGCTAGGCTGATAGGTTGGGCACTGACTGTCAAAAGGTGTCGGCGTCACTGTGTGGGCTATCAGATAGGATAGGCTTGGCTGCAGTTAGGTTAAAGTCTTGGTGGGTGGTTTACCTAGGTTTATTGACCTAGCTAAGATAGGATTAGCCAATGGTTAGCCTGGCTCTGAAACCAAGGTTGTTAGGACTGGTTTTCTAGGATATTAATTTCCCAGTAAATGGCCCTTGTGCTCATCAGCCCCAGGATTACTGTTAACTGATGAGACACAATCTTGATACAAAAATTCCAAGAAAAATTACAAAAGCTTAAGTACAAGACCATCATGGTCTATGAGTACAACAAAAGGTTTCTAGTGGTTGGTGGCGGAAGCGGTTCGGGATCATCAACGTCTATGGGACTCCATTTCCCACAGGAACATCTAACCTGATTAACTCCTATCTTCGCGTGGCTACAATCTTCGATGCCTAGGTTTCACGGTTATCGCCATAATGCTCCTCTCCACAAGCATAATCTGGCCAAGACAATAGCCAGGGACAAGCCAGTGAGTACTTTGAATGTACTCGCAAACATTATGAAAACAGGTATAACATAGTAAGTGACAATCATGCACTGAAACATTCCACGAGCACTTAGTCAGTCACAAAATAAAATTCATGACGCTAGGCGTATAAGGAAAATTAAATAATATGCGTGCCACAGTCGGGCGTCTGAGTGACACCACATAAAGGGCTTATAAAGGAAATAAACGACAAGCATTCCACAGTCAGGCGTCTGAGCGACACCACATAAAGGGGTTATAAAGAAAGTAAATAACAAACATGCCACAGTCAGGCGTCTAAGCGACACCACATAAAGGGCTTATAGAGAAATTAAATAAAAAGCGTGCCATAGTCGGGCGTCTGAGCGACACCACATAAAGGGCTTATAAAGGAATAATCACAATGAATATCCAGGAGGTAGAACCTTCCCAGGGATACCCAATAATTCAAATAATATAAATGGTTAGTCCACAATAATAATAATCACAATCATCATTTGTCACTCGTCATGATCCACATTCCAGTTTAGAAGTTTTCCTTCAAAGACCGACAATAAGACCGACACTTAACCCATCCCAGACTGTAGTCCTTAACTACGGACACAGCTATTCGAATAGATATTAACTCTGCAGAGGTTGTACTCTTTACCCACAGTCGACGGATTTCAGTAGTCACAAAGAACTAGTTACATCTACGATATTTTAGAAGAAAACACACCTAACCAGTACACACCCATTTCTCATCCCGATGCCAGGTATCACCCTAGGCAATGTTCAAGAAAAACTTTAAGACGGGGAGGCCACCACCTCGAATAGCATGGGATCAAATTTATGTCGCGCGCTCTAAGGGGTGCCCCCCTCTCGGTCCCAACCGGAAACACCCATGCCCCCTGACCGAATGCCGAGCTTTAATCCATGGCCATGGTACCCTCATCACAACCCCTATATTTGGTGTGTACATGGAAAGAGGTTTGCAACTTACTAAACATCATTCTTTGCAGAAAACATATGGCAGTACGAAAAGAAGGAGAACGGGGACAAGACTCGATCTATGGTCGACTCATGAGGTTGTGTACTCTCTGCATGGTTAGCACAACAAACATATTTCATAACATTAGACAAAGTCACCACTCATCATACCCCGTCATGCCTTACTAACCATTCTCGCTCCAACGAGATGTTAGCACCAAGCTCGTGTCTATTAGAGACAAAGACTTCTCCCGATTTCTTCCGATAGGCATGAATGGCATATGAGGGTGAATACTTTCGCAAGCATATCAATTGCAACAGCAAGGAATTCTCATCGTGCATTTGTAAACATGATCACACCATCGCATAAAAACAAACGCATACTTCAGGTCAACCCTATGTTGTAGTCACATCAAGCAAGAGACAACAAGTATTATACCAGGGTTTAGAATGCTTGCCTTCAATGTCTATGTATCTAAGGTGCACTCCACAACTTGATCCTCACTCCAAATTCCTATTTGAAAATATTATAATTAACACACAATTCAAAAACAGCACAAAAAATTGTTTTTGGAAAATTTTCAAATAAATATGGAAATAAACTAGATGGAATTTGGGAAACAACAGAAAAAGAATCAGGTCCATTGGAGTTATATTTTAAATGTTATAGCCAGTCAAAGATCAGGTCAAAATCTAATTTTTAGATTAATTAGAAAATAAAACGGTTTGGTGGTGAATACGCTTTCGAGAGGGGGAGACGTACCCAGGGACCAGCGCCACTGGTGGTTGGGTTGTGACACCAACAAGTGGGACCCACTTGTTCGGTATGTCCCCTTCCTCCCGCTTGCCTGGACAGAAGCAGGGGCGAGTCGCCGATGGCGATTGCCGGTGCTAGAGGGCGCCGTTCTCGACGTCCGGCCTACCCACGAGCTCAGCTGAGCGGCCCGCATTGGGTGAAGGGGAGAGGAGCGTCCGGGGAGCTCCAGGACGAGAAGAGCTTTTCCAATGGCGGAGGAGGCCTCGGCCATGGAGGGGGCTTGGTATTTACGGGCTCCCAGGCGAAATTTGAGAGGGGGGGCTTCCTAAGGCAGTTCAGGGGTTGCTGGGATTGCTAGGCACGCTCGGGGGCTCCTTTTATATCCGGCTAGGGTCAGTTCCCGTAGCTCCGAGGATAAGAACGCCGGTGAACCGCCATTCTGTTGCTAGGGGCGACATGGCGGCGACGGGCGCTAGCGGACGAGCTCGCGGATGAGCTCGGCCTGTTCTAGAGGGCTGATGGCGAGCTGGGGTGGTCAGGGCGGTGCCGTCCATGGCAGAGGCCTACTACGGCCGCAAGCTTGCCGCTAAGGCTTGTTGCAGCGATGCTGCATGGCGCCAGAGAGCGGTAGCAGTAGGGAGGGGTCAGGGGCGTCTCTGTGGGCGCAAAAGGCCAGGGGCAGCATTAGGCGGACGCAGCGGCTCGGGAGACCACACATGCAAAATGCGCGCTCTGCTCGTGCTCCGGGCATGCACACAGGGTGCTCGACGATATGCCAGGGCGAGCAAAAACCTATTGATGCCCATGCCAAATAACAGGTCTATGCTAGTGGGTTCACAATACAAACACAAAACCATGCCAAAACTGCTGAGGCACACCAGGTGCTCGACAGAATGCCAAGGGCATCTAGGCAACTCTTCTGGTGTCCAAAAACTCCAGGTTGGGGTCTCTCTAGATGCTGGTTATGATGGCATGCTTGTTTTATGAAGACAAGAAATTTTCTAATGCAAGTTTTGTGAAAGTTAGTTTCTGGACAGAAACTAAATGAGGCTATAGCATGGTCAAAACTTATTCCACTGGACCTCAACTCCTGGACTTAAGGGTTTGGTAGGGTAAACTTCAAGTAGGAAAAATCTCATGGGCATTAGGGCAAAACAAAATAGCGTTGCAGAAGAAAGTACCAAACTGGGCCAGAATGAATATGAGGATGGTTTGCTCAAATTTTCCAAAACACAAGGCTGTTTCTTTGCATAAAATTGAATTATATACTTCTACTAACATCTCCAATTTTTATGGAAATTTTTAAAGTAATATTTAAATAGGTTGTAGTGCAAACTACAAACTGGAGAAGATTTGAAAACTTGAGATAAAGCTCAAAATCTCCAAATGACTAAGAGAGGTTTTTGCATAAAAGTGATGTAGAAACATCACTTTTCATCTAAGAATTTTTGTAGAATTTTTAAATGAAGATATCAAATGGTTTTAGTGCAAAAGAAGCTCTAAAAATTATGAGAAACCATTTTAGAATAATTAAATCTCAGGAAAAATAATAATAGAAATATCTCCACAGATCAAATATAAAAAAATGTTCTTGAGGAGCTATTCAAGTCCAACAATTATTTTTGAAAAGTTTCTATTTGGAGGGAAAACTCCACAATTCATAAGAAAGAAGTGATTCTGAAATCAATAGATGATCCAAAAAATAAAAATTTAATTTCCTGGCAAAATTTTAATTAATAAAACATGATTAAATTTTTGGGGTGTTACACCCACCCGCTAACCGGCTAGCGGGACCGCCGTGTGCGTAGCGCCTTGTATTTCGTACACGATCACACAAACCGGTAGAATGCGATTGTATGCATAAGTTTCTTTTGCAGGTTTGATGTGAATAGTATGGCTCATATGTATGTGTTAGTGCATCTAGTGCCCCTTAGTGATTTTGGTGTATTGAAGACTTATATGTTAAGGTACTAATGTGTATGTGAGTGTACATAGGCTTTATAAGTCAATGAGGAGTTTGATATATTTGGAGATTATCAACCCGTAAAAATGCAAGTCTTCAACTGAAGACTTTGGTATTCCCTGAAGACTTTGAGAATGAAGAAGTTGGTGTGACCTTGAAGATATGCACGAGGACTATGAAGCGTGAAGATTTTTGTTTTGTAGTTTCATTTCCTTTATTTTGAGTCATAGGAAACACCGTACTGTTAAAGGGGGTCGTGGAAATACTAAGGAAAATTCCAACTGATGCTCAACTCCAAAATCCTCAACCTATCCCATCCTTTGAGTGAAGCCTTTGGAAATCTCATACAGATCAGTCAAGTTCTTTAGTGACAAAGACGATGTTCTTCTGGTCTCTGAGGAAATTGATCTGACTGAGGAGTTAGGATTTCGCTAGTGTGAATTGCGTACAAGTGAGGAACATGATATGTCTGAGGACTTTCATAGTTCGAAATTCCGCACCTCAAATTCTTCAAGTTACTGTTTGAGGAATTTGACTGAAGACTTTTACAATTTACTCACCTCAAATTCTTCAAGTTACCTTGTTCCTCACCTGCTTATCCTGTATCACGCTACTTGTAATCTGTGCATGTTTCATTTCATCATGATGACTATGCTATTGCCATGTTCCTCATGTACTTGAGTACTTATTCTGCTGCTAGCTATTCATCACATTTCAAATTCCTCAAAGTTGAAATTCCTCAAGTGATGAATTTGTAAAAATCGCCTATTCATGTAGCGACCCGACTCAAAACGAGTCAAGCCTCTGTGTTTTCTGTGCCATCCCTGGATCAGTATGCTGGCACACACAGTACATCAATGTATATATCAAAGTGTAATCACATGTAATAACGTAAAACTGATATATACCTTAAAATAGCAACAGATACAATCAACGGGAGTGGAGTCCCAATAACACCAATGGCAAGTTGAGTGCGGACCGTAACCCTGAATCGTACTCTTACCCGTCGTAGAAGAGTATCTCCAACATAAGATATTGCAGCCGTGTAGGTCAGTACATGGAATGTACTGGCAAGATCAGCATAGTAGAACAGAAGAATAAAGACTATTCTATATGCAAAGGCTTTGTGGCTCTGTGTCTGAGTTTTTGCGTAAAAGCTGATTTTATTTTCCTACAACAAAGGAATATCAGGAATTTCACTATGGAGTTACCTATCATGACATGGTTCCGCCAACCGATGTCCAAATGCCCACAAGTATCCTTAAGTTGCCCACAATTAGTTATTAGTCCAGTGTTGAGAGTTCAGAGATAGATCCAAGTCCAGAGGCTCAAATTGTCCGTAACCGGGGACACAACTAATCGATTAGGTTTAACTCTGCAGAGTGTTGCACACGTTCCCCACAAGATTTGGTCGCCTCCGTTTGATTTCTCGCACTTTAGGGTGTTTGAGAAACGGATGACCAAAACATGGTCGTCCAAAGGGTTTCCCTACGACTCTGTCGGTGCCCATCCTTTCCTAACGTCGACTACATCTCGTAGCACCGCCTGTCCAGGGTCACCACGATATCCAACCAAGCCAGAGCCCATAATGACTTGTGGCTGTGCAGGTAAGCTTCCGGGCATGAAGTATTCATCCTTACCTTTGAGTCTGGGTGAGGCTTTCCACGTGAATATGGGCCATCTCCAGCAACACCTAGGCAAATCCACTGGCTTCTCCAGGGTACCGTTCCAACCATCCCTCACCCAGTAGTGTGTATTGAAAAACTTGTTTCTCGAGTCTCGAAGTCTTGAGGTCTTGAATATGCAGATCTTGAAGAAGCCTTCATGAAGTCGTCGTTTTGACGTGGAGTCCTTCTTCACACCACTCACGAACACTCATACCAGACCCTGTCTACTTTAGCATAGCATTGCACTAACTAGCGTTCCTGGGGCTTTAGTAACAAGTTGTGGGTTCCTACCTCATGCATTCTACTCAACTACAAGAATTTCAATAACACTACGGGAGGGATTTGTTGAATGATGTCACTACATGCAATAAAACATAGGTATGAACAAAATGGTCAAAGTGAACTTGCCTGTACTATTGCTGAAGAAATAATATTGCTCTCAGAAGTAACTTGATAGAACTATACGTCACTCTCCGATGAAAATCTATATAATAAACATTGCATTCATATAAGCAATCATACTAGCAATCAATTCTAACAATCACAAGGTAACCCAAGAAACAAAATCAACAAGGTTGATGAAGGAAATACTTAAGACAAAACTCAAAGTAACAAAACTACATCAACACAATTGTGGTGAAGGAAATACTTAAGACAAAAGATAAAGTCAACAAAGTTTTCATCAACACAACTAAGGTAGTTTTCCCCTACAAACAACTATTTTCAAATAGTAACAAAACAAAAACAAAGTAAATATAACAAAACCATTTTAGTAAATACTTTACTAGCAAAAAGAATTACTTTTGAAGAACAAGTGAAACTATGAAAACAACATCCTAAGCAACATAAGTGTTTGCCCACTAAGCTTAACAACAAGTAAAACAATGCAATCTTAAAATAAGGGAAAAACAAAGTACAAAACAATTAAGTTAACAGAAAATAAAACTTATAAAACAAGTTATGAAAATATTTTCAAATAAGAGTTCCAACTAGCAATGAAATCAATTTGCAAGTTATTATGAAACTAGAATTGATTTCATGCTATCAAAATAATAACATAAAATAAGTTTAGTTGAAGTACTACTGATAACTAACAGAAAACAAAATATATATTAACTACGTTAACAGAAAGTATATTTTATAAAACAAAATTTTATTAAAAGTATTTTCAAATAGCAAATCAAACTAGCAATGGAAATTCAATTGCAAGTTATAATTGAACTAGAATTGATTCCATGCAATCAACTAATAAAATAATATTTTTTTGAAGGACTACTATCTTCTAACAGAAAACTTTATAAAATTTATCAACTAATATAAAAGAAAATAATTTTAACACAATTTAAAACAAAAGGAAGATAAATAATCCTAACAAGAACTAAACAGAATCTGTTTTGGTTGAAAATACTATTTTAAAATATTCTAAAAATTCCCAAATTCTACCTAATGATAACTAAGGTCACTAGTGACCAGTAGCAAAAGAATCAACTCAAAATACATTTTAGAACTCAAGATATTCAGAAAACAAAATTTAAATCAAATCTGTTTAAATTCAAATTTAAATAGTCAAATATAGTCAAACTTGGTATCTACAGAATCTAGATAAAATTTGTGACACAATGCAAAAAGAATCAATTAAAAACAACTAAAAACATAAAAGATATACTAAAAACAAAAACAGAACTAAATCTGTTTTGTAAAACAAAACAGAAAAAGAAAAACAAATACTAACGGATAGGGGGGGTGAGGTGGCGCTTTGCGATTGGCTACGGGTGTGTCCGTGCAGGGTGTTTTGGGCGGACGGCCGAAATGTAAAGGAAAACGGTTCGGCTAAAAGAAAACCGGCCGGTTTCTTTTTTTAAAGGAACCGAAGGGGTACGCTGAGTCTAATCGTAGCTGTAGGTTTAAGATCGAACGGGGAAGGATGAAAGGAGCTCACCGCGGGTCGCCAGCAAGGTCGAAGTCAACGGCAGGGATGGCGAGGTTAACGGGGAGACGGCTCCAGGGGTCTTCGGCATCGGGGAAAGGGCCCAGTCGACGTGCGCGAGCGTGGCGATGACGATGGTAGCGTCAGAGGGGCTCGGGGACGACGGTGGCGACGACGACAAGCTTCGGGGCGACGGCGGCGCTCGAATGTTGACGGTGAGAGTGCTCCCGTGTGTGTGGAGCATGGGTGAGTGGGTTGGGAGGTGCGCTCGAGCGTGGGGAGGTCGTCAGAGGCCTCAGGAGGGCTCGGGGACGGGTGTGGCGACGGGTACGAGGGCAAAGATGCGGCGGCTACCGGTAGCTCCGGCGATGAATTCCGGCGAGGGTAGGCAGTGGGAGTTGGGGGAAAATGGGGAATGGGTCGAGGGGATCGGTGGCTTTATATAGGAGGGCTCAGGGCGTCCGTAAGGAAAGGAGAGGAGAGATTCACGGGGCGGGATCGACGGCGACGTCGGAGGCACGAGGAAGAAGAAGGTGAGTGCTGCGTCTTCGGGATCGGTCAGTGGGCCCCACACGTCAGCGAGAGGGAGAGAGAGGCGGCAGTGTCGGTTGGCCGGTAAGAAAGAATTTCGGGGAGAGGCTTAATGGCAGATGGGCCGATAGGTATTAAAAGGTTTTAAAGTCTTTCCTTTTCTAATTTCTAGCGTAGTAAAATCTATTAAATGACAATAAATACATTCCTAAAAATACAAAGTTTTATACCAAAATTATCAGGAGAATAAATTCCATTTAATGGACATTTTTATTCTGTCATTTGAATAGTTTGAAAAAAATATATTATTTTCAGAAAATGCCTATTTGGTTTTAAACCTTATGCAAATATTTTTCAAATGACACCCTGGATCTTATGGTTCAAAAACTTCACAAAAATACCCCTGGTTTGGAGTGTCATATTTACTCCTCTCAATTTTTTTGACAAGGGGTTTGAATACTTTGAAAACTTGAATAGGAACCAAATATGAAATGGATTCCAAAATAATTCAGAGGCACTTTCAAATCCTTTTAAACTCCCAACTCATATTTCATATAAATTGAAGAAGTCATACTATCCTCTCTCATGAAAATCATTGAGTTGCATAAAGTTTCTGAATTTGGAATAATTTCAAATGGAATTCAAACCATTTTCAAATCCCTATTCATTTTCTCAAATGGAAGAAGTCATGTCATCTTCACTCTAGGGTTTTGTGATGAAATGGATTTTGAATTTCCTGAGGATCAAAATGCAGAGTAAGAGTTTTGGGAAAGTCATTTTATTCCCTCTCATTCAAAAGTTTCAAAAAGTTTCAAATTTCGCTCACTTTCAATCACTCAAGCAAACAATCAATCATTCTAATATTTATTATAACATTCCAAAGTTTGGGATGTTACAATTCACCCCCCTCTAGTCGATATAACGCACTTTCAATTGGTATCAGAGTAGGCACTCCCTCGCTCTGTGTGATTTTGGTTTAACCACCTGGAGTTCTAGTTATGTTGACTACAGGTATGATCAAGGTTTCCGTGGGCTGTCCTACCTTCGATGGGACTAACTACCCCTACTGGAAGAACAAGATGCGTATGCACCTTGAAGCTATTGACAACGATCTCTGGTACATTGTGGAAAATGGTGTACCCTCTGTCACTCCCACTGTTACTGCTGCTGATGTGAAGAGATTCAAGCAACTCGACTCTCAAGCGAAGAATATCATCTGTGGCCATTTGAGCAAAGGTCAGTATGGCAGAGTGAGTGCTTTGGAGACTGCTAAGCTTATCTGGGATAGGCTGTCCAAAGTCAACGAAGGTGTTTCCACTCAATGTGACTCTCGTGTTGATGTTCTTCACAATCTCTTCAACCGCTTCAAGAGGCTCGACAATGAAAATGTTCAGCAAACCTTTGACCGTCTCACTGATATCTCAAATGAACTTGAAGCATTGGGTGCCACTGATATCACCAACCATGAAGTGGTGAAGAAATTGCTGAGATCTCTTGACTCCTCATTCGATACTCTGGCTTTGATGATTCAAGAACGTGGAGACTACAAGTCACTTGATCCTGCTGATATTCTTGAGAGACTCAATACTCATGAATTCCAACAAGTTGAGAAGAGAGACCTCTATGGTCCAAGCTATGAAAGATCTCGTGCTCTGAAGGCAAAAGCAATTTCCTCATCCGAAGAAGAAGATTCTGACAGCAGCCTTGGTGATCCTGAAGAACTAAGTCAGGAGCTAGATTTGCTCGTGAGGAAATTCCAGAAGTTCCCAAGGAGAGGTGGATTTGGAAAGTCATCAAAAAGTGGCTTGAGGAAATCAGATTCCTCAGAAGACTACAAGAAAAGAACCTGTCGTCGTTGCAAGAAACCTGGTCACTTTATCTCTGACTGTCCTCTCTGGGAAAAAGATTCAAAGAAGAAGAAGAAATACAAGGATGATAGTTCTAATGACTCGAAGAAAAAGAAGAAATCTTCAAAGTCCTCGTCTGCAAAGTCCTCATCTTCAAAGTCCTCAAAGCACAAGAAGAATGGTTCAAGAAAGGCTCGAGCATTCATCGGCAAGGAAATGGATTCTGAGGAAGAATCTGAAGAAGAGGAAGAATGTGAGGTGGAATCAGAATTTGGTGTCGCTAGCCTTGCTCTTGCCACTGCTTTTGTCAGCAAGTTCATCTTCAACGATGAAGAATATGACTACTCCAACAACTCTGACGTCAGCAATGATGATTATGCTCCCACCTATTGCTTCATGGCGAAAGGCTCAAAGGTACACAAACATGATTCCTATTCTGAATCAAGTGAAGGTGAATCTGATGAATATGTGAAACCTAGCTATGCTAAACTTGTTAAACTTGCCACTAAATAACAAAGTGCACTTGAAAAGCTTCAGAAAATGCTAGACAAAACTGATGATCTGTTGAACGATGAAGTGGATCGGACTCAAACTCTGTCTGACGATCTCAAAAGTCTTTAGAAAAAGTATGATAATCTTCAGAGTCATCATAACGACCTCTTAGCCAATCATGAGAAGCTTTCTTATGAATTTCTTCAAATAAAGCAAGATCTTGAGAAATTGAGGGTGTCACATGAGGATCTCCAAAGGGAAAACGATTCCTTACTGGCTCAATAGATTAGTACCGCTCAGGAAGAATTTGTTCCACCTTGTTTGAAATGCATCGAACGTGAAACTGTTAATTCTGCACCTGAATGTTCAAATGCTTCTATCATTGCAAATTCTTCAACTATTCTGGTGGTCTCAAATTCCCCATCTGAGGATACCACAAGTATCACTGACGAAAATGCAGGGTTGAAGGAATTGTATGTGACAAGCATGTACAAAAGTCTCAAAGGACATCAAACTCTTTGCGATGTCCTTAAAAAGTAGATTCTGAATAGGAACCCTAGGAAAGAGGGTATTGCCTTTGTGAGGAAACTCAATGCTGATGGATCCTGCTGGACACCTGAGTTGTACCCCAAAACCTCATGGGTTGCTGCGAAAGGACCTCCTATAGATCCATCCATTTTATTTGGCTTTATCTATGAAACTTCATATTCCTCTGGTGAGTCACTTGACTCCAACTACAAATTCTTCAAAAATCAGAAAGGTGAAGTATTTTCTAGATTTGTTGGAACTAACTGCAGGAACAGTTCTCCTATGAAGAAAATCTGGGTTCCCAAGAGCTACCTACAAAATCTTCAAGTGAATGTCCTCACGACACCACTCATGAAGAATAGGAACCCCAGATCAAATTCCTCATATGGACCAAAGTCTTCACTTGGACCGAATTCCTCAAATGGTCAAAAATATCATTATCGTGCTAATGCATCTGTTTCGCAAGGAAAATCTAAGAGTTCTGAATATGTGCATTATTCTTCAAATCATTATGTTCGTAAGTCCTTGAAGAATTTCTCTACTTATTCATTTGAGTAGTCTAACCCTCGCCCTGTGAAACGAAGTGCACTTGCTTCAATGCCTCCCTTTTCATATGGTGCTCGCAGAATGATGAACTCTTTGCCACCCCTCCAGATGTGGGTGGTGAAGAAATGGAACTAATCTCTTATGCAGGGGTAGGTCTCCAGATGAATTTGAACATCTGATGAATTTGCTGGAGACCTGAGGAAATGCCTGAAAGGACGCAAGCTAACCTTATAGAAATGAATTCTTCATTTCTCACGTCCTCACACTACTTGCTTACTATCTTGTGTGATGAAATCATGTCTGATGAAATTGATGTCATATTCTTCACTCTGAAGCATATGAGTTCGTAAGTTGTACTAATTCATCTGCAGGATGATACTCCAAAAGCTACCGAGTGGGTCCTCGACAGTGGATGCACAAACCACATGACTGGTGACAAGAATCTACTGATGAATTTGCCACTTGCTCCATCTCCTCTGAAGCATATCACCTACGCAGACAAAGGAAAAAGCAAGGTATTGGTACTTGGTAAGGTTGCAATCTCAAAGGACCGAACCATGGATAAGGTGATCCTTGTCAAATCCCTTGGGTTCAACCTTATGCCTGTCTCAATGCTTTTGTGATCTTGATATGCTTGTCGTATTTGGAAAATATCATTGTGTTGTCATCATGGAATGTGACAATTCCAAAGTCTTCAAAGGATTTAGGAGAGGAGACTTGTATATTGTTGATTTCTCTACAAGTCCTCAGCCTGCCACATGCTTACTTGCAAAGTCCTCAGAAGGCTGGCTGTGGCATCAAAGACCTAGACATGCCGGTATGAGGAACTTGCACACGCTCGTGAAGAAAAAGCACGTCATTGGCATCAAAGGTGTCAAATTCCTCAAGGATCACCTCTGTGGTGCATGTGAGTCTGGAAAGATGACCAGATCCAAGCATCCCTCGAAGACAATCATGACCACAACACGACCTTTTGAATTGCTTCACATGGATCTCTTTGGTCCCACTCATTACTCCACACTAACAAATTCTTCAAGTTTGTATGGCTTTGTGATTGTTGATGATTACTCTCGATACACTTGGGTGCATATTATTTTGTACAAGACTGAAGTGTAGGACGTCTTCAGACGATTTGCTTCAAGGGCCTCCACCAACTTCGGCGTCAAGATCAAGCATATTAGGAGTGATAATGGGACTGAGTTCACGAACACTAATATTGAAGAATACCTTGATGAACTTGGTATTACTCATGAGTTATCTGCCCCTTATACTCCTTAGTAGAATGGCGTCATGGAGCACAAGAACATGACTCTTGTTGAGATGGCTCGCACCATGCTTGATGAATACTAGACTCCTCGTCGCTTCTGGCTTGAGGCAATTGATACTGCATGCCACATCATCAACAAGGTATATCTTCGCAAATTCTTCAAGAAGACTTCATATGAACTTATGACTGGCAAGAAACCCAATGTAAGTTATCTCAAAGTCTTCGGTGCAAAATGCTGGATTAGAGATCCTCACCACAGTTCTAAATTTGCACTGAAACCACATGAAGTTTTATGCTTGGTTACGGAAAGGAATCGCACACCTACAGAGTCTTAAACACCTACCACCACAAGGTTGTTGAAACTGTAGATGTGCGATTCGATGAAACTGATGGCGCGCAAAGAGAGCACCTACCTTCTGTGCTAGATGAACAGTCTCCTGAGGAATCCATTAAGCTGAAGGCTACTGAAGACATCATACCCACTGAGGAAGTCATTCCAACGAATGAAGACATTCATGCTGATACACCTGAAGAAAATGGTGCTGATGAAAATCCTTAGCAATGTTAACCTGCTCACCCAAGAGTTGCAAATGAAGTGCAGATTGACAAAATCATCGATGACATCAACGCACCAGGTCCCCTCACTCGCTCAAAAGCTTCACTTTTAACTAACTTTTGTGGGCACTTTGCCTTTGTCTCTATCATAGAGCCCACCAAAGTTGATGAAGCATTCAAGGAGCCTGAGTGGATTCAAGCTATGCAAGAGGAATTGCATCAATTCAAGCTCAACAACATGTGGGAACTTGTCAAGCGGCCAGATCCTCGTAAGCACAACATCATAGGTACCAAGTGGATCTACCGCAACAAGCAAGATGAAAATGGCCTTGTGGTGAGCAATAAGGCTTGTCTTGTAGCTCAAGGCTACACATAGGTTGAAGGAATTGACTTTGATGAAACATTTGCACATGTTGCTAGACTTGAAGCTATTCGCATATTGCTTGCTTATGCTAACCATCATAATATCATCTTATATCAAATGGATGTGAAAAGTGCATTCCTTAATGGTAAGCTTGAGGAAGAAGTATATGTTGCTCAACCCCCAGGTTTTGAAGACCCTAAGCATCCTCACAAAGTCTTCAGACTCGACAAGGCCCTCTATGGCCTCAAGCAGGCCCCTCGGGCGTGGTATGACACTCTGAAGGAATTCCTCATGAAGAAAGGCTTCAAACCTGGTTCACTCGACCCTACTCTTTTCACAAAATCCTATGACAATGAACTATTCATATGCCAAATATATGTCGACGATATTATCTTTTGTTGTACTAACAAACATTAAAGTGATGAATTTGCCTATATGATGAGTGAAGAATATCAAATGTCTATGATGGGAGAGTTGAAATTCTTCTTAGGCATTCAAATTCATCAGCAAGACAATGTCATCTTCATCTCTCAAGAGAAATACCTCAAGGATGTTCTGAGGAAATTCGACATGCAAGATTGCAAATGCGTCAAATCTCCAAAGCCTTCAAAAGGCCACCTCTGCACTGATGAAAATGGTAAAGATTTCGATCAGAAGGCATATTGCTCCATGATTGGCTCATTATTGTATCTATGTGCATATAGGCTTGATATTATGCTAAGTGTTTGCATGTGTGCCCGATTCCAAGCAACATAGAAGGAATCACACCATAAGGCTGTGAAACATATTCTTCGATACTTAGCTCACACACCAAGCTTGGATTATGGTATCCCAATGGCTCAAATCTTCACCTTTTCAGATACTCTAATGCTGACTATGGTGGAGGTCATGTGGATCGCAAGTCAACCTCAGGCACATGTCATTTCCTCGGGCAATCCTTAGTCTATTGGTCCTCGAAGAAGCAGAACTGCGTTTCACTATCTACTGAAGAAGCTGAGTACATAGCTGCTGGTTCATGTTGTGCTTAGTTACTGTGGATGAAGCAAACCCTCAAGGACTACGACATCAAGTTGAAGAATGTGCCTCTTTACTGCGACAACAAGAGTGCCATCAAGATTGCTTACAACCCAGTTCAGCATTCCAAGACCAAGCACATCCAGATTCGTCATCACTTTCTTCGAGATCATGTACTCAAGGGCGACATCTCCATCGACCACATCCCCACTGAAGAACAACTGGCCGATATCTTCATAAAGCCCTTGGATGAAAATAGATTTTGCAACTTGCGGTGTGAGCTAAATATCTTAGAATCTTTTAATGTTCTTTGAAAAAGGACACACATCCTAACACTTATGCAAAATTGATGACTTAGATGTGCAACCCACAAAGTAATGTTTTTTCAAATCAATGAAGAATAACCCTCTAAGTATGAACAAATTAATGAAGAATTTGATTCTCAAAACCCTACGACAATTGTACACGGTGTCTGAAGTCATCATTCTTATATGGTGGATCACTCCACCAACCAAATTTGAAATTCCTCAAAGTTGAGTTTTTCATCATTTTGCAAATTCTTCAAATTTTCAAAATTTTCAAGTTTTGCAAATTCCTCAACTTTTCAAATTCTTCAAACTTTGAAACTCATGTTCTTAACTGACTATATACATATATATATATATATTTAAGTTTTCAATGTCCTCAACAACATTCACTTATTGCTAATTCTTAAAGTTGATTTTCATCTAAGTGAATGTGATCGGACCCTTCGCCCTCTGTGCTAAACTCAACCAAGTCTATTCACAAATTCTTCATATGCGTTCTACTTTGAAACTCGTTCAAAGTCTTCTCTGTGTCCTTGATAGCTGAAGAATTTGCGAACGGACAACTTAAAATTTTCGCTAAGAAAATTTTAGCATTTCCCGCTCAAACGGTTCCGGTTCCCATGACTGGATAACCCACGATCCCCCACAATCTCCACTACTCAGAACATGGGTGACACATGTCGCATGGAGAGAAAGGGTCAGGGGCAATCTTGTCCAAAATCTTCGGACATATTGTTTTTTCACGCCCATTATAAATACCCCTTCCCTTTCACTGTGCTCGGTTACTCCCTTCCTCTCTCGCCCGAGCTTCAACCCAACGCCGCCGCTGAAATCATCGTCGCCGGTGTGGAAGAGCTTCACTGCCTCGACGTCGCCGTCGCCGTACTCGCATCGGCTACGGAAGTCCTCATCCTGCCGCCACTGTAGCTATCCCCCTCTGCCGAGTTAGGCCGTGGGAGATCTGAACTGACGAACTTCCCAATCTCATCTCTCAGTTCGTTGTGTTCTTCACCAGGGTAAATAAAATTTATTTTTACTGCCCTTGTTTGATATTCATGTGTTCTTCATATTCCTCTAAAGGTGTTTATTCTTCATGAATCTCATTCTAAAGCACCTTACATCTTCATACTTGATGATTTTCCCTAAGTAATGATTTTCTTCAAGATTCCTCAATTGTGTGAATCCTCAAAATTTACACAACTCTGGAACCTAAGGCAAATAACACTTAGTGAAATTCCTCAAGACATCCATGGTCAAATTCCTCAATCTTAAATTTATTGAAAACTTCTAAGAACGTATATGACCTCTTCAAATTCCTCGCACCTATACTCTGTTCACAGGTACAAACATGTCCGCTGATGAATCACTAGGTACAAATTAAGAACTAGATGATATGAGACCCTTGAAATAATTTAAGAGGACAAGAATGAAAATGACTGTCTTCTTAGATATCTTCAACACTCCGGATAGAATAGAGAGAAGAATACGCAAGAGAGGCTTGAATAAGAATTCCAACATGGGAGAGCAAATAGAGAATGAAAATGATATGATGAACACCAAGAACTTGAATTGAATCCACCGGAAAAGAAAACAAAGATGAATACTAATGAATGATAACTTGAGCACTGAGCACCTTCATAAAGAATCATCGGAAACAAGATAGAAGAAAAGATAGCGGAAGCATTACATAAATAGAAAAGACACTTGGATGAGAATTTAATCACTCAAGAAAAAGGGCGGGAGGGTGGGAAAAACAAAGAAAACTTGGAACAGATGAGACAACTCCGGAAAGAGATGAGAATTGATCTTGCAACATTGGAGATGATAGAATATCTTGAGGAGAAGCACACCAGTAGGAAAAGAATTGATATGATAACTTGAGCAAGAATTAGCATTCCCACAGAAATATGAGAACACTACTTAGCAAGATATGAATTAACCACTTAACATCGAAGAAACTCGAATTACCATATTCAAAACAAAACAAAGGATGAGGCTTATGAAACAAGCCAGAACAAATACATACCCACTATGCACTTGTTGGAAAGATAATTCTAGGTAGCTACTTGAATTCCCACCTAAGAACTTCTGAAAACTTTCTTGTTTATGCGATTCGGGTTGCGGAATCAGGAACCTGCCCTAGGCAATCAGCTGCAACTGCATCTGCAACCTTCCACCCCATAATTCAAGAAATTTCGCAAACTCGTCTAATGTCAAATCCTCGAACTCACAATGATACTAAACCATGGTGGTACCCCGGACGCCTCCCCGGTACTGGGTGACTCCGACCTTATCTCACCATGATAAGTATTGAAGCAATTCCGAACATTCTCCGTTCTGAGATATCAAGAAAACTGAATGATAACGATGTGCCAACATTCCTCGGAGCTCAACTCCCCGGAAGAAATCAAGTCAGACAGGAGGCACCAAGACAGAACTCCGTCACATCGGCATCATATAGTTTCCAAAATACTCGCGTGATCCTAATTTTTTTTGAGCGAGAAGAGAAGTAGAATCAAAATTCCTAAGTCGAATACCTCACCAGAGCATAGAAGAGGAGTAAAAAGAATCCTACTCTCCGGTATAACTAGACTCAAAACAGTTTTTTCACTAGACTCGACTCGGCCAGGTTTGATCAATAAAGGGGGCTCCTAGGTCGGTACAGGCTTTGATACCAACTTGTCACGTCCAAGATGCGGTCCTATCCTTATTTGGGCACGAGGGCCTCGACAAGGATAGAAGCGCATCTCGATGCGTTCGCAAGAATGGATATCATTACAAGTACATGTACAGAAGAGATGAGTATATGGAATTGGCTTACACTCGCCGCAAGCTACATCAGAGTCACATCCATACAATAACATATCAAACATCATACATAAGAGCAGGGTCCGACCACGGACGAAATCAAACGATAAAATGACATCCACCCTTGCTATCCTAGGCTGCCGCCTAGAACCCATCCAAGATTGAAGAAGAAGAAGAAGAAGAACTCCAAGTCAAATCAAGCAATGTGCTCACATCAAATCATCACATTACCTGTACCTGCAACTCTGGTTGTAGTAATCGGTGAGCCATGGGGACTCAGCAATCTCATTTCCAAGGGTATAAAGACTATTAAAGCTTAATAGGTAAGGTATGGTTAAGTGGTGAGGCTGCAGCAAGCGACTAAGCATATATTTGAGTGGCTAACTTATGAGTACAGAAATTAAAGTCTGGTGGTCTACGCATAACGGACGCGAACTAGTAATGATCACTAACTGATCCTGAACACCTACTTACGTCAATCATAACCCCACCGTGTTCTCTTCCGGATAAGGACTCACGAGAAGAGACAATCACGGTTACTCACACGGTTGGTGTATTTTATTAGAGTTTACTTCAAGTTTGCTATGACCGGGTGTTAAACAAAGTATCCAAGTTTGCCACATAACCGCGGGCATGGCTTCTCGAAAAGATTTAACCCTGCAGGGGTGCTCCAACTCGTCCATCACAAATTAACCACACTCAACGGGAATAACCTCAACGACGGATCTCGTGATCTTCCTAGGCAATTCCAAAGGAAATCCAACACCTCGAGGTAACCCGAAGAAAATTAGAGTTCCTCACTTGAGACGTTCGAGAAAGGTAAAACAAATCCAGCAAGGCCTCCCGACATGTCGACAATCCCGATAGGAGCCGCGTATCTCGTTCTCACGACACGACGGATAAGCTAGTGTATGGAGGCCTGATAGAAATCTCCCAAGTTGCCCTGGGTTAGCCCCGCACAGTGCTCTGGTTTGGACCAACACTCATGAGGAGCACTGGCCCGGGGGTTGATTAAATTATCCACGGGGTCCGGAAAAATATCCCCTAAGCAAGTTCATTAATTATTAGGCAAATGTAGTACCAATGTTGGGCCTTGCCAGAAAAGTTTTATTCTAACCCGAAAATCAAGGGGGTCCCCATAACAACCCCGATCATGTTAGGAGCGCTCATTTATGGAACATAACACCAGTTCACAAGAAACTAAGGGCGGCAAGAGTGGAAAAAAACACCGAGCAAAAGGCCAAGCCTTCCACCCTTTACCAAGTGTATATGTGCATTAAATTAAATAGCAGCAATATTGTGATATAACAAGGAAAGCCCATGTTGACACATGGAAGCAATTGCACCTTCAACTAGCAACGCTATAAGAAGGGCTGAGCAAGCTGTAACATAGCCAAACAAAAGTTTGCTGGGATGTGGAGAGGTTAGAGGCTTATCATGGCAGTGTTGGGAGGCTTATCAAACAAGTGGTAGGTAGCGAGACATAACGTTAAAAGACGAGACAACTAGCATGGCAATGATAGTAATGGTATCCAGGGAAATGTGTCATCTTGCCTGACATCCCGCTCGGAAGAAGACCGAGTCCATGAAGAAGACGAACCACGTAGTCGAACGAATCCTCACACTCCGAACGCTTTCGGAACTCTATCGGGAAGAAGCAATCCGAACAAACAATCAACACAGGATACACCACAACATATGCATGACACGATGCACAACAAATATGATGGATGTCTGGTTTAATATGCAAGGCATGTCAATTCACAACAATCAAATTCTACACATTAAGTGAAGCTCAATATGCAACGAGTTGCATATTGACGAAACTCAACATTCGAATTATTTAGTTCACTCCCGTTAGGTACACGACAATATTAATGTTGTTAAACATGGCAATAGGTTAAGCATAAGTAAACTAACTATTTAGGCATTTTAAATGAGGCCGGAAACAACTTATAGCATTTCCGAAATGACCCCATATGGTAATTATGAATTTGGTCCAGATCTGAGCTAAACATATTTTATATTTTGTAAACAGCAAAATAAATATCACCATGTTATTCTAAACGGAATTCTAGTCGATTTACATATATAGAACATCTCAAACGGAACTACGGTCTAAAAGATATGAGCAACACAAGATGCACATGACATGAATGCAAATGCATGGGGAAAACATTCACAAACACTTAAAATCATGAACGCAACAGGTTATTATGAAAGTGCAAGAGATTCTAAGCAAGTTTCATATATGGAATGTCCACAACGGAGCTACGGTTCAACCACAATCATCAAAACAAGTTTTGGTTGGAATCTGCCCAAAACAGCAAGATAGCATTTTGCACATATGAAAACAACAAGCTACAAGATTCCAAAATGCACAAACTAAGCATGGGTCAATATCCTACAACATCCACTTCATTCCATATTCACAACTCATTATCAAAACATGCATGGATCACTAGGCAGGAAGCTCACAAGAAGGCAACTTAATAACAGCTTCAGACTTAGTGAAAATAGCAGTTTTAGACAGTGCAGTTTTATCACGAAGGCATATTGACAGCAGTAAAACTATATGCTACAAATCATATTATGGAATGAAACTTAACAGCATGCTAGAGGACAATATCAACAACAAATAACTCCATTACACTTACCACAAAAGAGTTCTAGATCACTAGCAAATCACATGGCAAGGCAGCAACAAAATATAACATATTCCAGACTTAGAAATATTTTGGACCCTCGAAATAACAGATTTTCATAGAAAGTAGACAACAGCAAAACAACACCTAAACATGCATATCTATGACAAGCAAAATGTCCATGGGCTAGGACACATATCAAAGAGCAACTTTCATGTTGAAAATTATTTCATATCATGCCGAGATTAATTCCTACGAAAATGACAAAAGGGCATCACGGCATAAATGACATCCACACAAACATGCTCAAATGGTAAAACTAAACGCACCGATAAAATCAATGGATTTTTTTCTACCCCGGAAACATATATAATTGCATATGTTCGTGTAGAAAATTAATCACAATTAAATATTCGGGTAATAGGCCTATTCGCGTTAGAGCAAACCATTAATGCAAAAATAATTGCAATCATCATGCCAACATTTTCCCATGCATGAAAATGTGGTGCGAATGAGATGAACATTTTTAATTTAAGATTTTATTAATTTCGATGCACGGTATTTAATGATGATAATGCAATAATTATGACAAATATGCAAATGACATGTTAATATATTTTTGACATGGGTGCAAATGGCATGTTAATAGTCTACACATTTTTCTGAACATATTACATGTTGAAAATATTTTGGAACGGTGCACGGTAAAATATTTATTAGCGGTCTTTAAATACACGTTAAATAACAAATAAAAAGAAAAAACGGAGGGGGGGGCTTGCTCACCCTGGGCCTGGCCCATCGGTGGCTGGGGAGGTAGAGGCTGGCCGCCTGGGCCTGATCTGGCCGGCCCACTCGGGCGCGGGTCAACGGGGGAGCGAGGAGGCCTCGTCCTCCTCCCGCAGGAAGCGGCAGTGGCGGCGGCTGGGCTGGCCGGCGAGGAGGAAGGCCGGGAGGAGGCAGGCGGCGGGGGTGGCCGGAACGGACCGGGGGCGGCCGGATCCGGCGATCCCCGGCCAGATCTAGGCGGCGGAGGCGATGAGCTCCGGCGCGAGCACGAGGCCATCCATGGCGCTGGGAACCTGCGGGACAAAGAGGGAGAGGTGAGCCGGGAGGAGGAAGAGAGGAGGAGAGGGAAGGAGGGAGAGGAGAGAAGAGGGCTCCGGCGACGAGCAGGGCTCCGGCGACGACGACGATCGGCGGCCGACGAGAGCTGCGGGCAGCCATGGGAGAAGCTGCGGGAGCTGTGGCTACACTGTGGTCGGCCGGACATGTCCGATTTGGCCGCCGGACATGTCCGGTAGGTGGGAAACTGGGCGATTCTCGGCCTCTAGATCGAAATCCGAGGGCCGAAAATGGGCAGATGGATGGGGCTGCGGGATCTAGAGGAGGAGTGCTAGCAGATGGGGTTTTTCTAGGGGTGTGGCTGCAATTTTCCATGGGGGAAACCCTAGAGAGAGTGGGAGCTCTCTCCATGGGGTTTTTATATAGGGAAGGCACTAGGGGCTGGGGTCGGACCTTGTCCGTCCGATCCCGATCCGATTACCGAGAATGGAGGAGGGCTAAGTGGGCTAGTGCAGATGGGCTAGGAGGGGAAGAGAGAGAGAATGATGACCCGTGACATGAAGATTTAAAACACCGAGAACGTCCGACGAAATACCGATAACCTAACTGCTATGACTGACCGAAGGGGTATCTAACGAACTCAGAACGCGACGAAATTCGATGGGCGGTCTACCTATGCTATAACAAGACCGCATGACAATTTTCAACTCGATCCGAGAATATTTTTGCGCGCGCTTAAAAACGGTTTTATTTAAAAGATGCCGCGGGCGCGTGCGTGTGTGGTTGGACTCGAAACGGCAACGGCAAAACGGAGAAAACCGGCAACTACGAACGGATACGAGTTTTCAAAAACCAGCGATGATGCAATGCAGATGATGAATGCGACAACCAGATGAACACATGCCGAGAACGGAAACTAAAGGGGAATCTTCTGGAATCTTCTGGAACGTCAGTCCCGGGCTGTCACACTTAAGTCCTATGGTGATCTGACTCTTTGAACTATTCCCATGCATGCTTATTTCCTCAAGCATCTTAATGCACGCATGCTGAATTTCCTCAAACACCATTTTCATCATGCATTTCAAATTCTTCATATTATATGTTCAAATGCGTGTATGAATTACAAGATATATGGGGAGTTCTCCATGTTTTAACCTGTCATGTGCATTTGCAGTCCAAAGCAAATTCCTCAAATATGCACATCTTCAGGGGGAGTTCTTCTATATCTTGCAATCAAATTCCTCAAACTCAGTAATTACACTTCATATTATTATCCTCGTTGAAAACTTAACCTATTTGTCATCAATCACCAAAAGTGGGGGGATTGTTAGTGCATCTAGTGCCCCTTAGTGATTTTGGTGTATTGAAGACTTATAGGTTAAGGTACTAATGTGTTTGTGTGTACACATGCTTTATAAGTCGATGAGGTGTTTGATATATTTGGAGATTATCAACCCCTAAAAATGTAAGTCTTCAACTGAAGACTTTGGTGAAGACTTTGGTATTTCCTGAAGACTTTGAGAGTGAAGAAGTTGGTGTGACCTTGAAGATATGCACAAGGACTATGAAGCGTGAAGATTTTTCTTTTCGTAGTTTCATTTCCTTTATTTTGAGTCATAGGAAACACCGTACTGTTAAAGGGGCCCGAGGAAATACTAAGGAAAATTCCAACTGATTCTCAACTCCAAAATCCTGAACCTATCCAATCCTTCGAGTGAAGCCTTTGGAATTCTCATACAGATCAGTCAAGTTCTTTAGTGACAGAGATGATGTTCTTCTGGTCTCTGAGGAAATTGATCTGACTGAGGTGTTAGGATTTCACAAGTGCGAATTGCCTACAAGTGAGGAACATGATATGTCTGAGGACTTTCATAGTTTGAAAATCCGACCGTTGCTGTGCTTAGCGCCAGCTGTCCCCAATCATAACATCCACATAACGGTCATGTCATTGGGGGCATTTATGTCATATCATGTCAGGTTGCACCCTGGCTATAAATAGCCAACCCGCCACAACCACTAGTGGGTTGACTGCTCCGAGAGAGAACTGACACTTGTCATTTGAGAGTAACCCATCCTCCGAGGACTTTGAGTGAAAATCACCAGTGAGGAAAAAACCTACAACCCAACCACCAAACCCAAAGTGAATTAGCATCACTGAAGAAATTCCTGTGTGGATCCGACGCTTGTTACCTTTGAGGACTGTGCATCCTCTAGACGGTTAGGCATCATGGTCTAGTGCTCTTGCAGTCAATTGGGGATCATGAAGTGACCTTGATCTAGAGCATCCAGCAGTAAATTGTGGATCGTCGGGTGACCAGTTTGTGAGGGTTTTGGAAGTCTACCCTAAAGACTTACCATGAGTGTTGGGCAAGGACTGTGTGTCCTGCGACTATGTGTCCTCTAGTTTAAATACCAGGCCACTCCAAACCAGACGTACGACTGTCACAACAGTTGGAACTGGGTCATCAAACCATTGTCTTCATCGCGCTACATGGTTCTATTTCCTCAACCCCTCTATTCCTCATATCTTGTTGATGAAATTGATCGTCACTGTTTGAAGAATTTGACCGAAGACTTTACAATTTCCTCACCTGCTTATCCTGTATCACGCTACTTGTAATCTATGCATGTTTCATTTCATCATGATGACTCTGCTATTGCCATGTTACTCATATACTTGAGTACTTATTCTGCTGCTAGTTATTCATCACATTTCAAATTCCTCAAAGTTGAAATTCCTCAAGTGGTGAATTTGTAAAATCGCCTATTCAACCCCTCTAGTCGATATAACGCACTTTTAGTATGTGATGCATGTGTGTAATTTAACATGACCTGCATGTCATGATTGTGAGCCGATAGGAGCCAAAGTGCTGTCATTATATTGTATGACGACATGCGTGTCGACTTGTGATTCTCTGTAAATTCATTACTAGTTGTACTAGTTGGAGGATAGAGATCAAGTTCGAGGTTTGGCGTCCTGGCGAGACGAACAAGATGGAGTTCCGCCTTGGTCATCGGAGTTGGAGCCGACCTAGAAGGATGTCCATGAAGGAGCCATACTATTTCACATATTTATGTTTATATGTGATGGATATTGCTTCTTATTTCTATGCATGTTAGTATGGTAGAAAGATCCCTCATTAATATCAAGCATATTGCCATTCCAAATGTTGCACCTTCGCACGTCAAGTACGTCTGGTAGTGGGCTCATAAAATTGAGGTGCTACTGGGTGTCCTTGAACTAGAGGGTTCGTGTCAGACACGGACATGCACTGCATCAGGTTAACTTGACAAGGCTATCAAAACGGTTTTGGGCCTTGTGGCAAAGAAGGTTGGGAGCCTGGGTATAAGATACCTACCCGACCGACATGTGTCATATAGAGATGCGATTAGCAAGATGTTGCTTACCAAATAGGCAAGTTGGCTAGCAGTGATGCTAAAGCTCACTAGTCGCTCGTGCTAGACGGGTCCTAAATCACTGAGAGTTTTCGGAGGGATGCCGACTTCAGTGGGAGTAGTTCTGTTTAAGGCTTGAATTATTCTACATAAACACATTCCTTAGTGATTGCATATTTTCTGTTGTAGATCAATGGCACCACCTGCTCAACCCAACTTTGCATTGAAATCAATTCTGGAAAAGGATAAACTGAATGGAACGAACTTTACCACCTGGTATAGAAATCTGAGAATTGTTCTCAAGCACGATAAAAAGGAATATGTTCTAGAGGATCCACTTCGAGAGGAACCTGCCGAGAATGCTAACGCCACAACCAAGAATGCCTACCAGGAACTCGTTGATGAATCAAACAAGATCAGCTGCCTCATGCTGGCTTGTATGGAGCCCGATTTGCAACAGCGTTTCGAAAACATTCAGGCTTTCGATATGATCGAGAGTATGAAGAGCATGTTTCAGGTGCAGGCTAGGACCGAAAGGTTCAACGTCTGGTAGTCCTTGACAGACTTTAAGCTGAAATAGGGTGATCCACTGAGCCCGCATGTGATCAAGATGATCGGGTATGTGCAAGCTTTGGATCGGTTAGGCTTCCCACTTGGGGACGAGCTATCCACGAATGCAATTTTGGGTTCTCTTCCACCTAGCTATGGGACATTCGTCTCGAACTATCATATGCATGGAATGGATAAGAAGCTCACCGAATTGCATGGGATGCTCAAGGTGGCAGAGCAAGATATTAAGAAAGGCACACATCAAGTGTTGATGGTGCAGAACTCGGTTAAGTTCAAGAAGAGTTGGTCCAAGAAAAAGGGTAAGGCAAAGGGCACGGAGAAGGCTGTCTCTGCCGCTGAGCCAAAGTCCGGACCGAACTCAAAGACCATTTGCTTTCACTTCAAGGAAGCTAGTCACTGGAAGAGGAACTGTAGCAAGTGGCTTGCTTAGCACGACAAGAAGGTCGGAGATGCTTCTTCAGGCAAAGGTACACTTGTTACATATGTTATACACATTTACCTTGATGATATACCTAGTAGCTCTTGGGTATTTGATACCGGATTGGTTGTTCATATTTGCAACTCGATGCAGGGGCTGGTAAGAACTAGGCGTGTGGCACAAGGGGAGATTGACATCAGGGTCGACAACAAAGCAAGAATTGTTGCGTTGGAGGTCGGCACAATGCAGCTCAAGCTTCCTTTTGGATTTATTTTGGAATTAAATAATTGTTATTACATTCCCGCACTTAGTCGGAACATTATTTCTGCCTCATGTTTAATGAGTCAAGGTTATGAATCCAATATAATGGACAATGGTTGTTCATTTTATTTGAATGGAATGTTCCATGGCTATGCACCCATAGTAGATGGGCTATTTATTTTAAATCTAGAAACGGAACCGATCTATAACGTGAATGTCAAGAGGCATAAGCCTAATGAGATAAATCCCACATACTTCTGGCATTGCCAGCTTGGACACATTAGTCTAAAACACATGAAGAAGCTCCATGATGATGGACTCCTAACTCCGTCCGACTTCGGGTCGTTCAAGACATGCGAATCATGCTTGCTAGGCAAGATGACTAAGTCTCCTTTTGCAAAGAGTTGCGAGAGGGCGTCTGAGCTGTTGGAGCTTATACACAGTGATGTGTGTGGTACAATGAGCACAACGGCCAAAGGTGGCTATCAGTGCTTCATGACTTTTACCGACGACTTGAGTAGATATGGATATATCTATTTGATGAGGCACAAGTTGGAAACTTTTGAAAAGTTCAAAGAGTTTCAAAACGAGGTTGAAAATCAGCTCGGCAAGATAATAAAACTTCTACGATCACATCATGGAGGTGAGTACATGAGCCGGGAGTGTGATAATCATCTGAAAAGCTGAGGTATAGTGCCTCAGCTCACAACTCCGGGTATGCCTCATAGAAACGGTGTGTCAGAACAGAGAAATCGAACCTTGTTGGACATGGTCCGATTGATGATGAGCAAATCGGATTTCCCTTGTCATTCTGGGGATACGCTCTAGAAACTGCAGCTTTCACACTTAATAGGGTACCATCTAAATCCGTAGACAAGACACCACATGAGATGTGGACTCGGAAGAGTCCTAGTTTGTCTTTTCTAAAGATTTGGTGTTGTGAAGCATTTGTCAAGCGACTCATGTCAGACAAGATTACACCCAAGTCGGATAAATGCATATTTGTGGGATATCCGAGGGAAACCTTGGGATATAACTTCTACAACCGAGAAGAGAACAAAGTGTTTGTTGCTCGGAACAGGGTTTTCCTAGAGAAAGAGTCTCTCAATCGAGAGGCCAGTGGGAGAACGGTGCGACTTGTAGAAATTCAAGAGCCACTCGGGGACGACTCGGCCGGTGATGATATCATACCAGAGTTGATCAGGGAACCCATAGTGGAGTCGGCACTAGAGCCACAGAGGCCAGAAAGATTGCATAGAGTGCGCGATGTATTGTTGCTGGAAAGCAATGAGCCGGCCACGTATGCAGAAGCGATGGTGAGCCCAGATTCCGAGGCATGGCTAGAGGCCATGAGATCCGAGTTAAAGTCCATGGATGAGAATCAAGTCTGGGACTTGGTTGATCCGCCACCTGGCATAGTTACCATTGGTTGCAAATGGGTCTTTAAGAAGAAAACCGGTGTGGATGGAAATGTTCAGATCCACAAAGCTCGGTTTGTCTCTAAAGGTTATGGACAAGTTCAAGGAATCGACTACGATGAGATCTACTCGCCGGTAGCGATGCTAAAGTCGGTGAGGATCATACTAGCTATAGGTGCATATTTCGATTATGAGATATGGTAGATGGATGTCAAAACGGCTTTCCTTCATGGAAATTAAAAGAGGATGTATACACGATACATCCCGAAGGTTTTGTCGATCAACCTAATGCTAGTAAAATATGCAAGCTCAAGAGATCCATTTATGGATTGAGGCAAGCAGCTCGGAGTTGGAACATTCGTTTTGATGAAGTCATCGTTGACCTTGGTTTCATCAAGAACAAGAGGACTATTGTTTATACAAGAAGTCTAGTGGGAGCTCGGTAGTATTTTTGATCTTGTATGTGGATGACATACTACTGATCGGAAATGATGTTTCGATGCTGAACTTAGTCAAGGAATCATTGAATGGCAAGTTTTCGATGAAAGACCTTGGAGAGGCAGTGTACATTTTAGGCATCAAGATCTATAGAGATAGATCGAGGAGGATGCTAGGCTTAAGCTAGAGCACGTACATAGACAAAGTGTTGAAGAGGTTCAACATGAGTGAGGCCAAGAAAGGGTTCTTGCCCGTCTCACATGGTATAAGGCTAAGCAAGACTCAGAGTCCTATGACTTCTGATGAGCGAAACCAGATGAGTAGGATTCCATATGCCTCGGCAATTGGATCCATCATGTATGCCATGCTATGTACATGACCTGATGTTGCCTATCCAATAAGCTTAACAAGCAGATACCAGGCCAACCGAGGTGAGAGTCACTAGGCAGCGGTGAAAACTATCTTGAAGTACCAGAAAAGGACTAAAGAGATGTTCCTAGTTTATGAGGTGAGGAGGGGCTCTGCGTAAAGGGTTACACTGATGCTAGTTTCCAAACCGACAGGGATGATTGTCGATCGCAAACTGGATTCGTGTATGTCATGAATGGTGGAGCAGTGAGTTGGACGAGTTCCAAGCAAGATACAATGGCCAACTCCACAACAAAGGCCGAATACATTGCGGCTGGTGAAGCCGCAAAGGAAGGTGTTTGGATTCGGAAGTTCCTAGAAGATGTTGGTGTGTTCCCGGGCTGGTCAAAACCGTTGGACCTTTATTGTGATAATTCATGTGCCATCGCACATGCCAAGGAGCCGAGACAATACCGCAAGACCAGGCACATAGACCGAAAATATCACTTGATACAAAAGCTCGTAGAGAAAGGTGATTCCAATTTATGCAACATTCATACAGATGCAAATCTTGCAGATCCGGTGACTAAGTCACTTCCACAACCCAAGCATGAGGGGCATGTTAGAGCTCTGGGCATTTGATGTCTACTTGATTGACTCAAGTGCAAGTGGGAGACTATTGGAGATATGCCCTAGAGGCAATCATGTATGATGATATTTCCTATGTGTTTATGAATAAAGATAGTCCTTGGACATTGCCATTGATGTGTATTAACAAGTATGTGACTTGTTTGTGAGACTATGCATTGTATGATAACTGTCCTAAATGGTCCCTAGTCGAAAGGGTTGTGTGGACGCGCAACTAATCAGACTAGCATATGACACGGTGGATGGTTCGGTCTCACTGACCATGTAGCATTGGATGCTAGCTGGATAATATGGACTCAGAAAGGTCTAGTCGGATTCGACATAGTCAGATCCGAGTCGAGATAAGGTCTGAGTTGGACACACCCAACTATGAGACGCAACGATAGGTCATCTATGAGTCTCTAGTACAACATACGTTCTATGTCGTAAGACCTGAGCTGGCATATGTACTCGGGATGGTGAAAGACTTGCTTTGGGCCAACCAAATGCTACTCCATGACTGGGTAGTTACAAAGGTAGGTTTCAGCCTTGTCCAGACCCATGCTGCGAGACATGGTCGAGCAAGATGGGATTTGCCTCTCTGATTAGGAGAGATATACTCCGGGCCCCTCGGGTAATCCGACCTGGATAAGCATGGCCATGCGATGAGGATTATTAGATAATCCACATGTTGGTCGGATTCACCGGAACGAGAAAGAGGTCGTGCTGCAACAAGGATGACCATGTCGCCTTGTGCACGACAACATATATCGTGTGGCAAAGGGAACAAAAGTGTGAAGTACAGGTTCGCAAAACCAGCTTCATCGGACACTTGGAGTCGGCATGTCTTGCTAGAGGCTGCTACCGACCGGTCGAGTCGGATGTGATCTGACTCGCGACCAAGTGGACGAGAACCTAAAGGGTCGTGCACTTAAGGGAAGGAACACGTGGGCTTTAGGATTCGTGCGAGGCCCAAGAGTTGAGCCTGCGTCGGATGCCTATATATAGTAGAGGTGCGGCACACCCATCCGGTTGATCGCTTCGGTGCCGTCATTAGGGATTTGCATGAGTTGCAACTAGCCACCTCCACTCGCCGCCGATGACCGTGTGATCGGACCTAGGAGTCCGCCACACGGGTGTTCCTTCTGCATGCATGGATACCGTTAGAGGCGGTGCACTTGCCCGCTCCGGCGAACCTGTACGTTGGATCCTGTGACTGGCTGTTCGAGGGAGATTGGAACGGCTGTTCAAGGGAGATCAGACGAGGAGGAGACGGACCACACGAATGCGCTGCTCCAACTCTACTTCCGCTGCACGACACTGCGCATCTAGTGGTAACAATCTGTGATCCATCTCCGTAGCATGTTCTTGGATGTTCTGCACGTAGGAAATTTTTAATTTGCATGTGATGCACATATGGTAGAACCCAACAATCATCAATACAACCAAGCAAGATGTAGGGTATTACCTCCATAGGAGGGCCCGAACCTGGGTAAATCTGTGTCCCCTTTGTCTCCTATTACCGTCGATTCTAGTCTCACAGTTCAGGCCCCCTACCCTAGATCCACCGGTTTTGACACCAACATTGGTGCTTTCATTGAGAGTTCCTCTGTGAACAAGATGGAGTCGACGTCTTGCCTTGTCATCAACGAAGAGGTCCGCAACATGGACACTTTTGTCCCCGGACAGATCTTCGCCTTTGGCAGTGTTGAGAGCTTCGCCCATGATCGAGAGGTAAGATTCGGAAATTTAGAGGTCTCCGTAGACTCTTGGGGTGACTTGTCATTAACCTGGCTCACAGATCCGCCTGTAGGCCCCGAGGACTCTGAGTCTTTAACCTTGAGCCCCTTCTTCGAACATGCCCATGGGGTCACCCATGGCGATGAGCCGATCCCCTATCCTGGTCTGGCCGTTGAGCCAGATGACCGGACATGTGTTCTTGCTGAACACTCCCCATGTCCGGATGCCTCGGAGGTTAACTCCGAAGTTCTGAATAGATGGATCCGATCGGGCCCTCAGCAGTTGACGAGGCCCTTGATCAGATCTCGTTAATGAAGATCACCGACAATCCAAACCTGATCTGTGCTCAGTTCAGTTACGGTGCGGGTCAGGACGAATTTTTTGACCCACCCACCACCCACTTGATAGCCACTGTCGACAATTTAACCGACATGCTGGACTATGCCTCCGAGGAGGCAGAATGCATGGATAAAGAAGACGGTGCTCCCACCCCTGTTAACACCGGGAGGTGGGCCAGCACTGTCACATACGATGTCTACATGGTAGATACTCCTGCCACTAACAGTGACAATACGCCCAACAACGATGGCGACAAATTGGGCGATGTGCCGTCAAGGCGCCGGAAACCGCACTAACGGTGCAAAGGCAAAAAGTGAAGGAAAGCTATTATCAACAACGGGGATGGTAATACCCCCGCAGATCATGGGAATCCCGATATCCTCAAACACCCGTTAGAGGGCCCGAAAGGGCCTGAGGACCAGAACAACCCCGTTAATGTCAATGCCTCCGATGATGATAACTACCTTCCCCCCGTCGAGGAGGAAGATATACTGTAAGCCAATGACTTGTACATCCCTGATAACCTCGAAGATCAGCAAGAAATCAGGAAACGGCTCATGGCAATAGGTCGCATCTTGAAATCTAAAGAATGGTAACTCAAAGCCGAACATGATGACCTCAATGGTCGATGGACGAAAGTCCTCTCAGCGGAGGAAGTATACGACACCGGTCTGTCGAACCAGCCTAAGAGCTACCCACGGAGGAGGTTGTTGCCGCAATTTGATGATGAACTCACTAATCCTCCGTCTCCGAACCGTACTCCATACGACAAGCCAGACCGCCCCTTCGTGGTCGGGACAGGACGCCTGACGACACCAGTTACATACCGGCAATGCCTCGAAGATGGGGTAAGGAGCCATTAGAGCCCAATGACAAGTTCGACCCGCGAGATGACCTGGATCACAGAGCAGGTCGTACAAGATCCATCTACGGATCCAGAGAGTACTCACCCGATAGACGGGGCGGGTATAGACCATGGTTCGACCAAAACAACGGGGCCTGGGAATGCAACCGAGCCAACACAGACACTGAATACAGGCACGACATAACATGGGTGAGAGGCGCCGCTCACCCACTGTGCTTCATAGATGAGGTAATGCGACATCAGTTCCCTGACGGGTTTAAACCTGTGAATATAGAACAATATGATGGGACCACTGACCCAACCGTATGGATTGAGGACTTCCTCCTCTATATCCACATGGTGCGAGGAGACGATCTCCATGCCATCAAATATCTACCTCTTAAGCTAAAGGGGCCAACTCGGCACTGGTTAAACAGCCTCCCCGAAAACTCCATTTGATGCTGGGAAGACCTAGAAGATGCATTCCGCTCTAACTTTCAGGGACCTATGTCCGCCCGCCGGACTCTTCCAATCTCAGCAACATCGTCCAAAAGCCCGACGAGTACCCTCAGCAATTCTGGAATTGGTTATCGACTAAGAAGAACCAAATTGTCTACTGTCCAGATGCTGAGGCCATAGCCTCCTTCCGGCATAGTATTCGGGACAAATGGCTGGCCTGCCAGCTAGGCCAGGATAAACCTCGGACCATGTCCGCCCTTACCTCCCTCATGACCCACTTTTGCGCGAGCAAAGACAATTGGCTGGCAAGACATTGCTACAATTATGAAGATCCCGTGGCCTCTGAAGCCCGGGATGGCAACGGAAAACCAAAGCGCAATAAGAATAAGCGTCGACATAATAATAGCAATGCTGATGACACGGCTGTAAATGCCGGATTCTGCAACTCTCGACGTGGGCAGCAAAAGAAGCCTCCTAAAGGCAATCGCGATGGACCCACTCAGCTGGAGAAGATCATGGAAAGGACTTGCCAAATCCATAGGAATTTGGAGAAGCCCGCCAACCACACACACTGCAACCGCTGGGTGTTTAAAAAGGCCGGCAAGATACCACCCGAGGACCAAGTCAAAAGCTCTCGTAGCGAGGACGAGGATGAGCCTCGTGGTCCAATTGGTGGCGGACAGAAGAAATTCCCTCCCGAAGTCAAAATGGTGAACATGATATACGCCACCCATATACCTAAGAAAGAGAGGAAGCGCGCCCTTTGGGAGGTCTACGCTGTGGAACCTATAGCCTCGAAATACAACCCATGGTCAGCATACCCGACCACCTTTGATTGGCGTGATCACCTGACCAGTATCCATCATGGGGGTTCGGCAGCCCTCGTCCTAGACCCCATTATAGATAGGTATCACCTCACAAAAGTTCTAATGGACGGAGGAAGTAGCCTCAACCTGATTTACTCAAATACGGTGAGAAAGATGGGCATAAATCTGTCAAGGATCAAGCCCATCAACACTACCTTCAAATGAGTGATCATAGGCGTTGAGGCCCGATGTACAAGTTTTTGTAACCCTAGAAGTTGTGTTTGGCTCGCCCGATAAATTTTGTAGTGAAGACTTGACCTTCGACATTGGGCCCTTCCGCAGCGGCTATCACGCGTTGCTTGGTCGGACAACGTTCGCTCGTTTCAACGCAGTCCCACACTACGCATACCTCAAGCTCAAGATGTCGGGCCCTAAGGGGGTCATTCCTGTTAACGGCAATACAAAGAGCTCCCTTAGAACTGAGGAACATGCATTGGCCCTGGCGGCCGAATTCAGCTACAAAGAGGATCGGCAAGTAGGCACACAAGGCTGGGAAGCGAGTTCGGCTTCAGATAGAAAACTCAGATGCTTCCTCCTCCCTTCAATAGGGACTCGCCCCCACCGCACAACTCTAAGACTAGCAAAGTACGTGCCGAGGAGGCACAACTTCGCACTTAAAATTCCATGGGTAGTGGTGGGGAAATAAAGATGGGTGTCTGGCTGGCCCGAACCTCTACCATCAACACGTCTTCAGACTAAATGCAGGCGCTCCTAAAAGAAGTTGCCTATGGCGTGAAGCTCACCTACAATTCGGCGGCCTCTCAAGACCTTGTTCGCAAGATCCGTCCACCGAACACTAACACCCATCAAGGTGCATCTAAGAGCAGGAGTCAACTAGCAACGGGGCATATCGAGGACACCAGGTTATCAATCGAAGACCCCTTGTACAACAACTCTTGAATATTTTTATTTCTTTCCCATACCTATAAACAGTTGCTTCGGCAATCCGAGCTATAAGAGTTGCTAAGAAAAATGTAAATTGCGTGGCACAAGTTTGCCTCATCTGTCCTTTTTTGGCATATATTTTTTCCTCTCCCCCTCATCTCGTGGACCTGTTCGGTATGATGCGAGGCAACCTGCTAATAGATCGGGGGCTCGATTTTAAAAAAATCGCCTTATGTACATTCTATCATGCGTTCAACGTCTTAGTGTTTGCTTTATATGCATCGGTTCCAAACTATGTCTTGGGTCAATAGTTGGGTTGCCCGACTCTTGTGCTTGCCCCTTTACGTTCTGCTTGTGCGGCTAAAAGGGCAACGGGAGCACCCCTGCAATTGTGCTTCTGAATAGCCTGGTCAAGCACCTCAGGGGAGAAAGCTGAAAACAGACTGTCATAGTATGCGAGATCCGGTCTGTGAACCCGAGCTGGAAGTATTATACTTCAATGCTCGTAAGCGGTTATTTCATGTTATACGAGGAACTTGCCCTTTGTGCAAACATTGTGATACCGGCTTTGGCCATAGTTCGTTCGAACATCACAACACTTTGGTGGCTAATCGTACGCTTCCTGTAGTCCTTTTCGCGCCCATATGGCTAAGTGAAAGAAATAAAGCACTATAGTTTGATTGCCTAGTCTGTCGCACTGTACCACCTTTGGGTTTTGATAATTCGGCTAAAGGACATAGTGCATTGGCATAGACACCCCATGTAGTATCTACATGGGGGCTGAAGCTGATGCATCTTTCAGTATTAAACAGCCACATAGGAGTTATAAAGGAATGCAAAACCATATAAGAACAAATACTAATATCATCAAAAGTTTGGACAAGTCTTTAGAGCATTACAGTTCATTCAAATAAATGATCGCCCGGACACTGAGACGCTATCACCCGAGCACTCTCCATCACTCCATCAAAATATATCTCGGTGCGTTTATATATGCTCTTTCTCGGGAGGTGGCGGGGCGGTGGCTACCTTCATCGGATCCAGCCCTGGCCAGTGCACCTTCACTCTTGCGAGGGCCATCCGGACTCCCTCGATGGAGGAAGAGCACTTGATGGTGTTGTGACGGGGCGAAGTAGCAATCAACCTCTACACCAGGCCAAAGTAGCTGCCTGGCAGCATCTCGCCGTGCCATAAGCGGGTACAGAGGTCCTTCATGGCCGGCTCCGCCATCTGGTGCTACTCCATCAGCTGTTTCAGTTGCTCCACCAGAAGAGGAGGACACTCGTGGGTTCCGAACTATGCCCAGAACAGCCGAGCTTCACCTCCTTCTCCCCGCGAGGCGAACAGCTGATTGACGTCCGCCACACTCTTTTGAAGATCGGAGGATGCGCCTGAGGATCACCACACCCGGGTAAGCAATGCAAATTTGCTATCCCCGAATACGCATTTTAGTGAGTACGGCTTATCGTGTGTTATGTCCTTGGCTTGGCGCACTTGCTCCTCGTAGAACCGTCTGTCCACATGCTCCTTGTGTAGTTCGGTTGTTAAAGTGGACAGCTCAGCCGATCTTGCCTTATTCTTCTCTTCCAAGGCCTTGTATTTATCACTTGCGTCCTTGAGCTCCTGCTGGACCTCCGCCATGCGAGCCTCATTCCTGCCATTGGCGGCTCGCATGGTGGAGAGGGAGATAGCCGTATCTTTAGCAGCCACCCTCTCGGCGGCCGCTTCGTCCTTCGCGCTTCGGAGGTCGTCCTTGAGCTTCTCCATCTCTTTCGCCAAGGCTGCACTTACATTACACAATGTGAAAAAGCTGCATTGATAGTATTCGGATTATGGATTTCAGACAAAGGTATTTGGATTCTATTTTGACATACCTTGGGCCTCGTTGAATCTTTGGTTAAGGGCCTCAACTTCGTCTTTGGAGCGCTTAAGCTTCCGATTTAGCTCGTCCAACTCAGTGCCATTTATTGCCGCTGCCATTGACAAAGCCTGCATTACACATACAGTTGATATATTACGTGGGTTTTCAATTCCTGAATTATAGTCAATCCGATCATATGTTGGACCTTATTAGGCGTTATCTTAATATGCCGGACACTTAAAGTGTATCTAGTCTGATATCCGATACAGGAGTGACCCCTAGGTGAGTTTTTTCACCTCACCTAGGGCTCGAGGGCTGCCATGTATATAATAGAAATAAATAAAACTTTACTAATAAGAGTATACGGTGACTTACTTGAAAGACCGTAAGGAGACCTTTGAAGGCCTCCTTCAGCCCGTTGTCAACGGACTGGATGCTCTGCAATACCGCACCCATAAGGGTGCGGCGATCCTCGGGGATGGAGGCGCTCGATAGAGCCTCCTCCATGACCGACCACCTATTGGTCGATGGTGCCGGTGATGATCGGATATCCCAATCACCTACCGGGGATTGAACCGGTGCCTCCGGAGGCATAGTGCGCTCCGGAGATTTTCTCAGAGGGGACTGAGTGCCTGCTCGTCTGGCCTCCTTGGTGTCCGGGAGGGGTGTTGCCCCCCGGTCTTTAGTGGTCGAGGCGTTAGCCTCGGCCGTGGTACGGTCTCCCTCACCACAGGTGTCCGCCTCCATAGGAATGTGCTAGGATGACACCTCCACGGCGTCCCTCGTGGCGCCCAGAGTGGTGGGATGCGAGGCCTCCCTGCTCTCCGCTAGTTCGGTGGGCGGGGTTTCCCCGTCCGATATCACATCGGTAGGAATGACGCGCGGGGGGCTGCAATGCCAACAACCTGCACGTCAGTAAACTCTAAATCTATTCATGAGGAATAGGAATGTTTTCGGATCCTAACCTTTTTGGTGGGGCTTGACCCGTAGGCTCCTTCGCGGAACCTCCTCGGGGTCTTCGGACATGGTGTTTGAGTCCAAACTATCGCCAGTCAGAATCACCTGCGCCCGACGCACCCTCTTCTAGACAGGAGAAGGGACCTGCTCTGGAGCGTCCGAAGACGACGCTCTCTTCCTGGCACGAGGGGAATTACCTCCCCCTTGCCGTCGACCTTGACCTCTTCTTCTTCTTCTTCTTCTTCTTCTTCTTATTCCTCCTCCTCAGCCTCCTCCTAATTTGAGGAGGCGGGGGTATCCTCAGATGCGGCACCAGGCTGGTCCCTGATGCGAATACCAGCCTGGCCTAGTTTCTTCTTCTTCTTCTTCTTCTCTTTTTTCGTGGGAGCCTCATAAGGCCCTACCACGAGCATTTTTGCTAACAGCCCAGTCCTCTCATCTTTGGGCTGAGGCGCTGATACGTCTCCAATGTATCTATAATTTATGAAGTATTCATGTTATTATTTTATCATTCTTGGATTTTCTACAATTATTTTATAGCAGCTTTATATCATTTTTTGGGACTAACCTATTGACCCAGTGCCTAGTGCCAGTTGTTGTTTTTTGCTTGTTTTTACATCACAGGAAATCAATATCAAACGGAGTCCAAACACCACGAAACTTTTTGGAGATTTTTTTTGGACCAGAAGGGAACCAATGGGCCAGAGCTGCACCTGGGGGGGTGCCCCAAGGGGGGCACAACCCACCAGGGCACGCTAGGAGGCCCAAGCGCGTCCAGGTGGGTTGGACCCACCTCGGTGGCCTCCCGCACCCCCTCTTTGTACTATAAATTCCCAAATATTCCGAAACCCTTTGGGGGAGCGCTAGATCATAAGTTCCGCCGCCGCAAGGCTCTGTAGCCACCGAAAACCAATCTAGACCCCATTCCGGCACCCTGCCAGAGGGGGGAATCATCTCCGGTGGCCATCTTCATCATCCCGACAGCCACCATGATGAGGAGGGAGTAGTCCACCCTCGGGGCTGAGGGTTTGTACCAGTAGCTATGTGTTTAATCTCTCTCTCTCTCGTGATCTATATCATGGGCTTTGTTAATATAGATGGATCATATGATGTTTCTCCCCTCTATACTCTTATTGTGATGAATTGAATCTTTACCCTTTGAAGTTTTGTTATGTCGGATTGAATGTTCAGATTTGGGAACACATGATGTATGTCTTGCGGTATGAATACTTGAGGTGACATTGGGGTATCTTATTGGTTCACTCGATATACGTTATGGCACTCAACTTGCGGATTCCCGTGGTGATATTGGGGTAATCTATGCATAGGGGTTGATGCACATTTTTATTATCCTTTCTCCGATAGAAACTTTGGGGATCCCTTGTAGTTCTTTGTGTGGATTGAGTATTATGAATATGAATTTGCTTTGGTGTTATTCTAGTACGAACAATTGAGTAGATCGATCGGAAAGAATAGCTTGTGTTATTCTAGTATGAACTCTAGGATAGATCGAACGGAAAGAATAGCTTTGAGGTGGTTTTGTACCCTACAAACAATTTCTATCTTTTGTTCTTCGCTAATAGGAACTCGGGAGTGATTCTTTATTGCACTTTGAGGGATAATCATATGATCCAACTATGTTACCACTGTTGAGAAATTGCACTGGCGAAAGTACGTACTCTAGGCCTTGTTTTCAAGCATTGCAATACCATTTTTTATGCTCGTTTACTATTTGCTACCTTGCTGTTTTTCTTTATTCAAATTATAAAAATATATTTCTACCATCCATATTACACTTTTATCACCATCTCTTCGCTGAACTAGCGCACCTATACAATTTGCCATTATATTGGGTGTGTTGGGGACACAAGAGATTTCTTGTATTTGGTTGCAGGGTCGTTTGAGAGAGACCATCTTCATCCTACAACTCTCATGGATTGATAAACCTTAGGTCATCCACTTGAGGGAAAAGTGATACTAACCTACAAAACTCTACGCTTGGAGGCCCAACACGTGTCTACAAGAATAAAGTTGCATAGTAGACATCAGACGTCAGACTGTTAATTTTGATGGATTTTTCAGCCATCTCTGCAAAAGCAGATCGGAAAAGGGGTTATGAAATCTCCTTAGGTAATGGAGACGACCAAGCTAGGATGTATCGTACCTTGGATTCGGGCTTGGCGGCATGCAGACCCTTGTCCTCCGTCTCGGATGTCTAGCTCTTCTGTGATTTGAAGAGCGCCTTCCACAACTTCTCCAGCATAGTGCGGAAGAGATTCCAAACTGTGGGCTTGGCATCGAGCTGACGAGCCCACAAGGGGGTATCCCGGCGTTGGCAAGGGAGAATGCGTCTTCAGAGCATCACCTCGACCACATCGGTCAACTTGGTGCCCTCCTTGACCATGGAGCGGATGCGCTTCTGCAGGTCACTCACCTCCTTGCCCGGTCCCCAAACGAGGCCCTTTTCGAGCCATGAAGCCAGTCTGGTGGGGGGATGTTAGTGCATCTAGTGCCCCTTAGTGATTTTTGTGTCTTGAAAACTTATAGGTTAAGGAACTAATGTGTTTGTGAGTGTACACAGGCTCTATAAGTCGATGAGGAGTTTGATACATCCGTAGATTACCGACCCATAAAAATGTATGTCTTCACCTGAAGACTTTGGTGAAGACTTTGAAAATGAAGAAGTTATGTGACCTTGACGATATGAACAAGGACTATGAAGCGTGAAGACTTTTGTTTTCGTAGTTTCATTTCCTTTCTGTGAGTCATAGGAAACACCGTACTATTAAAGGGGGCCAAGGTAATACTAAGGAAAATTTCCAATTGATGTTCAACTCCAAAATCCTCAACCTATTAAATCCTTCGAGTGAAGCCTTTGGAAATCTCTTACGATTCAGTCAAATTCTTCAGTGATAGAGACGAATTTCTTCTAGTCTCTGAGGAAATTGATCTGACTGAGGAGTTAGGATTTTGCCAGTGCGAATTGCCTACAAGTGAGGAATATGATAAGCCCGAGGACTTTCATAGTTCGAAATTCCGACCGTTGATGTGCTTAGCGCTAGCTGTCCCCAATCATAACATACACATAACAGTCATATAATTGGGGCATTTATGTCTTGTCATGTCAGGTTGCACCCTGGCTATAAATAGCCACCCCCACAACCACTAGATGGTTGGCTTCTCCGAGAGAGAACTGACACTTGTCATTTCAGAGCAACCCATCCTTCGAGGACTTTGAGAGAAAATCATCAGTGAGGAAAAACACACAACCAAACCACCAAACCCAAAGTGATTGAGCATCACTGAAGAAATTCTTGTGTGGAACCGACGCTTGTTACCTTTGAGGACTGTGCATCCTCCAGACGGTTAGGCATCATGGTCTAGTGCATCCTGCAGTCAATTGGGGATCACGAAGTGACCTTGGTCCAGAGAATCCAACAGTAAATTGTGGATCGCCAGGTGACCACTTTGTGAGGGTTTTGGAAGACTACCCTGAAGACTTACCACGAGTGTTGTGCGAGGACTGTGTGACCTTAGCTCAAGGAGAATACGGTAAGGACTGCGTGTCCTGGGACTGTGTGTCCTCTGGTTTAAATACCAGGCCGCTCCAAACTAGACGTACGACTATCACAGCAGTTGGAACTGGGTCACCAAACCATTGTCTTCATCGAGCTACCTGGTTATATTTCCTCAACTCCCTTACTCCTCGTATACTTGTTGATGAAATTGATCATTACTGTTTGAAGAATTTGACTGAAGACTTTCACAATTTCCTCACCTCAAATTCTTCAAGTTACCTTGTTCATCACTGCCTATCCTGTATCACTCTACCTATAACTTGTGCATGTTCATTTCATCATCATTACTATGCTGCTGCCATGTTCCTCATGCACTTGAGTACTTGTTCCGCTGCTAGTTATTCATCACATTTCAAATTCCTCAAAGTTGAAATTCCTCAAGTGATGAATTTGTAAAAATTGCCTATTCACCCCCCTCTAGTCGATATAACGCACTTTCAATTGGTATCAGAGCAAGGTACTCCCTTGTTCTGCGTGATTTTGGTTTAACCACCTGGAGTTCTAGTTATGTCGACTGCAGATATGATCAAGGTTTCCGCGGGATGTCCTACCTTAGATGGGATGGACTACCCCTATAGGAAGAACAAGATGCGTATGCACCTTGAAGCTATTGACAATGATCTCTGGTACGTTGTGGAAAATTGTGTCCCCTCTGTCACTCCCACTGTTACTGCTGCTGATGTGAAGAAATTCAAGCAACTCGACTCTCAAGCGATCATTTGTGGCCATCTGAGCAAACGTCAGTATGGCAGAGTGAGTGCTTTGGAGACTGCTAAGCTTATCTGGGATAGGCTTTCCAAAGTCAGGAAGGTGTTTCCACTCAATGTCACTCTCGTGTTGATGTTCTTTGCAATCTCTTCAACCACTTCAAGAGGCTCGACAATGAAAATGTTCAACGAACCTTTGACCGTCTCACTGATATGAATATGTGCATTATTCTTCAAGCAATTATGTTCATAAGTCATTCAAGAATTTCTCTGCTTATTCATATGAGTACTGTAACCCTCACCCTGTGAAACAAAGCGCACTTGCTTCAATGCCACCCTTTTCAAATGGCATTCGCAGAATGATGAACTCTTTACCACCCCTTCAGATGTGGGTGGTGAAGAAATTGAACTAATCACTTATGCAGGGTCAGGTCTCCAGTTGATCTTAAATATCTGATGAATTTGCTGGAGACCTAAGGAGGTGCTTGAAAGGACACAAGCTAAGCTTGTAGAAATGAATTCCTCATTTCTCACGTCCTCGCACTACTTGCTTACTATCTTGTGTGACGAAATTCTGTCTGATGAAATTGATGTCATATTCTTCACTCTGAAGCATGTGAATTCGTAAGTTGTACTAATTCATCTGCGGGATGATACTCCAAAAGCTAGTGAGTGGGTCCTCGAGAGTGGATGCACAAACCACATAACTGGTGACAAGAATCTACTGATGAATTTGCCACTTGCTCCATCTCATCTGAAGCATATCACCTACGCAGACAAAGGAAAAAAGCAAGGTATTGGGTCTAGGTAAGGTTGCAATCTCAAAGGACCGAACCATGGATAAGGTGATGCTTGTCGAATCCATTGGGTTCAACCTTATGTCTGTCTCAATGCTTTGTGATCTTGATATGATTGTCGTATTTGGAAAATATCGTTGTGTTGTCATCATGGAATCTGACAATTCCAATGTCTTCGAAGGATTTAGGAGAGGAGTCTTGTATATTGTTGATTTCTCTACAGGTCCTCAACCTGCCACATTCTTACTTGCAAAGTCCTCAGAAGGATGGCTATGGCATCGACGACTTGGACATGCTGGTATGAGGAACTTGCACATGCTCGTGAAGAAAAAGCAAGTCATTGACATCGAAGGTGTCAAATTCCTCAAGGATCACCTCTGTGGTGCCTATGAGTCTCGAAACATGACCAGATCCAAGCATCCCTCGAAGGCAATCATGACCACGACACGACCTTTTGAATTGCTTCACACTAACAAATTCTTCAAGTTTGTATGGCTTTGTCATTGTTGATGATTACTCTCGATACACTTGGGTGCATATTATTCTGTACAAGATTGAAGTGTAGGATGTCTTCAGACCGTTTGCTTCAAGGGCCTCCACCAACTTCGGCGACAAGATCAAACATATCAGGAGTGATAATGAGAATGAGTTCAAGAACACTAATCTTGATGAATATCTTGATGAACTTGGTATTACTCATGAGTTATTTGCCCCTTATACTCCTCAGCAGAATGGCATTGTGGAGCAAAAGAATAGGACTCTTGTTGATATGGCTCGCACCATGCTTGATGAATACAAGACTCCTCGTCGCTTCTGGCCTGAAGCAATTGATACTGCATGCCACATCATCAACAGGGTATGTCTTCACAAATTCTTCAAGAAGATTTCGTATGAACTTATGACTAGCAAGAAACCGAATGTAAGTTATCTCAAAGCCTTCGGTGCAAAATGCTGGATTAGAGATCCTCACCACAACTCAAAATTTGCACCAAAAGCACATGAAGGTTTTATGCTTGGTTACGGAAAGGACTCGCACACCTACATAGTCTTCAACACTTACCACCACAAGGTTGTTGAAACTGTAGATGTGCGGTTCGATGAAATTGATGGCTCGCAAAGAGAGGACCTGCCTTCTGTGTTAGATGAACAGTCTCCCGAGGAATCCATTAAGCTGAAGGCTACTGAAGATGTCATACCCACTGAGGAAGTCATTCCAACGAATGAAGACACTCATGCTGATACACCTGAAGAAAATGGTGCTAAAGAAAATCCTCAGCCACATCAACCTGCTCATCCAAGAGTTGCAAATGAAGTGCAGATTGACAAAATCATCGATGACATCAATGCACCAGGTCCTCTGACTCGCTCAAAAGCTTCACATTTGAGTAACTTTTGTGGGCACTTTGCCTTTGTCTCTATCATAGAGCCCACCAAAGTTGATGAAGCATTCAAGGAGCATGAGTGGATTCAAGCTATGCAAGAGGAATTGTATCCATTCAAGCTCAACAACGTGTGGGAACTTGTCAAGTGGCCAGATCCTCATAAGCATAACATAATAGGTACCAAGTGGATCTACCACAACAAGCAAGATAAAAATGGCCTTGTGGTAAGGAATAAGGCTCATCTTGTAGCTCAAGGCTACACACAGGTTGAAGGAATTGACTTTGATGAACCTTTTGCACCTGTTGCTAGACTTGAATCTATTCGCATATTGCTTGCTTATGCTAACCATCATGATATCATCTTATATCAAATGGATGTGAAAAGTGCTTTCCTCGATGGTAAGCTTGAGGAAGAAGTATATGTTGCTCAACCCCGAGGTTTTGAAGACCCTAAGCATCCTGACAAAGTCTTCAGACTCAACAAGGCCCTCTATAGCCTCAAGCAGGCCCCTCGGGTCTGGTACGACACTCTAAAGGAATTCCTCATGAAGAAAGGCTTCAAACCTGGTTCACTCGACCCAAATCTTTTCACAAAATCCTATGACAATGAACTATTCATATGCCAAATATACGTATACGATATTATCTTTGGCTGTATTGACAAACGTTACAATGATGAATTTGCCTATATGATGAGTGAAGAATATCAAATGTCTATGATGGGAGAGTTGAAATTCTTTTTCGGTCTTCAAATTCATCAACAAGACAACGGCATCTTCATCTCACAAGAGAAATACCCCAAGGATGTTCTGAGGAAATTCGACATGCAAGATTGCAAAGGTGTCAAAAATCCAATGCCTTCAAAAGGCCACCTCTGCACTGATGAAAATGGTAAAGATTTCGATTAGAAGGTATATCGCTTCATGATTGGCTCATTATTGTATCTATGTGCATCTAGGCCTGATATTATGCTAAGTCTTTGCTTGTGTGCCCGATTCCAAGCAACAAAGAAGGAATTACACCATAAGGCTGTGAAACATATTCTTCGATACTTAGCTCACACACAAACGCTTGGATTATGGTATCCCAAGGGCTCAAATCGTCGCCTCGTCGGATACTCTGATGCTGACTATGCTGGAGATCATGTGGATCGCAAGTCAACCTCAGGCACATGTCATTTCCTCAAACGATCCTTAGTCTGTTGTTCCTTGAAGAAGCAGAATTGCGTGTCACTATGTACTGCTGAAGCTGAGTACATTGCTGCTCATTCATGCTGCGCTCAGTTACTATGGATGAAGCAAAACTTCAAGGACTACGACATCAAGTTGAAGAATGTGCCTCTGTACTGCGACAATGAGAGTGCCATCAAGATTGCTTACAACCCAGTTCAGCATTCCAAGACCAAGCACATTCAGATTCGCCATTGTCATTGTTTCGTCATGGTAGATGCCATAGGTAGGCTTATCGAGAGGGGTCAAAGGACGCCGGCGGGCTCCAGGAGCGGGATTAGGCACAAGCGGTGGCGGACACATGATGTACCCAGGTTCGGGGCCCTCCGTGGGAGGTAATACCCCTAGTCCTTCTCGGTCTAGTTGAGATAATGGTCGGATTACCATGGCGCTCCTTGAGCTGTATGGATCGTGGAGGAAGAAGGAGCTAGCCTGCTCTTCTGCCTCCCTACGTGCGTGAATGTGGAGTGGATGTGGAGGGGACTCAGAGAGCAGTCGATCGACCTTCCGTCGCATGGGGGTGGCCCGGGGTTTTTTATAGGCCAACCCCCCGGATTACAATACAAATAGAAGGTCAAAGGGGGGCCCCAGCCGGCAGCCTCTCTGGCCGACCGCGGGGGCCGCCAGCTGTGGGGTCCTATTGCCGGTAGGTCCCGCCGGCTGAAGGGTCCCTTCAGGAACCGGCAGGGCCTGCGCGGCGGGTCCCGACGCCGGTCACGTCACGGCATGGACCGCCCCTTGTGGCGTCATCTTGCGGTGGCCGGCCGGGGTCAGCGGTACGGTCAGCCACCCTGTAGCCATGTCGGGGCAGGTAACATAGTGGTTGGGGCGTGCCAGCACAGTTGGAAGCCCAGTCACCATCCGCCAGGGTCAGAGGCCCTGACGCCTTCGCTGTGGCCATATGGATGTTGACCCTCGATGGGATGGGGGCCACTATCGCCATGCATGCCCTGACGACGGCATCCAATGCGCGGCCAGCTGGGGGCCAGGTGGCAACGCCCCCAGCCGGCCGGCACGTCGTAACCGGCAGGGCATAGCCGTCGGGCGCTTCAGGCAGGGCATAGCCGGCCTGCAGAGGAGGCGGCCCGCCCTCTCATTGCGTTAGAAGGTTGGGGAAAGGGGGCACTTGAGGCTACCCCGGGGTCATCCCCCCGTCAGTAGTCCCCAAAGCCGATGAGGACCCGCCAGCGAGCCGTGGCGGTCCTCGCCGGCTTGAAGATCGTTCTTGCGCCGCGGGCTGCCTTGAGAATCGAGCGAAGCCGGCAAGTGATGGCTGGCTCCACAGCTGGCCGACGCTTCACGCACCGCCTCGGGTTCCCCACCAGGTTGAGGAGACACGCCACACGGCGGAAAAGACCGGGCGGCGGAGCGGGGCCCTCCGCGACTGCAGCCTTGTCCCGTGCGAGGGGATCCTTTACGGCGCAGGGCGGACGGTTGGCGTTCCCGAGCGCCACGATATCCGCCCCGCACGCCGCAGGAATCGCGGGGGTCATGCACAATGAATCCGGCCCCCACGATCACCCACGCAGGATTTAAATGTCGAGAGGGGGGAGGCAGAACGGCCCGTTCGCTCCCCCTGCCGTCGCATCGCCTTTGTTGCCTCCCTCCCCCAGCCACGAGAGAGAGAGAGACTAGAGCACGAGGGCAGGCCATGCCGCCGTCTGCCGCCGAAGAGAGCCCGGGCCGCCGCCGAGCACCCGTGCCCGTCGTCGCGACCACACGCCCCCTCGGCAACCATGGCGGGCAAGGGAGCCTGGCACGGCAGCGATGTGGACGAGACCTTCATCGAGCACCTCCGCCACCGCTGCAAGCTCCCGGCGGAGGAGTACTTGGAGGCACGCCCAGTCGGGCCGGAGAACTCCCCGGCCCCGCGGGAGGGCGAGGTGGTTGTGTTCGCCGACCACTTCCTCCGTGGGCTCGGGCTGCCGGCGAGCGCCTTCTTCCGCCGCTTCCTGGCGCGGTTTGGAATGCAGCCACACCACCTCGCCCCCAATGCCGTCCTGCAGCTGGCGGCGTTTGTCATCCTTTGTGAGGGTTACTTGGGGGTTGCACCGAGGCTTGACCTCTGGTGCCGGCTCTTCTTCCTCAAGCGGCAGACGACGAAGGATCCGGCGATGAAGCAGATGGTGATGACCGCCTACGAAGGCGCCCTGATCCATATCCGCAAGGGGACCGGCTTCCCAAAACTCCTGCTGCACGAGTCGGTGAAGCGCTGGCAACGGGGGTTCTTCTATGTGAAGAACGCGAAGCCGGAGGAGGACTACATCAACCTCCCCGACTTCGCCAACCATCCGCCGACCGCCATGCTGAACTGGCGAGCGGCTGCGTCTCCAGCGCCCGAGATGGTGGACCGGCTCTGCGAGCGCCTGCTGGCGATGACCGGGTCGGAGGGGCTGATGGCCAGAGATCTGCTGGCCACGATGGTGGCGCACCGGGTGCAGCCGCTGCAGCGCCGGCCGCACCTCATCTGCTAGATGGGGGGACACCATGACCCCTGCCGGCTCTCCACCAAGGATATGAAGCCGACCTATGTGGCGAGGAGGGTGAACGCCATCTCGACGACGAAGATGGCGGAGGGCGAATGGCAATGGGGGAAAACCCCGTACAGCCGGAGCCGCCCGACACCGCGGGTAAGTGTCAAGTCGGCTCCTCCCCTCCATCTTCTTTTAGAGGCAGTACCCCCCCTTTAGTCTGATAGCGTGCCGCCCGGCCTGCCCACAACTTTTCCTGTTGCTACAGAACTACGGGGAGCCGGTCCCCGACATGGTAGAGTCGGACCCCGAGGAGGTCAAGGATGCCGACGACGTGGAGCCGGCTGACTCCGAGCGAGCCGGAGCGTCTGGAGCCAGCGACGTGGAGATGGAGACGGAGGGGGCCGAAGAGGCCGAATCGACGGGAGAGTCTCCTCTCCAGACGCGAGTCGCTGAGGCTCCGGAGAAGCCCGAGGCTTCGGAGGACGAGGTCATGGCGCCGCGGAGGTGCCAACCTCGAGCGGACGGCGGCTCCAGCCGGGGAGGCCCGATCGTGGACGACAAGGGGAAAAGACCGGCTGCCACCAAGCCGGTGCCCAAGTGTGCGGCAACCGCGCAACCGGGCGGCAGCCGCAGAGGCGGGGGCAAGAAGCAGAAGGTCGCCCAGGCGGGACCCATGAGGAGGGCGGTCCCCATCATCGCCGGGTAAGTCCATCTTCTCCTCCACCTTGGTCCGTCCTGCCTTCCCCCCAGTCTTTTACTTTGTCGTGATCAGGGAGGCGCGCACCCTGGGGAGGACCCCGGGTGACGGGACAGAGAGGGCGGCGCCGCCGACGGCTGCCAAGGAGAGGGAGCGCCAGGCGTGGCTCGACTTCAAGGCGGCCGAGTGGGAGCGGCGTGTCCAGGAGCTCCGCCCCTGGGAGGAAGCGGCGAAGGGGCAAGGGGGAGCCAGCGGGGAGGCCGCTGGCGGAGCATGGGAGCCGTTCCCCCTCCTCCGAGGAACCGGCGGGGAGGCCGTGGGCGGAGCGTGGGAACCTTTCCCCCGCGGCCGGGAGAAGAGGTCGAAGGGCCACCACGGCTCCGGGCGAAGGCGGAGGCGAGCGCGAAAGCCGCGGAGGACGAGGCGGAAATGGACCGCGACGTCGCCCAGCCGGTGGCGGGCAATGTGCCGCCGAGGGCAGAGGTTTCGGCCCCGGAGGTGCCGGCACCAGACGTGCCGGCCTTGGAGGCGCCGGTTCCGGAGGCGCCGGCACCAAAGGTGAGTCAGCTCGGGGTTGCCGGAGGCAGAGTGCCGGAGGTGGGAGCCGCGATGGCCGGGGAAACGGCCGCCGGAAGTGCGTCAACGGCGGCACCCGGTGCGGCGATGACAGAAGGGGCCGGTCCCATCGAGGTCTCCGGCAAGGGAGGACCCGCGGACGGAGGCCGGCCGCAGCAGACCTGGGCGGCAGCTGAGAGCCCAGCACCTGGCGGACCGTCGAGCGCCCTCGGGGCGGCGGTGGCCACCGTTGTCGAAGCATTTGCCGCTTGCCACGCCCAGGCAACGCAAGATGCTCGGGCCGCCAACGACCGGCTGGTGAGCTTGGAGCAGGCGGTCACGGTGAGTTTCTTCTTTCCTTCTTCTCTTGATTTGTGTTTTTTCCGTCTTTTCCAGTGGGGACGCGCCAGCGCACCCACTGGGTGTAGCCCCCGAGGCTCGAGCTGGCTGGGGCGCAGGCGGGTCGAGCCTAAAGCTCTTATTGTTTTGCAAGCAGCGCATGACCGCCGGGTGGTCGCATACAACACCCTACTGGCGGTTGTACCGAGGAGCTGAGAACCGGCTCGCCGTCGTGTCCGCGGACTTGCGAGGTATGTGCTCTTGCGATCTTAGCATCTTGTGATCTTCTAGTGGGAGCGCGCAAGCGCACCCACTAGGTGTAGCTTTCGGGAATCACGCCGGCTGCCCCAGAGGCGGGCTGAATCCTTTCTGACTACAGTGGCTTCTCATGCAGCTACCCATGTCGAGACAGTCTGCCTCCGGCGCCAGGTGGTGCACCTTTACGAGGAGCGGGAACTCCTGACGACAGAGCGTGACCGGCTCCATGGGGAGGCGGACCAGGTGAAGGCGGAGAGGGAGGGCCGCGAGGCATCCCACCGCCAAGCATTGGTGGACCAAGAGGCGGCCCTTCGTCAGGAGGTGGAGGAGCGGGAAAAGGCGCTCTGCGAGAAGCTGGAGGCCAAGGACACCGCCCTAGCCAAGGCGGCCGAGGACGTGCAGGCGGCCTGGGATGAGCACGAGTGCCAGCGCCATGAGTGGTCAGCCAGGGAGGCGCAGCTGTAGGAGCAAGGGCACGAGGTGGATCACATGCTGCACAGTAAGTTTCTGTTGCCTTGTTCTTCTCGCGCCTTCCTTCTGGGTTTTCTGGCTTGCCTCCCCGCTCATCCCCATCTTCTTCTTAGGGCTTTTCCCCAGCACGCGGGAAGTCTCGGAGGCGGCCGTGGAGGCCGACCGTGACGCCCGGCGTGCACGAGGAGAGGCTATCGGGCCGCTGGCCCCCTGGACCTTGGACGAGGTGGGGATCGCCGCCGAGGCGCACCTATCGGAGGTGGTCCGCGCCCTGAGGTGGCTCCAAGCGGCCGGCAAGATGCTGGTCCGCATGCTTTGGCCCGACGCGGCAGACCCGGGCTCCATGAACCGGCTGTCGAGGTGGCTAGAGTTCGGGACCGCGCTGGTGAACGCCTGGAGGGCCTCCGCGGCACGAGCCGGCGCGGTCATGGCGCTCCGCATTACCAAGTCATGGTACCCCGAGCTGGACTTGGGTTTGCTCACGGCCCAGCATGCCGGCACCGACGTGGAATTGGAGGCAGTGGCCGACGAGATACTGGCAAGGGCGAGCGACCTTGCGTCCTTCACCGCGTGGGACGAGTACGTCCCAGAGTGCGGGGCGGACGGCATGGTGGTCCTGGAGGACCGGTACGGGCTCGCCCTGGACGACCCGGAGGGGAGCGCCGCCGAGACGGCCGATGAAGAGTCCGACACCGACGAATATGTCGAGCCTGAGCCAGCTCCGGCTATGGGGGCGGGGGCTTCTACCTCAGCCGCCCCGGAGGTGCCGGCCTCAGAGGCGCCAGCACCGCCGGCTCCCGAGGTGTGAGCACCGCCGGCTCTAGAGGCGTCAGTACTAGAGGAGGGCAGGCCCGAAGCTGCCATCACTTAGGACTTTCTTTCCTGCATTTTTGTTTTAGACTAGAATTCTACCTACTGGGGGTGTATATGTAATGAACTCGTGGCTGTGGGACTTTTATTGTTATGACTTATGCCATTTATCTTAAAAAGGATGTGCGTGCCGGCTCTTCTTTCACCTTTTGCCTTTTGACTTGTGTTCGCGCGTTGGGATTCCTTCCGGCTTCCGCCCCGCCTGCTAGCTAGCCGGGGGCTAGCTAGGACAGGGACGGGGCTTCACCCTTGGGGAAAAATAACAGCCTCCTAGATTCAACCGGCTAGGGCTAGGTTGAGCCGGTAGAGGCCGGTTACTAGGATTAACATAGCTCCGCTGGGTTGGTCTGGCTGCCGCGCGCGTCGGCTGACCTTCGTGTGAGAAGTTCCTTCATACCCCGTGGTCCCTTTAGCCGGACAGCCGGGGGCCAGTCTGTAGCTGGTTAGGGGAGGGGAGGCGAAGGGTTGCTTGCTCACATTGTTTGTCTGTCTCGGCGGGGAGTCGGGCGAGCCCCCGGGCCCGGGAGCCGGACCCGGTTGACGTGCCTTAAATAACAGGAGAACTTTGGAGGAATCGAAAAAGGGGCGTGCCCCCAGTGCCGGCTTGGGGCCCCCGTTGCATTCATAAGACCAAAATGGGAAGGATACATACAATGGTTTTCAGCAATGAAATGGACGGAGGAGCGCCGCGTTCCACGGGCGCTCCGTCTCCTCACCGAAGGCGTCTCTCTTGCGCTTCTGTGGCTTATGGGCGTCTATTAGATAGTACGCGTTGTTGTGCAGCGCCCGGCTGACGATGAACGAGCCCTCCCATGGGGAGGACAGCTTGTGCTGGCCGGCGGTTCGCTAGATCCGCCTGAGCACCAAGTCTCCTTTGCGCAAGGGGAGCGGTCGGATCCGCTTGCTGTGGTAATGCCAGAGCTTCTGCTGGTAGATGGCCGTCCGGCTCAAGGCCAGCTCGCGGGCCTCCTCGAGGAGGTCGACACCGTCTTCCCTTGCCTCCCTCGCATCTTGCTCGGTGTACAGGGTGACCTGAGGCGAATCAAACTCAATGTCGGTGGGGATGATCGCCTCGGACTCGTAAACGAGAAAGAACGGAGTGTAGTCGATCGACCGGTTGGGTGTGGTCCGAAGGCTCCAAAGGACAGCCGTCAGCTCCTCGACCCAACAACTGGCCGTCCGGACCAGTGGTGTCATGAGCCGGGGTTTGATGTCGGACAGGAGCAGGCCGTTTGCCCTCTCAACCTGGCCGTTTGACTGTGGGTGGACGACGGACGCCAGGTCAAGCCGGATGCCCTGCCTCGAGCAGAAACGCGCTAGCACGCCCTTGGCGAAGTTCGTGCCGTTGTCAGTGATGATGCTATGGGGGACGTTGTAGCGTACCGTGATGTATTCGATGAACCGGACGGCCGTGGGGCTGTCCAGTTTCTTGATTGGTCGGGCCTCGATCCACTTGGTGAACTTGTCGACGGCTACCAGCAAATGTGTCATGCCGGCTCGTGCGGTCTTGAAGGGTCCCACCATGTCCAGACCCCAGACGGCGAATGGCCACGAAAGGGGGATGGTTTGGAGAGCGCTAGCCGGAAGATGGCTCTGCGTGCTGAAGTGCTGGTAGCCCTCGGACTTGTCAACCAGTTCCTTGGCCGCCTCCAGAGCAGTCGACCAGTACAAACCGTGATGGAATGCTTTGGCACCAGGGACCTGGAGGCGACATGATGCCCGCACTCGCCCTGGTGGATGTTGAGGAGGATTTCTTGCCCTTTCTCCGGCTCGATGCAGCGTTGGAAGACGCCGGTGGTGCTGTGATGAACCAACTTGTGGTTGATGATGCTGTAGGCCGGGGCCCAGCGCTGAATTTGCCTTGCGGTGGTCTCATCGGAGGGGAGCTCTCCGCGCTGGAGGAATGCTAGGATGGGCTGGGCCCACGAGGGAGCCGAGATAGGGGCCGACCTAGCCCTCGGGACCGGCTTGCCATCCCCCGGGAGCGAGACGGCGGTGGGAGCATTGGCTGTCATCATGACAATGACAAGACCGGTGCCGGCGTGCGTAGACGTGGCCGGCACAATTGCCGTGTCGGACGGTGCCGGACCGGTGGCTAGTGGTGATGGTGCCGGCAGAGTTACCGCAGCTGGCGGGGTCGGTTGGGCAGTCGGTTCCGCCGAGGTGCCGGCCGCGTTTGCCGGTACGAAGATGGACTCCGACTCGGGAGAAGGCTTGATCGAAGGCTTCAACAGCCGCTCGGGGGAGACGCCGGATGGGATGGCCTGCCGGGTGTCGGCCGCCTCGTTGTCCGCACAGGGGATGTGGTGGAACTCGCAACCCTCAAAGGAGCCGGTGAGCTGCTAGACGAGGAAGCGATAGCTGGCCATGTTGGCGTCCCTGGCGTCCCATTCGCCAAAGACCTGTTGCACCACGAGGTCGGAGTCGCCGAAGCAAATGATGTGCTGGATCCCGATCTCCTTGGCGAGCCGGAGGCCATGGATGAGGGCCTCGTATTCGACCACGTTGTTGGAGGCGGCGAAGTGAACTTGGAGGGCATAGCGAAGCTGGTCTCCTCTGGGGGACGACAAGACGATGCCGGCTCCCAGGCCGGGTCGCATCTTCAAGCCGTCGAAGTGCATGCGCCAGTGCGTAGAGTCTGGCGGAGGCGGCACGAACTGGGTTTCGGCCCAATCGACGAGGAAGTCGTCCATTTCTTGGGACTTGATGGCAGTGCATGGCTCGTACCGTATTTCGTAGTCGGCCAGGGCGATGGCCCATTTGGCGATCCGGCCGGTGGCGTCCCGGCCGGCCATGATTTCGCCCACTGGCGCTATGCTCACGACGGTGATGACGTGCTCCTGGAAGTACTGCTTGAGCTTCTTGGCAGCGAAGTATACGCCATAGCACATCTTCTGGTAGTGGGGGTAGTTTTGCTTGGAGGCAGAGAGGACCTCACTGAGGTAGTACACGGGACGCTGCATCGGCAGCGCCTTGCCTTCCTCTAGCCGCTCCACCACCAGGACAACGCTGACGACGCGTGTGGTCGCCGCAATGTAGGCAAGCAAAGGCTCCTTGTCGGCCAGCGCGGCCAAGATGGGCACGCTTGTGAGAGCCCGCTTGAGGCCGCGGAACGCCGCGTCCGCCTCGTCGGGCCAGTCGAACAGGGCTGGCTTCTTCGAGAGGTCTCGGCCCGGCTCGACCAGGGCCGGCTTGCATAGGAGCCCATAGAGGGGCAAGGCCTTCTCGCCCAGCTGGCTGATGAACCGGCCGAGGGAGGCAAGGCAGCCGGTGAACTTCTGGATGTCGTGGAGCCGGACCGGCTTGGGCATGCGCTCAATCGCCCGGATCTTCTCGGGGTTAGCTTCGATGTCGCGGGCAGACACAAAGAAACCCAGGAGCTGGCCGACTGGGACGCCAAAGACACACTTCTCCGGGTTGAGCTTGATCTTGTATTCACGCAAGTTGGCGAACGTCTCCCGGAGGTCGTCGAGGAGGCTGAAGTGCTTCTTGGATTTGACGACGATGTCGTCCATGTAGACGTGGATGTTTCTGCCTATCTGAGGTAGGAGGCACTTCTGCATGCAACGCTGGAAGGTAGCGCCTGCATTCTTCAGGCCGATGGACATGGTGATGTAGCAGTAGGCCCTGAAGGGGGTGATGAAGGAGGTCTTGAGCCGGTCGGCCGGGTCCAGCTTTATTTGCTGGTAGCCGGAGTAGGCATCCAGGAAAGACAGCAGATCGCAGCCGGCCATGGAGTCGATGACTTGATCGATCCGCGGCAGGGCGAACAGGTGCTTGGGGCATGCCTTGTTCAGGCTTGTGTAGTCAATACACATGCACTAGGTCTTGTTTTTCTTCAGCACTAGGACTGGGTTGGCCAGCCAGTCCGGGTGGAATACCTCCATGATGAAGCCGGCTGCGAGCAGCCAGGCGATCTCTTCTCCCATAGTATGCCGCTTCTCCTCGGAGAAACGGCGCAGGGGTTGCTTGACCGGCTTTGCATCCGGCCATACGTGTAGCTTGTGCTTGGCGAACTTCCTCGGAACACCCGGCATGTCCTTGGGGGACCATGCAAAGATGTCCCGATTCTCATGGAGGAAGTCGACAAGCTCGCTTTCCTATTTGCTGTCGGGGCGGGAGCCAATGGTCATGCACTGGGTGGGGTTGGCCGGATCGAGTGGCACCTGCCTGGTGTTCTTGGACAGCTGGAATGAGCCTTCGCCGACCGACTGGGATGGAAGTGCCGGCACGGCGGACTGGGCAGAGGCGAGGGCCACCAGCCGGTTGAGCTGTCGCTTCTCCTCCACTATTTCCAGGGCCTCGGCCAGCCGGTTGCCGTCTCGCGCGCACGCCATTGACATCTGGTATTTGACGGCAACGGTGATGATGCCCTTGGGGCCCGGCATCTTGAGCTTGAGTTAGGCGTAGTGGGGGATCGCCATGAACTTGATGAGAGCCGGCCGACCCAGCAACGCATGGTAGGGACTGTCGTGGTCCACTACCTCGAACTAGACCGGCTCGCGGCAGAAATGACTGGCATCCCCGAAGAGGACGTCGAGCATGATCTTGCCAACAGGGGTGCAGGACTTTCCCGACACGATGCCGTGGAAGACGGTCTGGCTTGTTTTCAGGTCCTCCACCTTGAGCCCCAACTTGAGCAGGGTGTCAAGGTAGAGGATGTTGATGCTGCTGCCTCCATCGATCAACACCCGCGAGAAGCGTCATGAGCGTTTCTCGGAGACGATGGTAGGATCGAGGACGAGGGCGTAGCTGCCAGGGTTCGGCATCACGGCCGGGTGGTCCGCCCGGCTCCAGGTGATCAGCTTCTAGGACCAATGCATGAACTGGGGAGTCGCGGACATGGTGGCGTTCACCTCGTGGTGGAGCTGGCGCTGGGCGTGCTTGTCCGTCTCTTCGCTGGTGAAGACGACGTAGCAGTCGTCATGTTCGAGGAACCGGTCGTGCAGCCGGCCGTTGCCCCGAGCCGGGGTCGGGTTCGCCTGATCCGGACCAGGAGCCGGAGCCCAAGCCGGGGCTGGTGCCGGAGCGCTGGCTGGCTGCACGGGGGGAGCCGGGAGGCCGTCCCTCGGGCCAATTGCTGTGAGAAGCTGCACTGTCGGAGCGTGTGCGTGGCCGGCTTGGCACCGGAGTGGTTTTTGCAGGGGAGGTCAAGCATTTGCTCGAAAGTCAGCTTGGGCTGCCAGGCGGCCTTGCTAGTGCGCTGGCGCTGACCAGAGGCCTGGCCAGCCGGCTGCTCCTTCTCGATGGAGGCGACCTGGAGGCTCCCGTAGCGGGAGTCGGGCTGGTCGTTCTTGCGCTTGCCGTTCTGCTGTTGCCGGTTGTCGACCGCCACCCGCAGCACGACGAGGGGCGTAACTGGCTTGGCCGGTGCCTTAGACTTCATCCTCATCGAGGAATTGGCCGTGGCGTATTTGTCCCCTTTAGACATCAGGTCCGCCAGGGAGGTTGGCTCGGAGCACAAAAGCTTGTGCTTGAGGGGGGTGTCGTCACAGTAGCCTTTGATGAAGTACTGGATGGCCTGTACCTTGTGTACTCCTTCGCAGGAGTTGTGGAGCTCGGTCCAGCGCGTCAGGTAGTCGTGGAGGGGCTCTTCCGGCCCCTGGACGCACATGGCCAGCTCGCGGGGCTGGCCAAGCCGTTTGTAGGTGCCGGTGAAGTTGCGGACGAAGGCCTCCTTGAAGTCCGTCCAGGTGTTGATGCTGCCGACAGCCAGGCTGTTCAGCCAGGTGCGGGCCGAGCCGATCAACATGAGAGGGGCGTAGAGGACGGCTACGCACTTGTTCCCCCTAGCGATGCCGACGGCAGTGGTGTAGTCGATCAGCCAGTCCTCCGGCTTAGCAGCCCCGGTATACTTCAGGGTGTCACGGGGGAGCGTGAAGCCGGGCGGAAAAGGCTCGTAGCGGATCCACGGGCCAAAGCAGGTCGGGCCAATCGAGCCCTCCTCCTTGAGGAGAGCCGACTGCGCCAGCTGGTCAAGACGGAGCCGGGCGTCGTTGTCGCTATGGGGAACACGGGGCCCGAGCCGGGGGCAAGCTCGGGGCGGACGGCCGGTGGGATGGACCGTGCGGATTCCTTACACGAAGGTGGAGTATGCCCGCGGGTGCGCCGGCTGCCGCTAGCCGGCGCCTCGTCGCGGTGGTGGCCGCCAGCCGAATCATTGCTGCGCCGGCTGTTCACAGCCGGCTGCTCGTTTCCGCGTGACGGGGGGCGCTAAGCGTTGCTCCCCCGGGCGTTTTGGCCGGAGGGACGAGGGGTGCTGGAGTGCTGAGCCGGTCGGCAGTCAGCAGCCCCAGTGTCCTCGCCCTTGGGACTAGGAAACTTGGAGACGGCCCCACCGAGGGTGAGGACAACCTGTTGCGCGTTGGCAGTGTCGATGAGGTCCTCGATGTGCCGCTCGCGTGCGGCCTGCTCCTCGCCCTCCATGGTTGCCAAATCCTCGTAGGCAACCTTGGCGGTAGGCAGGTTGGCTGCGGGGGTGTCATAGACGGGGAAGCAGCCACCGAGGATTTCTGCGACCACGCGGCCGCATTCTCGCACAGCACCACACCGGCTGGGCTCGGGGCCAGCCGGGGTGATACCGTACACGGAGTTGTATTCCCGCTGCGCGGCCTCCATCCGGCACCGCTTGGCAACGAGGGCGCTGGTGTCTTCGAACAGTAGGCAACGGGCTACCTCCAGCTCGGCTCTGGCGGTGGCCGGGTCCGCTGTCGTAGTGATAGGAGTGCCCAGACCCTGGAGGGTGGCGGCGAGTGGGTCGGAGGTGCCGGCGCGAGCGGCGGCTGCGGTGGCCTCGGCCGCCCGCACATGCCCGAAGTGGTGGAGGAGACGGTGACCATCACTCTCACACGGGTGTGGAGGCCGATGGTCTCGCCCGTGGCGAGCGTGCCCACGGATGAGGGAGGGTCGATGCAGTTGAACACCCAACTAGGGTACTCGTCGGCCTCTGGTTCTTCGATGAGGCTCAGCTTGCTGAACCGCCTAGCGAGCGCGGCGACGTCAAGTGCGAGGTCGTGTCTAAGGCACTTGTCAGAGATGCCGGCTGTGTTTCCCGCAAGGCCTGCCGGAGCAAGCCCCACGAGCATGCGGTTTCGTCCGGACGCGAGGCGGTCGGGGGAGGTGGTGAAGGGTCCCGCCTAGAGCGTGACTCCGGCCGGCGCCGCGGATGGCCCCACGGTGGGTGCCAACTGTCGTGGTTTCGTCACGCCAGATGCCATAGGTAGGCTTATCAAGAGGGGTCGAAGGACGCCGGTGGGCTCCAGGAGCGGGACTAGGCACAAGCGGTGGCGGACACACGGTGTACCCAGGTTTGGGCCCCTCCATGGGATGTAATACCCCTAGTCCTGCTCGGTCTAGTTGACACAATGGTCGGATTACAATGGTGCTCCTTGAGCTGTATGGATCATGGAGGAAGAAAGAGCTAGCCTGCTCTTCTGCCTCCCTACGTGCATGAATGTGGAGTGGATGTGGAGGGGACTCAGAGAGCAGTCGATCGACCTTCTGTCGCATGGGGGTGGCCCGGGGGGTTTTATAGGCCAACCCCCTCGGATTACAATACAAATAGAAGGTCAAAGGGGGTCCTAGCCGGTAGCCTCTCTGGTCGACCGCGGGGGCCGCCAGCTGTGGGGTCCTGTCGCCGGTAGGTCCCGCCGGCTAAAGGGTCCTGTCAGGAACCGGCAGGGCCCGCGTGGCGGGTCCTGACGCCAGTCACGTCACGGCATGGGTCGCCCCTTGTGGCGTCGTCTTGCGGCGGCCGGCCGGGGTCAGCGGTACGGGTGGCCACCTTGTAGCCGTGCCGGGGTAGGTAACGGAGTGGTTGGGGCGTGCCGACATTGTTGGAAGCCCGGTCACCATCCGCCAGGGTCAGAGGCCCTGACGCCTTCGCTGTGGCCATATCGGCGCTGACCCCCGATGGGATGGGGGCCACTGTCGCCACGCATGCCCTAACGACGGCATCCAATGCGTGGCCGGCTGGGGGGCCAGGCGGCAACGCCCCCAGCCGGCCGGCACGTCGTAACCGACGGGGCGTAACCGGTGGGCTGCTTCAGGCAGGGCGAAGCCGGCCCGCAGGGGGAGGCGGCCCGCCCTCTGATTGCGTTAGAAGGCTGGGGAAAGGGGGCGCTTGAGGCTACCCCAGGGTCATCCCCCCGTCAGTCATCATTTTCTTCGAGATCATGTACTCAAGGTCGACATCTCCATCGACCACATTCGCACTGAAGAACAACTGTCTGATATCTTCACAAAGCCCTTGGATGAAAAGAGATTTTGCAAGTTGCGGTGTGAGCTAAATGTTTTAGAATCTTTGAATGTTCTTTGAAAAAGGACACACATCCTAACACTTATGCAAAATTTATGACTTAGATGTGCAACACATGAAGTAACGTTTTTCTCCAATAAATGAAGAATAACCCTCTAAGTGTGAAGAAAATAATGAAGAATTTGATTCTCAGAACCCTACGAAAATTGTACGCAGTGTCTGAAATCATCATTCTTATACAGTGGGTCATGCCACCAACCATAGTTGAAATTCTTCAAAGTTGAGTTTTTCGTCATTCTGCAAATTCTTCAAATTTTCAAATTCCTCAACTTTTCAAATTCCTCAACTTTTCAAATTCTTCAAACTGTGAAACTCATGTTCTTCATTGATATATACTTATATATTTGAGTTTTCAATGTCCTCAACAGCATTCATTTATTGCTAATTCTTCAAGTTGATTTTCATCGAAGTTAATGTGATCGGACCCTTTCCCCTCTATGCTAAACTCAACCCAGTCTGTTCACAAATTCTTCATATGCATTCTACTTTGAAACTCGTTCAAAGTCTTCACTCTGTCCTTGACAGCTGAAGAATTTGTGAACGGAAACTTTAAAATTTTCACTATCAACATTTTCAGCGGTTCCCGCTCAAACGGCTCCGATTCCCACGACTGGATCACCCACGATCCCCCACTATCGCCACCTCTTAGTACGTGGGTGACACCTATCACGTGGAGAGCAAGTGTCAGGGGCAATCCTATCCAAAATCTTCCGACGGATTGGTTTTCACTTCCACTATATATACCCCTCTCCATTTACTGTGCTCGGTTACTTACTTCCTCTCTCTCTCTCTCTCGAGCTTTGACCTAGCGCCGCCGCAAAAATCATCGATGCCTGTGTGGAAGAGATTCACTGGCTCAACCTCGCCATCGCCGTACTCGCATCGGCCACGGAAGTCTTCACCCTGCCGCCAATGTAGTTGTCTCCCTCTGCCGAGGTAGGGCGTGGGAGATCTGGACTGACAAACTTCCTCAATCTCATATCATAGTTCGTCGTGTTCTTCATCAGGGTAAATAAAATTTATTTTTACTGCCCTTATTTGATCTTCAAGTTTTCCTAAATCTTCAGAAAGGTGTTTATTCTTCAAGAATCTCATTCTAAAGCGCCTTACATGTACATTTACTTGATGACTTTCTCTAAGTTATGATTTTCTTCAAGATTCCTCAATTGTGTGAATCCTGAAATTTGCACAATCTCTGGAACCTAAGACAAAGAACACTTAGTGAAATTCCTCAAGACATCAATGGTCAAATTCCTCACACCTATTTTTATTAAAAAAAATCTGAGAACGCATATGACCTCTTCAAATTCCTCACACCTATATTCTGTTCACAGGTACAAACATGTCCGCTGATGAATCACTAGGTTCTCATCAACTTAACTCATTTTCAGCATTTCTTGAGGAAAAGGTGTAAACTTCTTCAAAGTCCTCAAGAGTTCAAAATCCTTAGTTGAAGAAAATGGCTGATGGGAAGAACCCACAAAAAGATGGAAAGAAGGCTGAATAGAATACTGCCTTTGAGATTCCTGACCATCTGTATGCTGGTTACTATACGCCAGATGAATCCAAATATGGCAAAGAGACAAAAGAACAAAGAAATATCACGATTCATAGAATTGAATGGAGGTGGGTGAGGGAATGGAAGGAGTATCGCTATGTTACTCCCAAGTACATGAAGAAATTCGCACTCAAACCCCCTTGCATTAGGGCTCCTCCAGCTGATGATCAAGTGGTAGATCCCACCAGTATTGCTCGCGATGAAGACTTTCCCGTAGATTGGGCAAAGCGTCAACTCAAACTGCAAAGAACTGCCGAAGCTGCAGTGAAGAAATTCAAGAAGGATCTGATGACTTGACCGCCAAAGTCATTGAAGATATTCCAGTTGCATCAGCTGATGACTTTACTGCTCCAACTGCCACTAAGGAACCTACACCGCAAATTCCTTAGACTGAAGAAATTCCTCCCATGCCAAAGGAGATCAAGGGCAGCTTCAAGCCAAATCTTCAACTGAAGCCCAGAATGCCGTTCAAAGGCTCAGTGCGCCCCAAAGTCCTCAAAAGCAATTTCTTCAATGAGTGCATGTTATTCATGGGTCCCAATCTGTATGACTTAGCAAGGGCCGGACGAAGCAGATTCTGGACTGCCACTCAGATGAACTACTATGCATCAGTCTTGTTCGAAAAGAAGAAAGTCTTCGAGATCCATCAAATTCCTCATGCTAACATGGAAACACTTCCATCATTCAGGACGGTGCTCCAAGTTCTTCATGATGCAGCTATTCTTCCTTTCTGCATAGACATCTGCGACTGGAATGGAGAACTCATTCTTCAATTCTATGCTACTCTGCACATTAGTGCAAATGCTTCTGACATCAATTCCTGGGTTTTGGACTCAATGACAGGATCAACACATCTCACCACTCAAGCATCTGAACTACTTCGATCTGTCCTAGTGCCAATTCCTTCAGAAGAAGCTCGTCGGCTGTTTGATGCACCTGCTCTTCCAAACCAACTGATGCAAGTGCTGATGAAGCCATTGGCTCCTAGAAAGCCTCAACGGAAAACCTTCCTTGTGAAGTATTTTCTATATGTGCCAAGAACGGTCTGCCGCATTCTCACGAATACTCTATGTCCTCAGAAGGGCCACAACTCTGAAGAAGAGGAAGTGGAGGGAGTCTTCAAGAATATGTTGTTCAACATCATTCATGGGATTCCCATCAACTTCCATGATTTCTTCATGAGGACATTGGCTAATGCTGCTCTAGCCCCATTTGAACAGAAGCCTTATGCTCCTTGAATCATGAAGTTCATCAGGGCAAAGTCTTCAGTTCCCTTCAGGGCAGACTTCCAGAATCATTTTGGCTTCCTGCCTCCGATTCAAGTCATCAAGAGCACAATTGCCTCAGTGGAAGGAAAAGGCAAGGCTATCATTGCTGAAGGAACTCGTCCATTGGATGGACAGTTTCGCAAAGCTACATCCTTCTCCACCAATGATGACGCTGCAACCCAGGACTCAGAAGCAAAGGCCTCAGCTCAAAAACCTCAAGAGTCTACCCCACGTGTGATGATTGATTATTGACTCTAGTGCAAGTGGGAGACTGTTGGAAATATGCCCTAGAGGCAATAATAAATTGGTTATTATCATATTTCCTTGTTCATGATAATCGTTTATTATCCATGCTATAATTGTATTGATCGGAAACTCAGATACATGTGTGGATACATAGACAACACCATGTCCCTAGTATGCCTCTAATAGACTAGCTCATTGATCAAAGATGGTCAAGGTTTCCTAGCCATGGTCATGAGATGTCATTTTATAACGGGATCACATCATTAGGAGAATGATGTGATGGACAGGACCCAAACTTCAAACGTAGCATATGATCGTGTCAGTTATTGCTACAGTTTTCTGCATGTCAAGTATCGGTTCCTATGACCATGAGATCATGCAACTCACTGACATGGAGGAGTACCTTGTGTGTATCAAACATCGCAACATAACTGGGTGACTGTAAAGGTGCTCTACAGGTATCTCCGATGGTGTCTGTTGGGTTTTCATGGATCAAGCATGGGATTTGTTACTCCGTGTGATGGAGAGGTATCTCAGGGCCCACTCGGTAATACAACATCACAACAAGCCTTACAAGCAATGTGACTAAGTGTTAGCCATGGGATCTTGTATTATGGAATGAGTAAAGAGACTTGCTGGTAATGAGATTGAACTAGGTATAGAGATATCGACGATCGAATCTCGGGCAAGTAACATACCGAAGAACAAAGGGAACAACATACAGGATTAACTGAATCCATGACATAGAGGTTCAACCGATAAAGATCTTAATAGAATATGTAGGAACCAATATGGGCATCCAGGTCTTGCTATTGTTTATTGACCATAGAGGTGTCTCAGTCATGTCTACGTTTCGGTAGTATAGAGTTATGTATGGTGGTGACCAAAGGTTGTTCAAAATCCTGGATGAGATCCCGAACATCACGAGGAGCTCCAGAATGGTCCGGAGGTAAATATTGATATATAGGAAGTCCTGTTTTGGCCACCGGAGAAGTTTTGGGTTCACCGATAGTGTATCTCGTGCTCTGAAGGCAAAAGCAATTTCCTCATCTGAAGAAGAAGATTCTGACAGAAGCCTTGGTGATCCTGAAGAACTAAGTCAGGAACTAGCAATGCTTGTGAGGAAATTCATAAGTTCTGAAGGAGTGGTGCATTTGGAAAGTCATCAAAAAGTGGCTTGAGGAAATCAGATTCCTCAGAAGACTACAAGAAAAGAACTTGTCATCGTTGCATGAAGCCTGGTCACTTTATCTCCGACTGTCCTCTCTGGGAAAAAGACTCAAATAAGAAGAAGAAATACAAGGATGATAGTTCTGATGACTCGAAGAAAAAGAAGAAATCTACAAAGTCCTTATCTGTAAAGTCCTCATCTTCAAAGTCCTCAAAGCACAAGAAGAATGGTTCCAGAAAGGCACGAGCATTCATCGGCAAGGAAATGGATTCTGAGGAAGAATCTGAAGAATATGAAGTAGAGGAAGAATTTGAGGAGGAATCAGAATCTGGTGTCACTAGCCTTGCTCTCGCTACTGCTTTCGTCAGCAAGTCCATCTACAACGATGAAGAATATGACTACTCCAACGACTCTGATGTCGGCAATGATGATTATGCTCCCACCTATTGCTTCATGGTAAAAGGCTCAAAGGTACACAAACATCATTCCTCATCTGAATAAGTGAAGGCGAATCTGATGAATATGTGAAACCTAGCTATGCTAAACTTGTTCAAATTTCCACTAAGCAACAAAGTGCACTTGAAAAGCTTCAGAAAATGCTAGACAAAAGCGATGATCTGTTGAACTATGAAGTGGATCGGACTCAAACTCTGTCTGACGATCTCAAAAGTCTTCAGACAAAGTATGATAACCTTCAGAGTCATCATAACGACCTCTTAGCCGATCATGAGAAGCTTTCTTATGAATTTCTTCAAAGAAAGCAAGATCTCGAGAAACTGAGGGTGTCACATGAGGACCTCCAAAGGGAAAACGATTCCTTACTAGCTCAACAGATCAGTACCACTCAGGAAGAATTTGTTCCACCTTTTTTGAAATGCATCGAACGTGAAACTGCTAATTCTTCACCTGAATGTTCAAATACTTCTATTGCTGCAAATTCTTCAACTATTCCCATGGTCTCAAATTCCTCATCTGAGGATACCACAACTATCACTGATGACAATGCAAGGTTGAAGGAATTGTATGTGAGAGGCATGTACAGAAGTCTCAAAGGGCATCAAACCCTTTGCGATGTCCTCAAAAACCATATTCTGAACAGGAACCCTAGGAAAGAGGGTATTGCCTTTGTGAGGAAACTCAACGCTGATGGATCCTACTGGACACCTGAGCAGTACCCTAAAACCTCATGGGTTGCTGCAAAAGGACCTCCTGTAGATCCATCCACTTTATCTGGCTTTACGTGTGAAACTTTATATTCCTATGGTGATTCACTTGACTCCAACTACAAATTCTTCAAAAATCAGAAAGGTGAAGTATTTGCTAGTTTTCTTGGAACTAACTGCGGGAGCGGTTCTCCTATGAAGAAAATATGGGTTCCCAAGAGCTACCTTAAAAATCTTCAAGTGAATGTCCTCACGACAGCACTCATGAAGAAAAGGAACCCCAAATCAAATTCCTCATATGGACCAAAGTCCTCACTTGGACCAAAGTCCTCAAATGGTCAAAAATATCATTATCGTGCTAATGCCTCTATTTCACAGGGAAAACCTAAGAGTTATGAATATGTGCATTATTCTTCAAACCATTATGTTCATAAGTCCTCGAAGAAATTCTCTGCTTATTCATTTGAGTACTCTAACCCTTGCCCTGTGAAACATTGTGCACATGCTTCTATGCCTCCCTTCTCATATGGTGCTCGTAGAATGATGAACTCTTTGCCACCCCTCCAGATGTGGGTGGTGAAAAAATTGAACTAACATATTATGCACGGTCAGGTCTCCAGATGAACATCTAATGAATTTGCTGGAGACCTGAGGAAATGCTTGAAAGGACGCAAGCTAATTATGCAGAAATGAATTCCTCATTTCTCTCGTCCTCACACTACTTTCTTACTATCTTGTGTGATGAAATTCTGTCTCATGAAATTGATGTCATGTTCTTCACCTTGAAGCATATAAGTTCGTAAGTTGTACTAATTCATCTGCAGGATGATACTCCAAAATCTACTGAGTGGGTCCTCGATAGTGGATGCACAAACCACATGACTGGTGACAAGAATCTACTGATGAATTTGCCACTCACTCCATCTCCTCTGAAGCATATCACCTACGTAGACAAAGTAAAAAAGCAAGGTATTGGGACTTGGTAAGGTTGCTATCTCAAAGGACTGAACCGTGGATAAGGTGATGCTTGTTGAATCCCTTGGGTTCAACCTTATGTCTGTCTCAATGCTTTGTGATCTTGATATGATTGTCGTATTTGGAAAATATCGTTGTGTTGTCATCATGGAATCTGACAATTCCAAAGTCTTCGAAGGCTTTAGGAGAGGAGACTTGTATATTTTGATTTCTCTACAGGTCCTGAACCTGCCACATGCTTAGTTGCAAAGTATTCAAAAGGCTAGCTGTGGTATCGACGACTTGGACATGCGGGCATGAGGAACTTGCACACGCTCGTGAAGAAAAAGCACATCACTGGCATCGCGGGTGTCAAATTCCTCAAGGACCACCTCTGTGGTGCATCTGAATCTGGGAAGATGACCAGATCAAAGCATCCCTCGAAGACAATCATGACCATGACTCGACCCTTTGAATTGCTTCACATGGATCTCTTTGGCCCCACTCATTACTCCATACTAACGAACGCTTCAACTTTGTATGGCTTTGTCATTGTTGATGATTACTCTTGTTACACTTGGGTGCATATTATTCTGTAAAAAAATGAAGTGCAGGATGTCTTCAGACGATTTGCTTCAAGGTCCTCCACCAAGTTCGGCGTCAAGATCAAGCATATTAGGAGTGATAATTGGACAGAATTCAAGAACACTAATCTTGATGAATATCTTGATGAACTTGGTATTACTCATGAGTTATCTGCCCCTTATACTCCTCAACAGAATGGCATCATGGAGTGCAAGAACAGGACTCTAGTTGAGATGGCTCGCACCATGCTTGATGAATGCAAGACTCCTCGTCGCTTCTGGCCTGAGGCAATTGATACTGCTTGCCACATCATCAACAGGTATATCTTCACAAATTCTTCATGAAGACTTCATATGAACTTATGACTGGCAAGAAACCCAAGGTAAGTTATCTCAAAGTCTTCGGTGCAAAATGTTGGATCAGAGATCCTCACCACAGTTCTAAGTTTGCACCGAAAGCACATGAAGGTTTTATGCTTGGTTACGGAAAGGACTTGCACACCTACAAAGTCTTCAACACCTACCATCACAAGGTTGTCGAAACTGTAGATGTGCGGTTCGATGAAACTAATGGCTCGCAAAGGGAGCACCTGCCTTCTATGTTAGATGAACAGTCTCCTAAGGAATCCATCAAGCTGAAGGCAACTGAAGATATCATACCACTGAGGAAGTCATTCCAACAAATGAAGACTTTCATGTTGATACACCTGAAGAAAATGATGCTGAAGGAAGTCCTCAGCCACATCAACCTTCTCATCCTAGAGTTGAAAATGAATTGCAGATTGACAAAATCATCGATGACATCAATGCACCAGGTCCCCTCACTCACTCAAAAGCTTCACATTTAAATAACTTTTGTGGGCACTTTGCCTTTGTCTCTATCATAGAGCCCACCAAACTTGATGAAGCATTCAAGGAGCCTGAGTGGATTCAAGATATGCAAGAGGAATTGCATTAGTTCAAGCTCAACAATGTGTGGGAACTTGTCAAGCGGCCAGATCCTCACAAACATAACATCATAGGTACCAAGTGGATCTACCTCAACAAGCAAGGTGAAAATGGCCTTGTGGTGAGGAATAAGGCTCGTCTTATAGCTCAAGGCTACACACAGGTTGAAGGAATTGAGTTTGATGAAACGTTCGCACCTGTTGCTAGAATTGAAGCTATTCGCATATTGCTTGCTTATGCTAACCATCACAATATCATATTATATCAAATGGATGTGAAAAGTGCATTCCTCAGTGGTAAGCTTGAGGAAGAAGTATATGTTGCTCAACCCCCAGGTTTTGAAGACCCTAAGCATCCTGACAAAGTCTTCAGACTTAGCAAGGCCCTCTATGGCCTCAAGCAGGCCCCTCGGGCATGGTACGACACTCTGAAGGAATTCCTCATGAAGAAAGGCTTCAAACCTGGTCACTCGACCCCACTCATTTCACAAAATCCTATGACAATGAACTGTTCGTATGCCAAATATACATAGACGATATTATCTTTGGCTTTACTGACAAACGTTACAGTGATGAATTTGCCTATATGATGAGTGAAGAATATCAAATGTCTATGATGGGAGTGTTGAAATTCTTCTTAGGTCTTCAAATTGGTTAACAAGACAATGGCATCTTCATCTCCCAAGAGAAGTACCTCAAGGATGTTCTGAGGAAATTCAACATGCAAGATTGCAAAGGCGTCAAAACTCCAATGCCATCAAAAGGCCACCTCTGCACCGATGAAAATGGTAAATATTTCGATTAGAAGGTATACCGCTCCATGATTGCTTCATTATTGTATCTATGTGCATCTAGACCTAATATAATGCTGAGTGTTTGCATGTGTGCCCGATTCCAAGCAGCACCGAAGGAATCACACCATAAGGCTATGAAATATATTCTTCGATATTTAGCTCACACACCAACACTTGGATTATGGTATCCCCAGGGCTCAAATCTTCACCTCGTCAGATACTCTAATGCTGACTATGCTTGAGATCGTGTGGATCGCAAGTCAACCTCAGGCACATGTCATTTCCTCGGACAATCCTTAGTCTGCTAGTCCTCGAAGAAGCAGAATTGTGTGTTACTCTCTACTGCTGAAGCTGAGTACATCGCTCTTGGCTCATGTTGTGCTCAGTTACTATGGATGAAGCAAACCCTCGAGGACTACGATAACAAGTTGAAGAATGTGCCTCTCTACTGCGACAACGAGAGTGCCATCAAGAGTGCATACAACCCGGTTCAGCACTTCAAGACCAAGCACATCCAGATTCGTCATCACTTTCTTCGAGATCATGTACTCAAGGGCGACATCTCCATCGACCACGTCCCCATTGAAGAACAACTGGCCGATATCTTCACCAAGCCCTTGGATGAAAAGAGATTTTGCAAGTTGCGGTGTGAGCTAAATATCTTAGAATCTTCGAATGTTCTTTGAAGAAGGACACACATCCTAACACTTATGCAAAATTGATGACTTTGATATGCAACACATGAAGTAACGTTTTTCTTCAATCAATGAAGAATAACCCTCTAAGTGTGAAGAAATTAATGAAGAATTTGATTCTCAGAACCCTACGATAATTATACGTGGTGTCTGAAATCATCATTCTTATACGGTGGGTCACGCTACCAACCAAAGCTGAAATTCTTAAAAAATTGAGTTTTTCGTTATTTTTGCAAATTCTTCAAATTAGCAAATTCCTCAAATTTGCAAATTCCTCAAGTTTTCAAATTCCTCAACTTTGAAACTCATGTTCTTCATTGACTATATATATATATGAGTTTTCAATGTCCTCAACAGCATTCACTTATTGCTAATTCTTTAGGTTGATTTTCATCTAAGTGAATGTGATCAGACCCTTTCCCCCTCTATGCTAAACTCAACCCAGTCTGTTCACAAATTCTTCATATGCGTTCTACTTTGAAACTCGTTCAAAGTCTTCACTATGTTCTTGACAGTTGAAGAATTTGCGAACGGAAACTTTGAAATTTTCACTATCAAAATTTTCAGTGGTTCCCGCTCAAACGGTTCCGATTCCCACAACTGGATAACCCACGATCCCCCATAATCTAAACTACTCAAAACATGGGTGACACCTGTCGCATGGAGAGCAAGGGTCGGGGGCAATCTTGTCCAAAATCTTTGGGCTGATTGGTTTTCACTCCCTCTATAAATACCCCTCCCCTTCAACTGTGCTCGGTTACTCCTCATCTCATCCCTCTCTCGAGCTCCAACCTAGCACCGCCGCTAAAGTCATCGTCGCCGATGAGGAAGAGCTTCACTCCCTCGATCTCGTCGTCGCCGTACTCGCATCGGCCGTGGATGTCCTCATCCCGTCGCCGCTGTAGCTGTCTCCCTCTGCCAAGCTAGGGCGTGGGAGATCTGAACGGACGAACTTCCCAACCTCATCTCTTTTTCGTCGTGTTCTTCATCAGGGTAAATAAAATTTATTTTTACTGCCCTCGTTTGATCCTCAAATGCTCTTCATATTCCTCAAAAGGTGTTTATTTTTTATGAACCTTATTCAAAAAGCACCTTACATCTTCACATACTTGATGTTTCTTCCCTAATTAATGATTTTCTTCAAGATTCCTCAATTGTGTGAATCCTCAAAATTTGCACAACTCTGGAACCTGAGACAAAGAACACTTTGTGAAATTCCTCAAGACACCCATGGTCAAATTTCTCTCACCTGTTTTATTTAAAAAATTTCGAGAATGCATATGACCTCTTCAAATTCCTTGCACCTATACTCTGTGTTGGAAATATGCCCTAGAGGCAATAATAAATTAGTTATTATCATATTTCCTCCAGTTGATGGGTGGCGAAACGCACCTTTTCAGCCTCAGAAAATGGGTGAGGTTGTCGCCTTGAGGTGGAGGGTGGTTGTTGGTCTAGTTCTGGACCAATAGCTGCATTCTGCTGGTGGAGAAGTTGTGTGAGTTCCGGCAGGAAGGTGAAGTCGGGCTCACGTCGCGGAGGCATGTTGCTGTTTTCAGAGGGGTGAGAATCAGAATAGAACAAGGACCTAAAAGAAAATTTCACTACCCATATGCAATGCAATAAAAATATCGCACCAAACACTCATTCATTTATTCAACTCAAGGTTCAAACATCGAGATACAAGTCTCCAATTCGAACTAAGCATCAACCTATGCTTTAACGATGAAAATAAAGATACATGGGGGCATAACTAAAGTTCTCCTCAAAAGTACATGGTGAAGTGGCCTCCTCCGGTGACGCTCTCCTCATAGTCATCATCGTTGCCGATCAAGGGAGCCATGTCTCCTTCTGGGTGAAGATTTTCCCCCATGTCCAACTGTTCCTCCAGAGTTGCAATGCGAGTGTTCAGCTTATCGATCCTCTCTAAGAAATCCTTCACTTCATGCACATGCTCGTACTTGGCTTCCCGTAGGTCAGCTTCAAGGTCAATCTCGTGGTTCATCAGCCTCTTGATCGTCTTCGTGTCGGCACATACCTGAAGCTCCAAGGTCCTGATGTGCGTCTCCAAAGTCTGGATATAGGAAATGGTGGAGTCTTCAGTGGGAGTGTTTATGATATTTCCATTGGCATTCCTGCGATAAACCATGCTGGGTCCTGGTGAAATGGGACCACCCCTATATTCCTCCTGAATACGTCCAAGGGCACGGTGAATTGCCATGTCCCTCCCTAGAATCCAGCTGCGTGCAACTAACTTGAAGTCGATGGGTTCCTTACGATTTCCAAAAGTCTTTCCGGGGATGTGCACCTCGATCCTGTAGCGACCATCTTGTGGAAAAGAGATGATAGGAGTCCCGGTGATGCTTGGAAAGGCAATCCTTACGTCCCTGACGATCTTCATCAGCTCTTTGCCAAAGGGCATCGTCGTGTCAGGCTGACAAAACTCCGTGATCAAAACTGGGATGAAGGTGGCCATCTATAAATTTTGAAATAAATCAGAGGGAAGTCAGAAACGAGTAGATGAGAGTATAAGAATTTTAAAGACGAAAAATAAATAAATACTAAGGCTTTTCCAATCCTAGAGGTTACGTCCTACGGTCAGCGTGTGCTCTGATATCATTTCTGTAGCGACCCGACCTGAAAGGTCGAATCTCCGATGTTTCTGTACCATCCCAAGATCATGCTGGTACACACACGACACATCAATGTATATATCAAAGTGAAATCACACAGCTTTATTAATCGAGAAATCTCATATAGAGTTCTTTATTACAATAAAAATTACAATAAAGTGGCTGAAGGCCAACTCATGAGAATAACTAATCTTGCGGAAGCTTCAAAGGTAGTTGAGTCCATCTGACTCCAAGGGCATCTCACCGAGCGTAGAGCGTATCCTCACTCCTAGTCGGAAAAGTACTCTGCAACATGATAAGTTGTAGCCGTATAGGTCAGCATATTGAATATGGCAATGTTACAAAAGAGGGGGTGAAAGTAATCGTCTATTCTATATGCATATATGGCAGGTGGGGGTAGTAAGTTTTGCATAAAGCCAAAAAAATTCCTACAACAAGAGAGGGCAAAAGCATAATTACTACAATGTTGGTTGATTAATGAGATGGTTCCACCAACCAATTCTCATACCCAAGTTGTCATTAAAAATCCCACATCAATATACTTAATTGTGTTGAGAGTTCCAGATAGTTTCAGTTCCTTTGGCTCAAACTGTCCATGACCGTGGACACGGCTAATCGATTAGGTTTGGGTACTCTACAGAGTTTTGCACACGTTCCCCACAAGATTTGATCGCCTCCATTGGATTTCTCGCACTTCAGGGTGTTTGAGAAACAGATGACCAAAACATGGTCTTCTAAAGGGTTTCCTTGAGACTCTGTCGGTGCCCATCCTTTCCTACCGTTCTTCTACATCTCGTAGCACCGCCTGTCCAGGGTCACCACGATATCCAACCAAGCCAGCGCCCATAATGGCTTGTGGCTGTGTAGGTAAGCCTTGGGTCTTGAAGCATCCATCCATCTCTTTGTGCCTGGGTCGACCTTTCCGCATGAATACTGGCACTTCTCCAGCAACATCTAGGCTAACCACTGGTTTCTCCAGGGCGCCGTTCAACCATCATCCACCCAGAGGTATGTTGAAAACTCGGAGTCTTGAGGTCTTGTTCATCTTGTAGGTCTTGAAATTATTATCTCACAACTCTCATGAATCACACAACCAACCCCGTCTACTAATAGCATAGCAAAATTAAATCAACGTTTCCCGGGGCCAATGTGTCAAAAGGTTGAGGGGTGCCTACCACATGATACTACTTCAAGTAACCAAGTTTCCAAATTACCTACTTTGCATGCAATTGGGCAGATGGTAGAACTAATGCAATAAAACATAGGTATACATGGTCAAAGTGACTTGCCTTGTAGACGATCCTCGTACTCAAGTGACTCTAGATAACAAGCTCGCACTCCGAATGATCTAACGAAACAAACAAAGGACACAATAATTATAATCACAATATAATTCACACAACATCAAGGTAAACAATACTTCATCAAACAAAAAGCACAATCAAAAAGAGGGGTCACTCAAAAAAGAAGACTCTAAAATTTTTAGTGTCAAAATCCTACTAAGGCATAACAAGACAAAATTTGTTTTGAAACAACTAGCCATTTAGATAACAGAAAAAAAATACAATTTTTTTATTAGAAAACAGAAGGTATTTCATTATAAAAATTCTTTGCAAAAGAGTTATTACAAAACATTTTTCTAACCAATATAAATGGTGAAACAAATTTTTACCTATTTAAACTAGAGCACAAAACATATTAAAATATTTTATTTAATGAAAATCAATTCACCTAATGTTGAATAATAGAAATAAATAAACTACTTTGAAAAGTTGATCTAAAGCAAAATTAAAGTCAATTTAAAATAAAAACAATTCAATTTAGTGTTATGAAGAAACCAAACAGAATCTGTTTTTACTAAAATCCTAATCTAACATATTCAAAAAAATCCCAAATAGTTCTGGATGATAGTCCTAACTAATACAAAACAGTAGCAAAAAGAATCACTCAAAAATAAATTTTTAAACTCATGTTATTCAAGTTTTAGTGATTTGCTCAATTTTATCAAAATTCCAATTTAGAAGTTCAAATTTGAAATCTAAACATACAGACATAAACTACAACAAATTTGCGACATGTTGCAAAAAGAATCAATCAAAAACCCTAAATATTTTAAAAGATATAATAAAAACAAAAACAGAATACATTCTGTTTTCTAAAACAGAAAAGAAAAAAAAATCTTAACGAACGGACAGGGTCTACATGGCATGCTGTGATTGGTTGAGCGATTGTGTGAGCGAGAGCTAGCGAGCCGATGACCGAAACTTAACGCGTACCGATTCGTTTTATAAAACTTCTAATCTGGCGCGTTGGATCTAGATCGAACGGCCCACGGGGGTGCGGTGGCTTACAGCGGTGGGGGTCAGGGTTCCGGCGAGGTCGACGGCGGCCGGACGTCGGAGGTGGTCAGAGGCGACGGTGTAGTGGTCTGGGGTGGCGTCCGAAGTTCTTAGGCGACGGTGGAGAAGCTCCGGCGTCGATTGGTGGCGTCGGCCGGGGCTGGGGAGGACGGAGGCGACAGCCTCATGCTCGGGGAGATTCGGTTGACTTCCGAACTCTGGCGAGGTCGTGCGGTAGCGTTCTGGTGAGGGTAGAGGGGGTTTCGGGTTGGAATGGAGAGCGGAGGGACGAGGGGTTCTTATAGGGGTGGTGCGGTGGTCGGGGAGGGAGAAAGGAGCGAGATCTATGGGGAGAGATCGCCAGCGATGTCGGAGGCGCGGCGAAGGAGACGAGCGTGTTGATGCCTCGGTCGGACGGTGGGTCCCGCGCGTCAGTGAGGGTGGGACGTGGGATCTGCGCGTCGGTGGCCGACCCGGGGTGATTTCGGGTCTTAAAGGCTGTGGGCCAGCCCGTTTGTGTTTAATTTGTTTCCTTTTTTATTTCCAGAGCGTTTTAAACATCTTTAATGCATTCAAATCCTTTCCAAACATAGGAAATATATATATAAATGATCAAGGGATTAAATGCTATTTAATGAACATTTTTCCTCTGTCATATTGAATATCTTTTTAAAATTTATTTTCAGAAAAATACATAATTGATTTTAAATCCTTTTGCAATAATTTTTCAAATAACCCCCTGGTTTTATTGTTCAAAATATTTCACCAAGATGCCCCTGGTGTGGAGTGTCATGTTACTCCCCTCTTTCTTTGAACATTTCCAAAGGTTTTCAAATAGGTGAAACAAATACATGGAAAAAATTGAAATGGCCTTTCAGAATTTCAAAGGAAGCACTTCAACCATTCATTTCATTCAAACAAAGTGATGATGATGCATAGCTTTATTTCATAACATTCCAAAATGAAATTTTGGGATGTTACAAACCTACCCACCTTAAGATGAATCTCGCCCTCGAGATTCGGGTTGGCTAGAAAATAGGTGCGGGTGGTCTCTATGAAGATCTTCTTCGCGTTTCTAGGTGGCTTCTTCCTCGGTGTGGCGACTCCACATAACTTTACAAAACTTGATGGTCTTGCTACGAGTAACTCTGTTGGTAGTATAGAGGATTCTGACAGGCTTCTCCTCGTAGGTCAGGTCACTGTCAAGTTGTATGGCCTCTAGGGGCACTGTGTCTCTCAAAGAAATATCGGCCATCTCAGCATGGCATTTCTTTAGCTGGGAAACATGGAAAACATCATGAACTCTGGACAATCCTTCCGACAATCCTAGCTTGTATGCAACTTCGCCTCTACGTTCAAGAATTTTGTAGGGGCCTATGAATCTGGGTGCTAACTTTCCTTTAACACCAAACCTCTTGATTCCTCAAAGTGGGGACACACGAAGGTATGCTCGATCTCCCACTTCATATGTCACCTCCTTGCGTTTGTTATCCGCATAGCTCTTCCGCCTGGATTGAGCTATCTTGAGTTGGTCTCGAATCAGTTTGACCTTTTGTTCAGAATCTTGGATAAGATCGGGACCAAAGAGTTTTCGGTCTCCAACACCATCCCACATCAATGGTGTTCTACACCTCCTTCCGTATAAAGCTTCAAAAGGGGCCATCTTCAGACTAGTCTGATAATTGTTGTTGTACAAGAACTCTGCGTAAGGCAAGTTGTCATCCCAACTGGACCCATAGTCTAGCGCACAAGCTCTCAACATGTCCTCCAGAATCTGGTTGACTCTCTCAGTCTGTCCATCGGTCTGCAGATGAAAAGCTATACTGAACTCCAGCCTTGTACCTAAAGTTTCATGTAGCTGATGCCAAAACTTTGAGGTAAATTGTGTTCCTCTATCTGACACGATACTCCTCGGAACTCCATGCAGACATACGATCCTGGTCATATATATCTTGGCTAACTTAGCACTGGTATAGGTGGTCGTTACTGGGATGAAATGAGCCACCTTGGTCAAGCGATCGACCACTACCTAGATGGAATCATAACCAGAACGGGTCCTGGGTAATCCTGTGATGAAGTCCATACCAAGCTTATCCCATTTCCACTCGGGTATCGGCAAAGGTTGGAGTAACCCTACTTGTTTCTGATGTTCCGCCTTTACTCGCTGACAAATATCACATACCGCAACATCTTCGTCAATATCCTTCTTCATACCTGTCCACCTGTAACTTTCCTTCAGATCAAGGTACATATTGGTGTTTCTTGGGTGTATCAAGTAGGGTGAACCATGAGCTTCTTGAAGTATCAACTTCCTAAGCTCTGGGTCATTGGGCACATAGATTCGGTTCTCAAACCATAGAGTACCTTTTTCATCTTCACGAAAGTCGTTAGCTTTCCCATCCTTCATTCTCTACTTTATCTCAGCTATCTCCTTGTCCGATTTCTGGGCTTCACGAATTCTTTCGGTCAAGGTGGACTGGATCTCTAGTGTGGCAACATATCCTTTTATAACTATCTCTAGCCAAAGCTCTCTGAGATCATCAGTTAGCTCCTGGGGTAATCCTCCGGCTATGAGTGTGTTCACATAACTCTTCCGACTCAAAGCATCTGCTACAACATTTGCCTTTCCTGGATGGTAATGTAGTCTCATGTCATAGTCCTTGATTAACTCTAACCATCTCCTCTGTGTGAGGTTCAACTCCTTTTGTGTGAAGATATACTTTAGGCTTTTATGATCAGTGTAAACATCACAACTATTTCCGATAAGGAAATGTCTCCAGGTCTTGAGTGCGTGCACTACGGCTGCTAGTTCCAAATCATGGGTGGCATAATTCAACTCATGGGGTCGTAACTGTTTGGATGCATAGGCTACAACTTTTCCCTCCAGCATGAGTACTCCTCCAAGTCCTTGACGTGATGCGTCACAATAAACCTGGAAGTCCTTCCGAATGTTTGGCAGTATCAACAATGGGGCTGTGACCAAATGTTTCTTCAACTCCTAGAAACTAGCCTCACATTCCTCAGTCCAGATATACTTAGACTCTTTCTTCAACAACTCTGTCATGGGCTTGGCAATCTTTGAGAAATTCTCAATGAACCTCCGGTAATATCCGGCAAGTCCGAGAAAACTGCGGATCTCCTTAACTGAGGTGGGTGACTTCCACTCAGTGACTGCTTCAACCTTAGCGGGGTCTACTGCTATTCCTTCTCCGGAATTCGACTTCTGTCAGCCAGAATTCACATTTACTGAACTTGGCATATAACTGATGCTCTCTAAGCTTCTCCAGAACTAAACTCAAGTGTTCCTTGTGTTCTTCCTCGCTCTTGGAGAATATCAAAATGTCATCGATGAACACCACGACAAACTTGTCCAAATATTCCATAAACACTTTGTTCATCATACTCATGAAGTAGGCAGGAGCATTAGTCAAACCAAACGACATGACGGTATACTCATATAAGCCATACCTTGTGGTGAAGGCTGTTTTGGGTATATCCTGTTCGCGAATTTTCAGTTGGTGATACCCTGATCGAAGATCGATCTTGGATAATACTTTGGCTCCTACTAGCTGATCAAACAAGTCATTAATCATCGGCAGAGGGTACTTGTTCTTGATAGTCACCGCGTTCAATGCACGATAATCGACTACCATCCTCAAGGTTTTATCTTTCTTCTCCACCAAAAGAACTGGGGCTCCCCAAGGTGAAGAACTTGGGCAAATATATCCCTCATCCAATAACTCCTTAATGTGCTTCTTGATTTCTACTAAATCATTTGCGGGCATCTGATAGGGTCTCTTGGAAATTGGGGCGGTTCCTGGTAGTAACTCTATCAGAAACTCAATCTCTCTATCTGGTGGCATGCCTGGTAATTCCTCCGGGAATACATCTGGAAAGTCTTGTACCACCGGCACTTCCTCCTGAACAACTCTTGTGAGGGAATTTAACCGAGCACTCATCCGTGTGCTTCGTGATACATACTTAATCCTCTTGTTCTCTGGGGTGGTGAGTGAAATGGACTTGCTAGGGAAATCAAGATTTCCTTCATACTTGGTCATCCAATCCTTGCCTAGGATTACATCGAATCCTTGGGACTCTAGGACGATGAGGTCGGTGGGAAAAACGTGTTTTCCTATATTGAGTTTCAAGGCGTGGCATTCTAGCCCTGCCATCATCATACCTCCTGGGGAATTGACCTTAATGGGCTGACTAAGGGTTCTGGTGGGTAAACCATACTTTTCCACAACTACCCTTGATATGAATGAGTGAGTTTCACCAGAATCAAAAAGTACTATAACCAGACGTGAATGCAATAAAAACTTACCAACCACAGTCTCGGGCTGATCATAGACTTCTTCCACATCAAGGTGGTTCACCTGAGCTCGAGGAAAAGGATTTGGCTTCTTAGCTGCAGAGTTGTCGTTGTTATTGCCATTCCCATTTCCTTGCTTGTTTTGAGGACATTCAGTGGCATAGTGTCCTATCTTCTAGCACTTGAAACAGGTGATATGGTTGAGATCCTTCTGAGCTGAAACAGGACGGTGTTGGTTGCCATTCCCATTTCCATTGCCATTCTTGAAGTTGCCATTGTTGGGATGATTATTCCCATTTCCTCCATGGTTATGGCCTCCATGGTTGTGCACGTGATGATTGTGTCCTCCATACTTACCGGTCCCTGATCCGGTATTTCCTGAGTACGGGGAATAGCGGGGCTTCTGTTGAGCTCTAGAGTGAGACTTCCCCTATCCATACTACCTCTTGCGGTTTTCGATTTGCTGCTGCTTCCCCTCCAAGATGAGGGCCTTGTCTACCAGCTACTGCTAGTTGTTGAAAGTAGCCACCATCAGCTGCACGCTCAACTCATCGTTGAGTCCTTCCAGGAACTTCTCCTGTTTGGCTACGTCATTGGCCACATCTCCTGGTGCATAACGAGCCAACATGCTGAATTCATCCACATACTGGGCCACAAAGCGGTTCCCCTGGCGTAAGTTGCGAAACTCACGCTTCTTCAGACTCATGGCTCCAGCTGAGACATGAGCAGTGCGGAAAGCTAGCTTGAACTACTCCCAAGTCACACCAGCAATGGGGTACGTGGTGGTGTAGTTCTCCCACCATGAAGCTGCTGGTCCCTCCAGTTGATGGGCGGCAAAACGCACCTTTTCAGCCTCAGAAAATGGGTGAGGTTGTCGCCTTGAGGTGGAGGGTGGTTATTGGTCTGGTTCTGGATCAACAGCTGCATCAGGGCATTCTGTTGGTGGAGAAGTTGTGTGAGTTCCGACGGGAAGGTGAAGTCGGGCTCACGTCGCGGAGGCATATTGCTGTTTTTAGAGGGGTGAGAATTAGAATAGAACAAGGACCTAAAAGAAAATTTCACTACCCATATGCAATGCAATAAAAATATCGCACCAAACACTCATTCATTTATTCAACTCAAGGTTCAAACATCGAGATACAAGTCTCCAATTCGAACTAAGCATCGACCTACGCTTTAACTGATGCTCAATTTTATCAAAATTCAAATTTAGAAGTTAAAATTTGAAATCTAAGCATACAGACATAAAGTACAACAAATTTGTGACATGTTGCAAAAAGAATTAATCAAAGACTCTAAATATTTTAGAAGATATAATAAAAACAAAAACAGAATACATTCTGTTTTCTAAAACAGAAAAGAAAAGAAAAAAAATCTTATCGAACGGACAGGGTCTACGTGACATGTTGTGATTGGTTGACCGAGTGTGCGTGCGGGAGCTAGCGAGCGGACGACCGAAACTTAACGCGTACCGATTCGTTTTATAAAACTTCTAATCTGGCGCGTTGGATCTAGATCAAACGACCCAGGGGGTGCGGTGGCTTATAGCGGTGGGGGTCGGGGTTCCGACGAGGTCGACGGCGGCCGGACGTCGGAGGTGGTCAGAGGCGATGGTGCGGTGGTCGGGGGCGGCGTCCGAAGTGCTCAGGCGACGGCGACGAAGCTCCGGCGATGATTGGTGGCGTCGGCCGGGGCTGGGGACGACGGAGGCGACGACCTCGTGCTCGGGGAGATTCGGTTGACGTCCAAACTCCAGCGAGGTCGTGCGGTAGCGTTCTGGTGAGGGTAGAGGGGGTTTCGGGGTGGAACGGAGAGCGGAGGGACGGGGGGTTCTTATAGGGGTGGTGCGGTGGTCGGGGAGGGAGAGAGGAGCGAGATCTGTGGGGAGAGATCGTCGACGACGTCGGAGGCACGAGGAAGGAGACGAGCGTGTTGATGGCTCGGTCAGACGGTGGGTCCCGCACGTCAGTGAGGGTGGGACGCGGGATCTCCACGTCGGTGGCCGACCCAGAGTGATTTCGGGTCTTAAAGGCTGTGGGCCGGCCCGTTTCTGTTTAATTCGTTTCCTTTTTTATTTCCAGAGCATTTAAAACATCTTTAATGCATTCAAATCCTTTCCAAACATAGGAAATGTATATATCAAAATAATCAGGGGATTAAATTCTATTTAATGAACATTTTTCCTCTGTCATATTGAATATCTTTTTAAAATTTATTTTCAGAAAAATGTCTAATTGATTTTAAATCCTTTTGCAATAATTTTTTCAAATAACCCCCTGGTTTTATTGTTCAAAATATTTCACCAAGATGCCCCTGGTGTGGAGTGTCATGTTACTCCCCTCTTTCTTTGAACATTTCCAAAGGTTTTCAAATAGGTGAAACAAATACATGGAAAAAATTGAAATGGCCTTTCAGAATTTCAAAGGAAGCACTTCAACCATTCATTTCATTCAAACAAAGTTATGATTATGCATAGCTTTATTTCATAACATTCCAAAATGAAATTTTGGGATGTTAAATCGTAGAGGTGTCTCGGTCATGTCTACATAGTTCTCGAACCCGCAGGGTCTACACACTTAAGGTTCAGTGACGTTTCAGTAGTATAGAGTTATGTATGGTGATTACCGAAGGTTCTTCGGAGTCCCAGACGATATCTCGGATGTCACGAGGAGCTTCGAAATGGTCCGGAGGTAAAGATTGATATATAGGAAGTCCTATTTTGGTCACCGGAAAAGTTTCGGGCTCATCGGTAGTGTACCGGGAGTGCCGGTAGGGTACTGGGAGACCATCGGGAGGGGTATTTCGACCCAAGAGGCTACATGGGCTGTGGGAGGATTAATACCAGTCCTTAATAGGCTTGAGGAAGTCCCACACAAGGCCCATGCGGCTGGGAAGAAATGCCCAAAAGGAAAAAGGTGGAAAAAGGCAAAAAGGCTAAGATAAGGAAGTAGTCTTAATCCTACTAGCAGTGGAGGAGGAGGACTCCTCCCTCCTGGTTCGGGCAACCCAAGAGCTGTCTCCTTGGGATCCAATCCTCCTCCTCCTCTCCTCCTATATATACTAGAGGGTTTTAGGGTTTTCGCACAAGATTTTCAGCCACGTGCTACCCGTTCCTCTAGTGCATAGTTTCTCCTCTAGATCGGTTTTCTGCAGTGCTTAGGCGAAGCCCTGCCAGAATTGCTCCACCACCATCGCCGCAGCGCCGTCACGCTGCCAGAGAACTCTTCTACCTCTCTGCTCCCTCTTGCTGGATCAAGAAGGCGGAGATCATCATCAAGTTGTACGTGTGCTGAATGCGGAGATGTCGTCCGTTTGACGCTAGATCAGAAGGACCATGATCAAGATTGCGAGACGGATCATGATGAGATCGCGGTACAGATCATGATGAGTTCACGGGACGGATCATGATGAGATCACGGGATGAATTGTGATGAGTTCGCGGGACGGATCGTGATGAGTTTGCAGGACATATCATGATTGGATCGCGGGACAAATCGTGATGAGATCGCAGGATGCTCGGCGATTTGCATCGCGAAGACGTTCGACTACACCAACCGCGTTTCTTAACGCTTCCCGCTTAGCGATCTACAAAGGTATGTAGATCCACTCTCCCTCTCATAGATGCTCATCACCATGGATAGGTCTTGCGTGAGCGTAGGAATTTTTTGTTTCCCATGCAACGTTCCCCAACTGTGGCATCATGAGTTAGGTCTATGTGTAGATGAGATCTCGAGTAGAACACAAAGAGTTTGTGGGCATTGATGCATAGATTGCTTCCTCCCTTGGTCGTGTTTTGGTTCAGTGGTATTGTGGGATGAAGCGGCCCGGACCAACATTACTCGTACGCTTACGAGAGACCGGTTCCCTCAACTGCAACTTGTTGCAAAGATGGCGGGCGGGTGTCTGTTTCTCCTACTTTAGTTGGATCAGATTCGACAAAGGCGGTCCTTGAGAAGGTTGAAAAGCAACTTATGTATCACCTTTGCAGTTTATGCGTAGGTGAGAATTGTTCTTGCTAGATACCCGTAGCAGCCATGTAAAACATGCAACAACAATTAGAGGACGTCTAACTTGTTTTTGCAGGGTATGTTGTGATGTGATATGGCCAATTACTTATGTGATATATATGATGTATGAGATGATCATGTGTTGTATAGAATATTACGACTTGCATGTTGATGAGTACGGCAACCGGTAGGAGCCATAGGGTTGTCTTTAATTATTGTATGACCTATGTGTCAATCATTAAGCGCTATGTAATGCTTTACTTTATCGCTAAATGGTAGCAATAGTAGTAGAAGCATGGTGGGCGCGACAACCCTGATGGTGACACATTAATGGAGATCAAGATGATGGAGATCATGGTGTCGTGCCAGTGACGATGGAGATCATGCCGGTGCTTTCAAGATGGAGATCAAAAGCACAAGTTCATGGCCACATCATGTTACTTATGATTTGCATGTGATGTTAATCCTTTTATGAACCTTGTTTTGCTTAGGGCGACGGTAGCATTATCAGGTGATCCCTCACTTAAGTTTCAAGATGAATTGTGTTCTCCCCGAGTGTGCACCATTGCGAAAGTTCGTCATGTCGAGACACCACGTGATGATCGGGTGTGATAGACTCTATGTTCACATACAATGGGTGCAAGCCAGTGTTGCACATGCAGAACATTCGGGTTAAACTTGACGAGCCTAGCATGTACATACATGGCCTCGGAACACAAGAGACCGAACGATCGAATATGAGTCATATAGTAGATATGATCAACATGATGATGTTCAGTATTGAAACCACCTCAACTCACGTGATGATCGGACTTGAGTTGGTGAATTTGGATCATGTATCACTCGAATGACCAGAGGGATGTCAATTTGAGTGGGAGTTCTTCAGTAATATGATTAGTTGAACTCATTATCATGAACATAGTCAGTAGTGTCTTTGCAAATTATGTTGTAGATTAATTGCTCGTGCTGTAGCTCCCTTGAATTTTTTATATGTTCCTAGAGAAATAGAGTTGAAAGATGATGGTAGCAATATTGCGGACTGGGTCCGTGATCTGAGGATTGTCCTCATTGCTGCACAGAAGGCTTATGTCCTTAATGCACCGCTCGGTGCGCCAACCCCACTAGCGTCGTCTCTAGATGTTGTGAACATTTGACAGGCACGTTCTCATGACTACTTGATAGTTTAGTGTGTCATGCATTACAGCTTAGAATTGAGGCTCCGAAACGTTTTGAACATCACGGAACATATGAGATGTTCTAACAACTGAAATTAGGATCTCAGGCTCATGCCCGTGTTGTGAGATATGAGATCTCCAACAAGATTCTTTGCCTGCAAGATGAAAGAGAATAGCTCAATCATTGAGCATGTTCTCAGATTGTCTAGGTGCTACAATCGCTTGAATCGAGTGGGAGTTGATCTTCCAGATAAGATAGTGATTGATATAGTTCTCCAATTCACTATCACTAAGCTACTAGAACTTGGCGATGAACTATAAAATGCCAGGGATAGAAATAATGATCCCTGAGCTGTTCGCGATGTTTGACACCGCGAAGGTAGAAATCAAGATGGAGAGTCTAGTGTTGATGGTTAGTCAAACGACTAGTTTCGAGAAGGGCAAGAGCAAGGAGGGAAACTTCATGGATAGCAAGTCAGTTGCTGCTCCAGTGAAGCAACCCAAAGTTGAACCCAAAACCAAGACTAAGTGCTTTGATTATGAGGAGAGCGGTCGCTGAAGCGGAACAACCCTAGATACTTGGTAGATAAGAAGGCTGGCAATGTCGACAGAAGTATATTTGATATATGTGTTAATGATGTGTACCTTGCGAGTACTCCTAGTAGCACCTGGGTATTGGATACTGGTTCAGTTGCTAAATGTTAGTAACTCAAAATAAAAGCTACGGAATAAACGGAGAACTAGCTAAGGGTGAGGTGACTATGTGTGTTGGAAATGTTTCCAAGGTTGATGTGATCAACATCGCACAGTCTCTCTACCTTCGGGATTAGTGACCAACCGAAATAAATGTTATTTGGTGTTTTGTGTTGAGCATGAACGTGATTAGTCGTGTTTATTGCAACACGGTTATTCATTTAAGTTAGAGAATAATGGTTATTCTGTTTACATGAATGATACCTTCAATGGTCATGCACCCAGTGAGAATGGTCTGTTGAATCTTGATCGTAGTAATACACATGTTCATAATATTGATGCCAAAAGATACAAAGTTATTAATGATAGTACCACATACTTGTGGCACTGCCGCTAAATGTCATATAGGTATAAAGCGCATGAAGAAACTCCATGCTAGTGGATCTAGACTCATTCGATTTCGAATCGGTTGAGACATGCGAACCATGCCTCTTGGGCAAGATGACTAAGGACCCCGTTTCCCGGATTGATGGAGTGGGCAAGTGATTTATTGTAAATGATACATGTTGATGTATGCAATCCAATGAGTCTTGTAGCATGCGGTGGATAGCGTTATTTTCTTAGCTTCACTAACGATTTGAGTAGATATAGTGTATATTTACTTGATGAAACACAAGTCTAAATCGTTTGAAAGGTTCAAGAAAATTCAGAGTGAAGTTTAAGATCATCATGACAAGAAGATAAAAATGTCTACGATATGATCGTGGAGGTGAATATCTGAGTTACGAGTTTGGCATACAACTTTAGACAATGTGAAAGTTGTTTCACAATACATGCCACCTGGAACACCATAGCGTCACGGCGTGTCTGAACGTCATAGTCGTGCTCTATTGGATATGGTACATGCTATGATGTCTCTTATCATTTTGCTACTATAATTTTGGGGTTATCCATTAGAGACAACTACATTCACTTTAAATAGGGCACCATCTAAATCCGTTGAGATGACGCCATATGGTTTGATAGAAACCTAAGCTGTCATTTCTTAATGTTTGGGGCTGCAACACTTATGTGAAAAAGGTTTTCACCTAATGAGCTCGAACCCAAAGCGGGCAAATGCATCTTCATAGAATACCCTAAGAACAGTTGGGTAAACCTTGTATCTCAGATCCAAGCATAAACTGTTTGTTGCTAAAACTGGGTCTTTCTCGAGAAAGTGTTTCTCTCGAAAGAAATGAGTGGGAGGAAGATAGAACTTGATGAGGTTGTTGAACCTTTGTTCGACCAGAGAGTAGCGCAGCATAGGAAGTTGTTTCTGTGAAGCCTACGTTAGTTGAAGAGGTTAATGATGATGATCATGAAGTTTCGGATCAAGTTACTATCAAACCTCATAGGTCAACAAGGATGTGTACTGCTCCTGAGCGGTACGACAACCCTGTCTTGGAGGTCATGTTGTTGGACAACGATGAACCTACGAGCTGTGGAGAAGCGATGATGGGCCCGGATTCCGACAAATGGTTAGAGGGCATGAAATCCGAGAAAGGATCCATGTATGAAAACCAAGTATAGACTTTGGTGGACTTGCTCGTTGGACGATAGGTTGTTGAGTACAAATGGATCTTTAAAATGAAGACAGACGCTGATGGTGAATGTCACCATTTATAAAGCTCGACTTGTCGCAAAGAAGTTTCCGGCAATTTCAAGGAGTTGACTACGATGAGTCTTACTCACTCGTAGCGTTGCTAAAGTCTGTTGGAATTATGTTAGTAGTTGCTGCATTTTTCAATTATGAAATCTGGTAGATCGATGTCAAAACATCGTTTCCTTAACGGTTTACTTGAGGAAAGGTTGTATGTGATACAACCAGAAGGTTTTGTTAGTCCTAAGGATGCTAAAAGGTGAGCAAGCTTTAGTGATCCTTCTATGGACTAAAGCAAGCATCTCGGAGTTGGAATATACACTTTGGTGAGGTGATCAAAGTTTTTGAGTCTATACAAAGTTTATGAGAAACTTGTATTTACAATAAAGTGAGTGGGAGCACTATAGAGTTTCTGGTAAGCATATGTGGTTGACATATTGTTGATCGGAAATGATGTAGAATTTCTGGAAAGCATAAATGGTTGTTTGAAAAGAGGTTTTCAAAGGAAGACCTGGATAAAGCTACCTAATTGTTGAGCATCAAGATCTATTGAGATAGATCAAGATGCTTGATGAGACTTTCAATGACTACGTACCTTGACAAGATTTTGCAAGAGTTCAAAATGGATCAGTCAGAGAAAGAGTTCTCGCCTGATTTCTAAGGTGTGAAGTTGAGTGATACTCAAAGCTCGACAACGGCAGAAGAAAGAGAAAGGACGAATGTCGCCCACTGTGCCTTAGCCATAGGCTCTATATTATGCCATGTTGTGTACCGCACCTATGTGTGCCTTGCCATGAGTCCATCAAGGGGCACAAGAGTGATCTAGGAGTGGATCACTGGACAGAGGTCAAAATTATCCTTAGTAACTAAAAGACTAAGGATATGTTTCTCGATTATGGAGGTGATAAAGAGTTCGTCATAAAGATTTACGTTGATGCAAGCTTTAACACCAATCCGGATGACTCTTAGTAGCAATCCGGATACGTATAGTGGAGTAGCCATTTGGAATAGTACCAAGTGAAGTGTGGTAGTAGTGTTTACAGTTTGACATAGTGATTTACAAAGTACACAAGGATCGGAATGTTGCGGACCCATTGACTATAAGACCTCTCTCACATGCAAATCATGATCAAACCCCAGAACTCATTGGGTGTTAGATTCATAACAATGCGAATAACATGTTGATGTGAACTAGATTATTAACTCTAGTGCAAGTGGGAGACTGTTGGAAATATGCCCAAGAGGCAATAATAAATTAGTTATTATCATATTTCCTTGTTCATGATAATTTTTTATTATCCATGCTATAATTTTGTTGATCAGAAACTCAGATACATGTGTGGATACATAGACAACACCATGTCCCTAGTATGCCTCTAATAGACTAGCTCGTTTATCAAAGATTGCTATGGTTTCCTAGTCATGGACACGAGATGTCATTTGGTAACGGGATCACATCATTAGGAGAATGATGTGATGGACAAGACCCAAACTACAAACGTAGCATATGATCGTGTCAGTTTAATGCTACTGTTTTCTGCATGTCAAGTATTTGTTCCTATGGCCATGAGATCATGCAATTCACTGACACCAGAGGAGTACCTTGTGTGTATCAAATGTTGCAACGTAACTGGGTGACTATGAAGGTGCTCTATAGGTATCTCCGAGGGTGTCTGTTGGGTTGGCATGGATCAAGACTGGGATTTGTTACTCCGTGTGACGGAGAGGTATCTCAGGGCCCACTCGGTAATACAACTTCACAATAAGCCTTGCAAGCAATGTGAGTAAGTGTTAGTCGCGGGATCTTGTATTACATAATGAGTAAAGAGACTTGGCGGTAACAAGGTTGAACTAGGTATGGAGATACCGACAATCGAATCTCGGGCAAGTAACATATCGAAGAACAAAGGGAACATCATATGGGATTAGCTGAATCCTTGACATAGAGGTTCGACCGATAAAGATCTTCGTAGAATATGTAGGAACCAATATGGGCATCCAGGTCTCGCTATTGGTTATTGACCGTAGAGGTGTCTCGGTCATGTCTACATAGTTCTCGAACCCGCAGGGTCTGCACACTTAAGGTTTGGTGACATTTTGATAGTATAGAGTTATGTATGGTGGTGACCGAAGGTTGTTAGGAGTACCGGATGAGATCTCGGACGTCACGAGGAGCTCCGGAATGGTCTTGAGGTAAAGATTTATATATAGGAAGTCCTATTTTGGTTGCCGGAAAAGTTTTGGGCTCATCGGTAGTGTACCGGGAGTGCCGGTAGTGTATCGGGTGACCATCGGGAGAGGTATTTCGACCCAAGAGGCTACATGGGCTGTGGGAGAGTAAATACCAGCCCTTTGTGGGCTGCTGGAAGTCCCACACAAGGCCCATGCGGCTGGGAAGAAAAGCCCAAAGGGAAAAAGGTGGAAAAAGGCCAAAAAAAGGAGGAATCCTAGTCCTACTAGGATTGGAGGAGGAGTCCTCCTCTCCTCCCCACTTCGGCCACCCAAGGAGGCTTGGCCCTTGTGCCAAGTCCTCTCCTCCCTCCCTATTATATATATTGGAGGTTTTAGGGTTTTTTGCACAGAATTTTTAGCCATGTGCTGCCCGTTCCTCCAGTGCATACTTTCTCCTCTAGATCGGATTTTTCCAGTGCTTAGGCGAAGCCCTGCCGGAAATGCTCCACCACCATCACCGCGGCGCTGTCATGCTGCCGGTGAACTTGCCTACTTCTCTGCTCCCTCTTGCTGGATCAAGAAGGCGGAGATCGTCATCGAGCTGTACGTGTGCTGAACGCCGAGGTGCCGTATGTTTGTCGGTAGATCGGAAGTACCGTGATCTTGATCGTGAGATGGATCGTGATGAGTTCGCGGGACGGATCATGATGAGTTTGCGGGACGGATCATGATTGGATCGCGAGACAGATCATGATGAGTTCACGGGACGGATCATCATTGGATCGCGGGATGGATCGTGATGAGATCGCGGGATGCTCGGCGATTTGGATCGCTAAGACGTTTGACTACACCAACCGCGTTTCTTAACGCTTCCCGCTTAGCGATCTACAAGGGTATGTAGATCCACTCTCACTCTTTCTCGTAGATGCTCATGACCATGGATAGATCTTGCGTGTGCATAGGAAAATTTTTGTTTCCCATGCGACGTTCCCCAACACGTTCCTCTAGTGCATAGTTTCTCCTCTAGATCGGTTTTCTGTAGTGCTTAGGCGAAGCCCTGCCGGAATTCCTCCACCACCATCGCCACAGTCACACTGCCGAAGAACTCATCTACCTCTCCGCTCCCTCTTGCTGGATCAAGAAGGCGGAGATCGTCATCAAGCTGCACGTGTGCTGAACGCAAAGGTGTCTTCCGTTCGGTGCTAGATCAGAAGGACCGTGATCAAGATTGCGAGACGGATCGTGATGAGATCGCGGGACGGATCATGATGAATTCACGGGACGTATCATGATGAGATCGCGGGACGGATCGTGATGAGTTCGTGGGATGGATCGTGATGAGTTCGCGGGACGGAGTGTGATTGGATTGCGGGACAGATCGTGATGAGATCGCGGGATGCTCCGCGATTTGGATCGCGAAGACATTCGACTACACCAACTTCATTTCTTAATGCTTCCCGCTTAGTGATCTACAAGGGTATGTAGATCCACTCTCCCTCTCGTAGATTCTCATCACCATGGATAGGTCTTGCGTGAGTGTAGGAAATTTTTGTTTCCCATGCAACGTTCCCCAACACTCTGTTCACGGGTACAACATGTCCGCTGATGAATCACTAGGTTCTTATCAACTTAACTCATTTGCAGCGCTCCTTGAGGAAAAATTGTGTACTTCTTCAGAGTCCTCAAGAATTCATATTCCTCAAGTGAAGAAAATGGCTGACGGAAAGAAACCTTAGAAAGGTGGAAAGAAGCCAGATGTGCACACTGCCTTTGATATCCTAGATGACGTGTATGAGGAATACTGCACACCTGATGAAGAAACTCATGGCAAAGAAACGACCAAGCAGAGAAAAATTCGTCTGCAGAAAATTGAGAGGAGATGGGCAAGGGAATGGAAGGAGTATCGTTATGTAACTCCAAAATACATCATGAAATTTGCAGTAAAACCTCCTTGCAGCAGGCCTCCCCTTGCTCCAAATCAAATTGCTGATCCCACTAGCATCAAGACTGGTGAGGACTTTCCTCACATGTTGGAGAAGCAGCAAGCCAAGCTGGCGAAGAAAGCCTAAGAGGCAGTGAAGAAATTGAATGAAGATTCTGCTGTTGCTGCCTCTGTCGGAGCCTCTACAAGTGCTCCAAAGAAAATCATGAGGAAGAAATCTGCATTGAAGACAAGTTCTTCAACCTCAAAACCTTCACAGCAGATCCCTCAAGGTCAAAGGCCTCGGCCTACAAAGTCTTCGGCTGTTGGAATGGTTGTTGCCCTGTCTTCTGTGACATCTTCAACTAGCCCTTCTGCATTGAAGCTAAAGAAAACTGTTGGACGAGGTCAAAGACCAAGTCCTCACTCAAGCAAGGCTGTGGTGACCATACCCTCAGGTTCTGGGGATGATGATGAAGTTGATGATGAGGAATTGGAAGAAATCATCAAGCACAGTCAGCAAAAGGCTTCTATAGCAAAGGGCAGCTCTGTTCCTCTCATGTTGGATCCCAAGATGATCCTCAACTTCATCGATATATGGCATGAAGACCCAAACACCGCACTTTCTTCACTAAATCTGCCTCTTGGAGTGGATCATGTCCTCACCCACTTCATTTCTGAAGAAAAATGGAAAAGAGAGCAAGCTCTGAGACCTAAGAGGAACAGGGTTCAAAAGGAAAAGTTTCTGAGTGACAATGTGATGAATTTGACCCCAAATCAACTCGTCACTGTTCAGTCTGAAATTCACACACTCTCTGAGGATCAAGAGATATATGATGCTGAATGGAAGGGCACCAAAGTGAGTTTTGTCAGGGCTGCTCAAGCTGAAGTGAAGGATCACAACACTAGGGTTGCTGCTCGATCGCAACCACAAAATCCTCAGGCCGATGAAATTGCTCAGCCTGATGAAACTGCTGATGGAAATTCTTCTACACCAGAAGCAACTGCCAGTGCTGCTGAGGAAACTCAGACCACTGATGATCATGCCAGGACAACCACAACTATTGTGCCTGAAGAAACTGAAAGGCCAGCTGAAGCTTTTGCTGCCCTGATGAAACTGAACACACCAGGGCGGCTGTATCAGTCGTTCCTGAAGAAACTGACATTGCTGAGGAAAAGACTCTATAGAGAAAAGCATCAGATTCAGAAACCTCACGCGTGAAGAAGTTGAAGACTATGCCAAAATTTTCAACTGGACCTATTGATGCTACACCAATTTCCTCAGCACCTGCCTATGAAATTGTACCATTTGGGGTGGAATATGTCATCCCAAATGAAGATGAAGATCAGTGTGCTGCTTCGACAGAGCAGATTGATGAAGAAATTAAAGTTGAAGACATTGCTTCAACTCCAAAGGTATCATCGCCCCAGCCTCAGTTCACTGCTCAAGAGGCTGGAGTTGAAGAAATTGATGAGGACGTAGACATTGGCAATACAACGCTTGTCATCAATGATGAATATTGGGAATCATCACACCCAAATTCACCAATGATTACTCCTCTGACACAGGTTTCTTAGTCGCCTACTCTGACTGAAGAAATACATGAAGAATCTGCCAATCTGAACACCCAAGTCACTGAATAAATTCCAATCGCCACGGCTGATGATCTTGATGCTCCCGCCGCAACTAAGGAACCAGCTCTCCAAATTGTTCTGTTTGAAGGTGTTCCTCCCATGCCAAAGGATATTAAGGGGCGCTTCAAGCCAAATCTTCAACCGAAGCCAAGAATGCCATTCAAAGGCTCAGTACGCCCCAAATTCCTCAAGAGCAATTTCTTCAATGAACGAATGTTCTTCACTGGTCCAAATCCCTATGACTTTGCAAGGGCCGGTTGCAACAGATTCTGGACGGCAACACAGCTCAACTAGTATGCATCAGTTCTGTTTGAGAAGAAGAAAGTCTTGAAGCACCACCAAATTCCTCATGCTGACATGGAAACCCTTCCATCATTCACACCGGTGCTCCAGGTTCTTCATGATGCAGGCATTCTCCCATTCTGCGTCGACATCTATGACTGGAATGAAGAACTCATTCTTCAGTTCTATACTCACAAATACGCTATGTCTTTAGAAGGGCCACAATTCCGAAGAAGAAGAAGTGGAAGGAGTCATGAAGAATATGCTCTTCAACATCATTCATGGGATCCCCATTGACTTGCACGACTTCTTCATGAGGACTTTGGCCAGTGCTGCTTTAGCTCCATTTGAACAGAAGCCCTATGCGCCTTGGATATTGAAATTCATCAGGGCAAAGTCCTCAGTTCCCTTCAAGGCTCATTTCCAGAACCACTTTGGCTTCCTGCCTCCAATTGAAGTCATCAAGAGCACAATTGCCTCAGTTGAAGGAAAAGGCAAGGCTGTCATTGATGAAGGCACTCGTCCATTGGATGGACAGTTTCGCAAAGCCACTTCCTTCTCCACCAATGATGACACTACCACTCAAGACTCCGATGCAAAGGCCTCAGCTCACAAACCTCAAGAGTCTGCCCCTCGTGTGATGACTGATCGCGAGCTTCTCATAAGTCTTCAGCAGAAGGTCGATCGCAATCACAAGTGGGTGAAGCGTCAACTTGGATACATTGTGCAGAACATGACTGTGACGCAGAACACCGTGAAGAGGAATCACTACTATGCGCATGAAAACCTCAACCGCTCTTGGGATGCACTGTCTCACCTCATGTCTTCTGAAGAACTGGATGAGCTGGATCTTGAGGAACTTCCTGACTGGGCTCGTCGACCTTAGAACAAATTCAAGAAAGTTCAAGGTCCTCTGATGGTCATAAGTTCATTTTCTTCATCTCGAGAGCGCGATGACAATGAAGACATTGACGACACTGTGGCAGGCCCTGCATCGACAAACAACCCCGACAACGCTGGCGCTCCTTCCTCACCAACACGATGAAATTTTTCAAGGAGGCGTTAGTCCTCACTTTTTCATCCCTTTTGCTCTTCGATGACAAAGGGGAGAAAACTTGAGTTAGTCTTCAAGCGGGTCTCTATATATATGGGCTATTTTTGTTACAACTCTCGCTCTTTTGAAGCTTTTGTTGATTGAGTTGTAAACTTAAGTCCGATGGTGGTCTGACACTTTTGAACTATTTCCTCGCATGTTTATTTCCTCAAGTACCTTAATGCACATGCTGAATTTTGCCAGACACCATTTTCCTCACGCATTTCAAATTCTTCATATCATATATTCAAATGCGTGTATGAATTACAAGATATAGGGGGAGTTCTCCATGTTTTAACCTGCCATGTGCATTTGCAGTCCAAAGCAAATTCCTTAAATATGCACATCTTGAGGGGGAGTTCTTGTATATCTTGCAATCAAATTCCTCAAAATCTGTACTTTCATTTCATATGTTTATCCCCGTTGAAAACTGTAACATCCCAAATTTTGGAATGTTATAATAAATATTAGAATGAATGTTTGTTTGAATTGAGTGATTGAAATTGGGTGAAAATTTGAAACTTTTAAAAAAAAACTTTTGAATGATAGGGATTAAAATGACTTTCCCACGTGATTTGAATTTCATTTGAAAATATTTCAAATTCAGAAACTTTATGCAACTCAATGATTTTCATGAGAGAGGATAAAAGGACTTCTTCAAATTGTATGAAATATGAGTTGGAAGTTTAAAAGAAGGATAAGAAAACTATTTGAGAAATTCTCATATGGAGTTTCACTTCCATATTTGAATTCCCTATTTGAATTTGTAAGCATTCAAACCCCTTGACAAATTTTGAGAGGAGTAACATGCCACTCCACACCAGGGGCATCTTGGTGAAGTATTTGAGCAATAAAACAAGGGGGTCATTTGAAAAATATTTGCAAAAGGATTTAAAAATCAAATAGGCAATTTTGTGAAAAATAATTATTTTTTAAGTATTCAATATGACAGAGGAAAAATGTTCATTAAATGGCATTAATTCTCCTGGTCATTTTGGTATAAAGATCTGTATTTTTAGGAAAGCATTTATGGCTATTTCTTAATTTTTGATTCGCAGGAAATAGGAAAAAGGAAAGCATTTAAAACGTTTAAAGACCCAGCCGGCCCACTTTCCTTATCTCCCTCCCCGACTTTCCTTCTAATCGGCCAACCGACGCCACGCCCGCTCTCTTTCTCTCTCTGACCGCCTGGTCCCACCGCCCGACCGCGTCGTCCCCGCGCCCGTCTTCCTCCTCCATCCCCTCCCCTTTCCTCGCTGGCGACCCCGAGCCGGAGATCCCTCCTCCTGTCCCTCCCCTCGAGCCCCGACCGCTCCCATATAAAGCCCGAGGCCCCCTATACCCATTCCCCTCCGAAACACCTCTTCCCGTGCCCTCTAGCTGCCGCTATACCTCGCCGAAGATAACCACGGCCGCCGCGCCATTTCCGCACCACCACTCCACCCCGCCATCCCCACGACCCTCTGAGGCCACCGTCGACCTCACCGCACTCGTACGCACCTCCCAGTGCCCTCACCCTCGCCAGAAACCCTCTGGAAACGCTGCACCACCACCGCGGTGAGCTCCTTTCCTCCTCGCCCGTCCGATCTGACATCTACGGCCTAGATTAGATGCCGCATACCCCTTCGGTTCTTTTAAAAGAACCGGCCGGCTTTTTCTTTTTTCTATTTTAGACCGAACAGTTTTCTAATAATTACCGGCCGTCTGCCCGAATCACTCTAGCACGCACACCCTCGACCAACCTGAGCGCGCCACGTCACCCCTGTCCGTTAGTTAGGAATTTTTTTAATTTCTGTTTCTGTTTTAAAAACAGATTTAGTTCTGTTTTTGTTTTGATCATATCTTTTATGTTTTTAGTTATTTTAAATTGATTCTTTTTGCATTGTGTCACAAATTTCCTCTAGTTTCTGTAGATACCAAGTTTGACTATATTTGAATATTTAATTTTAATTAAACATATTTGAATTAAATCTTGTTTTCTGAATATCTTGAGTTTAAAAAGTTATTTTTAGTTGATTCTTTTTGCTACTTGTCACTAGTGATCTTAGTTATCAGTAGGTAAAGTTTGAGAATTTTTAGGATAAATTTGATTACGATTCTTAACCAAAACAGAATCTGTTTTAGTTTCCTATTAGCGTAATTAGTTTGATTTTCTTTTGGTTTAATTTGAAATCTGAATTTGATTTAACTTCTGTTTTAGATTTCATTTAGTTCTGTTGTTCTAAACTTCAGTAATTTACTTGCTGATTAACAAAAGATAATTTGTTTAGTTTATGAATTTTTATTGTAGGAACCTATACTTTTTTCAAATAGGTATAGTTTATTAAAAACAAATTAGTTAGTAATAATTCTATTAACAAAAGTTTTAAGTAATTAGATTCTGTTTTCAAATAAAGTTCTTAGTAATACTTTTCTTTTAAGAATTTTTTTAAACAAAATAGGAATCTATATCCCTCTTCATTAGGTAATGTTTTATAAAACAACTTAGTTTTAGTAGAGATTATTTTCACAAAAGTTTTAGATGATTTAATTCTGTTTTATAATAAATATTTTTTTTATTAATTCTTTTCTGTTAACTATTAGTTTCGAAAAAGAAAAAAATAGTTTTTTTATATTAATAATAGTTTAGCCACCTAAACTTAGAGCCCATAGCTTTGTCTTGTTTTGTTTTGTTGAGATGCTCTAGTATTGCTAGTTGAGTTCTTTTTTGAAAATATTTAAAATAATTGTTTTACAAAGTTTTACTTTCTATTAACTGAGTTGTTATGTATTTTGTTATTTATTTTGTTTGTTCTCTTGTTGTCAGTTTATTATGCAAAAACCTATGTTTGTTTAGAGTGTTGTTTTCATGATTTCTAGTTGTTCTTCAAAAGTAATTCTTTTTGCTAAGTAAAATATTTACTAAAATACTTTTGTTATACTTTACTTTGTTTTTGTTTTTTTACTATTGAAAATAATTGTTTGTAGTGGAAAACCAATCTTAGTTCTGTTGATGTAGTTTTGTTATTTTGAGTTTTGTCTTAAGTATTTCCTTCATCACAACCTTGTTGTCTTTAGTTGTGTGTTTCCTATTGAGTGTTAGTAATGATTGATAGTATGATTGCTTATATGAATGCAATGTTTGATTATAGATTTTTCATCGGAGAGTGACGAATAGTTCTATCAAGTTATTTCTGAGAGCAATATCTTATCTTCATCAAAAGTACATGCAAGTTCACTCTGACCATCTATTTCATACCTATGTTTTATTGCATGTAGTGACATCATTCAATAAATCCCTCCCGTAGTGTTATTGAAATTCTTGTAGTTGAGTAGAATGCAGGAGGTAGGAACCCACCACTTGTCACTACAGCCCTGGGAATGCTAGTTATTTCAATGCTATGCTAAAGTAGACGGGGTCTGGTATGAGTGTTCGTGAGTGATGTGAGAAGGAAGACTCTACGTCAAGACGACAACTTCATGAAGGCATCTTCAAGTCCTGCATCTTGAAGACCTCAAGACTTCGAGACTCGAGAAACAAGTTTTCAATACACACTACTGGGTGAAGGATGGAATTGATGGGCACCCTGGAGTAACCAGTGGATGGCCGGGATGCATGGGGAAGTGCCATGACATCTTGCGGAAAGCTTCACCCAGACTCAAAGAGAAGGATGAATACTTCATGCCCGGAAGCTTACCTGTGTAACCACAAGACATTATGGGCTCTGGCTTGGTTGATATTTGTTGTGACTCTGTCTAGGTAGTGCTACGAGATGTAGTCGACGTTAGGATTGGATGGGCACTATCGGATAGTCAGGGAAGCACTCTGAAAGACCATGTTTCATTCATCCGGTCCTTAAACACCATGCAGTGCGAGGACTTACCAGGAGGGAATGAAACTTGTGGGTAAATTACACAACACTCTGCAGAGTTAAACCTAATCGATTAGCCGTGTCCCCGGTTACGGACAATTTGAGCCTTTGGACTTGGATCTATCTCTGAACTCTCAACACTAGACTGGTAATTAATTGTGGGCAACTTATGATACTTATGGGCATTGAGACATTGGTTGGCGGAACCATGTCATCATAGGTAACTCCATAGTGAAATTCCTGATATTCCTTTGTTGTAGGAAAATAAAATCAGCTTTTACGCAAAAACTCAGACACAAAGCCACAAAGCCTTTGCATATAGAATAGCCTTTATTCTTCTATTCTACTATGGTGATCTTGCCAGTACATTCCATGCACTGACCTACATGGCTGCAACATCTTATGTTGCAGATACTCTTCTACGACGGGTAAGAGTACGATTCAGGGTTACGGTCCGCACTCAACTTGCCGTTGGTGTTATTGGGACTCCACTCCCGTTGACTGTATCCGCTCCTATTTTAAGGTATATATCAGTTTTACGTTAATTACATGTGATTGCACTTTGATATAAACATTGATGTACTGTGTGTGCCAGCATACTGATCCAGGGATGGCACAGAACACACAGAGGCTTGACCTTGCCAGGTCAGGTCGCTACAAAAACTTAACCTTGATGTATTGTGTGTGCCTGCATATTGATCCAGGGATGGCACAGAACACACAGTGGCTTGACCTTGCCAGGTCAGGTCACTACAAAAACTTAACCTATTTGTCACCAATCACCAAAAAGGGGGAGATTGTTAGTGCATCTAGTGCCCCTTAGTGATTTTGGTGTATTGAAGACTTATAGGTTAAGGCACTAATGTGTTTGTGAGTGTACACAGGCTCTATAAGTCGATGAGGAGTTTGATATATCCGGAAATTATCGACCCCTAAAAATGTATGTCTTCAACTGAAGACTTTGCTGAAGACTTTGTGATGACTTTGAAAATGAAGAAGTTGGTGTGACCTTGAAAGATATGAACGAGGAATATGAAGCGTGAAGACTTTTGTTTTCGTAGTTTCATTTCCTTTATTTGAGTCATAGGAAACACCATACTGATCCAGGGATGGCATAGAACACACAGAGGCTTGACCTTGCCAGGTCAGGTCGCTACAGAAATGGTATCAGAGCACATGTTGACGGTAGGACGTGGCCCTAGAAACTGGAAAGCCTTTAGGAATAGATTTCTCGAAAAACTTTGTTTTCAAAAGACCCTTTACTTCTCATCTTTTTTGAGCCTTATTAAATGATCTCTCTTACCTCAAAAACTTAGAAAATACCCTTTCCCCTTGACCCCACTAAGGATCAACTGAGACCACTTCGAGAAGGACAAGATATCGAAACAACTGATGGTCACTTCAAAGTAAAGAAGATTTCACCATGCATTAGAAGAATTGAAGCTACACGAGTTGAAGACTATACAGACCTGAAGAAATTGAAGACCATGAAGAATTTCCAAGATATTATGCCCCTAGAAGACCAAACCCCTGTTGTATACTTACGTTAGATACGATGATTTGTGAGCTATCATTTGTGTGTATTTTTTGATAGCCCCAAACACAAATCTATTTTTTTAAAACCATTGTTTGTATTGTGTGTATCCCCTCCTTTCTCTCTCTCTCTCATCTCATCCCAAAACCTTGAACCCAATAGATGATGAGTGAAGCTGGAATAGTGTATTCTAGATCAATGACTCGGTTAGAGATAGAAGAATGGATTCAGAACATGGAGGATCATCTAAGGAGTAACCATGTTTCAAGAAAAGAGATGGTCCAGTATGCTTTTCGGTACTTTGCAGAAGGTGCTGCAAATTGGTGGAAGATGCACGAAGCTATCCATGCTAGTCAAGCATCAATCACTTGGGAAGAATTCAAGATGACTCTGCAAGAATCTCATGTTGTTACCAACACCCAGAAGCCCCGCTGCAAAGATGTGAAGAAGATTTGTGCATGCAAGATATGTGGAGAGAAAGGACACACGCAGGAAGAACACAAGCATGGATGCCCTCATTGTGAAGAAAATCACCCTGCTGAGGAATGCCCAACCGGGCAAGTGACCTGTTTCTTGTGTGAAGGAACCCATCACTACCCGGCTAAATGTAAAATGTACCCCAAGGTACAAGAAGTCATCAAGCAGCAGAAGGAAGCCATGAAGGAAGCCTCTAGAGAAAATTTAGGAGAACTTGTGATGAAGGAAGATGTTGAAGACCCTAATGGAGAAGGCCTAACCAGATTTTACTCCAATGCCTGCTATTCCTGTGGAGAAGAAGGACATTTCTCACATGACTGTACGAAGGAAAGAAAAGAGTATCTAGAAAACTTCCCGACAGAAGAAGTGGAGTTTGATCCACTGGAAATTGAAGTTTTTATCAGAACAAAGAACCTCAGGAAGAGACAAGCCCCTGAACAGAAGGACCTGAGTCATATTAGATGTTTCAAGTTTAAGGATATGGGTCACTATACCAATAAGTGCCCAAGAAAGGAACCAGAACTCCCAGGAGCAAAAACCAACATCAAAAAGCCCCGAGATTTGTCAGAAATCATCTGTTTTCAGTGCAAGAAGACATGACACTACTCCTATACCTGTCCAGAGAAGAAGGCTAAACATGAGTAGTCTAAGTTTTGGATTTTGGATGTAATAAATGTAATAGGTAGCACTCTTACCATTTTGAAGTTATGTAACAGAAGTCTCAGAGTTTGTAATAAGTTCATGAGATCAATGAAAATTTATGGTGTCATGATTTATATTATGTTGTATTATATGAATTGCTACTCTATGAACAAAGATCTCTGACCATTTTCAAGGATATGAGAAAATATGGTCTATGCAGACATGGGTGCAGTTCATTTTAAGTGTGGTAGTAACCATAGGGATAAATGAATGAAGTAGATATTAAAGAGCTTGGATAACTGAATACAGGTGAAGAGTGTGGAACCATAACCAAACTATGTGGATGATAACCTTTGTGACAAAGTGATTTTGAAGTTGGAATATTGAGAAAAGGAATGATTGTGATGAAACCATACCCAAGGTTAAACCGACCAATGGAAAGGAAAAATAAATTCCGCGGAGTGGAATCTAGACAAGAACAAGTCTGTGATTTGTTACCTCAAGGGTATGATGGAGTGAACTGAAGGTAATGTTGGAATGTGGAATGATAGTAACCCCAAGAGTGAGTTAAGGTTGTTCAAGCATTCAAGTGAACCCACAACTCACTGACCTCAGGATTGAGAAGGATCAAGCCCCACCTTTGTCAAGGAAGAAACTTGGAAGACTTATAGGTTAAGGCACTAATGTGTTTGTGAGTGTACACAGGCTCTATAAGTCGATGAGGAGTTTGATATATCCGGAAATTATCGACCCCTAAAAATGTATGTCTTCAACTGAAGACTTTGCTGAAGACTTTGTGAAGACTTTGAAAATGAAGAAGTTGGTGTGACCTTGAAAGATATGAACGAGGAATATGAAGCGTGAAGACTTTTGTTTTCATAGTTTCATTTCCTTTATTTGAGTCATAGGAAACACCGTACTGTTAAAGGGGGCCAAGGTAATACTAAGGAAAATTTCCAACTAATGCTCAACTCCAAAATCCACAACCTATACAATCCTTTGAGTGAAGCCTTTGGAAATCTCTTACGATTCAGTCAAGTTCTTTAGTGACAGAGACAAAGTTCTTCTGGTCTTTGTGGAAATTGATCTGACTGAGGAGTTAGGATTTCGCCCGTGCGAATTGCCTACAAGTGAGGAACATGATGTGTCTGAGGACTTTCATAGTTCGAAAATCCGACCGTTGCTGTGCTTAGCGCCAGCTATCCCTAATCACAAATATCCACATAATGGTCATATCATCGGGGGCATTTATGTCATATCATGTCAGGTTGCACCCTGGCTATAAATAGCCACCCCCCACAACCACTAGTTGGTTGGCTGCTCCGAGAGAGAACTGACACTTGTCATTTGAGAGCAACCCATCCTCCGAGGACTTTGACTGAAAATCATCAGTGAGGAAAAACCCACAACCAAACCACCAAACCCAAAGTGATTGAGCATCACTGAAGAAATTCCTATGTGGAACCGACGCTTGTTACTTTCAGGATTGTGCATCCTCCAGACGGTTAGGCGTCATGATCTAGTGCTCCTGCAGTCAATTGGGGATCACGAAGTGACCTTGGTCTAGAGCATCCAGTAGTAAATTGTGGATCGCCGGGTGACTAGTTTGTGAGGTTTTTGGAAGTCTACCCTGAAGACTTACCACGAGTGTTGGGCGAGGACTATGTGACCTTAGCTCAAGGAGAATACAGTAAGGACTGTGTGTCCAGGGACTATGTGTCCTCTGGTTTAAATACCAGGCCGCTCCAAACCAGACGTACGACTGTCACATCAGTTGGAACTGCATCATCAAATCATTGTCTTCATCAAGCTACCTAGTTCTATTTCCTCACCCCTTCCATTTCCTCGTATAACTGTTGATGAAATTAAACTTCACTGTTTGAAGAATTTGACTGAAGACTTTCACAATTTCCTAACCTCAAATTCTTCAAGTTACCTTGTTCCTCACCTGCTTATCCTGTATCACGCTACTTGTAATCTGTGCATGTTTCATTTCATCATGATGACTATGCTGTCGCTATGTTCCTCATGCACTTGAGTACTTATTCTGCTGCTAGTTATTCATCACATTTCAAATTCCTCAAAGTTGAAATTCCTCAAGTGATGAATTTGTAAAAATCGCCTATTCACCCCCCCCCTCTAGTCGATATAACGCACTTTCAATTGGATTTCACCTAAATCATTTCCTAAGGATTGTTGCTATCATCGTGTCATAAAAGATCCAAGTTTTCTCCTCCTCCTCTTGGTGAAAGAAGTTTTGCATATCTTGTCACTATCAAGCAATCAAGTGTTTTTGTTGTGGTAGGTTGTCACCTCATAATTTGGAGATGTTGTCTTTAAGCTCACAACAAGCTTATTCTTTTCGTTGTTGATTCTCCATCTACTCCGTTCAACCATGTTTTTCAAGTTCAATGGTGGTAGAAGTTGTTATTTTCTTCTCTGTTCTCTTCTCTCCAAAGATCTAGCTTCTATTCTTTTGTTCCGGAGGCATAGTGGTGTTGCTCTTTTCAACTCTCGTCTAGTTTGATTAAGATTATGTTCTTTCTTTTCTTATTCATTTAACCGGAGTGTTGTGCAATGTTTTCATGATCCTTCCATCTTATGAAGTTTTGATTCTAATCCAACCAAAGTTTGGTGTATCTCTTTCAATTTCTTTCCATGATATCTAATTTTTCCTCTCTATCCTACCGAAGTGCTGCCGAAATTTCTTGTGAATTCTTTCTTTATCCTCATGTCGTTCTTCTTCCCATTGAAACCTCCAATGATCATTGGTTTCACTCGTTTGTCAAAGAAGCAACTAAGTTTTACCTCTTGCTCTTCGTCTTCCCCTTTTCATTCTAGATCTCGGGTCGAGATCCTCGTGTAGTGGAGGAGAGTTGTAACAGCCCGGGACCAACGCTCTAGAAGATTACCCTTTGTTTCCATTCTCGTCTGTGATTCGTCTGGTTGTTGCATTCATCTCCGCATCATTCACATCATCTGCATAGCATCGTCACTCGTTTTTGAAAACTTGCATCCGTTCATAGTCGCCGGTTCTCTCCGTTCTTGCCGTTGCCCGTTTCGAGACCAGCCACACATGCACGTGCCCACGACATCGATTAAAATATTGTTTTAAAAGTGCCTTTAAAATATTCTCAGATTGGGTTGAAACTTGGCGTGCGATCTTGTTATATTGTAGGTAGACCACCAATCGAATTTTATCGCATTCCGAGTTTGTTTGATACCCCATCGGTCAACCGTAGGAGTGTGGTCATCGGTTATTCGTCGGACGATTTTCGGTGTTTTAAAACCTCTTGTCACGGGCTACAAACCTCCCTCTAATATCCTCATAGCCCTTCGACATAGCCCACCACCCTTGCCCCGATGCGGTCGTCCGATTGCGATCGCACGGCCGAAATCGGCTCCGAAAACCACCAACCCTAGCCCCTAAAACTATAAATAGACCCCTCCCCTTCCTAATTTGGACCCAAACCCTAAAACCAAGGAGGTTTGTCCCTCCAGTGCCACCACCCTTGCCTCTTCCACCTCGGGATCGCTCTCGATACTAATCCTCCAACCTCGGCCCCTCCTCGATTTCTGCAGTGAGCCAACCAACACCGATCCATCCACCATAGAGCGCCTCGGCCCCTCCTTTCTTGAGTCCCTGCCCAGAGCCAGCATCGATCCCCACCTCGTCTATCCTCCTCCCATGCATCTCGCCTTCCCCCGTCTTGCCTCATCAGACCGGCCGTCGCCGGCGAACGATCCAACAGAAGGACAGTGTCACGCACCGTCGCCCTCTCTTTCTCTCCTTGCCTTCCCTCTCCTCTGGTTCACTCTCTGACCTCCCCTGCTCTACCTCTATCTCTGTATTTTTTCGAAGAAGCGGAAGACCACCATGGTGCCAGGGCTGGAGCTTCCTTGTCCCCATGGCTGCCTCGATCTCTAGCCCACCTCCGGCAAGCCGCCGGTCATCCAAGGCCTCCTCCTCGCTGGTCAGCAGCATCAGGTGCTCGCCTGTAGCCCCGCATCCCTGCTCTCCTCTACTTCGTCCCCTTCTTCTCCCTCTCTTGACCTTCTGCTCTGTTTTTGTTGACTACAGGTGCTCCCATGGCTGCCCGATGCCGTTTGGCCCAACCGTCCACCGTCAACCGCCGCCAAGAGCCGGATCTCGATGGGAACGAGTTGATCCATTCCATTCCCGGCCTCGTGCCCGCCGTCATCGCCGGAGCATCGTCCAGCCTGCCGGTCTCTGAATCCCCGATGTGAGCACCTTCCTGCATAGCTGAACTTCTGCTCTTTTCCTAGATCCATTCTAGTATGTTTAGGTTATTAGTGTAGCCACGACTTTTCTTCTCAAGATGTCGAGTAGCCCAGTTGGTTAGCGCGTCGGCTGTCAACCAGTACATCTTGGGTTCGAGTCCCCCAAGGTTTCTCTTTTTTTCATGCATTTTTACCTCACCAACGGATCAACTTTCGTCTATGTTTTATTTGTTGTCTAGTCTCAATTATGTCACAAGTGGCTGAGTAGTCTGCTAGTAGCGCAGCCGATCTCCATCCAATGGGTCTTGGGTTCGAACCCAGTGCACCCCTAGTTTTTATGTTTTGTTCTGTTTGTTTGTTATAATAGTGTTTCAAACTGGTCACATTATCATCTATGGGTGAATCCATCCATTAGCACATTCGTTTGTTTTCAGATAAGAAAAAAAAACTGCACATGTTTTAGTATTTTGTGGCAATTTGTAAAACCCATATAAGTTCAACCGTGCATCATATGAGGTCATGATATATATGAATGTTGCTCAGTTTTCTGTCTACCTTGACAATATCCAACTTTTACACATGCTAAAAATGTTTAAACTTGATGTTTGATCAATTTGCATGAATGACCTATTAGAACGATTTCATCTATAACTAAATAACTGTAGCTCCGATGCAAATGTTTTATACATGTAACTTGACTAGAAAATCATGTAGAATATCATGGTCATATTTATTTTGCTGTTTAATAACTCTAAAATGTTGTTAGTTCAGATCTGGACCAAATTCGTATTATGCTTATGGGGTTGTTCCGAAAATGACGTATATTGCTTCCGGCCTCATTTAAAATGCCTAGATGATATAATTGTTCATGCTTCACCTCTTGCCATGTCTAACAACATTTAATTTTGATGAGTACCTAAACGGGAGTGAACTAAATAATTCGAACGTGGAGTTTCGTCAATATGCAACTCGTTGCATATTGAGCTTCACTTTAATGTGTAGTAGTTGTTTGACGTGAATTGTCATGTCTTGCATATTTAAACCGGACATGCATCATAGTGGTTTGCGCATCATGTCATGAATATGTTGTGGTGTATAATGTGTTGATTGTGTTTCGGATTGTTCCTTCTCGATAGAGTTCCGAAAGCGTTCGGAGTGTGAGGATTCGTTCGACTACGTTGGCCCGTCTTCTTCATGGACTCGATCTTCTTCCGAGCGGGATCTCAGGCAAGATGACACATTTCCCTAGATACCATTACTATCATTGCCATGCTAGATGTCTCGTTTTCTATCTCTATGTATCGCTACCTACCACTTGTTTGACAAGACTCCCAACATTGCCATGAAAGACTCTAACCCTCCACCTTCCCAGCAAACCTTTGTTTGGCTATGTTACCGCTTGCTCAGCCCTTCTTATAGCGTTTCTAGCTGCAGGTGAAATTGCTTCCATGTGTCAACACGGACATTATTTTTTATCACAATATTATTGCTATTTAATTTAATGCACATATACACTTGGTAAAGGGTGGAAGGCTTGTCCTTTTGCTCAGTGTTTTGTTCCACTCTTGCCGCCCTAGTTACTTGTGAACCGGTGTTATGTTCCATAATTGAGTGCTCCTAACATGCTTGGGGTTGTTATGGGGTCCCCCTTGATTTTCGTTTTAGGATAAAACTTGTCTGGCAAGGCCCAACTTTGGTACTACATTTGCCCATCATAATAATACTGATCACCTTATTAAAGCATAGAGGGTCACCCCCTCGTGGATTAATTTAACATAATACAGGGGGGGCAGTGCTGTTGGTGCTAGTCCAAAACAGAGCGTGTGCAGGGCCAACCCGGGGCAACTCGGGAGATTTCTATCAGGCCACTGTACGCTGTGCTTATCCGGTCATGTCCTGAGAACGAGATACGCGGCTCCTATCGGGTTCGTCGACAGATCGGGCGGTCTTGCTAGACTTGTTTTACCTTTCTCGAACATCTTGAGTGAGGAACTCTGATCTTCTTCGGGCTATCTCGAGGTGTTGGATTTCCTTTGGAATTTCCTAGGATGATCACGAGATCCATGGTCGAGGTTATTCTCGCTGCGTGTGGTTAATTTGCGATGGATGAGTTGGAGCCCCCTGCAGGGTTAAATCTTTGGGAAAGTCGTACCCACGGTTATGTGGAAAACTTGGATATTTTGTTTAACACCTGATCATAGCAAACTTGAAGTAAACTCTAATAAAATACACCAATTGTGTGCATAACCGTGACTGCTCTTCTCGTGAGTCCTTATCCGAGAGAGAACACGGTGGGGTTATGATTGATGTAAGTAGGTGTTCAGGATCAGTTAGTGATCATTACTAGTTCACGTCCGTTCTGCGTAGACCACCATACTTTACTTTCTGTACTCATAAGTTAGCCACTCAAATAAATGCTTAGTCGCTTGCTGTAGCCTCACCACTTAACCATACCTCACCCATTAAGCTTTAATAGTCTTGATACCCTTGCAAATGAGATTGTTGAGTCCCCATGGCTCATAGATTACTACAACAATAGTCGTAGGTACATATAATCTGATGATTGAACGTGAGCGCGATGCTTGTTTGATTTGGAGTTCTTCTTCATCATCAATCTAAGATGGGTTCCAGGCGGCAGCCTGGGATAGCAAGGATGGATGTCATTTTGTCGTTTGTTTTTGTCCGTAGTCAGACCCTGCTCTTTTGTATGATGTTTGAGTATGTTGTTGCAATGATGTGATGTTGTTGTAGCTTGTGGCGATTGTAAGCTAATTCCATATACTCATCTCTTCTGTACATGTACCTGTAATGATATACATTCTTGCAACACGATAAGATGCGCTTCTATCCCTGTCGAGGCCCTCGTGCCGAAATAAGGATAGGATCGCATCTTGGGCATGACACCCCAGACTGGCGGAACTGTCGTCCTCGTTGTCGCTTGACATTGTTGCGCTACGTAATTAAACAACCGGCAACAAAGCGAGATTGCAGAGTGCGTGGAAGTGTAGAGTGGCCGGCCGGGACAACGAAGATGTTGGCAACTGAAGCGTGGTGTGAAGACAAGAGGAATGGCAATTGAAGCAGGGGATTGACGGATTATATTGGTGCCTTGGCAGGCAGTTAGAATTCCAATATAATCAACCACAATTGCATGCACCAGGCCCATCGCTCCAAATTACCGCTATTGTGCAGTTCTCAATAGGCCAAATGTTTCGCATGTGTACATTTTAGGAGTTCACACTGTTTGCCAGATGCATTGTTTAACTACACACACGCTTATATGAAACACAACGGGTGTCAAATAGTAAGCATTTAACATTGGACAATTGGTAAGCAATAGATGAGCTCTGCTTATTGATGTAGCCATTAGTAATCAAATGAAAACCCTAATGATCATTGCAAACAGCGCACAGAAGATAGCTAATGCTGCAACTACAATTACACATGCTAGTTCCTTCTTGCCTCTTGCTTTTATCTATTGCCTGTGATTGATTCTTTCTTGCTTCATCATAGTGATTGCACACTTCAGATTAGTCAGTTTCTTCTTTAGCTTTACGTTATCTTCTACAAGCTTGGTGATAACACTCCGAGCCCTGCAACGCTTTCCATCATCCAGGCAGGTAACAAAGGCACAAGCCTCATTTCCCTGTGAATGTTAAATCATCAGGATGAGTGGGGGCATTAACTAAACTTAAGGGATGAACTTATCACTAACCTCTAAGGGGCAACCGAGAAACCGTCTGCCAATTTTAAATCCCTTCGCGCATACACGTCGAGCGGGAGTGTGTCCATGCACACAACTCAGCTTTTCGTACTTCTCGGTGGCGCAAAACTCAAAATTGAACTCATGTTGCGGGAGTCTGCTGGAGTCAAACTCTGGATCCGGTATTTGGTCAATTTCTTGTGTGTGTGTCATGATAAAAAGATGAGGAATGATTGGGACCTGACAAGTCGATTCAGATTCGTAATACACCGGCCTCCTAGTGACCTTAGGCAAGTGCTCGGCGGTGACCGCTGTCGTGGTTGCGCCGCCAATGGCGTTGCCAAGAGCGATATATGAACCGGTGAAGCTGCACTGAAACGATCAGCACCACTCATCCGCATTTCCCCAATGTCGGCACCACGATAGGGAATTTATGCACTAGGGACTTTGAAGCTATTTAGGGATTTGGGGAAGACGGGGAAACTATGGGGATCTGATGATAACGTTTGGGTGAACAATTTATCACATTCTACTGTATATGTCACATGGTTTCCCAAATCAAATCGTGTGAGGTAGAACGTGAGTGATATACAATTTCCATAACATGACCGTTTGTGATGTGCTTCCTGGTGCATATGGGTGCGGTAAACAACCACTCTCTAGACCCCCCCCCCCAAAAAACATTATGTTAATAGAGATGTCGGTGGCGACCGAGGCAGCACCTAACGGATAGGAGGTCAATCCGGTGTCGGCATTATAGGGAGTCCATCCTCAGTCGGTCATCTATGGCAGCGTTATAGGAGGTCAATCCTCAGTTGGCAGTGGCGGTGTGACAAGAGGTCAATCCTCAGTCGGTGGTGGGAGATATAGGAGGAACCCAATCCTCGCGGTCGGTGCTGGCATGACTGGAGCACGTCCCTCGTGGTCATAGGCAGGATAATGGAGCCCGAACTACATGCAGGTGCCCCGCTAAGCTCCGCTCCTCAACCTAGATGTCTCGCTGTGCCGCTGCAAATTAATTAAGGTATTATTTTCCTTGCGTGGCCTAATTAAGGTATTAAATTCATATAATGGCAGTACTGACAATGCGTGTAAATTGACTGGTTGATTAGTGTCATTGCACGACTGGATAACATTATGCAGCGCCCTCCATAAATTTTGAAAATAAAATCTTGTGATTTATTCACCCATCTAATGGATGCAACATGTGCATATGGAACGATCTGAATGGATGGGGGATCGTACAACCTCAAGGTATAGGGATGGCATGAAGGAGTTCATGGCTTTGGCTAAACGGACAAAGAAGAGAATTTGCAAACAATATTACGTCCTCTATCCATGCAAGGATTGTAGCAATACAGTGTCAATTCCAATTGATGAGGTCGAGCTATACTTATACAAAAGGGGATTCATGGGTGGATACACAAGATGGACTAAACATGGTGAAGAGATGGTTATGGATGAATGTAATAACCTGCCTGTCAGCGAGGTGTCAAACCATGATCAGAGTCGCATGGGTGATCAATTTAACCTCGGGGCTCATACATCAAGCTACAGACAGAATACTGGCATGCCAAAAAACCCAAGGAAAACCAAGAGTGTGAAGCATACAACACACCGACCTTGATGATATGCCAGATTTTGCTGCTATGATTGCAGATTTCCAAGGCCCAATGCAATATTTAGCCAGGTACAAGAAGCTGCCAAGCATTGATGTGGCCTCCAAGAAAGATTTGTATCCAGGTTGTAAAAACAAATATTCCAAGTTGAGTGTCACACTGATGCTTCTTAGATTTAAAGTAGAAAGCGGTCTATCAAACAAGGCCTTCACATAGTTGTTGAGTCATTTCAAATACATTCTTCCAGAAGATAATGTGCTCCCCAAAAGCATGAATGAAGCGAACAAAAATGTTTGTCCATGGGAACTTGAAGTCCAGAAGATGCACACTTGTGTGAATGATTGTATGTTGTACCACGGTGATTCCAAAGATTTGCGTTCATGTCGCACATGCAAGCACGCATGATACAAGCGCAAGAGGGCACATGACAAGTACAAAATGGACAAAGAGATCGAGACAGGAACCCCATTCAAGGTTGTTTGGTACTTGCCTATAATTCCAAGGTTAAAGCGTTTGTTTGCAAACCCTAGAGAGGCAAAGAGGTCGCGGTGGCACCATGATGAGCGAACTATGGATAAGTATATGAGGCACCCGAAAGACGGGGCTCAGTGGGAACAAATCACTGACAGGTTTAAAGATTTTTCAAAGGATCCTAGAAATATATGGCTAGGCGAGTGTACTGGTGGTTTAATCCATTTGGCAATATGAACACCGAACATAGCACTTGGCCGGTGCTTCTGTGCATATATAACCTTCCTCATTGGTTGTGTATGAACAAAAAATACATCATGATGTCGATGATTATCCAAGGCCCGAAGCAACCTGGAAATGATATTGACATTCACTTTGAGCTACTGGTAGAAGAACTGAAGACATTGTGGATGTCTGGTGTGAACTGTTATGATGCCAACACAAAGGAGTTTTTCCCGCTACATGCATTGCTGTTGCACACCATTCAAGATATGCCGGCATTAGGCAATAGTTCGAGGCAGTAAACAAAGGGACTAGTAGGATGTGTCACATGCAAGGATAGGACCGAGAGTAGATTTCTTTCCAACTCGGGCAAAACTGTGTATTTGCATCATCGTAGGTTCTTAAGGAGAAATCACCCTTATCGAAAAATGACTGGTGAATTTGATGGTACGGTAGAGAAAGGAATGGGCCCAAGACCCTATGATGGGAAAGAATTCCACAACATGGTTAAATAAATTAATGTTGTGCTTGCCAAGGGATCCGGTTCGACGTCAAAAATAACACCCAGGGACCAAATGTTTAAGAAGAAATTAGTGTTCTAGGGATTACCTTACTGGGAGTTCCTAAGTGTACGTCATTGCATTGATGTCATGCACGTAGAGAAGAATGTCTGTGAAAGCATCCTTGGTACTCTGCTCAAGATTAAAGGCAAAAGAAAGGATGGTGATGGTGCACGACTCGATATGCTTGGTGATCAATCACAATGCATGGATGAAGCAGAAGATGATGACAAATTGCTCCACCAACACCAGAGTTACAATTTAACTACAACAGAAGTAAAAGAGTTCTTCGCATTTTTGTTGTCAATTAAGGCACCCTCTTCCTACTCCGCAAACATCAGAAGTCTCGAGGATGACAACTTGGGTAAAAATGAGTTGTCTCACATGAAGTCACATGATTTCCACGTAATGTTGACACAAATCCTCCCGGTGGCCATAAGGAATATGATGGACATAGACATAAGAAACACATTGATTGATCTCTATGATTTCTTCAACAAACTATGGCAGAAGGTGGTAGACGTTGAAGAGGTGGATAATATGCAAGCTGATATTGCAAGGATATTGTCAAACTTAGAGATGTTCTTCCCACCGTTATTATTTGATGTCATGGTCCATCTCACCATGCACCTTGTGGATGAGATAAAGTATTGTGGTCATGTGTTTCTTCGCAACATGTATCCCTTCTAATGATGCTTGGTAATATTGAAGTGCTACTGTCCGAACCAATGTCATCCAGAGGCAAGCATCCTACAAGGTTATACCGCGAGGAGGTGGTTGAGTTTTGCACCAAATACATGAAACTTATACCTATAGGTGTGCCCCTCTCTCGCCATGAGGGAAGGTTGGCTGGTAAGCCGGCCCTTGCTGGCAATCAGATTGGTGCACCTAGAGATATGTATGATCAAGCCCATTTGATGGTACTTCTTAACAGCCCGATACTCGACGCTCATGCTACAGAACACATGGAGGAGATACGACAAAGCAACTTACCCAATGTGCTGTCACTAGCTGCCGAGACAAATGCACACAATAGGGACTATATAGAATGGTTGAAGGATCATTTCTCAAAGCGGACCCCAAGAAGACCTTGCAACGTGGTTGGCACAAAAGCCATCAAGGACGATTATGAAGTACCAAGCATACAACATAAATGGCAACACGTTCTACACTGAGGAACGTGATGCTAAGACCTCATATCAGAACAGCTCTGTTCGAATAGAATGCCTAACTATAGAGGAAGATGATAAACATGTGTACTATGGAACCATTGAAGAGATTTGGGAGCTTTAATATGTGCAAATGAGGGTGGCATTATTTAAGTGCACATGGGTCCCTCTTAGTAGCATAAAGGTTGATGCTTACAACAGGAAGACATATGTTGACCCTAGAGTTATGGCATATCACAAGGACCCATTTGTTCTTGCCAGCGATGCTACCCAGATTTTCTTTGTGCCAGACCTCTTGCATACGCACTGTCATGTAGTGATATATGGGAAGAGGAGAATACTAGGCATCGAGAATATTGGTGATGAGGAGGAGTACAATCAATATGATGAATTGCCACCTCAGGGGCCACGCAACATAAAAGAGGAGAAGTGTAAAATCATCAGAAATCCTAAGTTCATTAGGGGTCAACCTAATAATCGCGATCACCCCATGTACATGGGAACTAATTCAAAAAAGCAGTCATTATGTCTACTGTACTGAACTATTGCATGTACTGACTTGTGAGGGATGTGTACTGAGTTCGTTCTGTTATAAGTTTCGTATGTACTATATTGCGAGGTATGCACGGCCTTATGTTGATCTAGATTAATATGTTGTCACATGTAGCAATGAATTTGAAATATTCATGATAATTTACTCTATAGCTAGAACGCTCAGTTCATCTCACTCCGGTATGTACGAATTGAACATGCGCAGTTTGGTTTACAAATAGCACACGGTTCGTTAACTAGGACCGTGTGCTTTCTAAACCGCGGCTATAAAACCTAATGCGCACAACATGAGTCCTACTTTCTGATTGGACAAAACCCAAACCACACAGATTGTGCGTCTGCATCGTAGGATTCACCTAGATCAAATGGCGGTCCTTATACCTCTTGTCAACAATCATTGTTGAAAATGGGATTTGATTTATATGCGATAAATGCCCCATAAATGATAAAAATGCTAAAAAATATCGAATGATCCCATAAATGCGCCAGAAAATCAAAATTGGCGTATAATTATGATTGACTACCGTGGGATAAAATTTGGAGGAGAGCCGATGAAGACACCGTCGATTGGAGTTTGATTGCCACTTCTCCCCTTGGAACTATGATCCTTCTACTCAGATGTTATGGTTTCCAATTAGCGATTATTGTAGCTTGTGCAAAATATTACCAAATGTTTTCCACGGTGTCTCGAGATCATGCCACGATGACATACCGGTTTTCATGATTTTATGAGCCCATCTGCATTCCCTGTAATTAAATTACTAACATTTATTTAGGTGGACACATCTCCTGTCCAAAATGCTTGACAATTCTTCTCATTCATTGCACAATGATGAAAATCACGCAAAGTGACACACAAATGATTTGTAAGAGATTCTTTGCCACCATCCACACGTAATTCATGTAGGGATATTTTATTTATAAGAAATAATTAACATGGTAACTGCAAAACTATGACTTAGATATAGCAAACGAGACATGTAATCCACCAAAAGATCAATATTAGGGGTAAAATGATGTTTTCATACCAAGGAAAAAACCAAGGCGAAAGGATGAGGTTGACACCAATTGGAGTGTGAAATGCCAACTCTACTTTTTGTAAACCATGATCCTTTGTATGAGATGCATTCATTTTCAAAGGGCATGCCATCACAACTTCCGCGAGACATTACCATTTTTTCCATGGCGTCTTCACATCATGCCATGGTGACACACCCATTTTTGTAATATTCGTATACATCTACATTTCCTCCAATTAAATTACTAAAAAGCCCCATGGTGGAAAAAATGTCATCAAATTAGCAAACAAGTCATGAAATGCGGCCGGAAATCAATACAGGGGCTAATAGTTGATTGTCTGTGGATGAAAATAATCCGAGGCGAAATGATGAAGTCCCAAATTCATTTGAAATGAAAATATGATTGTTCTGCATGGACAAATAGCACACGGTTCGTTAACTAGAACCGTGTGCTTTCTAAACCGTAGCCTATGAAACCTAATGCGCGCAATGTGAGTCATGCTTTCTGATTGCACAAAACCCAAACCACACGGATCATGCGTCTGCATCATAGGATTCACCAAGATCGAATGACGGTCCTTATTCCTCTCGTCAACAATTGCTGTTGAAGTTGGGATTTGATTTATATGCAATAAATACCCCGTAAATGATAAAACAAATGCTGAAAAATATCGCACGAGCCCATAAATGTGCCAAAAAATCAAACCTGGCGTATAATTATGATTGACTACCATGGGATAAAATTTGGAGGAGAGGCGATGAAGACACCATCGATTGGAGTTCGATTTGCCACTTCTCCCCTTATAACTATGATCCTTCTACTCATATGCTATGGTTTCGAATTAGCAATCATTCTAGTTTGTGCCAAATTTTACCAAAATTTTTCCATGGTGTCTCGAGATCACGCCATGATGACACACCAACTTTCGTGATTTTCTAAGTCCATCTGCATTTTGTAATTAAATTACTGACATTTATTTAAGTGGACTCATCTCACGTCCGAAATGCTTGACAATTCTTTTCATTCGTTGCACAATGACGAAAATCACGTAAAGTGACACACAAATGATTTGTAAGCGATCCTTTGCCACCATCCACATGTAATTCATGTTGGGATATCTTATTTATAAGAACTAATTAACACAGTAACTACAAATATATGACTTAGATATAGCAAACGAGACATGTATTCCACCAGAAGATGAATATTATGAGTACAATGATGTTTGCATACCATGGAAAAAAACCAAGGCAAAAGGATGAGGTTGAAACCGATTGGAGTCTGAAATGCCAACTCTACTTTTCGTAAACCATGATCCTTCATGTGATATGCATTCGTTTTCAAAGGGCAGGCCATCACTACTTCCGCTAGACATTACCAATTTTTCCCACGGGGTCTTCACATCATGCCATGGTGACACACCCATTTTTGTAATATAATATTCGTAATACATCTGCATTTCCTCCAATTAAATTACTAGCAGGCCCCATGTTGGTGGAAACAATGTCTTCAAATTAGCAAACAAGTCATGAAATGCGGCCGGAAATCAATACATGTGCTAATAGCTAATTGTCTGCGGATAAAATTAATTCGAGGCGAAATTATGAAGTCCCAAATTCATTTGAAATGAAAATATGATTGTTTCTGCATGGACAAATAGCACACGGTTGGTTAACTAGAACCGTGTGGTTTCTAAACCATGGCCTATGAAACCTAATACGCGCAACATGAGTCTTGCTTTCTGATTGGACAAAACCCAAACCACATGGATCGTGCATCTGGACTGTAGGATTCATCCAGATCGAACGACAGTCCTTAAACCACTCTCAACACACGTTGTTGAAGTTGGGATTTGATTTATATTCAATAAATGCCCCGTAAATGGAAAAATGGCTTAAATATAACAGGTGAGCCCAGAAATGCGCCCGAAAATCAATATTAGGGTACAACGATAGATGTGTACCGTGGGGAAAAATTCGATACAAAATGATGAGGTCACGTCTACATTTCAAAGTTTCCAGGTTTTCATTTCGAACTGATTTGTGCTGCTTGTGCACACGGGTTACTATATGAAACCATTTGGAAAGTTTTTTCCGCGGGCATGGGGCGATCTTTTTTCACCCTTTTCATCGAAGCCGCCAACATGCCCCCCTCACCCCAAACCCGCGCCCTCCCCTGTTTCGCTCATCTGTCCGCGTATTCTACCTAAACTCCATCGACACCTAGCTCCCTCTCCTCCTGTCCCCCAGATCCACACCAGAACCCTTTCCGGCGCCGTCATGCTCAATCCAGCCATGTACCCACTTCCCGGCATCAACCCTGCCCTTCACTGTTGCTCCGAACACGTGGCTTCCCACGGCTCGCCGTCTTCATTTGCTCTCCAACCGCCGTTGAGCATATCGATTCTATACCCTTGCCTCTCCTACTGGAATTGAACAAAAAAACTCGGTTAGTTGTTGTCCTTCATCGGGGTGATGTCTATTATCTTGTGATCCCTTTTCCTATTTGGTTCGGCTTGTTTCCAAAATGATTATAAAATAATGGAGAGTGTATTTATGTTCATCATATACCTTCTCACATATAAGTTGTATTTGTTCCAATTAGTTATTGTCGAATTACATATCATGTGCGCACGAGTCACACTAAATGAACAGATTAGCCATACATTTCCAAATGATCTCATGCCATGTTTAGACAGCTAGCTTCCAAGCTGTTACATTTTTTCATGATTACCCCCCTTTTCTAAATTTTGCATGTGTACTTTGTAGAAGTCTATTAGCAGCAATGACAGTCATACTTCCGGTGATGTATCTTCATCTGAGTCCTAAGCCAATATGTGTGCAATAGATGACCGTGTACCAAGAAATGATGAATGGGATAGAGCTGCCACAATCACCCATCCGGTCAAGAACCGGAAGAGTGCTCCAAGAAAGCCCACACACCAGCCTAAAGGTGTATACAAAGTATCTGACATCGATTTGAAGTCTTGGGCTCCAACTAAACCTGATAAAGCACGCACGAGGTTCAGGAGTGTGTGTGGATTTGTTGGCAGGGCAAGGCTCAACATTAATCTATCGGGGTTTCGGAAGGCTTTTACAAAAACATGGTCAAGGATAGTCTGTGAGATCATGGCGCACTTCAACATTACTGAGGAGTGGAGAGCACAGGTGAAATAGGCTGCACTGAAGAAGGCAAGTGATGCTTGGAGAAACTGGAAGCATGTGTTCCACAAGAAGTTCTTGAGTCAAGGCAAGGACTCAATCCCCTCGTACCCCCAAATTATAAAGGAAGATTGGATGGAATTCAAAAGGGTCAGGGCCAGTGAAGAGTTTATTAAGAAGAGTTCCATGCAATCGGAACTTCAGAAGAAGAACACACACACCCATCGTATGGGTGTGGCAGGATACTCCGACATGAAACCCATATGGGAGCAGGAGGACAAAGAAGCAGTAGTTGCGGGTGGCAAACCGGCCTTTAGTTAAATTGGGGGCACTCGTGCTAGGGACTACTTGTTAGCACGTGCAAACAGGCATGGAGACGGTTCTTATTACTTTGAAAACTCAGCAGACCAATAATTGTATGGTGTGATGGCAAAGGCTTCCAAAAACACTGGAAGGTTGTACAGAAACTCAGGGCCATGTGACATTCTGTCCGAGGTTCTGACTACCAAAGAGCCCCTTGGCCGTGCTAGGGGTATTGGGGTCAATGTCCCACACAAGAGGGCTTTCTCACTAAGCAAAGAAGAGAGGCTCAGCATGAAAAAAAGCTAGGAGTGATTACAAGCAGAGAGACTTGCGCAAAAAGAGTAAGAGGGACATGTATCATGTAGTTCGAAAGGAAGTTGAGGAGTCATATATGCAGGAGAAGACACTAATGCTGAGAGATAGCTAGGAGACGCAGGGGGGTGTCGGCATGGATGATGCCATTTATTGTATGGCAACACCGCACAAGAGTAGCTGTGCATCAGCTGACCCCAGCGATAATGATGTTGTAGCTAGACATGATGGTGCTATATCTGATCTATATGGACATGAGGAGAGAGTGAGGGCCATGATTACACATTATGAAGGTTCTTTAAAATGTGCAAAAACGTGGGTTTACAACCCTGACTTTGACGGTGGTATCTTATTGGACAATGTGCCATTGAAGCCGGGTTGTGTGAAGTGCTACGTGACTGAAATAAAGCCTGGATTCAGTCATTTTGCCATGAAGAATGTCCTTCGGGACCCTGATGAGCAGATGACCTTGGAAGAAACACGGTTAAATCATATGCAGTGGTCACGGAAACAAATATACTTCCTGGATAAGACCCCTCCAGCCCCCCCCCAAAGCAAGCAATGTCGCCCTCGAACCGGTGACTCTCATCTCGCCACAGCAGATCTTGTGTGATTCCCCTGATGAACATACTCTTGGGAATCTGATGCCCGAGGCATCAACCTGTGATCGGCCCTGCCGACTTCCTGCCATACAGGCTAGGTCATCGTCCCATCCTGAGTAGCCTGTGGTAAGGCCTACAACTGTTGAACACTTATCATCGGTTCAGATCCCGGCCACTGAAATGGAAACTGCAGACACATCGGCACTACATGATCACCATATAAACCCTACCAAACCGCATGCTAAGGAGTCTGAATTTCGGGAACCGCCTGCTAAGAACGTCGAAAGTTCGAGACCGCTTGGTAAGCACTCCGAAAATTAGGAACCATCTGCTCATCAGTCCAGCGGTCCGCAACCGCCTGATAAGCATACCAATGTGTCGGCACTGCCTGCTTAGCAAACCAACATGTTGTCACGGCCGCATCAATACACTGACACGTTGGCACCAGCTACTCAGAAGCCCAAAATAGCTTCAATGGCTGCTCATCAATCCATCGACTCTGGCACTACAGCTCAGTAGTCTGCCACAGCGGTATCATCTGTTCAGTTGTCCATCGTACCTTCACACGCTTCTCAGCTGCATGTCATTGATGAAACCAAACGTCAAACAAGAAGTACTTTAGCTAAGAATACACAAATGGGCACGGTTGCACATAGGAAGTTGGGCCTCCAAAGAGCGAGGAGGGATAGGACCAAGAGCCTGCTTCTACAAGGAATCATCGGCGGTACCCAAATTAACAATAAGGTTTTCGAAAGGGCTGGGTAATCCCGGTTCTGACCACATGTCTGAAGCAGGTCTTGAAAGGCATCTTTCTAGTATGGAAGTATACACATTTGAGAAACGCAAGTACAAACAAGGCCAACCATTCCTTGTTGGCAATTTCTGGAAGGAGTGCAGTTCTAGTGCTCACAAGTTACATAAATATTGCATGGATAGAATGTCGTAAGGAGAAGATACTAACATTGTGGAATTGCACTAAGACCGACATCATTTCTCTCACGTTCCAGGTACCATCAGTGTGGAATTCGAGGACTTTCGTCTCTTCTTTAACTTTGATGAGCTTGCTGCCACTCTTGTCAAATGCTTGATGTTGTAAGTACTTCACAAACTCTGATCAACTTCTCCATACAAGGCTGTAAATGACAAAAAAGCTAAATGTATTGTATTCCTCTTAGGGGATTGATGACGTAGAGAACATCAAGGGCTTATGCATATTTCATAGATCCTGATTTAGCAAATAGCATTTTGTTAAAAGATAATGACTCACACACGGCTTCCCTTGAGTATGTCGCCAAGATCTTGTTCAACTTACAGATAGGGGAATTCTTCATGTGGCCATATCATGAAGAGTAAGTATAAATATACAACCACACATAGATTGACCATCTTTTAGTTTTAGACATAGTTCGTACGTTCATGGTTTTCTTAAACTGTAGAGGTCACTGGATCTTGCTGGTCATTGTTCCAAAACGCAACACAGTTTACTACATGGATTCTCTCAAATAGTCAAATGCGCCTCAGGATCTCAGTCATCTTCAGGATTTCATGGGTAGGTATTGAATTCTTTGATGTTAATGCGTCATGTTCATATCTAGTTCCATAATTGAGTGTGTGAAAATTCATCTTCATTTGAAGTGTATTGTTAAGGAACATAACTTTAGGGGGGTAAGGTTCGACCGCCAACTACCTCTGTAGCACATGGTCGTTTCTATGGTAAGACAACGAAATCCACTATTTTAAGAAAATGCTAGTCAGATGTTCAAGTTTCTAAGTAAACCTCTTTCTATTTCTCTCCATAGAAAAACCAAACACCGGTTAGGTTGTTCCTAACAGGGAAATACATGACAAATATTGTAGAAAAAAATTCAGTGTCCTCAGCAACAATAAGGTACCGACCTATGTGGATACTACGTTTGTGCACACATGATCAACCTATGCAGACATGTTGAATGTGGTGTCGACGCTGACAAGATAAACCAGTAAGTCTGCTTCTTAATTACTATCTTCTACTCCACACGTATGTCACATTCTGATCTATAAGTCATACAGCTGATCTTCATACTGATGACTTGTGAACCGCTCGCCGCCGATGAATTGTTGTCTATTAGGAAATTATTAGCACCTTCTTTATGAAACACTATATCAAGCCCTCTAAAGACGTCGAAGATTTCCGTATTTAAATCTCCTAAAAATAAGTACGCATTCATATAGTGTTATAAGCTAAACATATACACATGGATGCATTATTTTCCATGTGATTATCTCTTCGTTTTTCGTATACTATGATTATGTACTGGATATGTCGGTTTAACAGCTGTGGAATTTAGCTAGCATTTTCTCAATTGCATATTGTCGTGAATTATGATGAATCCTCTTCTTGTGGACACTATTCGTTCAATTGCATATTGTGGCGAATTATGATGAATGTTCTTCATGTGGACACTATTCGTCGATCGCATATTGTGGCGAATTTGCTATTTACAGGGTGAATTAAATGCGATATTTTACAATAACCTGACCATTTCAGCACACACAGTTCAAGCAACTAAGAATGTGCAGTCCAGAACGGGAAGCACATGCAACTCATTGCGCAACCGCCTGTGGTCCACAGGAAAAGCACACGAGATATAATCTAAAACATTGGTGATACATAAGAAATCACAAACGGTTTGCAACACTTGTACGTGTGCGTAGGAGCTACTCAATCAATTGTGATAGCACCGTATCTCACACGTGAGCCAACAGGAAACCGTGACCGATGCAAAGACGATCTCACACGAGCATTTTTCGGGAAATGTGTCCGATGATGTTATATATGGCACATGGTTGCTAGAGAAATCTCATGTGCAATGATGAAGATATCACACACAGTGTCTACAATGGCCCGTTGGATTAGTTAACATTTCGCAAACGGTCAAAGGTCAAACTCTGTTAGTTTTCCATGAGCAATTAGACGTGTTTCACTCGTCTTGGACGTGTGTGATTGATCTCAAATCTCACACGTATGCCCAAAATATTATGTGTGCGATCTGTTCCTGCACCGCACACGATTATATTTGCAGATCATTTGCGTTCGCTTTCCACCATCGCCGGCGGTTTTGCGGTGTCATGTGGGATGGACCCCCCTATCGCCCACACATGGAAGGGGACAGTGTGGAACTACGTCGCGGAAAGGGGTTAAAAACCGTTTGTATAGCACATCGCTGCACCAGTGATGGCTTTATAGAATGCTTCATGTGCTTCGCTTATATCATTTGAAGTTTGGATTACTTGTTTGTCTTCACCTAAAAAACCGTTATTCGTAAAATGCTCTTTTGCTTCACTTATATTTATTAGAGCATGGTCTTTTGTAGAAAGAATTAAACTCTCTTGCTTCACTTATATCCATTTAGAGAGTCAACAAGAATCGGTCATTTGCATGGTTAGTCATAAAATCCTACATAAAACTTAGGGATCACTGAATATGATATGTTTGAGTCCTTGCAATATTTTTGCGATATAGAGATGATAATATGTGGGAGGTACTAGTGGACGATCATGTTTAGTAAGATATTGGTGTTAAGGTTTGTGATTCCCTAAGCATGCACGTATAGTCTCCCATTATGCTAGGAAGTCGGGGCACAATTTATCCTTGATTGTCTATCTTTGTGTGAAGGTCGGGGGCACGCGATGGTTAACTCCTACCAACCTCCCCCCTAAGGGCATGCGTAGTAATACTTTGCTTCAAGGGCTAATAAACTTTTGCAATAAGTATATGAGTTCTTTATGACTAATGTGAGTCCATGGATTATACGCACTCTTACCTTTCCGCAATTTGCTAGCCTCTACGGTACCATGCATTGCCCATTCTCACCTCGAGAGTCGGTGCAAACATTGTCGGTGCATCCAATCCCCGTGATATGATACGCTCTATCACAATAAGCCTTCTTATATCTTCATCAAAACAGCCACCATACCTACCTATTATGGAATTTCCATAGCCATTCTGAGATATATTGCCATGCAACTTCCATCGCTTCCGTTTTGATGACTCGAGCATTCATTGTCATATTGCTTTACATGATCGTAAGATAGCTAGAATGATGTTTCCATGGCTTGTCCATTTTTTGATATCTTTGATATGCTAGATCATTGCATTCATATAGAGTCATAGTTTGTTCTACTATCGAGTTGTAATATTGAATTGTAAGTAAATATAAGTGTGACGATCATCATTATTCATTATTAAAGCATGTCCCAGTGAGGAAAGGATGATGGAAACTATGATTCCCCCACAAGTCGGGATGAGGATCCCGACAAAGATAAAAATAGAAAAAGGAAAAAGGAAAAAATGATGAGAGACAAAGAGAGAATGGGCATGGTAATTCCACACTTGTGCTTCAAAGTAGCACCATGTTTTTCATGTAGAGAGTCTCCTATGTTGTCACTTTCATATGCTAGTGGGAATTTTTCATTACAGAGTTATATATGCACACCCACTTAGTTTTCATATTGAGCTTTCATACACTTATAGCTCTTAGTGCATCCATTGCATGGCAATCCCTACTCCTTGCATTGATATCTATTGATGGGCATCTCCATAGCCTGTTGATATGCTGAGTTGATGTGAGACTTTCTTCTCCACTTTTACCCCTTTGAAACCTACCACCATATTCTATTCCACCCATAGTGCTATATCCATAGCTTGCGCTTATGTATTGCGCGACAGTTGAAAATGCTGAAGCGCATTAAAAAGTATGAATCAATTGCTTGGCTGACACCGGGGTAGTACATGATTTATACTTTGTGTTAATAAGATAGAGCATGACAAGGCTATATGATTTTGTAGGCATAGCGTTCTTTAGCCTTGATATTTTAAAAGACATGATTGTTTGTTCAGATACCTGAGTATTGGTGTCTTTATGTCAAAACTAGACTATAGCTTTGAATCACTTGTATCTTAATATTCGTGCCATGATTAGATATATGATCAATATTATGCTAGGTAGCATTCCACATTAAAAATTATCTTTTTATCATTTACCTACTTGAGGACGAGCAGGAATTAAGCTTGGGGATGTTGATACGTCTCCATCGTATCTATTATTTTTGATTGTTTCATGCCAATATTATACAACTTTCACATAGTTTTGGCAACAATTTATATGATTTATTGGACTAACCTATTGATCCAATGTCAGTTCCAGTTCCTGTTTTTTGTGTTTTTTTGTTTCGTAGAAATTCGATATCGAACGAAGTCCAAATGTGATAACAATTTACTGAGATTGTTTTTTGGAATATTTGTAAATTTTGAGAAGTGGAATCATCGCAAACAGAGGCTCACATCCCCCACCACCCATGAGGGTGCGGCCTAGGGCCCAAGCGCTGTGTGGCGGGTGGTGCTCACCTCGTATGTCGGTTGAATCTCTCCTTCGGCCACAAGGAAGATAATTTTTAGATAAAAATCCCCTCAAAATTTCAGCCCGATCGGAGTTATGGATCACCGGAATATAAGAAACCGTTTTCAGCGAGAAACCAGGAGCGTGAAACACAAGAGAACAGAGAGGGAGATCCAATCTCGGAGGGGCTCCCGCCCCTCCGCCGCCATGGAGGCCATGGACTAGAGGTGGAACTCTCCTCCCATCTAGGGGAGGCCAAGGAATAAGAAGAAGGAGGGGATCTCTCCCTCTCTCTCCAGGTGGCGCTGGAATGCCGTTGGGGAAATCATCGTGACGACGATCTACATCAACAATCTTGCCGCCGTCAACACCAACTCTCTCCCCCTCTATGCAACGGTGTACACCTCTCTTCCCCATTGTAATCTCTACTTAAATATGGTGCTCATCTCCATATATTATTTCCCAATGATATTTGGCTATCCTACAATGTTTGAGTAGATCCCTTTTGTCCTATGGGTTAATTGTGGTATGGTGTTATGGACGTGAGTTGTATGTTGATATGGTGTTATCCTATGGTGCCCTCCTATGTCGTGCAAGCATGAGGGATCTCCGCTGTAGGATGTTGCAATATGTTCATGATTTGCCTATGGTGGGTTGCTTGAGTGACAGAAGCATAAATCCGAGTACGTGGGTTGTTGCATATGGGAATAAAGAGGACTTGATACTTAATGCTATGGTTGGGTTTTACCTTAATGAACTTTGGTAGTTGTGGATGCTTTCTAGGGTTCCAATCATAAGTGCATATGATCCAAGTACGGAAAGTGTGTTAGCGTATGCCTCTCCCTCATTGCATATAACAAGTATCTATCATATTATATTCAATTGCCTAGGGACAATCTTTCTCTTGCGTTACACAAAAAGCTTTCTACTAAGTTATTTACTTTTATTGTTCTTTTACTAAAACACAACCTAACTTTTATTTCCACATTCTTTATTATCTTGCAAAGTACTTCTAGTTTTATTCCCGCAAAGTAGTTTCATACTTGTTCTAGGTAAAGCAAACGTTAAGTGTGCATAGAGTTGTATCGATGGTCGATAGAACTTGAGGGAATATTTGTTCTACCTTTAACTCCTCGTTGGGATTCGACACTCTTACTTATCAAAAAAGGCTACAAACAATCCCGTACACTTGTGGGTTATCAATGACATGATGTAGACAAGATCTATTCATGTAGGAATAGACCCCATCTTGTTATCCTTAATAGCAACGATACATGCCTGGCTCGCTGCCCCTTCTGTCACTGGGAGAGGACACCCCAAGAGCGAACCCATCACAAAGCACCTCTTCCCATGGAAATAAAAATCAATCTAGTTGGCCTAAATAAACCAAAGATTCGAAGAAGGAATATGAGGCTATAAATAATAGTGCATATAAGATATCAAAGAAGACTCAAATAATATTCATGGATAGAACCTGATCATGAACTCAACTTCATCGGATCCCAAGAAACACATCACAGAAAGTCATTATATCAAATATATATCCAAGATACCATTGTATTGAGAATCAAAAGAGAGAGAGGAAGCCATCTAGCTACTGCCTACGGACCCATAGGTCTATGATGGACTACTCACGCATCATCGGATTGGCACCCATGAGGATGATGAACCCCTCCGTGATGGTGTTAGATTGGATCCCGTGGTTCTAGAACTTACGACGGCTAGAATTGTGTTTTGTTGCCTCCTCTAGGGTTTTTGGAATTTCTGTGCATTTATAGAGTTGAGAGGCGATGGAGGAGACCCTGATGGGCCCCACAACCCATTAGGGCACTCCAGGGCCCTCTGGCGAGCGCTGGTGTCTTCTGGGCCCCACGGGCCTCCCCCTAGGCGCTTCCTTGGCTCCCAAGTTGTCTTCTTGTCCAAAAAAACTCCAAAATGTTTTGTCGCAATCGGACTTCATTTGGTATGGATATTCTACGAAGTAAAAAACAAGCAAAAAACAACAACTGGCACTGGGAACTATGTCAATAGGTTAGTCCCAAAAATGATATAAAGTTGGTATAAAATGATTCTAAAACATCCAAGGATGATAATATAATAGCATGGAACAATAAAAAATTATAGATACGTTGGAGACATATCAGCATCCCCAAGCTTAATTCCCGCTCGTCCTCGAGTAGGTAAATGATAAAATCAGAATTTTTGATGTGGAATGCTCCCTAACATGTTCATCACATATTCTTTTATTTTGTAGCAAGGATATTTGGAATTTTATATGGTTCAAAGCAATAGTCTAATTTTGACATGAAGACTTTAATACTCAAGCATACCAACAAGCAACCATGTCTTTCAAAATATCATCACTAAAGAAAGTTATCCCTAGCCCATCATGCTCAATCATTGATCCATTCATGAAACACACTCGAATATTAGCTACACACAATGCACAAGTATGATTGTAGTCCCTAGTTGGTGCTTTATAAAAGAAGATGGAGACTCAAATAAAAGTAAAAATTGCATAAATTAAATATATAGGCCTTTCGTAGAGGGAAGTAGGATTTGTAGATGTGCGAGAGATCGAAGCTTAAGCTGAGAGAGAAAAATATTTTAGGTGGCATGCCTTTCCTTTTAACGAAATTGACCTAAAATTTTCAATACTTTCCATGCTAGATATATCATAGGCGGTTCCCAAACAGAAAATAAAGTTTATTCCTTTTTCCACCATTCTTTCACAATCCATGGCTAGCCGAATCCACAACTGCCTCCCATACCAACACTTTCCAAGGAATTTATTATTTCACAACATAAAGTAAATTTATTTTTCATTTTAGGAATGGGCATCCCTATTACCGTCATACTCTCGTGCAATAACAAGTGAATAAACACTCATCTTGAGAATAACACATCTAGCATGGAAAATTATTGGCCACCCCCTACCGCTTCATGAGCGGTACAAGCACACAAAAAGGAAATTGATTTTGACAATTAGAGATGGCACATACAAATTTGCTTGAAACGACATGAAAATACCGCATCACTACAGGAATCACGCATTTTGCCATCAGGCTGCTACAGACGGCAAAGGCAGGATTACATACGGCAATTTTTTTTTCGTCAGCCCTTGACAGCAAAGCATGTCGGCATACACCAAATCGGCAAAGGGAGATTTTGCCGTCAGCATTTGGTCGGGTAGACGACAAAGAATTTGCCATCAGTCAGCATGTTTTCCTGTCAGCTAGACCTTGTAGACGACAAAAAGAGTTAACAGACGAAACGGCCGGTCTAACGGACGGCGTTTGTAATTTTTGTCGTCAGCCTAAAAGAAACCATGACAGCAAACACACAATTTTGCTGTCTGCCAAACTAATTTATAGATGGCAAAGATATTTTTAATTAAAAAAATCATACTAACACCTGAACATCAAAAAAATATTCATAACATTTTTTACAGATCAATTTACACAACAAACTATAATCGATTCACAGGACATCTGGCCATCAAAAATTCACATCCACAAAATTCCTTATAGATCGATTTACACAACAAATTTATAGATCTAAACACTCAACATTTTTATAGATCTGAACATCAACATTAACATCATGAAAATTTGTAGATATGGATAAAGAGCTTGGGGGCGTCGGGGTAGCCCCGCTGCAAGAACGCACGGTCCTCATGGCGCATGGCAGCGCCCGTCCGTAGCCGCACGGAGGCGCTCGGAGACCTGCAGCCGATTGGGGCGAGCGGCAATAGCCCTCCGCGTCCGGTGCTGCTCCCTGTGATGGCTGATGGACGAGCGGCGATGGCGGCCAATGAGAAGTGAAGATGGCGCGGGCAGGGGCGGCCTCCTATAGGCGGAGATGGCGCGTGCTCCTATGGGCGAACAACGCAGGCATAGGCGGGCGGACGGCACGGGCGACAGCCGATGGCACGGGCGGCGGAAGGCGGAGGTGGCGTGGGCGGAGACCGGCGGAGATGGTGCGGGCAGCGCTAAGAAGTGAGCGGAGGCAGGCGGCGCCCGGCGGTGGGAGGACGGCGCGCGGCGACGCCAAGAAGTGGGCGGAGGAAGGCAGCGCCCGACGGCAGGAGGACGGGCGCGCGACGGCGGTAGGATGCGGGCATACCCAGCTCACGGTGTCGCTAGCGAGAGAGGTGGTGGGCCGAGGAGTGAGTGGTGGTGGACGAGGGAGGGGAGAGGATAAGGGAGGGTGAGTGGTGGTGGTCCAGGAGGTGGATGGAGGCAGCGCGTGTGGTGAGAGAGAGAGGCATGTGAGGGCGCCACAGGATCATGCCACGTCATCGATCCGTGGGATCGATCTGTGTGCTGTGTTTTCTTTTTGCCGTCTGCATTTTTATTTGTAGACGACAAAGATCTTACTTTGTCGTTTGCAAATAAAAATGCAGATGGCAAAGACTCTTTGCCGTCTGCATTTTTTTACAGACGGCAAAGTATTTTTTGTCGTCAACTGTTCTTTGTCGTCAGCCACTGTTGGCAAAATTGGTCTTTGTCGTTTGCCCCGACGAAATGCTGACGGCAAAGTGTAGTACTGATGGCAAATTTCCTGTTTCCCGTAGTGCATATAGGTGGGTATGGTGGACTCATATGGCAAAACTAGGTTTAAGGATTTTGGATGCACAAATAGTATTTCTACTTAGAACAAGTGGAGGCTAGCAAATAGATTGAGAAGCAACCAACCAAGAAACGAAAATTCTCATAAACGGGCATTAACCATAACTAACACCAAATAATGCACCACAAGCAGGATGTAATTTCATTGCATAACTATTGACTTTCATGCTTGCATAGGAAATCACAAACCTTAACACCAATATTCTTACTAAAGCATAATTACTCACCAACATGACTCATATATTACTATCATCATGTCTCAAAACTATTACAAGGAATCAAGTTTAATTTCTCCAATTATCTTCATGAACGTTTTTATTATATCCCTCTTGAATATTTATCACTTTGGGACTAGTTTCATATATCGCCATTAATTTTGACAAGCTCAAATAAATTTAAGTGAAGAACATGAGCATAAAAATTTCATCTCTCAAAATAATATAAGTAAAGCATGAGAGAATTTCTTCAAAATTTACTAACTCTCAAATTAATCTAAGTGAAGCATCAGAGTATTTCTTCAAAAATTTAAAGCACACCATGCTAAAAAAATATAAGTAAAGCAGTAGAGCAATTCCATAGCTCAAAAAATTGAAGTGAAGCATATAGAGCAATTCTAACAAATCATAGCATAATTTTGGCTCTCTCAAATAGGTGTGTTCAGAAAGGATACTTGTGAAAAAATAAAAATAAAATCAAGCAAAGACTCATATAATACAAGACGCTCCAAGCAAAACTACTAATATGTGATGAATAAAAATATAGCTCCAAGTAAAATATCGTTGGTCGTTAGAAGAAAGAGGGGATGCCGCTCGGGGCATCCCCAAGATTAGTTGCTTGTTTATCGTTGGATATTATCTTGGGGCGCCGTAGCATCACCAGGCTTAGGCTCTTTTCACACCTTATTCCTTTATCCATCGTGATCTCACCCAAAACTTGAAAACTTCAATCACACAAAACTTAACAAAACCTTCGTGAGATCCGTTAGTATAATAAAGCAAATCACCACTCTAAGTATTGTTGCAAACCCATTCATATTTTATTATTACATTATATCTACTGTATTCTAACTTTACCATGGCTTATACCCTCCAATACAAACCATAGATTCATCAAAATAGGCACACAATTCAACAAAAACAGAATCTGTCGAAAACAGAATAGTCTGTAGTAATTTGTACTCTAACCATACTTTTGTAACTCCAAAGATCTAACAAAATAGGAAAATGTCTGGGATTTATATATCAATCTTGTGTAAAAAACTCAAAATTCTTCGTCACTTCTACGATTTTTGAAAATTCGGCTACTATACACAAAAGTTTCTGTTTTTCAACAAGATCAAATCAACTATCACCCAACATGATCCCAAAGGATTTACTTGGCACAAACACTAATTGAAACATAAAAAACAATCTTAACAGTAGAATAATTGTGTAAACACTCAATAATAGAAAGAAAAAGGTAAAAAAAATTATTCATTGGGTTGCCTCCCAACAAGCTCTTTCTTTATAGCCATTAAGATAGGCTTGAGATTTCAATGATGCCATCATGAAAGATAATAATAGCAACACAAAGAGAGCATCATGAAGCATATGGAAAACACACTTAAGTCTAACATACTTCCTATGCATAGGCATTTTATAAAGAAACAAATTATCAAGGCAAGCAAAAACTAGCATATGGAAGGAAGAAGAAAGACAGAATAGCAGTCTCAACATGAAAACAGGTAATTTAGTATCATGAAAATTTCTACAACCATAATTTCCTCTCTCGCAATAATTACATTTAGGATGATAATCAAATTCAACAATATAGCTATCATAAACAATAATCACTTTATGATCAACATTCATAAAGTTTTTATCATTTTCCAAAATAGTGGGAGTATCATCAACTGAAGTTATGACCTCTCCAAACCCACTTTTATCGTATAATTCATAAGACTGAACACTCTCCAAATATGTAGGATTCTTTTTACCTAAGGTTGATGCTCTACCAAACCCACTTTCCATACTATTACATTATTATCAATAACATATTCAACATGCGGCCTAAATAAATTTTCAAGATCATAACAAGCATTATCACCCCAATCATGATCATTGCAATAAGATGTGGACATGACAAAATTATCATCCCCAAGCTTGTAGTTTTACATCTCATTAACATAATTAACATTAATATAATTTATAGTAACATCATTGCAATCATGCTTTCCAATCAAGGAGCTATCAAGAATCACCTTATAAATTTGTTCTTTCAACACTTCATCAAAATTTCCAAATTCATGGTTTTCAAACAAAACTTCATAGAGATAATCAAGTGCACTCAACTCGCTAGCAATTGGTTAATAATAATTTGGTCTTTTGAAAAGATTAGCAAGTGGATGAGGATCCATATCAATAGATTTTTATCAAGCTAAGATGCAAGCAAATAGAAGGCACATGGCAACACAAGCAAAGATAACAAGCAAGCAAAAAGGCAAACGGAAAATATTTTTTTATTTTTGTAAAACCATTTTAGAAGAGGGGGAGAGGAAAATGAGAGGAAAATGACAAATAATGTAAATTGCAAGGATATGATATTTGTGATTAGGAAGTTGATAGATGTTGATGATATCTCCCTGGCAATGGCGCCAGAAATTCCTTTGACGTTGCTTAAGACTGCATCGGTATTTCCCGATGATGCAGGAGAGCTACGGTAAGTATTTCCCTTGGTTATGAAACCAGTTATCGAACCAGTGGAGAACCAAGCAACACTATGTAAATGGTACCGGCACACAAAGAACAAATACTTGCAATCCGACGTGTAAGACAGGTTGTCAATCTCTCCACGATAAAATATAGATTGGTCTGTATGAGATTGGATAAATAGATAGCATAAGAACACAAAATAAAATATGCAAATGAAAAGTGCAGAAAGATATTTTTGGGTTTTTGGAATAATAGATCTGAAAACAAATGCGAAAAAGATAGATTGGAAAGCAATATATTAAAAGGATAGACCCGGGGGCCGTAGATTTCACTAGTGGCTTCTCTCAAGAAAATAGCACACGGTGGGTAAACAAATTACTGTTGAGCAATTGATAGAAGATCAAATAAACATGACGACATCCAAGGCAATGATCAATATATAGGCATCACGTCCAAGATGAGTAGATCGAAACGATTCTGCATCTACTACTATTACTCCACACATCGACCGCTAACCAGCATGCATTTAGTGTATTAAGTTCATGGACAAACGGAATAATGCAATAAGAATGATGACATGATGTAGACAAGATCTATTCATGTAGGAATAGACACCATCTTGTTATCCTTAATAGCAATGATACATGCGTGCCTAGCTGCCCCTTCCCTCACTGGGAGAGGAGACCGCAAGATCGAACCCATCATAAAGCACCTCTTCCCATGACAAGAAAAAACGATCTAGTTGGACTAACTAAACCAAATATTCGAAGAAGAAATACGAGGCTATAAATAATCATGCATATAAGAGATCAAAGAAGACTCAAATAATATTCATGGATAGAAACTGATCATGAACTCAAACTTCATCAGATCCCAACAAACACACATCAGAAATTCATTACATCAAATAGATCCCAAGAGACCATTGCATTAAGAATCAAAAGAGAGAGAGAGAGAGAGAGAGAGAGAGGAAGCCATCTAGCTACTGCCTACGGACCCGTAGGTCTATGGTGGACTACTCACGCATCTTCGGAGAGGCACACATGAGGATGATGAACCCCTCCGTGATGGTGTTAGATTGTATCTCGTGGTTCTGGAACTTGCGGCGGCTGGAATTGTGTTTCGTCGACTTCTCTAGGGTTTCTGGAATTTTTGTGGATTTATAGAGCTAAGAGGCGGTGGAGTAGACCCTCGCGGTCCTCACAACCCAGCAGGGCATGCCAGGGGCCTCTGACGCGCCCTGGTGTCTGGTGGGCCCCATGGGCCTCCCCTAGGTGCTTCCTTAGCTACCAAGTTTCCTTCTGATCTTAAAAAATATCCAAAAAGTTTCGTGGCAATTGGACTTCGTTTGGTACTGATATTCTGCGAAGTAAAAAACAAGCAGAAACTAGCAACTGGCATTGGGCACCATGTCAATCGGTTAGTCCCAAAAGATAATATAAAGTTGCTATAAAATGATTGTAAAACATCCAAGAATGATAATATAACTACATGGAACAACCAAAAATTATAGATACGTTGGAGACATACATCCCGCCACTACAGATGAGGGGTCACGAGACGACCATTAAGATGTAGTACACGAGCGTACGAGCCATACTACAGGAGAGCCCGATTGTTGGGTTTCGTCCTCTAGTTCAAGCGTAAGCAACGCCGCTCGTCCACTCATCTCTCACAGCTTTGATCGACCGGTGATGACCATAGACACACGGTTTCCATCTTCCATGTGGGGAGATGACGGTGACCCTCGGGGATTGGGGGATGATTACGACCCTACCAGTCGAGGGTCGTGCTCTCACGGGACGAGTGAAGAGGAAGAACTAGCAGGATAGGGTTAGCACCCTCATCGGTGACTGCCCCCCCCCCCCACACACACACCAAGGGTAACCGGACATCCGGCGTACCGCTGCCCTGGCTCCTGAAGCACCAAAGCAAATTCCCGGAAGATGTCGATCCCTGGACGATGGAGAAGTACGCGAGGGCCTCCCTGTGGTATCTTCTCATAGAGGCCATGTTTCCAGACTGCTCAGGGGACAATGCCATATAGATGTATCTCGACTTCAATTCCTAAAGGACTAGGATGCAGGGTACAGCTGGGGGTCTGTCGGCCTCGCCTACCTATACCGTTCGGTAAGAGAATATCTCACTGTTTTTTATTGACATATGCTGCTTTAAATTATGTCATCTGATCATCAATACATGTTTGGTAGCTTGACGATGCAACCCAGAGGACGAAAGAAATATCAGGAATGTGTGGATGTGTCTGGGCCCTCTTCATTTGAATGTGGGAGAGAATCCCGATGGGGCGTTCGGAGAAACTGTCATGGCGTCCATAGACCTACTATGGTGAAGATGACGACAAAGGTTGATACCCAGTCGTCGTGTACGCTTGGACATGGTGGGTGTCTACACGGGCACATCCAAGACTTTGTGCATGGTCTTCACCAACGAGCTTCATGCTTTGACGGCTTTCGAGGTATACGAACTAGATCATGAATCTTTTCGATGACACTTTCAGGTGAGCTTACCAACTTTTTTGTACTAGGTTAATTGGCGATTGTATGGTGAACGGGAGTGGGGGTTCGAGCTGAACATGATGTGCATGCATGACATGCTTCTTTGGCGGTGCATAATGCCCACGATTTGTGTCTATGCTGTCGAGTACCACTTGCCACATCGCGTTGACACGCAATTTGGTAGGCCGCAACGTACCCCACCGGGCGGTCGCATGACACCGGTGGCTTCGACCTACACTTGTGAGTGCATTGTACCCTATTTCCGTGTTTTTGTTTTGATGTTTTATATTCTTTCTTATGATGTTTTACATTCTTTCTTATGCCTTGCAGGATGAGCAGGCAGAAGAACCAGTCGATCATAGACTGGGGAGAGACACATGACCAATACATGCGGGAATTTAACGAGTGGAAAACCTGCAAAGATGTGGAGAGGAAAGTGAACGACTAGGATGACTACGAGGATCACATGCGGTGGTACGACGATGACATCAAGCATTTTCTGCGCCTGGGGCCCCAGTGGACGACATCGGATGCCGAAGCACTGTATGATGATGGCTCCGAGAATGAAGCCTACCATGACAGCATCAGAGAGCTAGAAGGCGGATTTAGGGAGTATGCACCCCTCATGAATAGAATGGTAAGTTGTGTTTATCTATTTTGAACCGACGGTTCGATGAAATCTACTTTAGTGAGTGTGAATCATTTATTCTTTTGCAGTCTTCGGAGATGAACAAAAGCATTTTTGAAAGCTCGGATGCGCTAAGTTCTATCCCTGGGTCTCAAGATAGTGAGAAGAAGTTAAGGGGAACGGTGAAGGTAACATCGAGCCTCCTACACTTACATTCTTTCTTATGTTCATGTTCCTTTGTAACCATAAACTTGATCCATATTGTGTTCTTGTTTCATTCTTATTGCAGAAGTTCATCAACAAATGTCGCAAGCTGGTGTGCCTGCTTGGGTGTGCTAGCTCTACTGATGCTTATGCTCTTGTAGCCCCGATGCGTAGCCTCGCTTCATCGAGCCATGTTGCCTCATTGTGTAGGGTGGTTGAGGAGGACGAGGACGGTGAGGAAGAAGGCGAAGATGAAGACGACGAGGAGGAGCTAGCAGAAGAAGAACAGGAGGAAGAAGAGGAATAGAGCATCGAGGAGGAGGAGTACGACGATGATGACGGACCTCCACCAACTCAGACAACCCGGCTTAAGAAGAGGAATGTGTTGAACAGGGATTGGGCAAGTCCATTCCCGTTTCACAAACCGGGTCATCGCCCCCGCAAGAAGAAGGCTAATGAGACTCTTTAAAAACAAACGAGGACCATACCTCCAAGAGGGGAAGGAGCAAGTGAAGTTGCTGCCTTTGAAGTACGGCTTCTTAGTGAAACTATTTTGTTGGCTTCGTGAAACTATTTGGTATTTGTTGACCGAAACTATTTGCTACTATTTGGATGTGTGCTATGTTTCCTAGTTGAACTATTATTCGTATCGAGGTGTGATACATGTTATGTTGTGTTGATCTTCATATTTTATGTTTTTACGTGTACAATATTGTTGTGGTAAAAAATTTAAACCGACACAATACAAGTTGTGTGCAAAAAAACATTATGATGACACCCTACCGCCAAGGACCCTGGTGGTAGGGTGTCTAACCTTACCGTAAAAAAATAAAATTCCAGGTTATAGCACTGAAAACTAGAATAAGAACTCTTATCATTAAAGGCCTTGACAGTAGGTTGTTATAGCCTATCACCAAAGACCCTAACGATAGGTTATCTGCCAAGTCATCACCAGACGATTAGGTAGACAGCTGCTGTCGTATCCTACCGTTAAGGGCCCTGGTGGTAAGCTATGTAACCTACCGTCATATCCCTGACGGTAGGAAAAAGGTCAGATTTAAAAAAAATTAAACCGGAATCAGATCTGGCTAAACTTATAAAAAAAGTTCAAAACACGAAATTTTGTCCGATCAAACGGAACGATTAACCTGCAGTGGAGCTGCACTACGTCCGTCAGAAATTGGTCCCTGCTTTCGGTGGAACACGCTGCAAACCAAAATGACCATGCCTGGATGGATGTCCCCGGCCAATTCCCACAACGCTCCTATAAAGAAACGAGATTGTGTCCCCGACCAGGGAGCGCTACACCCCGCCGGCGAACGCTCGTCTTCCAACCCCGGCGTCTCCTCCTTCTCCCACCAGGCCTCCGAGAGCCATGGTAGCGACAGGGCTCAACGCGTACGCGCGGCCATACAGCCGTCGATCCGCCCGCGCCCACCCCCACCTCGCCCCGCCAAAGCCCCATCTTTCCATGATGCCGGGGTACCACGGCGCCGCCGGCTACCCGCCGCCTTTCCCCCTCGCCCCCAACCACTCCCGCGCCACCTTCCGGGAGCAACACTACCCCGGCCCCCTCCCGCCGCGGCCTTTCTTCCGCGAGCACGTCACCGCGCCGCGTCACCACCACGGCCGTCCCGGCGGGCCCATGTTCGACCCCGAGAAGCTGTACGCGCAGGCGATGCACAGCTTCAACTACAAGCACAAGGCGCGAGCGGCCGCGGCCGGGAAGGGCAAGGGAGGACCCGCGTCTCGCCCTCTCCTGCCGGCGGCCCCGCCGTGCGGGCCGCGGGGGCAGCGGGCCAGGGGCAGGAGCAAGGTGTACGTGCCGGCCGTGCGCGGCGCCGGAGGGCGGGCGCGGTCGAGGTCGCCGGCGCCGGCGCTCATGCGGCGGAGGGCGTGGCCGGTGCCCCCGCCGGCCTGGCGCGGCCGCGGCCGCACCACCGTCATGATCCGCAACATCCCCAACAAGCTCACGTAAGCGACCAGCAACGGAGCCTACGCTACGTTCTCCATCTCGTTGTGTCCAGTTCGTGCCTGCGTTTTAACTGATGGATCTTTCGGGTTTTGGTGTCGATCCGCCGTCCCAGCCGCCCCTCGATTGTGAAGCTGCTGGACGACCACTGCGCCCGCGTGAACCGGCGGCGCGGCCTCGGCGCCGTGACCGCCGCGTACGATTTCCTCTACCTGCCCATGGATTTCAGGTGACTCATCCCATGCTCGCTCTTCTCGCACGATTTGACAGGGTGATTTCCCTTGCCTGCATTCATGCTTGTGCGGTTGCGGAGTACAGGAGCATCACCCCGCAAAATAAAATAAAATAGTAGCATCAAATGGACGAAGGCATCGTTAATCCTAAGCGTAGTTTCACAAAGTTCTTTTTCTTTTGGCGAGACACAGTTTCACAATGGTGTGCTTTATTAGTCAGATATAATGATCTGTCCGTCTTCCAAAAGTAAATACGGGAAAATATCACCATGCCGTAAAAACTGCAAACTTGCGCAACTTATTACCAACTATAAAATGCGTACAGCCTTTTGGTACATCTGTAAAAACTAGTTGTGGTACTGTCCCCAACAGAGCCACTGGAAGAAGACAAACAACCAAAGCAAGCCAGCGAAATAAACGGCCAACGAAAGCATGCATAACTTTAGTTACCTTGGTCTTGTAACTAGCTTGAACGAATCTTCCAGCAGTTCAAAAAACCCACGTTCACGATCTTCCTCTGTAAATTTAGCAGGCAGCGCTGCTGCAACAAGGGGTACGCCTTCGTCAACTTCACGACGGCCGAGGCGGCGCGCGGGCTGCACTTCGCGCTGCACGGCCGCGGCTGGAACCGCTCGCTCGGCAGCGGCAAGATCATCAACATCGCCGCCGCCTACATGCAGGTAACCAACGTCCTCCGTACCGTCGATGCATGCATGCATGCGGTTTGTTCTCTGACGCCGTGAGCCGCGCCGTTGGTCTTTTGCAGGGCAAGCACAGGCTGCTGAGGCACTTCAGCCGCTCCACCTTCGCGTGCCACACCGACGAGTACCTCCCGGCCTTCTTCTCGCCGCCGCGCGACGGGGCCGCTGACCCGCCCCCGGCCGAGCCCAGGAACCTCGGCCGGCGCGTCCCCGCTGTCCAGCCGGCGGCGCCGGCGCAGCAGCTGGCATGGGTTCGTCGAGGCGAGGCTAGCAAAGCTAGCTAGCTCGTTCCCGGTGGCGTGGCACGGTCAAGTGCGGAGTCCGGCCATGCCTCCCCTTCCTTGCTTTCTCCTTTGGTACGGCGGGGGGGGGGGGGGGGGGGGGCGAGGCTGCTGGAGTTTGAACATTAGTGTGGCACCTTTAATTATCAAGCTGTAGACTGTAGCCCTGTACTGTCTTCTTTGATCGTGTCCGTCTCGTGTAATCCGGAGTCCCACCCTATCATTAGTCCATGTACCGTGTTGCTGGTTGGCTCGTGTACGTCGTCTCGTCTTCTTTCTTTCCGTCAAAAGACTGCCTTATTTGATCACAACCAGAAGGACTCTACTGTACTGCCAGCACCAGCATAGATGGCATGTGCATGCATGCAGCTCCGCGTACGTGTACCAACAGATAGAATCGCAGCCGTTGTGTGTGTTTGATTCGGTGCTAGTCTTTTTTACAGCGTAACTAAAGTGGACAGGCAAAAGTGTTGCTGTTGCACCGAGTAGGTGGTCTTGTCTGCTGCAGGAGAAAGAAGCGTTGTCGTCCTGTTTTGCCGAGGCAGGCGTCCCAGGCGTTGTGGCATCGCAGGACCGCTGCTTCTCATGCTGCGGGTGCTGCGGGTAGAAGGGAAGAGCCTCGGGTGCTTCTGCGATTTGCATTGCCGGTACGTAGGTAGTACCATGCACATATGCTCTCCATGTACGCCGTGGCATGCATGCATGCGATTCTCTCTGTACCTTGAGGATATCCGTGCATGCAACCATGCATCCATGTGATCTTGCGGTAGGGTTTACCGGAAGCAAGCAGAAGCGTACGTGGAGCAGTTGCTTCTTTTGTGCAAAACAAAGCCTGTCGAAAGTGTAAGATGTGTAGCAGACGGCGGACGATTCTGGTGCAAGGCTGCCATGCCAACTCCATCTTCATCTCCATCTCCTGTGCAGGAGCTCGCACCGCTACCGGCGCCGTGGAGTTTGGATCAGAGGGGGAGATGGGGATGCTGCTTCTGTTCTGTGTACTCCACTTTGGACTAGGCGGTGACGAAATGGCATGGAGCCCTCGCTGTCTGCTCGCTATCCCTCCTGCCTGGCCTGGCCTGGCCTGGCCTGGTCTTCCTCCCCTGCTGCGGTTCAGCGATGGGCCAACGGATGGAAGCACTCGGCTAAAGTTGTTACAAAACTCAACGGGATACTTTGTCACTCTTGCCCATCTTAAACTACAGAGTTAATATTAGTTTCAGTAGTTCATAAACTTGTACGGGAACAGGCTTGTGCAAGAACTGAAAAAACCCTAGAAAAGTGTTGCCCCTGAACCCTAGTGCTGTAAGGGCATCTCTAACAAAACCGTAAATTTCCTCCCGCATCCGTCCGTGGAAATGGGGCCAGTCCACGGATACGGATGCGGGAGGACGAGATCCAACCATAGTCATATATATATATTTTGATCACAACTCCAATCAAGCGGACGAAATTCGTACAAACACCACGGATTTCATTGAAGTTCGAAGATAATTTACATAAAAAGATCAATATTTCTAACGTTTAACTAAAAAAACAAGAAAAAACCCTAAACCATATACAAGACGACCTCCTCGTACGCGTCGCCACCCAACCCTATGAGACTGTCATCTCCGTCCGTGCAGTCGTTGTCGTCGTCCCTCCAGCGGCGTAACCACGCCGTAGGGCCACGGCAGCCTTGTCCGACAGCTACTTGCCGCTCGTGGAGGAGCCACTTCTGCTGCGCCGTGTGGAGCGACCACTCCTCGCCGATATTGGCGAGCTCGCCCATAGGCCGTATCCGCCGTGATCATGGAGAGTGCCCACGCCGCGGCGAGCTCCGTGTCGTCCCTGGCCCATTCTAGCGCCACGTCCGCCTTGGCGAACGTGGAGCGGCGGTGGGGCCCCAGGCTTATGCTTCATGCAGTCGCTGATGTGAAGGTCATGGTTGCGCGGCAAGGACGACTCGTCCTTTATCGGCCCGAGGGGGGATGCGGCTCGTTCTTGACGCGGACCCGCGGTGGGGACGGTGGCACTGATTCCATCTGTAGAGCGCAAGGAGGGGGAGAGAGGAGGAAGGTATGGTACTGCTCAACGGCGCCAGAGAGTGGGAGTGAGGAGAAAGGTCAGGTGCTCTGCTCCATGGCACCGGAGCGTGGCTTAAATAGCCGCGGCCAGGCCAGACGGTGGGGCAGTCAGCCTGCTTCAATGTGGCGCAACTGCCGGAGTTGGTTCCTCGGGACGCGGCATCAGCATTGAAGGAGCAAGGCCTGGGAGGTCGCGTCCGTCTGCGTCGCCTTCCCGTCCGGTCAAATCACAGTTTCAATGACAGTCACTGCATGCTCTGGGCTGGCATGAATCTGACGCAATAAGCGGCGAGGCACGTGGGATGGAAGATGCGGGAAGGGCAGGTTGGGTTTTTTGGTGGCCCAAGACGACCCAAATCGTGCAAAGAAGCTGTCCGGACTCCCGTGACCTCCCCGTGCCTGTCTCCGGTTTGGGAAAGTAATCGCATCCGGACTGTCCCGCGGGCTGATACATGACCGCGTTGGATGGTTTGCGCGGTCCGGGCCACGCGGTCCGGACGGTTGCGGGATATTTTTGGGTCCACCTTGGAGATGTCTGATACTCGTGATCTGCATTGGGTTTTCCGTGAAGAGGAACGGGTAATCGCAACACAAAGTGGGTAAATACTTCCCTTAGTTATGAAACCAAGGTTTATCGAACCAATAGGAATACCAATCCTCAACCGTCTTTAGTGGTTGCACAGAAAAGAACAAAAAACTTGCACCCAATGCCGACAAGAAGGTTGTCAATCCCCTTAATCTCGTTATTTGCAAGCAAGCCAGTTGTGTAGATAATTGTAGATAATAGTAAAGTGCAAAATAAAATAAAAGATAATAAATAACAGGAAGGTAATGATATCGTTTGTGAATTTATAAGTGAATAGACTTGGGGGGCTATAGAGTTCTCTAGTGATATCTCTCATAAGCAAAGCATACAGTGGGTAAACAAATTACTATTGGGCAATTGATAAAAAAGTGAATAATTATGCGATGTTCACAACAAATGATCATGTGTATATAGCCATCACGTCCATAAGAAAATAGGTTGACTCATGCCTGCACCTACTACTATTACTCCACTTCAAGCGCGCTTCTATGCTTGACTCTCTACGTATTAAGTTCATGACAAACAGAGTAATGCTTGGAGAACGATGACATGATGTTGACAAAATAAACTCAACTAATATGAATAAACACCGTCGTTTTATCCTTAGTAGCAAAAACAAAAAGACGCAACTTGTCCCCTTCTGTCACGGGGATATAGAAACTCGTCAGGTTGAATCTACTACAATACAACACTCCCAATGAAGAAATATCAATCTAGTTGGCCAAACTATCTCAATAGATCGGAGAGCATTACGAAGCTATGATGATCATGCAAATAAGAATCATTGTAATCAGGTTTGACTCAAATACTTTTCATGAATAATCTGAACATAAACTCAAAATTCATGGGATCCCAACAAACACACAATACAAAGGGATTACATCGGATAGATCAAGGCAAAGATGCGATGAACATTGTATTGAAGATCGAGTGAGTGAGTGAGTGAGAGAGAGAAAGATTGCCATCTAGGTACTACCTACGGACCCGTAGGTCCATGGTGAACTACTCACACATCATGGTGAGGGCAGCAAGGTTGATGAAGATGCCCTGCGTGATCGATCTCCCCTCTAGCAGGGTGCCGGAACGGAGGTGTAGATGGACTCTCGTCGGGATAGGTGGTGGGTCCCTGGTGCACCTCCTGGCCCTCCTTCGAAGCTTCTAGGTCTTGTATTGGTCCAAAAAAATCACGAACAAGTTTCGTGGCAATTGGACTCCGTTTGTTATTGTAACTCTAAAAATGCAAAAACACATTGAAAACATGAACTGGCACTAGGCACTGGGTTAATAGGTTAGTGCTCAAAAATATTATAAATTGGCATGTAAATACCAAAAAAAAGTATCCTAGAGACATATCAGCATGGAACAATAAAAAATTATAGATACATTGGAGACGTATCAACATCCCCAAGCTTAATTCCTGCTCGTCTTCGAGTAGGTAAATGATAAAAATAGAAGTTTTTGATTTGACATGCTAGCCATTATGTAATATTTGGTATGTATGCTCATTGAGAAATGATGAATTAACAAACAACAACATAGTAATATTTATAAGTATAGGAAACAAAATCATTATTTTTTCGAAGTATACGGTCCTAAAAGAATGTTTACCCCTATTCATCTTGTTATATTAGCAATACATGACTCCATCTTCACCACGTAGATACAAATGTTAAGCACCATGGTGTCCAAGTCAGGCAATTGATTGCACTTTTTCAATATGCATCAAATTTTTATTCTTCACGCAATACATGAGCGTGAACCATTGGACATAGCATATAGGTGGAATAGAATATGGTGGTAGGTATCAAAGGGGTGAAAAGTGGAGAAGATAGTCTCGCATCAACTAGGCATACCAACAAGCTATGGAGATGTTCATCGATAGATATCAATGCAAGGAGTAGAGATTGCCATGCAAATGATGCACTAGAGCTAAAAGTGTATGAAATCTCAACTGAAGCTAAGTGGGGTGTGCATCAAACTTTCTTGCTTATGAAGACTTCGGGCATTTGAGGAAGCCCGTCATAAGGAAGTGTCGACATACGAGACTCTCTATATGAATAACATGGTGCCACTTTGAGGCACAAGTGTGGTAAGGGTTAGGAGCAAAGTCCCTTCTCTCTTTTCTCTCATTTCATTTTTTATGGTGGGATTTTCTCTTTTTTTGCCTCCCTCATTTTCTCTTTTTTTTATATGCTGGGCTCATTTGGCCTTCCCCATTTTTATTTCATTTTTGTCTGGAGTCTCATCCCATCTTGTGGGGGAATCATAGTCTCCATCATCATTTCCTCACTAGGACAATGCTCTAATAATGATGATCATCACACTTTTATTTACTTACAACTTAACATGAAGAACTGATAAGAAGATATGACTCTTTATGAATGCCTCTGGTAGTGTACCAGGATGTGCAATGATCTAGCATGACATGTATAAAAAATATGAAGAACGGTGGCTTTGCCAAAAATACTATGTCAGCTCTATATGATCATGCAAAGCATTATGATGATGAACGAACTAGGCATATGAAGTGACGATGGAATTTGCATGGCAATATATCTTGGAATGGATATGGAAATGCCATAATAAGTAGGTATGGTGACTATTTTGAGGAAGATATAATGAGGCTTATGTTCAACAGAGCGTATCATGTCATGGGGTTTGGATGCACTGGCGAATATTTGCATCGATCCTCGAGGTGAGAATGGGCTATGCACGGTACCGAAGAGGCTAGAAAATATGAGAAGGTGAAGATGCGTATGTCCATGGTATCACATTAGTCATAAAGAACTCACATACTTATTGCAAAATTTTATTAGTTTTATCACAAATCAACGTATTCCTGGCATGCCCCAAGGGAGGAGGTTGGTAGGAGCTAACCATCGCGCACCCCCGACTAGAAACAACACTAGGATTTCAACGAGGAATATAAATGCTCACACATCATCACCATGCCTCTTTAATTTTTAGATGAATAACAAGTTAACACCTCTTAATCTCAACACTTCTACAAATCAACAATTTTTGAGTCACACCCTTCTCATATTACTACATCAATGTCATTAACCTACAACTTCTCTATATGTGCTACACGATGGTTTTGATTATCATTCATTGAATACTTAATATTCTTGGACTAGTCTTATGACCCATGCAAATTACCGTCACTTTACTCAGCTCTCAAAACAATATAAGTGAAGAACGAGAGCATATTATTTCTATAAAATCTACATGCCACCGTGCTCAAAAAGATATATGTGAAGTACTAGAGCAACTGCCTAGCTCAAAAGATATAAATGAAGCACATAAAATATTCTAGCAAATTATCATGAAGGTGTGTCTCTCTCAAATAGGTGTGTCCAGTAAATGATGATTGTGAAAAATTGAAAGTAAAATCAAACAAAAGCACACGATGCTCTAAGCAAAACACATATCATGTGATGAATAAAAATATAGCTCCAAGTGACATGCCGATGGATTGACACGAAAGAGGGGATGCCTTCCGAGGCATCCCCAAGGTTAGGCACTTGAGTCTCCTTAGAATTATACCCGGGGTGCCTTGGGCATCCCCAAGCTTGGGCTCTTGCTACTCCTTATTCCTTAGCCCATCGTGATCACACCCAAAACTTGAAAACTCCAATCACACAAAACTCAACAAAACTTCGTGAGATCCGTTAGTATAAGAACATATTGCATACTTGAGGTACTGTGATAATTTGATTCAAATTCATTTTTGCATAATAGGACTATATTATAACTTATCCATGACTTACACTCCTCATATAATCAATGGCATAATCAAAACAAGCAAACTATGCAAGCAAAACACAATCTCTTTAAAACAGATCAATCTGTAGCAATCTGTAAAGAGCCCATACTTCTGTAACTCTAGAAATTCTGAAAAATTAGGACAACGTAAAGAATTTGTATAGCAATACTATGTTAAAATTTCGTATCATTATCATGCTCCAATAAAACAATTAAAGTTCCTGCACTGGGGTGAAAGTTTCTGTTTCAGATATAGCATCGTTTCTACTCATCTTGTGAGTCATCCCAAAGGATTTACATGGAACAAACACTAATTAAAGCATAAAAACACAATCATTATAGAGGAAACAATCATGTTATAATACAACAACAAAAATAAATGATAAATATTGGGTTGTCTCCCAACAAGCTCTTTCGTTATAGCCATCAAGATAGGCTTAGGATAATAATGATGCTCACATAAAAGACAAGAGTTAAAGCACAAAGAGAGCATCATAAAACATGTGACAAACACATTTAAGTCTAACATACTTCCTATGCATAGGGATTTTATGAGCAAACAATCTATGGGAGCAAAAATCAAGTGGCATAGGATGGCAAAGCAAGCATAACTTCGAAACTTTGAACACATACGGAGGAAACTTGATATTATTGCAATGCCTACAAGCATATGTTCCTCCCCCATAATAATTTTCAGTAGCATCATGAAGGAATCTCAAAATTAAACTATCACATAAAGCATTCTGTTCATGATCTACAAGCATAGAAAATTTATCACTCTTCACATAATCAAACTCCTTTTAATTCATGGTAGTGAGAGCAAACTCAACAAAATAACTATCATGTGACACTTGATTGTCATAACCAAATTGAATATTGAAATATTGATGATAAATTTCATGGTTATCATTACCAATTATATCATACGGTTCATCACCACATTCATCATAAATAGGAGGTATGCAATCATCATAATGAATTTTCTCACCAAAACTTGGTGGACAAAAAATATCATCTTCATCAAGCAGATCATCCCCAAGCTTGTGGTTTTTCATATCATTAGCATCATGGATATTTAGAGAATTCATACTAGAAACATGCCAATCATGCTTTTCATTCAAGGAACTATCATGAATCACTTTATAAATTTCACAAGTTTTAGGTTCATGATTTTCAAGCAAGACCTCATACAGATAATCTAGTGAACTCTCACTAGCAATTGTTTCAACATAATTGGGCCTTTTGAAAAGATTAGCAAGTGGATGAGGATCCATTTATCTTTGATTTTGCTTTACTTTCTGTTTTGGTGTGACAAAGATAAAGATAACATCACTAGGCAAGGAAGCAAATAGAAATATCTTTGTATTTTTCATTTTTATAAGACAAACTAAATATAATAGGAAATGAAAAGAAGAACGAGTGAATGATTTTTTCCGAAGTTACTTGATAGTTGGTGATGGTAATCGCCGGCAACGGCACTAGAAATCCTTTCTAATACTTATGATCTGCGTTGGGTTTTCCGGAAGAGGCACGGCTAATCACAGCACAAAGTGGGTAAGTATTTCCCTCAATTATGAAATCAAAGTTTATCGAACCAATAGGAATATAAATCCTCAACCGTCTTCAGCGGCTGCACACAAAAGAACAAACAACTTATACCCAACATCGGCAAGAGGGTTATCAATCCCCTTGGTGTCGTTATTTGCAAGCAAGTGAGTTGTGTAGATAATTGTAGATAATAGTAAAGTGCAAAATAAAATAAAAGGTAATAAATAATAGCAAGGTGATGATAGCATTTGTGAATTTATAAGTGAATAGACCCGGGGGCTATAGAGTTCTTTAGTGGCATCTCTCATAAGCAAAGCATATGGTGGGTAAACAAATTATTGTTAGACAATTGATAGAAAAGCGAATAATTATGCGATGTTCACGGAAATGATCATGTGTATGTAGGCATCACGTCCGTAAGAAAATAGGTCGACTCCTGCGTGTACCTACTACTATTACTCCACTTCAAGAGAGCTTCTATGCTTGCCTCTCTACGTATTAAGTTCATGACAAACGGAGTAATTATACATCTCCAACGTATCTATAATTTTTTATTGTTCCATGTTGTTATATTACCAATATGGGATGTTTTACAATCATTTTATAGCAACTTTATATCATTTTTTGGGACTATCCTATTGACATAGTGCCAAGTGCCAGCTGTTGTTTTTTGCTTGTTTTTTACTTCGCAGAGTATCAGTACCAAATGAAACCCAAACACTGCGAAACTTTTTGAAGATTTTTTGGGCCAGAAGACAACTGGAGGACCAAGGAAGCATGTGAGAGGAGGGCGGTGGAGGCCACGAGACACGAGGGCGCACTAGAGACCCCTAGAGCGACCTGGTGGGTTGTGCCCTCCATGGGACCCGTCTTTACCACCTATCAGCTTTATAAATACCCAAATATTCCAAAAACCCTAGGGGAGTCGATGAAACACAATTCCAGCCACCGCAAGTTCCAGAACCACGAGATCCAATCTAACACCATCACGTAGAGGTGCATCGTCTTCATGGGTGCCTCTCCGATGATGCGTGAGTAGTCCACCATAGACCTACGGGTCTGTATGCAGTAGCTAGATGGCTTTCTCTCTCTCTCTCACACACACACACACACTTGATTCCCATCACGGAGAGGTGCATCGTCTTCATGGGTGCCCCTGCGATGATGCGTGAGTAGTCCACCATAGACCTATGGGTCTGTATGCAGTAGCTAGATGGCTTTCTCTCTCTCACTCTCACACACACACACTTGATTCTCATTACAATGGTCTCTTGGAGATCCATTTGATGTAATGACTTTTTTGCGGTGTGTTTGTTGGGATCCGATGAAGTTTGAGTTCATTATCAATTTCTATCCATGAATATTATTTGAGTATTATTTGATCTCTTATATGCATGATTACTTATAGCCTCGTATTTCTTCTTTCAATATTTGGCTTAGTTAGGCCAATTAGATGGATTTTTCTTGCCATGGGAAGAGGTGCTTTGTGATGGGTTCGATCTTGCGGTGCCCTCTCCAAGTGATAGAAGGGGCAGCGAGGCACACATGCATCGCTGCTATTAAGGATAAGAAGATGGTGTCTATTCCTACATGAATAGATCTTGTCTACATCAAGTCACCGTTCTTATTGCATTACTCCGTTTCTCCATGAGTTTAATACACTAGATAGCGATCGAAGTGTGGAGTAATAGTAGTAGATGCAGAATCGTTTCGGTGTACTAATCTTGGACGTGATGCCTATATAATGATCATTGCCTTGGATATCATCATGATCATTTGATCTTCTATCAATTGCCAAACAGTAATTTTTTTCCCGTGTGTTGTACTGATGAGAGAAGCCACTAGTGAAACCTATGGCCCACAAGTCTATCTTTTAACATATTGTTTTCTGATCTATCTTTTTCCACATTTTCTTTCAAATCTATTATTACAAAAAACCAAAAATTTCTTGGTACACTTTTTATTTACATATTTTATTTTGTGTTATTGCACGATCTATTTATCCAATCTCATACAAACCGATCTATCTTTTACCATGGAGAGACTGACAACCTCTCTTATGTGTCAAGGTACAAGTAATTGTTCTTTGTGTGCAGGTACCATTTACATAGTTTTGCTTCGTTCTCCTACTAGTTCGGTAACCTTGGTTTCATAACCGAGGGAAATACTTACCATAGTTGTGTTGCATCATCCTTTCCTCTTTGGGGAAATACCGACGTAGTCTCAAGCCATGTTAAAGGAATTTCTGGCGCCGTTGCCAGGGAGGAGGTATGAAAGTAGCCTCCCATCAACTTGCCAATTTCTGGTATCGTTGCCCGGGAGACGTCATCAACATCTACCAGGTTCCTAATCACAAATCTCATCTCCTTGCACTTTACATTATTTGCCATTTGCCTCTTGTTTTCCTCTCCCCCACTTCACAAAATTTGTCGTTTTATTTGCCCTCTTTTTTTGGCCTTTTTCTTGTCAGATCTCTTGTTATCTATCTTTTTTCTATTACTAGCATCACTTCCCCTTTGTTACTAGACTTTGAAGTTGTATACTTCAAACAAAAACAAGGGGAAAATATGAAAGATGCTTGGTATAGGTTAATGGAATCCTATGGCATTTGCAATCTAAAAGGGGATGCAAAGATTTTGCTTCGAAATTTTTACATAGGATTAGCATTTTATCATAGACAATTCTTGGATTTTGTCGTAGAAGGGAACTTTAGTGGGCTTGATCCCAATACTGCTTATGAAATTTTAGAAGGGATATTGGGGGTTCCTCCACCAAAAAAGGGGTTTTCTCTCACACAAGAAGGGGTTCAAATTTTAGACAAATTGGGATTTAGATAAACATTTGGTTGAGTTGCAAAAATATAATGAACCTCTTAAACATATTGGTGGAAACCTAAATCACATGAATAGTTTGATTACTCTTTGCAATAAACGTTTGTATATTTTAGATCTCAAGATGGTCTCTTCTTCTGAAAATTTGGGGAGGCATAAAGAGCCTCCCGCGTTTTTGAAAGCCCTCACAAAGGTGGCATAAACTAAAGATGCCAGTACTTGAATCTATGCGTTATGCCTAGCTAGGGGCGTGAAACGACAACGCTTGTTGGGAGGCAACCAAATGAATAAAATTTATTATTTTTCTTTCTGTTCTTGAGTGTTTACAAAATTATGCTACTCTTATGATTGTTTTTTCATGTTTTAGTTTGTGTTTGTGCCAAGTAAAGCCTTTAAGATCATGTTGGGCGATAGTTGATTTGATCTTGTTGAAAAACAGAAACTTTTGCATCCTGTAAAATAATTCTTAAACAACACATAAGCAACGAAAAATTATAGTTTTTTACACAAGATTTATATACAAATTTCTAGCATTGTCCTAATTGTTCAGAATTGTTTGAGTTACATAAGAATGGTTAGAGTACAGATTACTATAGACTGTTCTGTTTTTGACAGATTCTATTTCGTTGCATTGGGTGCTTATTTTGATGAATCTATGGATTGTATTGGAGGGTATAAGCCATGGTAAAGTTAGAATATAGTAGATATAATGAAATAATAAAATATGAATGGTTTTGCAACAGTACTTAAAGTGGTAATTTGCTTTATTATACTAACGGATCTCACAAAGATTTTGTTAAGTTTTGTGTGATTGAAGTTTTTAAGTTTTGGGCAAGATCACAATGGATGAAGGAATAAGGAGTGAAAAGAGCCTAAGCTTTGGGATGCTATGGCACCCCCAAGATATTATCCAAGAAGGAACAAACAACTAAGCTTGGGGATGTCCCGAGTGGCATCCCCTCTTTCTTCTAACGACCATCGATATTTTACTTGGAGCTATATTTTTATTCGTCACATATCATGAGTTTCGCTTGGAGCGTATTGTATCATATGATTCCTTGCTTGATTTGATTTTTATTTTGTCACAAGTATCCTTTATGGACACACCTAGTTGAGAGAGCCAAAATTATGCTATGATTTGTTAGAATTGCTCTATATGCTTCATTTGAATTTTTTGAGCTATGGAATTGATCTAGTGCTTTACTTATATCTTTTTGAGAATGGCGTGCTTTAAATTTTTAAGAAATACTCTCATGCTTCACTTATATTAATTTGAGAGTTAGTGAAATTTGAATAAATTCTCTCATGCTTCACTTATATTGTTTTGAGAGATGAAAATTTTATGCTCATGTTCTTCACTTAAATTTATTTGAGGTTGTCAAAAACAATGGCAATATATGAAACTAGTCCCAAAGTGATAGAAGTTCAAGAGGGATATAATAAAAACTTTCATAAAGATCATTGGACAAATGAAAATTGATTCCTTGTAATAGTTTTGAGACATGATGATAGTAATATGTGAGTTATGTTGGTGAGTAATTATGCTTTAGTAAGAATATTGGTGTTAAGGTTTGTGATTCCCTATGCAAGCATGAAAGTCAATAGTTATGCAATGAAATTACATCCTACTTATGGTGCATTATTCGGTGTTAGTTATGCTTAATGCTCGTTTATGTGAATTTTCATTTCTAGGTTGGTTGCTTCTCAATCTATTTGCCAGCCTTCACTTGTACTAAGTATATGATGAGGATATGTACCTAGGGTAGGGTCCTAGGCAAGGCCTACATACCCTACCTAAGGACACTACATTGGAGGACTTGAAGATCGAGCATAAGCTTCTGGCTGGATTCCATGAGACGTTCAAGTCACTCGACATTCAATCCACTTAGAGTCTTCTTCCTTCACTCGACAGTTGCCTCGCACTCGGTAAACCTCATTCTCAGTCGACACCAGAAGACCTGGAGCCACCATCAGGAGGCCAATGGGCGATCGTTAGTCCTTCATCATTAGTAGCATTTATTATGTACATTACCAGTAACGCCAGTCTTTAAACCCACGATCGGACCCTTAGATGTCGGGCACTTATGAGGAGCAGCAAACTCTATATAAGCCGTCCCTCCCCTCTGGCACAAGGGTTCGCGACCATTGTAATCTTAACTTTCCACATGACATAAGCTCCCGAGCACTAAGACGTAGGGCTGTTACCTCCACGAAAGGGGCCTGAACTCATACATTCGTGTGTACACCCTCGCCGTAGCTAGGACTCTGCCCTCTCTCTTCGTACCCTACCTTCTACTGTCAGGCTCATTCCCATGACAGTTGGTGCCCACCGTGGGGCAGGCGTCTAAGCGCCTTCCGGCGAGGTTGCATTTTCCGTCCTTCGACATGTCTTCCAGCGGTGTTTTCGCTCTGGGCCACGAGATCCATTTCGGTGCGCTCACCTTCATCGCCGACGATTCGGCATGGTTTCGGGAAGCACCTCTCGACGTCGAGGCACTCCTAGTCCACGGGACCGCGCACTTCCATGCGAGTTCTTGCGGTGTGTTGCTGCATCAGCCATCGACTCCCTATACGTCGGCTCCCCTTGCTGTTCGCAGTCGCAAGCGATCGGCCGCTCATGACTCCAGCGTTGGGTCTAGCACGCAATAGCACGTCAAATTTCTTCTCCGCAGATCGCAGCACTCGAGCCTGCCGAGTCTCTTCATGGTGTGTTCGAGTCGGATTCCGATCCGTCCGACATCCCTTCCGAGTGCGAGAGTTGCGATCCAGTAGCGGAGGTCCTTATGGTGGGCTCTCATCAAAGCCCACCGTCGGGCTTTGGCCGTGGCAAGCTTGATGCTGGTGGCGCATCGAGTGAACAGCATCGTCGCGAGGGGGAGGTTCATCACACACCCATCGTTGGTACGACCGCTGAGGCCCAGGCCTTGGAGGCCACGCACATTTGAAGGATCACTAGAGAGTGTCTAGAGGGGGGGTTAATATACTGCTAGTAGTAATTTAAAACCTAACCTTTTTCCCAAGTTAATTGGTTGGCAAATTTTAATGGTTTTTTAGCCAAGCTAGCAAGTCTAATAGCCCTACACATGCATGTCAACAAATATGGCAGCGGAGAGTAAAGACATTGCATATGAAGTAAAGAGTTGAGATAGGTAGATCAAATGCAGTTGTAGATGCAAGGATTTTTCCCGTCGTTCTGATAGGTGGTGCTATCGTACATCCATGTTTATGGAGTCTTCAACCCACGGAGGGTAACGGTCGCGAGAGTCCATGGAGGGTTCCACCCAAAAGGGTCCACGAAGTAGCAACCTTGACTATTCCATAACAGCTTCCGTCCACGAAGGACTAGCCACACTATGGGTAGATCTTCAAGAACTAGGCGATCTCCTTGCCCTTACAAACTTCTTGGTTCACTCCACAACACGAAGTAGGAGGCTCCCAAGCAACACCTAACCAATCTAGGAGGCACCGCCCTCCAAAGGGTAATAGGCTCGGTAATGACGATGAACTCCTTGCTCTTGTGCTTGAAGTTGATAGACTCCTCAACACACAATCTCTCTCTCTCAGGTTTGGGTTGGTAGAAGAGATGGGATTGGTGGAAAGCAACTTGGGGAGGCTAGAAATCAAGATCCATATGATTGGAGTGGAAGATCTTGACCTCAACACAAGGGTAGGTGGTTCTCTCACAGAAAATCTGATAGGATAGGTATGGAATAGTCCCGAGTGCTTCTCTATCGAGAAAGTGGTGGTGAAGGGGTATATATAGGCATCCCCAAAAATCCAACCGTTACACACAAAATGACCAACTCGGTGACACCGATGGGTTAATCTCGATGGTACCGAAGTGAACAAAAAGTGGCAACTTTCGAATCTTGTAGGGACCGATATACAATTCTCGGTTGCACCGATAAGGTGACCAACGGTCAGATTTCCAATCTCAGTGACGCCGATCCAACATTCTCGTTGGAACCGAAAATTTGAATTTGCGTAACAGAAAGTTGCCAACCTAAACTCGGTGGCACCGGTATGGAATCGGTTGCACCAAAGTGGCTAGGGTTTGGCAGAGTCTGTCTAGGTTCTGGAATCGGTGGCACCGAAGTGGGAAAGTTGGTTGCACCGATTTTGAGTGTTGGGTATAGAACAGACTTTGGTGGGAGAGTTTGTGGATGTTTTTGGTTACTATCACTTGTGCACGTTTGAGCATATTGTTCACCAACAAAATCTTACCCCCTTTTAATAGTATTGACTTTCCTATGACTCAAAGTGATTTCTCACAAATATAAAATGTAGAGTCCTCTTGCTTGAAGCTTGGCCAACCTATTTCCTTGCATCTTGGGGTTTGTCCACAATCTCCTTTTGCCAATCCTTCTCTGTAGATTGTATCTGAAATACACTAGGTAAAGGTATCAGTCCAAGAGACAATGTATGTTGTCATGAATTATCAAAACCACCAAGGGAGCATGTTGCGCTTTCAATCTCCCCTTTTTTGGTAATTGATGACAACATACAATCAAAGCTTCAAATAAGGATATGCATGGTTATACTGAAGACTTTGAAAGACACATGACTTAGACTTGCTCCCCCTAAATGTGTGCAGTCCTTTAAAGGATAGTTTCTTTTGAATGCATGAACACACAAAAGGTAGAAGGGATATAACAGGTCATGTGTATCTTGGCTATATGCATCAAATATATATGAATGGGAGGTATCTTTGTTCAGGACATCACTCTTGCAAACAATATGTGCAAGAAGCAAGAGATCATCTTGATCAAGGATATGATGCATATACTTACCTTGAGTTCTTGAGCATCCTGGTAATAGAAACACACTTCAGAAAACAATGTTAGGAAACACAAGAGTATTCTACCAAACCATAGAGCAATAGAACTCAAAATTGCCAAGATATGGAGGACATATAGAAAATAGTATTCCTTAGAATTGATATGTCTCTGAAATCATTTAGAATTTTCTCACTGTAGATATGAAAATAGGTTATCCTCTCCCCCTATATCTTAGCATGTAGATATTATGATTGGATAAGGTGAGAAGGGTCAAAGATTTTATTCTCCCTACTCTGATATTCTCCTCCTATTTATAAAGATATGAGTATTAATATTGTCTCTCCCTCTTGATCATATCTCCCCCTTTGCATAAGCATGTATCTCCCCTTTAGCATGAAGCTTTGGTCTTCTCCAAAAATGGTTGAAGCTTTGGTCTTCTCCCCCTTTGGCATTAATTTCCAAAAAGGCTAATAACAAGGATAGATACAGGGATCATTGACTGAGAAGGGATCCTTGAGAACAAGGATCATCGAAATGTGGGGATCCTTGAATAAAGAAATTCTCTCCACAAGATTACTTTTAGTTCTTCTCCCCCTGAGTGTTTTTTTTGAGAGGGGATCATCGAAGTAATAGAAGTATTAAAGATTACTGAGGGAAAACAGAATTTGTAAATGCAAAATCAAATGAAACAGAAAGAAAATCGATGACTCCGATATAGATAAATGAGTGGTACTGAGATGTTGCAGTGTAGTTTGTACGCAATTTCGGTAGAACCGAGATATTTGAGTCGGCGGCTCCGAAAGAGAAACCAAGTTTCAGTTTTTACAAAATCTAGAGAAAGTTTTTCAGCGAAATATGAAGTTTTTACAAGGGACATCAATTAGATAAGATTGGAGTAGTTGTGGTAAATCATGCAATTTAGAGCAAACCACACCAGATTCTTAACTAGATGATGGGCGGTGACTAGGTCACCTATATTAGAGTATATCGACTTAGGAGCCAAGCAAGAATACTTGGTCATAGGTCATACTCTACTTTAAGCTCAAAATGGGGTTACCATTTTTTTATAAAGCATCTTAATGTCTTCATATCACTTGAGTTGCTTTAGCTCATTTCTTGGAGTAAAGCCTTTTCAAGGACATGAGTACATACCTTTGAGTGATGTTGGCGACTTAGCTTGTACATGAACTTGTTGAGGATGCTCGAGGTTGATGAAGATCATCTTCAGTTTTGAGCAATCCTTCTTGTTCTAGTTACCTACAAAGATTAGTCATGCAAGGAAGACCAATAGATATATCTTATTGACATGATACCAATTTAGAGTGTGCAAATTGATGAAGTATATGTCAAGGATATGGTTGAGTGGCCTTCTTCCTTCCATCATCAAGAGGGGTTGTGGATACTTGGTAATGACGAGATTGCTTATGATTGGAGTTTATGGCAATCTTGTGGAATGAAGTTTTTCAAGTTCCTACAAGAGATTAGATGCAATACAAGGGAGCATATAATTGCATGGCATAAGATGAAATGTTAAGATACATGGAAATATCAAGAAAGCTCATGCCCTTGCATGCAATCGAGTGAGTCCAGCTCAAGTTTGAAGCATCGATGATGTTCAACTCACTCCTCAAGTGACAAAAAGTCTTCTCATCAAGTGGTTTAGTAAAGATATCTGCCAATTGCTTGTTAGTATGAACATGCTTAACATTAATATCTCCTTTGGCAACATGATCATGAATGAAATGATGTTGAACTTGAATATGCTTAGTTCGAGAATGTTGCACAGGATTATGACCAATTTTAATAGCAGTTTCATTGTCACAGAGTAATGGAACATTTTTAACATGAATTCCGTAATCCTTAAGTGTTTGTGTCATCCAAAGTAATTGCGCACAACAAGATCCAGCAACAATATACTCAGCTTCGGCAATTGATAGAGATACATAGTTTTGTTTCTTAGAGGACCAAGATACAAGAGATCTGCCCAAAAATTGACAAGTACCCGAGGTGGATTTTCTGTCAACCTTGTCACCGTCATAGTCTGAATCAGAATATCCGACAAGGTCAAAGGAAGATCCCTTGGGATACCAAATGCCAAAATTTGACATTTGTATCAAGTATCTCACAATGCGTTTAACGGCTGAAAGATGACATTCTTTTGGTGCAGCTTGATATCTAGCACACATGCAAACACTCAGCATAATGTCGGGACGAGATGCACATAGATATAAAAGTGAACCAATCATTGATTGATAAACTTTCTGATCAACCGGCTCATCCTCTCTAGTAAGATCAACATGTCCACTAGTAGGTATAGGAGTTTTCATACCTTTGCATTCCTGCATGTTGAACTTTTTGATCAAGTCCTTGGTATACTTAGTTTGAGAGATGAAAGTTCCTTATTTTGATTGTTTGATTTGCAAGCCAAGAAAGAATTTCAGCTCACACATCATAGACATATCATACTTCTCGGACATCATCCTTCCAAATCTTTCACTAATTGAGGGTTAGTGGAACCAAAGATAATATCATCCACATAAATTTGGCACACAGATAGTTCACCATTAACTCTCTTAGTGAATAAGGTTGCATCAATTTTACCAATTTCAAACCTTTTTTGATGAGAAACTTTGTTAAACATTTGTACCAAGCACGAGGGCTTGCTTAAGACCATAAAGAGCTTTATGAAGCTTGTAAACATGATTAGGTTTCTTAGGATTTACAAAGCCAGGTGGTTGCTTAACATAAACCTTTTCTTCAATCTGACCACTTAAAAATGCACTTTTCATATTCATTTGATAAAGCGTGATATCATGGTGATTGGCATAAGCAAGTAGAATGCGAATAGCTTCAAGTCTAGTGACACGGGCGTAGGTCTCACCGTAGTCCATACCTTCGACTTACGTGTATCCTTGAGCTATGAGACAGCGCACGACTTGACCATCTTCGTCTTGCTTGTTCTGAAATACCCATTTGGTTCCGATGATGTTATGTTCATCCTCGAGCTTCTCCACGAGTGTCCACACTTCATTCCTTTCGAAGTTGTGAAGCTCTTCATGCATAGCATTCACCCAATCCGCGTCTTCAAGAGCTTGTTCTACCTTCAAGGGCTCAATGCTAGAGATGAAAGAATAATGCTCACAGAAGTTTGCTAGACGAGTTTTAGAGCGAGTGATTCTCCCTGTTTGTATATCACCAAAGATCTGATTTAGGGGATGGTTCTTGGTCACTTGTGCTTGAACTCGGGTCAGCTTCCGATTGTTGGTTGGTGGAGCTTCTTCTTCATCATCATCTTCTTCTTCATCTTCGTTGTTGTTGAAGGTGTCATTCCCTTGAGGTGGTGGTGAAGGAGGTTGTGGTGGTTCTTCATGATGCACTTCCTCCTCTTCATCATCTTGCCGTGTACTGCTTGTGGATGCCTCCATATCATGTTGTGGTTCACCTTGTCGTGAAGTAGGGGCTTCCACTTGAGTTGATGAAGTACTTTCCTTCACCTCCATGGGACAAATCTTGCCGATGGGAAAATCTAGGATAGCTTCCAAAGGGTTCTTATCACCTACATCATTTGGCAATTGTTCGACTTGCGAACCATTTGATTCATCAAATTTCACATATACCATCTCTTCAACTTTTCGAGTGAAGTTGTTGTAGACATGGTAGGTGTGAGAGTTCGATCCATAACCAAGTAGGAATCCTTCATGAGATTTAGGAGCAAATTTGGTATGACGATGCTTATCAAGAATGTAGCACTTAGAGCTGAATACCCGAAAGTATCCAACTTGGGGTTTGTTACCGGTGAGTAGCTCGCATGCCGTTTTACCGAGAAGCTTGTGCAAGTAAAGTCGATTTGTGGCATGACATGCTGTTTCCACGGCTTCTGCCCAAAAGTGTTTTGGCATCTTGTATTCGTCAAGCATCGTTCTTGCCATCTCAATGAGTGTCCGGTTCTTCCTCTCAACAACTCCATTTTGTTGAGGTGTGTACGTGGCCGAGAACTCATGTGAGACACCTTCTTCATCAAGAAAGGTATCCACATGGGTGTTCTTGAACTCAGATCCATTATCGCTCCGAACCTTCTTGATCTTCACTTCAAACTGATTTTGTGCTTTGCGAGCAAAGATCTTGAAGATCTTTTGAACCTGCGACTTATCATCAAGGAAGAATACCCACATAAATCTGGAAAAATCATCAACTATAACTAGACCATAGGAATTTCCATCGAGACTCTTGTAAGCATTGGGACCAAAAAGATCCATGTGAAGTAACTCGAGTGGTCTCCTAGTAGTCATGATATTCTTAACAAGATGACTTCCACCTACTTGCTTTCCAGCTTGACAAGCACTACAAAGTCTATCTTTGTCAAGATAACATCTTTAACACCAAGTATATGATCACCTTTGATAAGTTTGTCTAAGTTGCGCATGCCAACATGTCCTAATCTTCTATGCCAAAGACAACCTTTAGAAGATTTAGCAATTAAAGAAGTGCGAGGTTTGGATCTTTTAGTGAAATCGACAATGTATAGATCACCTCTACGGACACCGGTAAAGACAATTTTATGATTATCTTGATGAAACACTTGTCAATCTACTTTCCTGAATAGAACATTGAAACCGAAATCTGCAAGTCTAGATACGGAAAGAAGATTGTAACCAAGGGATTCAACAAGCATAACATTTTCAATAGAGCTATCATGGGATATGGACACCTTACCAAGGCCAAGTACTTTACCCTTAGAGTTGTCTCCAAAGGTCACGTACCGTCGAGGACCTTGATTAGGCGTGATTTATTGGAACATGTCTCTATCACCAGTCATATGATCCGTACATCCACTGTCAAGAATCCACTCTTTTCCTTCGGACATGTAATCCTTAAGGTTTGCCATAAGACTTAGATTCTTCATGATCTTCTCATACTCGATGTCAAACAACTCATCTTCTTCATAATAGCCATGTTCCACATTATCATCATCAAGTGGGAAATCCTCATCATAAAGAACAAGAGATTCGTTAGAATAGTGATCATGACAATGTTCAAGTTTATGAGTGTGAATGGCTTCAAAGATAATGTTGTTGATAGTGGTGACATCTCCTTTAGCACGCATAAGATCACGAAGTTCAAATAGGCATTTATCAAAGTTTGGATCACTAGGCTTCATTTTGTGAAAAGTAATGGCTTTGTGAAGAATTTCATCTAGATTCCCTAGGGAAATATTTGGATATCATTTCTCCAAATCAGTCCATAAGGTATATGCACATGCAAAGTTCTTCATTTGAGAAAGCACGAATCTTGGTAAACCTCTAACGATAAGATTGACAGTTCTTAGGTTACCAAGCATGTCAATTTCCTCTTCGTGTGTGGGATGCAATTCATCAATAGGAGGCTCATAGGGGCGCATAACATATTTGCTCAATTGAAATTCATAAACATCTCAAGCATCAAAGATTTCCATTGACTATAGTACTCTCCATCAAGAATGGGCACTCTACAACTTGAACTCCCTATACTAGACACATCCATCTTCCTCCTTGGTGATCAAACCAAAGCAATGGAGACCAATGCTCTGATACCAATTGAAGGATCACTAGAAGAGTGTCTAGAGGGGGTGAATAGACTACTAGCAGTAATTTAAAACCTAACCTTTTTCCCAAGTTAATTGGTTGGCAGATTTTAACAGTTTTTTAGCAAAGCTAGAAAGTCTAACAACCCTACACATGCATGTCAATAAATATGGAAGCGGAGAGTAAAGACATTACATATGAAGTAAAGAGTTGAGATAGGTAGATCAAACGCAGTTGTAGATGCAAGGATTTTTCCCGTGGTTCCGATAGGTGGCGCTATCGTACATCCACTTTTATGGAGTCTTCAACCCATGGAGGGTAACGGTCGCGAGAGTCCATGGAGGGCTCCACCCAAAAGGGTCCACGAAGTAGCAACCTTGACTATTCCATAACGGCTTCCGTACACGAAGGACTAGCCTCACTATGGGTAGATCTTCAAGAAGTAGGCGATCTCCTTGCCCTTACAAACTTCTTGGTTCACTCCACAACATGAAGTAGGAGGCTCCCAAGCGACACCTAACCAATCTAGGAGGCACCACCCTCCAAAAGATAATAGGCTCGGTAATGACGATGAACTCCTTGCTCTTGTGCTTCAAGATGATAGACTCCTCAACACACAATCTCTCTCTCACAGGTTTGGCTTGGTAGAAGAGATGGGATTGGTGGAAAGCAACTTGGGGAGGCTAGAAAACAAGATCCATATGATTGGAGTGGAAGATCTTGACCTCAACACAAGGGTAGGTGGTTCTCTCTCAGAAAATCTAATAGGATAGGTATGGAATAGTCCTGAGTGCTTCTCTGTCGAGCAAGTGGTGGTGAAGGGGTATATATAGGCATCCCCAAAAATCCAACCGTTACACACAAAATGACCAACTCGGTGACACCGATGGGTTAATCTCGGTGGTACCGAAGTGACCAAAAAGTGGCAACTTTCGAATCTCGGAGGGACCGATATACAATTCTCGGTTGCACCGATAAGGTGACCAATGGTCAGATTCCCAATCTCGGTGACGTCGATCCAACATTCTCGGTGGGACCGAAAATGTGAATTTGCGTAACAGAAAGTTGGAAACCTAACCTCGGTGGCACCGGTATGGAATCGGTTGCACCAAAGTGGCTAGGTTTTGGCAGAGTCTGTCTAGGTTCTGGAATCGGTGGCACTGAAGTGGGAAAGTTGGTTGCATCGATTTTGAGTGTTGGGTATAGAACAGACTTTGGTGGGAGAGTTTGTGGATGTTTTTGGTTACTATCACTTGTGCACGTTTGAGCATATTGTTCACCAACAAAACCTTACCCCCTTTTAATAGTATTGGCTTTCCTATGACTCAAAGTGATTTCTCACAAATATAAAATGTAGAGTCCTCTTGCTTGAAGCTTGGCCAACCTATTTCCTTGCATCTTGGGGTTTGTCCACAATATCCTTTTGCCAATCCTTCTCTATAGACTGTATCTCAAATACACTAGGTAAAGGTATCAGTCCAAGAGACAATGTATGTTGTCATGAATTATCAAAACCACCAAGGGAGCATGTTGTGCTTTCAGCATTCGGCTGGAAGAGTTTCAGCGTGAACTTGACGAGCGCGCTCGCGAGCGTTCACTTGTTGCAGGTCGACGGCAGCGATAGCTGTTCTCGACTGGCTCCCGCAATGACGTTGAGGTATATCGAACTCCTGTGTTAAATGTTGTTGTTACTGCTAGGATAGCAGATTCCATTCAACCGTCATGGTCAAAGGCTGGAAGAGGGTTGATGCAGATCAGAGCACTGTTAGATGCAGCGCAACATCAGAATTTAGTAGTTTCACAGTCCCGCAACAGGATACATAGCAACTCACCCAGGGTAGAAACCGTTCAGTCGGCACATAGCCCTGGATCGCTCCTGTGTCATAGGGGTGGGGGCTTTCGCGAGGATCAGGTCAGAGATCAGTTTCACCGAGAAGACCACCGTCGAGTGCCCGCTCCTCCGAAGGGCGTTCCGCGCGCACCCCAACACTCGGACGATAGGCGCTCGTTCAGTGATGAGCGGAATGCGGAGTTTGATGCTCGAGATCTTCTCACCTAGAAGCGTATCAACAGGGGTAGAGCCCAGAGAGAAGGCCAAGATAGAGACTTTCTGAGTGGTAGCTCGGCCATGGTTTCTGGTCCTGAGTGTTTCAGCAGAGCCATCCGTTATGCGGAGACTCCCTCCAACTTTAGGTTGGCTGCTGGGATCGGAAAATTTTCTGGTGAGTCCAAGCGAGAGACTTGGTTAGATGATTATCGAGTGGCTGTGCAGATTGGCGGCGGCAACGACAACGTCGCGATGAAGCACTTGTCCTTGATGCTAGATGGTTCAGCTCGAGCTTGGTTGAATCACTTGGATCCTTCCAGTATATATTGCTGGGAGGATCTTGCCCGAGTGTTTATCTGAACCTTTGAGGGTACTTGCAAGCGTCCTGCAGGTCTGGTCGACTTACAACATTGTGTCTAGAAGCCCGATGAAACTGTGAGAGACTATATTCAGCGGTAGTTCACTTTGCACCATACAGTGGAGAATGTGTCAGAGCACCAGGCTGTGTGTGCTTTCAAGGCCGGCGTGAGATAGAGGGAGCTATACCTAAAGTTCGGGCGCACAGGTGATATTTCACTTGGCAATATGATGGAAATTGCCACTTGGTACGCCAATGGCGAGGAAGAAGACCGCCTCCGTAGCGGCAAAGGAAATTCACACGAGGAAAGATGTGGAAGGCAATGTGATTTTGCCCAAGCACACCACTCGACAGTGTCGGACCCTTATCCAGCAATTCAAGGGGGACCCACCGAGTGATAAATCTCCTGAGAAGGGTGATGAAGATGAAGATAAAGAGACATTCCTGGATGTCACTGCCACACATGTGATTTTTGCTGATGTCGAGAGTAAGAGTCGTGTGAAAGTCATCAATAGAGAAGTCAACATGGCTGTGCCTGCTACCCCCACCCACCTCAAGTGGTCCCAGTACGCCTTCACATTCGACCAAACAGACCATCCTGCTCATGTGGCTACCCCTGGTCGACTGGCTCTTGTAGTTGATCTGGTGGTGGGGGGCGCTCAACTCAGAAAGGGCCTCATGGACGGTGGCAGCGGCCTGAATATCTTCTATGCAGATACTCTGAAAGGGATGGGCATTCTGATGTCCCGACTGAGTGAAAGCAACATGCAATTTCACGGGGTCATCCCAGGGAAGAAGGCCAAGTCACTCGGCCAGATAGCATTGGATGTTACATTCGGGAACGACAAAAAATTCCAAAAAGAAAAGCTAATGTTTGAAGTCGTGGATTTCCAGAGTGCCTACCATGCCATTTTGGGTCGACCCGCGTATGCACGTTTCATGGCCTGACCATGTTACGTGTATCTCAAGTTGAAGATGCCAGGCCCTAAGGGCATGATCACGGTCACTAGCAATCGACAGTGGGCCGAAGAATGCCTCCAGCAAGGCTCCAAGATCGTTGATCACCAGATGGCAATGGTCGAGCTGGAAGAGTACAAGGAAACCGCTGACCCTACTAATTTGCTCCGCGCAAAGAAGCCGTCTTCCGAGTTGGCATTCCAGTCGGCAGGGGAAGTGAAGAAGGTGCACATTCACTCGACGGATCCTACTGCTGCTCTGACAAATATCTCATCAACACTCAACAACAAATAGGAAGCCGAGCTCATCCAGTTCCTCCGTGAGAACTGGGATATCTTCTCATGGAAGCCTGCTGACCTGCCAGGGGTTCCTAGGGAGCTTGCTGAGCACCGTCTGAGAGTGGATCCGAAAGCCAAACCCGTCAGGGAGCATTTGCATCGTTCAGCGGCGGAGAAGTGCAAGGCAATCGGCAAAGAAGTGGCCCGTCTCTTGCAAGCCAAGTTCATTCGGGTGATTTACCACTCCGAGTGGCTCTCGAATGTTGTGATCGTGCCAAAGAAAGATAAGTCTTTGCATATGTGCATTGACTTCAAACATCTCAATCGGGTATGCCCGAAGGATCATTTTCTGCTCCCCCACATAGATCAAATTGTTGACTCGACTGCGGCGTGTGAGCATTTATCGTCTCTGGATGCTTACTCTGGGTATCATCAGATCCGTATGTATGGCCCGGACGAAATAAAGACAACTTTCATCACCCCATTCGGGTGTTTCTGCTACATCACTATGCCATTTGGTCTCAAAAAGGCCGACGCAACTTTTATGCGCATGATTCAGAAATGTTTACTCGACCAGATCCCTCGGAATGTCGAGGCGTACATGGATGATATAGTGGTCAAGTCCCGCAAAGGTTCCGACCTGATGGCCGTCTTGGCCGAAACATTTGCCAATCTAAGGAGATTCAACATAAAGCTAAATCCGGCCAAGTGTACTTTTGGCGTCCCTGGCGGCAAATTACTCAGTTTTCTCGTTTCCGAATGGGGGATCGATGTCAACCCTGAGAAGATCAGCGCCATTACCTGAATGAAGACTCCTGTGCGAGTGCATGACGTTCAGAAGCTCACAGGTTGCTTGGCAGCACTGAGTCCATTCATTTCTCGTCTTGGTGAGAGGCTTGCCGCTCCTACCAGCAAAGAGCCCTTGCTCCTATACATTGCAGCCACAAATCATGTCATCAGTACAGTGCTAACTGTCGAGCGGGAAGAGGAGGGTAAAGCTTATAAAGTCCAGCAACCAGTCTATTATGTCTCGGAAGTTTTGTCCCCCTCAAAGCAAACATATCCACACTATCAGAAGCTGGTTTATGGTATTTACCTATCAGCAAAGAAGGTGGCGCATTATTTCCAAGACCACTCGATTTCAGTCACTAGTGATGCTCCTTTGTCCGAGATTTTCAATAATCGAGACGCATCGAGTCGAGTGGCTAAATGGGCAATCGAGCTTGGACACTTTGACATCAGATTCGAAGCCAAAAAAGCAATCAAGTCCCAAGCATTGGCATATTTCATGGCCGAGTGGATTGAACAGCAACAACCAATCCAAGTTCACTCGGCGCATTGGACAATGTTCTTTGACTGCTCTAAAATGTTGAATGGGTCCGGTGCTGGTGTTGTCTTGATATCTCCCAGGGGCTACAAGGTCAACTATGTCTTGCAAATTCACTTTGATTCCTACAACAATGAGGCAGAATATGAAGCACTTTTGTATGGGTTGCGCATGGCTATCTCACTCGGTGTCAAGCGCCTGATGGTTTATGGCGACTCAGATCTGGTGGTGAATCAGGTGATGAAAGAGTGGGATGTTCGAAACCCCGCTATGACTGGATACTGCAATGCAGTCCGAAAATTGGAGAAGAAATTCGAAGGCCTGGAACTTCATCATGTTCCCCGACTGAAAAGTCAGGCGGCCGAGGAGTTATCCAAGATTCGGTCGACTCGACGGCCTATCCCCAGCGGTGTGTTCTTAGAACACTTGCACACTCCTTCGATTCAAGAAGATCCTTTCACCGAAGATCCCCCACAAGCTTTGAGTTTTACTGACCCGACAGAAGTCGATGTCCCTGTAGTGATTGACCTGGTCATGGAGATTCTGGTTATGACTCCCGATTGGACTGTGCCTTACATTGCCTATATCCTCAGACAAGAGCTCCCTGAAGATGAAACAGAGGCTCGACAGATTGTGCGCAGGGCCAAGGCTTTTACTGTGATGGGAGATCAGCTATTCAGAGAGAGTACGACTGACATTACATAGCGCTGCATTTCCCTCAAGGAAGGTCAAATGATTCTGGATGAGATCCACTCAGGAACTTGCGGTCATCATGCATCCTCACGGACGATTGTTGCCAAAGCATACAGAGCTGGTTTCTTCTGGCGCGGGGCTAATGAGATGGCTAAGGACATCGTCGATCACTGTGACGGATGCCAGTTCTATGCAAACCTATCACACAAGCCAGCCTCTGCTCTAAAGACAATTCCTCTTGCCTGGCCATTAGTTGTTTGGGGACTCGACATGGTTGGTCCCTTTCCGACCGGAAAAGGTGGTTTCACTCATTTGCTGGTTGCAATCGACAAGTTTACCAAGTGGATAGAAGCCAAGCCCATCAAGAAATTGAACTCCCATACGACAATTACATTCATGAGAGAGATAATTTTCCGGTACGGCGTTCCTCACAGCATTATCACAGATAATGACACCAACTTTGACTCGGAAGAGTTCAGAAACTTCTGCACATCTCATGGCACTCGGGTAGATTATGCATCTGTCGCCCACCCGCAAACCAATGGGCAAGTCGAGCGAGCCAATGGCCTCATCTTGAAAGGTCTTAAGCCTCGTCTCATGCGCGACCTGGATCATGCCGCTGGTGCCTGGGTAACTGAGCTACCGTCCGTGTTATGGGGCCTGAGAACTACACCAAATCGGTCGACTGGACAAACTCCTTTCTTCCTGGTCTATGGTGCCGAAGCATTCTTGTCGGGTGACTTGTTTCACAATTCTCCTCGAGTGGAACTATATTCTGAGGCTGAAGCTGAACAAGCCAGGCAGGATGGTGTAAATCTTCTAGAGGAAGAACGAGAGACGGCTCTGATCCGGACAACTGCCTATCAGCAGGATCTGCGGCGCTTCCATGCGAAGAATGTCAAGAGTCCATCGTTTCATGAGGAAGACTTGATGCTTCGAGTGAATCAACACCGAACTCACAAGCTTGCTCCTTCATGGGAAGGTCCTTTCGTCATCACTAAGGTGCTTAACAACGTAGCCTATCATCTGTACAATCTCATGAAGCGGATTGACGAGCCACGAGCCTGGAATGCCACTACAAGAAATATGCTATCTTGTGACCTTCTGTCAATGACCTTGGAAAAAATGGTCATAAATCTATGACCTTTTGAGGCAAATTGGTCGTAAGCTGTCCGGAGGTGTCCTAACCCTAAACACCAACGACCATTTTGGTCAGAAAGGTCGTAATTTCCTTAATTGAAATGGTCATAAAGCGAACAACACCGGTCCACTGCCTTATTTCTAGCTGATAATGACCAATATAAATGGTCGTAAGCTATGACTTGGCACCACCTCATCAGTTTTGCCTATGTGTCATGTCCATGTGTCAATTTTTGCCTACGTGTCACGTCCATGTGTCAATTTTTGCCCTAGGTTGTGAAGCAACCTATATCTCTGTTATTCCCAAAATTCCCAAACAATTATCATAAATTCTTTGTATCATATCTTCATCAAATATGTCAAAAACCTTACTTGCCTAGTTCAAAAATAATTCAAAAATATTCATTTTCCTATTCTGTTCACAACAACACTTTGTGAAGGAAGGGCTACTTATATATTCTTGATTGCCCTCAAAAATTTTGGGAAATCTTTCCTATCCAAATCATTGCCTCATGGAAAAATTCAGCTCCATTTGCCTAGTAAATCATCCTCAGCAAATTTCCAAAATATTCGTTCACCTAGAAGCTTTGTGAAGGAAATACTGGCTATGCATATCAAAACGAGTTGAATTTTTCCCATATCTTCTATATGCCCAAATAATAGCTATCCAATAAATTTTAGCCCCGTATAACAATCCATGTGAGCTCACCATCCAATCTTTGTTTCTAGTAATATTTTCAGTTTGTGAAGCAACTACATTTTATATTTCTTTATAATTGCTGAAAATTTACCAGTACATGACCATGATCACAGAACCTCTCTCCACCAAATTTTAGCTCATTTAATTTAGCCAATTTCCCTCAACATTTTTCCTCATATTCTCTTCAGTGGAGAGCATTGTGAAGCAAGTACCATTTTTATTTACCCGGATAGTATGAAAATTTTACAGTGCCTTCATATGCCCAAATTATCCTCCTCCTACAAATTGCAGCTTAATCCAATCATCTATGTGAGCCCAACTTCAATTTCTACTTTCTGTCCAGATTGGCACATTGCAAAGCAAGTGCTATATAGACCCCTCGTATTGCCCTCAAACATTTTGGGCGATCTTCCATATCCAAATAATTGCCATATGCCAATATTCAGCTCAATCCATTCATTATTTTGAGCCTAGCTTCAACATTCATATTTCTGTCCAGTGTGGTACTTTGCAAAGGAAGTACCACCGAAGCTCATCCATTTGAGCTGAAATTTGTGAAGATAGTCTTCTTAGAAGATGATCATCCTCAGCCAAAACTCATGCCCATGTCCATGTGCATTTCTTGTACCGCTAATCCGACACTTGGCTGCTAATTCATGTTTGAGCATAGTTAGGTCTCCTCGTGAGGTTCTTCTACTATAATTTTCTTCCTAGAACCTACCTGGGGAGTGTCCAGCCCACTAGACATGCCTATGCCGTCTAGAACGCATGGCAATGCCACGGTCATGCGGTGACCATGCGGCGGGCATGCGAGTTTACGTGCTCTGGAGTTGGGGCCATCGACCATCGTCCAAACCTCGACGTATCGCCACCAAACCATGTATTTATGATTAAATAGATACTTACGTAACTAGAAATGATTTTTTGAAAAAATAAAGAGCAAACTATAAGGCAGCTGCAGTTCAAATTTGTCTCGGTTCCTATTGAATCGATAGAGTTTTGTCTTTTTCACTAGAGGTGGATTAAAAGCATTTGGAACCCAAATATTTTGTCAATTGTGCATTAAATATGTCCTAATATTTTATAAAAATTATTTTGTCCAATTTTGTAACAAATATTTGGTAGGTCCTTCACAAAAAAACTCATTTTGGGCACTCGAAAAAAGGAAAATGTTTTTTTTGTGCAAAAAAATGAAAATTCCGTTTGGCAACATTGTTTGCCATTTCAACATGCATCCTTGTGCACAATATGAGATCATTTGAACAAACTATTCCGTGAATGTGGCCATAAGATTGATCATTTGGCTTCAAAGCCATGAATCTTCACACATGATAGCTCATTTCTGAGAACACTTTTTTAAAATAATTACCGTATTACAAGTTTGTTATTTTTCCTGGTAACTTGGTCACGTAGGATGACACAACGCGGAGGTTTTGCATTTTTTGATTTTTTTGAATTATTTATGCCCGTTTCAAAATGCGATCGAAACAGCGGGCATGACCGTTCATAGCTAGGGGTTGAATCTTGCCATAATTTTGTTGTATCTACAATTAAATAGATACTTCTTTACCTAAAAATTATTTTTGGGAAAAATAAAGAGCAAACTATGAGGCACCTCTAGATCAAATTTGACCCGCTTCCAACTGAATGTGCAGAGTTTTGTCTTTTTCACTAGAGATGGATCGAAAGCTTTTGGCACCCAAATATTTTGTCAATTGTGAATTAAATATGGCCTAATATTTTATAAAAATGTTTTTGTCCAATCTTGTAACAAATATTTGGTAGGTCCTTCACAAAAAAACTCATTTTGGGCACTCGAAAAAAGGAAAATAATTTTTTTGTGCAAAGAAAATGAAAACTCCCTTTGGCAACATTGTTTGCCATTTCAACATGCACCCTTGTGCACAATATGAGATCATTTGAACAGACTATTCCATGAATGTGGCCATAAGATTGATCATTTGGCTTCAAAGCCATGAATCTTCACATATGATAGCTCATATCTCAGAACACTTTTTAAAAATAATTACCATATTACAAGTTTGTTATTTTTCTTGGTAACTTGGTCACATATGATGACACAACGCGAATGTTTTGCAATTTTTTTTGAATTAGTTATGCCCGTTTCAAAATGCGATCGAAACGGCGGGCATGATCGTTCATAGCTAGGGGTTGAATCTTGCCATAATTTTGCTGGATCTCTGATTAAATAGATACTTATGTACCTAGAAACGATTTTTGGAAAAATAAAGATCAAACTATGAGGCAGTTGTAGTTCAAATTTTGACACCCAACCATTTGGTCAATTGTACATTAAATAGGACCTAATATTTTAGAAAATTGATCTGGACTAATTTTGCAACAAATACATTGTATGTCCTTCATTGAAAAACTCAGTTTGAACACTCGAAAAATAAAAAATGAAATTTCCAAGGCAAAGAAGATGGAAACTCCATTTGAAAATATCGTTTGCCATTCAAATATGCACCCGTGTGTATGATAAGAGATCATTTTATTGATTTTTTTTCATCTGAAAATATAGAAGAAATAATAGGAAAAACATAATTGCATATGCTTTAATCCGATTGGTGGAGTTAGTTATGACGCGGATCGCTGACATGGCATCCATCCATCCATCCATCTGTCCATCCTGTATCCATCTGTCCATTGATCCATTCATCACAGCAAACCCCATTCTCTCTCTCGCCCGAACCCTACCCAACCCCTCCCTCTCCCGATCCAGATCTAGTCGCCACCCCCTCCCTCGCTTGACTCGTCGCCATGGACCCAACCCACCCAACCCACCCAACTCCCTCTCTGGCGCCTCCTCGCCGTCCGGCGCCAGCGACGGGTCTCCCTCGCCCTCTCCCGTCGCATGCGGCCGTGGCCTCCTCTTGGCTTCCAAGCCCAAGCCTAGGGCGGGGGCGAAGGCCAAGACCAAGGGGAAGGGGAAGGCCAACCCCGACTCCCTCTCCGGTGGCTCATCACCGTCCGCCAGTGCCGGGACTCCCTCCCCCTCTCCCACCAAAGTTGGCCGCGGCTTCCTCTCGCCCTCCTTACAGGCGACGCCCAAGACCAGACCCCCCTCGCCACGGCGGCTACGTCCACACTGGCCTCCGTGTCCACCATCGGCAACCGGAGGGGCCTCGCCGCGTCGAGCCTCGACTCGCTCAAGCGCCGCCTCGACTCGCTCCATGCCGACTCCGCCCGTGATCTTGAGGCCTCCCACTCCCGGATCTCCAAGCGCATCAAGGTGACTCACCTCTCTCATCTCCTTTCGCCATCCATCCTTAGCGTCTCGATCCATCGATCCTGAGTTGTCATGTGATGGATCCCCTTCCATGTCCATGTGTGCTCTTCAGAGAAGAATCGATAGAAGTGTCCGATGGAGAAAGAAACGGCGGCAGCGACGGCGGCGACAGCGGCAGTGAGGGTGTGCCGGCAGTGCAAGGAGAAGTACACACCGTCAGGCAACACGCCGCGGTCCTGCAGGTTCCACCCCTCCTTCGTCTGCCGCCGCCACGAACCAGAAGAGGTACCGACTCCGATCCCCACACTCCCGTCGTAAATCCGCTAGATCTGCCTGGTGATTGAGCATCGCGACGGTGCTGCAGGTACTATGAGCTCAAGGACGATGACCCGCCGTACGCCACCAAGTTCTACGACTGGTGCGGCGCTGAGGACCCCGACGCCGCCGGCTGCGCCATCGGATTCCACCTCTCCTAAGATGACCCCGACAACTACTAGTACACTCGCTTGTTCCTCTAAAACAAATCCAGTGTCCTATTACTTTGTACAGTCAGTAAAGCAACCACCTGGACTGTGTGTAGAAAGAAATCAGGGTTCAGAATGAAACCCTATCCTGTAATATCACTTGTGTTCGACACCCTGTAATACCAGATTTCAGAAGAAAATCAACAGAATGAATTCTGGCTGTGAGCAATCCTAGAATAATATGTTTGAACAAGTGTGAAACCTGCACAATAATATGTTTCTCCAGCAAATAAATTGAGCGTGTGTGTGCAGTTTGGTGTGTTGACTGAAAGGTTAAAATCCTTTCTTTAGTATTATCACTTGTGTTTGACAATTGACACCCTTTGCTCAGACTATATTCTGGTCATCAGAAATCATAGTTCAGTTTGAATAAACATGATGGATTGGATTCAGATCTTAGAAAGAGATGTTGGTTGGTTTGTCTGAAGAATTTTGAACCATGTAGTACGATATTTTTCAAGTGAAAAGTCTGATGCCTATACATTGTTTGTCTAATTGAAGAAATTGTGCCTGCTCAGTATAGTGCATCGAGGGAAAGAATCAGAGTATTGCTTTGTGTGTGCACAGGTGTTCAACTTATAACTTTGGCCACCGGTTAATTCAGTTATTGTCAAACACATAATAGTTGTTGTATTCCAAGAAATTATGTTAAGTGTTTGAGTAGATATAAGCTATCTACATCACACATACAGAAAGTAAATCATCCTCTGATTACATTCTGTTTGTGTTGTTTACATTCTTTCTTCAGCAACTAGTATCAGTCATAACATAAGGACAGAGCAGAGATTACTAGATCAAGTTATAACTGATTGATTGATTGACGACCATCGCCGCCGCTTGCTAAAGCTATATATACACCAGCCACACGCACGCACGCACTCAAAAGACCATGGGTCGAAGCATTCCGCTACCGAGCAGCGGCGACGGACCAAGATAAATGACAGGCAAGATAATCATCAGATCGAAATTCCATACTGAATTTGCTTTGTGCAGAGTGCCCAAGATAATAACTAGAATACATTGTCTGGTTGGAACTCTATTTACCTTACTTTACATGTACAATGCACAAGGTCAGTTTGCATACTATTACAAATGTCTGTGAGGATACTTTGTGCTACTAGTATAATTTCATTCATGAATTCTGCACATAGATTTTTCATCCTACTATAAAATTGCTTGTGTCTGAATCTGTTTGCCGTTGGTAGTCAGAAGTCGATTATTGCTGTTGTGTTCATGATTCTATTTTTGTCATCTAAAATATGTGTTAATTTTGATGCAGCGTAAAGCTATGTGAGACCTCCTGGAAGGGGCTTCGGTTGGACCTCTGATTGAGCTCCCCATAGACTTTGACCCAAGGTAAACATGAATTTGCTTTTGTTGTTGCTGCAAATGTCCCTGTCTTGTTGAGAATATGGTCTGATCAACTCTGCTTAATGGTGTTGTGTCCTCTCGCAGCTCAAGAACGTAGGTGACAAGTTAAAGGATAAGACGAAGATGAAGAGGAGGTCCTAAACATTTCTCGTGCACATCGTAGATACCACCACCGCCGCCTTGTAGGAATTAAGCTGGTGCCATGCCACCCTTGTGTATCTGTTTTTGATTGTATGTGCACTTGTTGGAGGTGCAGACGTGTATTTGCTCTTGTGAGTATTTGACTGGATGATTTCTTGATTTAATCATTTAATCGAGAGATTTATTGATTTTTTGTTGTTCAAATGTGTAACCTGAAATTTGTGAATGAAAAAGACCAAATGTTCTACTTGACAAAATATTTTTTGGGCTCTAAAAAGGCTGAGGTCCAAGCTATACTGGATCGGAACATTGTGCATTTCCGAAAAACCAGAAAAGTAGGCTTAATGAAATGGTCTGCAAAAGGCCACAAACCAGAAAATAAAAAAAGGCCAAATTGCTGGGCTTGGCCCATGTGGTTGACCAAAATCAATATAAAAACACATTAAATGGGCTGAATTAATGGGCTCAGCCCATATAGAACACCGAATTGGACCGGGCCGATTCTAATTTACGACCTTTTAATTTGGTCGTAATTCTGCCACGTCAGCTTGCCACGGTGGATCCGACGTGGTGTGGGTAGACTTCTAACGACCAAAATGATTGGTCGTAGAACCTACGACCTTTTTTCTGGTCGTAAATGTCTACGACCTTTTCAGAAAAAAGGTCCTTAATTTCCATTCTTGACCCTCAACTTTTGACCATCAATTTTTGGTCACAAAAAGGTCGTAAATTAAAAACAATGACCATTTGGTGACCAATAGTGAAGGTCAGAAGATAGCATATTTCTTGTAATGTGCAGATCTGCTCCGGTGTTTTTATACTTGAGACAGAAGAATCTTCTGATGTAATAACAATACTTCATCAATGCAATTCATATTTCTGCAATATATATTGTCGATTCCGATCGTATAGTTTCATTCTTGGGAATACTCCGAGTGATGAGCAATCCTCACACTCGGGGGCTTAGCTGTGAACATGCTTTCACCTAAGTTAAAAACCCTGTCGGGTGGATAGCAGTCCATTCACTCGACGTCTTAGCTGCGAATCGACATTCGCCTAAGTTCAAAAAAAACTCCGAGTGATGAGCGATCCTCACACTCAGGGGCTTAGCTGCGAACATGTTTCGCCTAAGTTAAAACCCTGTCGGGTGGATAGAAATCCATTACGGCCTATTTGTGAATCCATCTTCGCCTAGGTTCAAAAATACTCCGAGTGGTGAGCAATCCTCACACTCGGGGGCTTAGCTGTGAACATGCTTTCGCCTAAGTTAAAAACCTTGTCGGGTGGATAGTATTCTATTCACTCGGCGTCCTCTTTGCAAATCCGTCTTTGCTTAGGATCCGAAATATTCCCAGTGTAGAGCAGTCCTCACACTCGGGGGCTTATCTGCGAACATGTATTCGCCTAAGCCTAAAAACAAACTTAGTCGAACGAACGATTGAAAGCCAAATACGGATAAAATCCAAAGGATAAACCGCGGATAAATGTTTCGTAAAGAAGCAAACGTGCTCAGGCCTAAGGCCCGAATGGATTTTTAAGGGATATTGTTTCACTTGGCATACTGAGGCGAATAAAAGTGTTTCTTCCTAAGATCAAGTTTTTCAATCATCCGGCGGGCTGGCTGGCTCGACAAAAGTGTCCAAGTCGATGCCATCTAGGATTTTGGTAGCTACGTCGATAAAGGTCTGCATGAAGTCCTCAAACTGTAGCTTCTTTGTGTTAACCACTCGGAGCTCCTTCAGCTTTTCCTCCCTCACGTCTCTGCAATGGACCCTGACGAGTCATAGCGCCACGTCGGCACCACAACGAGCAGCAGATTTCTTCCATGCCTACACTTGACTTGCAAGGTCGTTCAAACGGGCCATCATGGAGTTGAGGTCCAGCTAAGGAGTGTCCTCGGGCCATAGTTCCTTATCAATCCTCTCCATCACGGATTTCAGTCGGACAAGATATGCCTGTGCGCACTGGAGTCGGAAATTGAGTCTGAGCATGTTCATGGCCACCGCGTCTGCGACAGGAGACTTGGTAGGGTCCAGGTTGGGCTCAATCTCTTCTGTCTCCTTTTCGAAGTCTTGGCGGAATTTTGTTGAACAGAAGGAATGGGAGGAAAGTCGGTGAGGTACGATCTTCATGGATTTTACAAAGTTCAGTCGACAAGAGACACTTACCATCGAGCATGATGCACATCTTCCTCAAGAATCCTCCCAAATGACTCTCCAGGTCGTTGCTCCTTTTGTTCAGCTGCTCAGCCCTTTTGACGAGGTCCACGCGCTCTTGCTTCAGCGTTCTCCTCCTCCAGCTTCTGGGCAGCCGCCAGCTTTCGATTTGCAGTCTTGGTTTTGTCCTTGGCCACCCGTTGGGTGTCGGCGAGTGCTCTATCCTTGTCCTCCAGCGCCTTCTTCATGGAATCTAAAGAAACAACATTGTCGAGTCGCGCTTGGAGTCGATGATTTTCATTGCGCACTTCTGTTCGAGTGAGAGCACTCGGTTCAAAGCATGAAAGGTGAAGATTTGAATGCAGAGAGTCGACATTAGTTACCTCCCAGAGACTTCAGCTCAGCCCGTGCTCGTTCTAGAGCATTGTTGGACGCTTCCAGATCCACGTGCAATCGGTTCCTCTCATCCTCCAGATCCTTGTACTCCGTTCCAAGTTCACAAGCCCTCTGAAACCAACAAAAGAAAGATATTCAATCGACAAAATAACACCAAGGACGGTCGACTGGGTTATGAAAACCGTTGAACGCCTGTCTTACTATCCTGGAACAGCATCATATAATGGTTGACCTGTGATGTCCATGAAGCCCATGTCTAGGGGAAGAAGAATTCAAGAAAAAAAGTCCACCTCATATGTAGAGTGGCTTTGGCGCTCCGCGTGCCGTAAACAAATTCAAAACAGTCTCTATTAAGACCCCCGCCGGTGCAAGCACTCGATGGCGGTCTCGGGGACTACACCCAGTGGGTGCACTCAGAGTGCTCCCACTGAGACGGTTAACACTCGACCTGTCGAGTAACTTGTCAGAAAAGAATATATACACTCGACATGTCGAGTGACTCTAGTACTACGCGTACGACGGAAATCCCGATTTCAAGTGTTCAAGACTACTACTTATCATCTGCGATTAGTAGTAGCCTCGGGGACTCACCCAGTGGGTGCACTTAGCGTGCCCCCACTGGTTACTGAAACGTTCGTCAAGGTCAACCCTGTCAGAACATTCATCCGTCACTCGACCCGTCGAGTGACGCGCCTCCCTGCTTAGTGAAGTTCAATCTATCCTTATGCAACATCATATCATGGTTTATCAATAATATCCATGAAACCTACAAGGTATATTCAGAGTGGTGTGACCAAAGGCAAAATGTATCCCGTATACAACAAACTCTAAGACCCTTGTCGGTGCAAGCACTCGACAGCGGTCTCGGGGACTACACCCAGTGGGTGCATTTAGCATGCCCCCACTGGATCCGCCAATTCTCGATCAGTCGAGTGGCAGAAAACATCCGTCACTCTATCCGTCGAGTGACACGCCCCTCCCCACTCTGTGAAGTGCAGTCTATCCTTATGTAGCGTCATATCATGGTTTGTCAACGATATCCGTGGAACCTACAAAGTAGCTGTGGAGTGGTGCGACCAAGGGCAAACGTATCAAGCATATGACAAGCTCTAAGACCCCTGCTGATGCAAGTACTCGACATCGATCTAGGGGACTACACCCAGTGGGTGCACTCAGAGTGCCCCCACTAAGACGGTTAGCACTCAATTAGAGTAACTCGTCATAAAAAATATATACACTCGACATGTCGAGTGACTCTAGTACTACGCGTACTATCGATCCAAATCCTACTCGACTAAGACCTGACCTATTCGAGTGGAGAAATTTCAAACATTCTACGAGTGGACAATAAGCACCCACTGGGTGTACAGTCAAGAAAAGATAGGAATTCAATCGGAAATGTACATACAATCAAACTTACTCGGACATTGGTGCGGAGGGCTACGCTGACATTGTAAGCCAGCTTGCTAGCCTCGTGTGCCTCTTTGGTTTGCAGCATTATCTGCTCCGCCTAGATCATAGCCTCCTTCGCAGCTCCGGTCTGATCTTCCGGGATGCGATGCAGAGAGAAAGCCATCCTGGGCGGGATCGGCATAGTTGTTGGGGTAGCTGAAGCAGTCTGAGCAGGTCCGGTTGGAGTCGATGTCACGATGGTCGAGACAGCTAGAGGGGCACTCGACAGAGGTACTGCGGGTTCAGCTCTGATTTGTGTCGAGTCACCCATCCCCTGGGAGGATTCTGTAGTCGAACGCTGAAGCGTCTGCACTGATGAAGCTCTTCGGGTGCGGGTGCGCGAAGTGTCTAGGTGTTCCTCGTCGTCTTCCAGCTGGATGATCTCTGCAACATCAACCAACACCGTTAACCTTTGCAAGTGACGAATCTCATTTGGATGAATCAAGAACTTATTAACCTCTATGAGAAGTGGCAGCGTCAGCAGTGTCAATGTCCATCGATTCCCCTCCGTCTCGAGTAGGTGAGGTTACAGACGTAGCAGCTCTGACGGATCAAACAACACTCGGTTGGCAACAATGCAAAGTCACAATCGACAGAAAGAATTCGAGGGCAAAACACTCACGTGGATATGACAGGCACGACCATCTTCATGCGAGGCAAGGCTTTGCGAGGTTTGGCCACTGTCACCTTGGGTTGCTTCGCCGATCGTTCGCTCGACTCGATAGTCGAGGAGAGGCTCCGCTTCGGGTTCTTCTCGCTTGGGCCCGGAGCCTTGTCCTCAGTAGCCGCAGGGTCTTGGCGAGCCTTGGTGCGGCGTTCGGTGCGGAGAGATGGCTCAACTTCTGGCTCATTTTCATCCAAGTTTTCGTACTCATCCTCGGAGTCTTCTGAACTGCACCGTCCATGCTGCCACCTTCACTCACAACTCCATCATCAACATGGTTCCCGTTGGGAACGGGCGAGTGCATGTGCGTCCACTCCTGCATGATTCAAGTAAAGAAGTCAGTTCATAAGTCAATGTATCACTCGACAGTACAAGTACATCAGTCGACACCGCGCAACTCACCAGATTCTTCAGCGGGTCTTCGGCCAAGTAAGGTCGGATCCTCTTGGCTCCCAAAGGGTTGTCGCATGCTCCAGTGATGCTGTGAAGCCACTGCTCGATAGTTTTTTGTGGAACCTCTTCTGGGTGTGCCCTGGTCGAGTCCTCAGGGCCCGCATAGTGCCACATGGTGTGATCTCTGGCTTGGAGCGGCTGAATACATCGACTAAGAAACGTCTCCAACAGATCCATGCCAGTCACTCCACCCCGGATCAGTTGCACCACAACTTCAACCAAGATTCCCACTTGGACATGTTCTTCTTCGGTTACCCTCAGAGACTTGGGGATAGCTGGACGGTCAGGTGTATAGGGGGGAAGGCCATTCGACATGTTGGGTGTTGCTGCATCTTTGCAGTAGAACCAAGTTGACTGCTAGCCTCTAACAGACTCAGGAAAAGTCATGGCAGGGAAGGAACTATGGGCTCTTTTCTGAAGTCCTAAACCTGCACACAACTGAAGCACATGAGTCTTCCCATCAGTAGGGAGAGCTTTCTTCACGGTCTGGGATCTAACCATAAAGATGTGCTTGAACAACCCCCAATGGGGAGAGCAGCCCAAAAAACACTCGCACAAAGTAATGAAGGCAGACAAGTATTCAACAGTATTTGGTGGGAGATGGTGCAGTTGGGCGCCGAAGAAATTCAAGAACCCTCTAAAGAATGGGTGAGGTGGCATAGAGCAACCTCTTTCAATGTGCGAGAGAAGGAGGACCCGCTCCCCGTCACGCGGCTCCGGCTTGTGCTCTCCCTCCGGCAGCCTCCAGGCACCGTCTGCCATGAGCCCGTCGGCGACAAGGACCTCCATGTCCTCGCAAGTGACTATGGAGGGGAGAAAGTCCCCATGCATCCATCCCGCCAGTGCGGTGAACCGAGCGGTCGAGGGCTTCTTGCCCTTGATCTTTGTCGCCCCCTTCTTAGCTCGCTCCAGCTTCTCCGTGGTACCCTTCATCATCACCGCGACAACTCTCGTCGGAGAAGAACAAGATGAGGCGCTGGAGACAGGGGAGGCGGAGGAAGAGAGGAAGTTTGGGGAATAGTACTGTGCGAACCGCAACGCTTCGAGATTTATATCCCGCCGAGTGCCTCACTAACTGGTGGACCCACGAGATCACCACGCATGCCAGCCCTAGTCTGTGTCCAATACGTGGCGAAATGACCGGCGTGGAGATCGAGGCGTCGTGCTCCCACTTGCCCTGATCGTGGCGTTATCATCGCACGCGTGCGCGCTTCCCAAATTTTCGTATCCCGTGAAATCCGGGTCTGACAGACCGACCCGTCACCTCCAAAGATGCTTTATGTTCACTCGGAGCAAAATAGGCATTTAACATCCACTCGGACACTTTCAAGGTGAAATGGATCCGGGCGAATGGAGAAGAGTTCAATCGACGCAAGTTTCATTGAAGCCCCGAATATCATTCGGAAGATTTGGCGTGTTGATCCTGAATTGACATCAATACTCAGAGTTCAATCGACACAAGTTTCGTTGATGCCCCGAATATCATTCGGAAGATTTGATGCCTTAATTCGAGATTGGCATTAATACCCCCATTTCACCACTCGAACCCCGATCCATTCGGGGGCTAATGACGAGCATATGTACCTAGGGTAGGGTCCTAGGCAAGGCCTACATACCCTACCTAAGGACACTACATTGGAGGACTTGAAGATCGAGCATAAGCTTCCGACTGGATTCCATGAGATGTTCAAGTCACTCGACGTTCAATCCCCTCGGAGTCTTCTTCCTTCACTTGACAGTCGCCTGGCACTCGCTAGACCTCATTCTCAATCGACACCAGAAGACCTGGAGCCACCATTAGGAGGCCAACGGGCGGTCATTAGTCCTTCATCATTAGTAGCATTTATTTTGTACGTTACCAGTAACGCCAGTCTTTAAACCCACTATCGGACCCTTAGATGTCGGGCACTTATGAGGGGCAGCGAACTCTATATAAGCCGCCCCTCCCCTCTGGCACAGGGGGTTGCGACCATTGTAATCTTAACTTTCCACACGATATAAGCTCCCGAGCACTGAGACGTAGAGCTGTTACCTCCATGAGAGGGGCCTAAACTCATACATCCGTGTGTACACCCTCGCCGTAGCTAGGACTCTTCCCTCTCTCTTTGTACCCCTACCTTCTACTGTCAGGCTTGTTCCCACGACAGTATAAATACTACTTGTGCATCCAAAATTCTTGAACCTAGTTTTGCCATATGAGTCCACCATACCTACCTATATGCGGTATTTAGCTGCCATTCCAAGAAAAATTGTATGTGCCATCTCTAATTTTCCAAATTTCCTTTTTGTGTGCTCGTACCCCACATGAAGCGGAAGGGGGTGGCCGACATTTTTCCATACTAGATGTGTTATTCTCAAGATGAGTGTTTATTTACTTGTCATTGCACGAGATTACGGCCGTAATAGGGATGCTGATGACCCACAAGTATAGGGGATCAATCGTAGTCTGTTCGATTAGTAAGCGTGTCGAACCCAACGAGGAGCATAAGGAAATGATAAGCAGTTTTCAGCAAGGTAATCTCCACAGGCACTGAAATTGTATGTAGCAAGTAGTTTGTTAGCAAGACAATTTGTAACGAGCAACTAACGGTAACGATTGGTAAGGTGCAGCAAGGTAGCCCAATCCTTTTGTGGAAAAGAACATGCCAAAACTATCTCTTATGATGAGCAAAGTGTTCTTGAGGGTACATGAGAATTTCATCTAGTCACTTTTATCATGTTGGTTTGATTCGTGTTCGCTACTTTGATAATTTGATATGTGTGTGGACCGGTGCTAAGGTGTTGTTCTTACTTGAACTAGCAACCTACTTATGATTAACCCCCTTGCAAGCATCCACAACTATGAGAAAAATATTGAGACAAATTCTAACCATAGCATTAGACATGTGGGCCCAAATCAGCCCCTTACGAAGTAGCACATAAACTAGGGTTTAAGCTTCGGTCACTCTAGCAACCCATAATATAATAACTACTTCACAATGCATTCCCTTAGGCCCAAGGATGGTGATGTGTCATGTAGTCTACGTTCACATGACACCACTAAGGGAATCACAACATACATATCATCAAAATATCAAACATATATCAAATTCACATGATTACTTGCAACATGACTTCTCCCGTGGCCTCAAGAACAAAGGTAACTACTCACAAATAATATTCAAGCTGAAGATCAGAGGGGTATGAAATAACATAATGTATCTGAACATATAATCTTCCACCAAATAAACCATATAGCAATCAACTACACAAGGTAATCAACACTACTAGTCACCCACCTGTACCAATCTGAGGTTCTGGTACAAAGATTGAACACAAGAGATGAACTAGGGTTTGAGAGGAGATGGTGCTATTGAAGATGTTGATGAAGAATGGCCTCCCCAAGATGAGAGGGTTGTTGGTGATGACGATGGCTTCGATTTCCCCCTCCGGGAGGGAAGTTCCCCTGGCGGAATCACTTCGTCGGAGGGCAAAAGTTGTCCTGCCCAAGTTCCGTCTTGAGGCAGCGGCGACGCTTCGTCCCGAAAGTCCTCCTCTTAATTTTTTTAGGTTTTTGGGATTTTTTTACCAGAATATGGGCTTCGGAGGTTGGCCTGGGTGCCCACCCTTCATCAGGGCGCGGTTAGGGGGCCTAGCGCGCCCTGGTGGAGGGTGGCCACCTAGTGGCCCCCCTCTTGTCATTTTAAGCTACAATATTTTTTATTTAATGCATAAAAAATCTCCGTAAACTTCCAGCTTCATTGGAGTTGTGCAGAATAGGTATCTCTGATGTGCTTTTTCAGGGTGCTAAATTCCAGTTGCTAGCATTCTCCCTCTTGATGTAAACCTTGCAAATCGTGAGAAAAGGCATTATTATGCATAAAAACATTATAAAAAATAGTAGTAAAACATGATGCAGAATGGACGTATCAACTCCCCCAAGCTTAGACCTCGCTTGTCCTCAAGCGAAAGCCGATATTGAGGAACATGTCCACATGGTTTGAAAGAGAGGTGTCAATAAAAACAAAATACGGACATAGTAGCATCATGCTTATTATTATAACAACAACAAAACTAACATAAAACTTTCTCAAAAAACTTTTATTTCATAGCGACATCATATAACTTCTTATGAGCAAGTAACAATTCATCACAATGTGGAAGTATAAAGCATAAACCTTATTGGAAACCAACAAACTATGTTCTTAGTCAACTTTGCAACTACAATTCATCATATTTTCACGAAGGGTCTCATGTAGGAGTCTTTTGGGAAGTCCACATACTCAACCATGATTTATTGTTCTATGATTGCTAACGCTCACAACATACCCCTGGACAAAAAGTTTCAACCAGACACATAGAAAGATAGGGACTCATAGTTTGCCTCCCAACATATTCACCTCAATGGTGATGTCAACAATAATAACTCATGCTCACTCATATCCAACTGGTCGTATGTGCCTAGATCTTTCCTCACCACATGATGCTTTCCAAAGGAGAAAAATAAAAAGGAGTAGGGAAGAATACTTTGACTCTTGCATAAAAGTAAGTGCATAGAAGTAAAAGATAGGCCCTTCGCAAAGGGACGCAGAGGTTGTCATGCATTTTTTTAATTTGCATGCCAAATCCCTTCACGCAAAAGAACGTCACGTTGCATTGCCTCTTGTGATATCAACCTTTATTATGCAGTATGTCGCTTTTATTACTTTGCCATCACAAGTTCGTGCAATGCTCAATTTTCTCTTACACTAATTGATCCAACACTTTTTAGAAGCAATTTTTATTGCCTTGATGCACCGATGACAACTTACTTGAAGGATCTTGTTCAATCCATAGGTAGGTATGTTGGACTCTCAAACATGAGTTTGGGTTTGGCTTTTTGGATGCACAAGTAGTATCTCTACTTAGTGTGGAATATTTGGCTAGCAAAGATATTGGGCAGCCACTGATACATCCATTTTGCATCATGATTTTATATTGATATTTATTGCATTATGGGCTGTTACTACACATTTTGGTACAATATTTATGCCTTTTCTCTCTTATTTTACAAGGTTTACATGAACAGGGAGAATGCCGGCAGCTGGAATTTTGTATTGGAAAAGGAGCAAATCTGAGATACCTATTCTGCACAACTCCAAAAGTCCTGAAAATCTACGGAGAATTATTTTGGAATATATAAAAATTATTGGGTGAAAGAAATACATCAGGGGCCCATCAGGCAGTCACAAGCCAAGGGGCGCGCCGTACCCCCCCTAGGTGCGTCCCTGTGGCTTGTGGCCCACCTGGCAACCCTATGATGCCCATCTTCTGCTATATGGAGGCTTTTGACCTGGAAAAAAAAATCATAACAGAGCTTTCGGGGGTGAAGCGCCGCCGTCTCGAGGCGGAACTTGGGCAGAACCAATCTAGGGCTCCGGCGGAGCTGTTCTGCCAGGGAAACTTCCCTCCCGAAGGGGAAATCTAAGCCATCATCATCACCAACGATCCTCTCATTGAGAGGGGGTCAATCTCCATAAACATCTTCATCAGCACCATCTCCTCTCCAAACCCTAGTTCATCTCTTGTATTCGATCTTTGTCTCAAAACCTCAGATTGGTACCCGTGGGTTGCTAGTAGTGTTGATTACTCCTTGTAGTTGATGCTAGTTGGTGAAAGTGCATTATATCGGCTAGAGGGGGGTGAATAGGCGATTTTTACAAATTCATCACTTGAGGAATTTGAAATGTGATGAATAACTAGGTACTCAAGTGCATGAGAAACATAGCAACAACATAGTCATCGTGATGAAATGAAACATGCAAAAATTACGAGTAGCATGATACAGGATAAGCTGGTGAGGAACAAGGTAACTTGAAGAATTTGAGGTGAGGAAATTGTGAAAGTCTTCAGTCAAATTCTTCCAACATTACCAATCAATTTCGTCGACAAGTATACGAGGAATATAGGGGTTGAGGAAATAGAACCAGGTAGCTCGATGAAGACAATGGTTTGATAACCCAGTTCCAACTGCTATGACAGTCGTACGTCTGGTTTGGAGCGGCCTGGTATTTAAACTAGAGGACACACGGTCCCACGACACACAGTCCTTACTGTATTCTCCTTGAGCTAAGGTCACAAAGTCCTCGCCCAACACTCGTGGTAAGTCTTCAGGGTAGACTTTCAAAACCCTCACAAACTGGTCACCCGGCGATCCACAATTGACTGCTGGATGCTCTAGACCAAGGTCACTCTGTGATCCCCAATTGACTGCGGGATGCACTAGACCATGATGCCTAACCGTTTGGAGGATACACAATCCTCAAAGGTAACAAGCATCGGTTCCACACAGGAATTTCTTCAGTGATGCTCAATCACTTTGGGTTTGGTGATTTGGTTGTCGGTTTTTCCTCACTGATGATTTTCTCTCAAAGTCCTCGGAGGATGGGTTGCTCTCAAATGACAGGTGTCAGTTCTCTCTCGGAGCAGCCAACCAACTAGTGGTTGTGGGGGGTGGCTATTTATAGCCAGGGTGCAACCTGACATGATAAGACATAAAGGCCCCCAATAATATGACCGTTATGTGGATATTTGTGATTGGGGACAGCTGACGCTAAGCACAACAATAGTCGGAATTTCTAACTATGAAATTCCTCAGACATATCATGTTCCTCACTTGTAGGCAATTCGCACTGGCAAAATTCTAACTCCTCAGTCAGATCAATTTCAATAGAGACCAGAAGAACATTGTCTCTGTCATTGATGAACTTGACTGAACTGCATCATATGACTTAGTATTACCTCGAAGATTTCCAAAGGCTGAACTGAACTTGACTGAAGATTTCCAAAGGCTTCACTCGAAGGATTGGATAGGTTGAGGCTTTTGGAGTTGAGCATCAGTTGGAATTTTTCCTTAGTATTACCTCGGCCCCCTTTAAGAGTAAGGTGTTTCCTATGACTCAAAGAAAGGAAATGAAACTACAAAAACAAAAGTCTTCACGCTTCATAGTCCTCGTTCATATCTTCAAGGTCACACCAACTTCTTCATTTTCAAAGTCTTCAGGGAATACCAAAGTCTTTAGCAAAGTCTTCAGCAAAGTCTTCACCAAAGTCTTCAGTTGAAGACATACATTTTTTAGGGGTCGGTAATCTCCGAATAAATCAAACTCCTCATCGACTTATAGAGCCTTTGTACACCCACAAACACATTAGTTCCTTAACCTATAAGTCTTCAATACACCAAAATCACTAAGGGACATGCACTTACAATCTCCCCCTTTTTGGTGATTGATGACAAATAGGTTAAGTTTTCAACGGGGATAATAATATGAAGTGTAAGTACTGAGTTTTAGGAATTTGATTGCAAGATATAGAAGAACTCCCCCTGAAGATGTGCATATTTGAGGAATTTGTTTTGGACTGCAAATGCACATGGCAGGTTAAAAACATGGAGAACTCCCCCTATATCTTGTAATTCATACACGCATTTGAACATATGATATGAAGAATTTGAAAATGCATGATGAAAATGGTGTCTGATGAAATTCAACATGCATGCATTAAGTTGCTTGATGAAATAAGCATGCGGAAAGCAGTTCAAAAGAGTTAGACCACCATCGGACTTAAGTTTACAATTCAACCAACAAAACCTTCAGAAGAGCGAGAGTTGTAACTTAAACAAAAAAACAGCCCATATATATAGACCCGCTTGAAGACTAACTCAAATTTTCTCCCCCTTTTGTCATCGAAGACCAAAAGGGATGAAAAAGTGAGGACTAACGCCCCTTTGAAGAATTTCATCTTGTTGGTGAGGAAGGAGCGCCAGCGTTGTCGGCGTTGTTTGTCGATGCAGGGTCTGCTGCAGTGTCATCAATGTCCTCAACTTCATCCGTCTCATGCGATGAGGAATATGAACTTGTGACCATCTGAGGAACTTGAACCTTCTTGAATTTCTTCTCAAGAGGATGAGATCAGTCAAAGTCTTGCTGAAAGGCCATGTCTTTGAGTTCCTCAGTAGTCCTTAGGTGTGCAAGAATGGCCCACGCGCGATCGAAGATTTCATGCACATAGTAGTGATTTTTCCTCACAGAGTTTTGCGTCACAATCATGTTTTGCACAATGGAAGCAAGCTGACGCTTCACCCACTTGTGATTACGATCAACCTTCTGATGAAGACTTATGAGAAGTTCACGATTAGTCATCACACGAGGAGCAGACTCTTGAGGCTTTTGCACTTAGGCTTTTGCAACTGAGTCCTGGGTAGCTGTGTCATCATTGATGGAGTAAGATGCAGCTTTGTGAAACTGACCATCCAATTGACGAGTGCCTTCATCAATGACAGCTTTGCCTTTTCCTTCAACTGAGGCAATTGTGCTCTTGAGGAATTCAATCGGGGGCAAGAAGCCGAAGTGATTCTGGAAGTCTGCCTTGAAGGGAACTAAAGACCTTGATCTGATGAATTTCATGATCCAGGGTGCATAAGGCTTCAGTTCAAATGGGGCTAGTGCTGCATTCGCCAATGTCCTCATGAAGAAATCATGGAAGTTGGTGGGAATCCCATGAAAGATGTTGAATAGCATGTTCTTCATGACTCCCTCTACTTCTTCTTCTTCAGAGTTGTGGCCCTTCTGAGGACATAGGGTGTTGGTGAGAATGCGATAGACCCACCTGGGCACATATAGAAAATCCTTCACAAGGAAGGTTGTTCGTTGAGGTTTTCCAGGAGCCAACGGTTTCATCAGCACTTGCATCAGTTGATTGGGAAGAGCAGGTTCATCAAACAGATGGCGAGCTTCTTCTGAAGGAATTGGAACTGGGACATACCGAAGCAATTCAGATGCTGGAGCAGTGAGGTGAGTTGATCCGATCATCCAGTCCAAGACCCATGACTTGATGTCAGAAGCATCACCTATGATGTGCAAAGTGGCATAGAATTGAAGAATTAGCTCTTCATTCCAATCTCAGATGTCTACACACAAAGGAAGAATTCCTGCATCGTGAAGGACTGTGAGCACCGGTGTGAAGGAAGGGATTGTCTCCATATCCGCATGAGGAATTTGGCGATGCTCAAAGACTTTCTTCTTGTCAAATAGTACTGATGCATAATAGTTCATCTGTGTTGGAGTCCAGAATCTGGTGCGTCCTACCCTTGCTAAGTCATATGGATTGGGTCCTGTGAAGAAAATGTGCTCATTGAAGAAATTTGACTTGAGCAATTTGAGGTGCTTTGAGCCTTTGAATGGCATCCTTGGCTTCGGCAGAAGGTTTGGCTTGAACCGGCCCACAATCTCCTTAGGCATAGGAGGAATTTCTTGAGCCTGAAGATTTTGAGCAGCAGTTTCCTCAATGACAGTTGGAGTAGCAACGTCATCAGCTGATGCAGCTGGAATTTCTTCTGTGGCTGTAGCAGCCAAGTCATCAGATCCTTCGTGAATTTCTTCAGTCTGGGATGGGGACTGAGGAATCTGTGATAGAGCAGTGATCATTGGGGAGTTTGGGTGAGCAGCTTCCCAATATTCATCATTGATGATAGGTGTTGTGTTGCCAATGTCCACGTCTTCATCTATTTCTTCAACGTCGGCCTCTTCAGCAGTAAACTAAGGCGGGGGCGATGATACCAGTGGAGTTGAAGCATTTGCTTTGACTTCAATTTCTTCATCAATCTGCTCTGTCGAAGCAGCAGAATGATCTTTGTTATCTTCATCATTTGGGATGACATAGTCAACACCAAATGGAACTATCTCATAGGCTGGTGCTGAGGAAATTGGGGTAGCATCAAAGGGTTCAGTTGAAGAACTTGGCAAAGTCTTCAACTTCTTCATGGCTAAGAAATCTAAAGTTGATGCCTTTCTCTTTAGTGTCGTCTTCTCAGCAGCCTTAGTTTTCTTCACTTCTGATCCAGAAGGAAGATTGATATTCTTCATCCTTAAAGATTTTGCAATTTCATCAGAGGATGAAAGGGTAGTAGTTTCTTCAGGCATGACTGATGCAGTCGTCCTTGTGGGTTCAATTTCATCAGGCGCAGCTATTTCTTCAGCATTGACATCAGAAGTGGGTTTGGCTGTCCTGGTATATTCTTCAAGCGCAACAGTGGAGGTTGCCCTGGCAGGTTCTTTAGCAGTCTGAATTTCTTCAGCTGCGCTTGCAGTTTCTTCAGCAGGCTGAGCAAATTCTTCAGCCCGAGGATTTTGTGGTTGCGATTGAGCTGCAACCCTTGTGTTATGGTCGTTGACGACTTTATCAGCCACATTGACAAAACAAACCTTGGCGCCTTGCTAATTAGCATAGTATCTATTGAATTACTCACTAAGGTTTTTGATCTCATACTGCATCTTTACAAGTTCCTCACAAGAAAGCTTCAGAACATCGTTCTTCAAGAAATATTCTTTCTTGTACTAAGCCTTCTTGGTTTGTCTGGTCTTCTCATACTTCCCTTTTTCTTCAGCTATGAAAGCAGCGAGGACATGATCAGGACTAGGAGGGGCAGCTTCAAGTCATCAATTGGCGTTTTGGGAACCTTGTGCCAGATATCAATGAAATTCAACACCATTTTTGGATCAAGCAAAATAGGAATTTGGGTGCCCTTTGCTTGAGCCACTCGTTCTTGCTTGTTTCTGATGATTGCCTCAAGTTCCTCATCACCAGGTTCATCTGATGAATCTGATGGTATTGTGAACACCACCTTCTTGGGTTGAGGACTTGGTCGAATGCCTCGTCGAGCTGTTGCTTTCATTTTCATCAGTGAAGGACTGGTTGAGGACTGTGCTTGGGCAGAGGAACTTGCAGAAACCTCTGAAGCAATTGAAAATCCCTTGGTCCTTTGACATGTTGCAAGGTGCACTGGCATTGAGGATTTTGTGGCAGTGGTTGATGATTGAGCGGCTATAGAGCCCATAGCTGAGGCCTTTGAAGACTTAGCCTGAGGAATCTGCTGTGAGAATTTTGAAGTTGAGGACTTTATCTTCTCAGCAGACTTCTTCACAGTGATTTTCTATGGAGCACTTGTAGAGGCTCCGGTAGAGGCAGTAGTAGCAGAGTCTTCATTGAATTTCCTCACAACTTCCCTTGCTTTCTTGGCAAGCTTGGTTTGCTTATTTTTCCATTCACGAGGAAAGTCATTGCCAGTCTTGAGACTAGTGGGATCAGAAATTTGATTAGGAGCCAAGGGTGGCCTACTGCAAGGTGGCTTGACTACGAATTTAATCATATATTTAGGAGTGACATATATGTATTCTTTTCACTCCTTTCCCATGTCCTCTCAATTTTCTGCAAGCAGATCTTTCTCTGCTTAGTTGTCTCTTTGCCGTGAATTTCTTCATCGGGTGTGCAGTATTCCTCATACAAGTCATCAGGAATCTCAAAAGCAGTATGCACATCAGGCTTCTTTCCTCCTTTCTGTGGCTTCTTCCCATCTGCCATTTTCTTCGACTAAGGATTCTGAATTCTTGACGATTCTGAAGAAGTGCACAGTTTTTCCTCAAGAAATGCTGCAAATGAGTTAAGTTGATGAGAACCTAGTGATTCATCAGTGAACATGTTTGTACCTGTGAATAGAGTATAGGAGGAATTTGAAGAGGTCATATGCGTTCTCAAAAGTTTTTCAATAAAATCAAGAGTGAGGAATTTGACCATGGGTGTCTCGAGGAATTTCACTAAGTGTTCTTTGTCTTAGGTTCCAGAGTTGTGCAAATTTTGAGGATTCACACAATTGAGGAATCTTGAAGAAAATCATATCTTAGGAAAAAAACATCAAGTGTATGAACATGTAAGGTGCTTTAGAATGAGATTCTTGAAGAATAAATACCTTCGTGAAGATTGAGGAAAACTTGAAGATCAAACGAGGGTAATAAAAATTAATTTTATTTACCCTGATGAAGAACACGACGAACTATGAGATGAGATTGAGGAAGTTCGTTAGTCCAGATCTCCCACGCCCTAGCTCGGTAGAGGTTGACAGCTATAGCGGCGGCGGGATGAAGACTTCCGCGACCGATGCGAGTACGGCGATGACAAGGTCGAGGTAGTGAAGCTCTTCCACACCGGCGGCGATGATTTTAGCGGCTGCGCTAGGTTGGAGCTCAGGAGAGAGTAGGAGCGAGGAGTAACCGAGCATAGTGAAAGGGAAGGGGTATTTATAGCGGAGGTGAAAACCAATCCATCCAAAGATTTTGGACCAGATTGCCCATGACCCTTGCTCTCCACGTGACATGTGTCACCCACGTACTGAGTATTACCAGTAGTGGGGGGTCGTGGGTTATCCAGTCATGGGAATCGGAACCGTTTGAGCGGGAAACGTCGAAAATTTTGATAGTGAAAATTTTAAAGTTTTCGTTCGCAAATTCTTCAGATGTCAAGGATACACTGAAGACTTTGAACGAGTTTCAAAGTAGAATGCATATGAAGAATTTGTGAACAGACTGGGTTGAGTTTAGCATAGAGGGGGAAAGGGTCCGATCACATTCACTTAGATGAAAATCAACTTGAAGAATTAGCAATAAGTGAATGCTCTTGAGGACATTGAAAACTCAAATATATACGCATATAGTCAATGAAGAACATGAGTTTCATAGTTTGAAGAATTTGAAAAGTTGAGCAATTTGAAAAAATGAGGAATTTGAACAAATGAGGAATTTGAAAATTTGAAGAATTTGTAAAATGACAAAAAACTCAACTTTGAAGAATTTCAACTATTGTTGGTGGCCTAACCCACCGTATAAGAATGACGACTTCAGACACCGTGTACAATTGTCGTAGGTTTCTGAGAATGAAATTATTCATTAATTTCTTCACACTTAGAGGGTTATTCTTCATTGATTGCAGAAAAATGTTACTTCGTGTGTTGCACATCTAAGTCATCAATTTTGCATAATTGTTAGGATGTGTGTCCTTTTTCAAAGAACATTCGAAGTTCTAAGATATTTAGCTCACACCGCAACTTGCAAAATCTCTTTTCATCCAAGATGTCGGCCAGTTGTTCTTCAGTAGGGATGTGGTCGATGGCGATGTCGCCCTTGAGTACATGATCTCGAAGAAAATGATGACTTATCTGGATATGCTTGGTCTTGGAATGTTGAACTGGGTTGTAAGGAATCTTGATGGCGCTCTCGTTGTCGCAGTAGAGAGGCACATTCTTCAACTTGATGCCATAGTCCTGAGGGTTTGCTTCATCCACAGCAACTGAGCGCAACAAGAACCAGCAGCAATGTACTTAGCTTTAGCAGTAGATAGTGACACGGAGTTATGCTTCTTCGAGGACCAACAAACTAAGGATCGTCCGAGGAAATGACATGTGCCTGAGGTTGACTTGCGATCCACATGATCTCCAGCATAGTCAGCATCAGAGTATTCGACGAGGTGAAGATTTCAGCCCTTGGGATACCATAATCCAAGCGTTGGTGTGTGATCTAAGTATCGAAGAATATGTTTCACAGCCTTATGGTGTGATTCCTTTGGTGTTGCTTGGAATCGGGCACACATGCAAACACTTAGCATAATATTAGGCCTAGATGCACATAGATACAATAATGAGCCAATCATGGAGCGATATACCTTCTGATCGAAATCTTTACCATTTTCGTTAGTGCAGTGGTGGCCTTTTGAAGGCATTGGAGTTTTGACGCCTTTGCAATCTTGCATGTCGAATTTCCTCAGAACATCCTTGAGGTATTTCTCTAGTGAGATGAAGATGCCGTTGTCTTGCTGACGAATTTGAAGACCTAAGAAGAATTTCAAATCTCCCATCATAAACATTTGATATTCTTCACTCATCATATAGGCAAATTCATCACTGTAACATTTGTTAGTACAGCCAAAGATAATATCGTCTACGTATATTTCGCATATGAACAGTTCATTGTCATAGGATTTTGTGAAAAGAGTTGGGTCGAGTGAACTGGGTTTGAAGTCTTTCTTCATGAGTAATTCCTTCAGAGTGTCGTACCACGCCCGAGGGGACTGCTTGAGTCCATAGAGGGCCTTGTTGAGTCTAAAGACTTTGTCAGGATGCTTAGGGTCTTCAAAATCTGGGGTTTGAGCAACATATACTTTTTCCTCAAGCTTACCATTGAGGAATGTACTTTTCACATTCATTTGATATAAGATGATATCATGATGGTTAGCATAAGCAAGCAATATGCGAATAGCATCAAGTCTAGCAACAGGCGCAAAAGTTTCATCAAAGTCAATTCCTTCAACCTGTGTGTAGCCTTGTGCTACAAGACGAGCCTTATTTCTTACCACAAGGCCATTTTATTCTTGCTTGTTGCGGTAGATCCACTTGGTACCTATGATCTTATGCTTGCGAGGATCTGGCCGCTTGACAAGTTCCCACATGTTGTTGAGCTTGAATTGATGCAATTCCTCTTGCATAGCTTGAATCCACTCATGCTCCTTGAATGCTTCATCAACTTTGGTGGGCTCTATGATAGAGATAAAGGCAAAGTGCCCACAAAACTTAGTCAAATGTGAAGCTCTTGAGGGAGTGAGGGGACCTGGTGCATTGATGTCATTGATGATTTTGTCAATATGCACTTCATTTGCAACTCTTGGATGAGCAGGTTGACGTGGCCGAGGCTTTTCATCAGCACCATTTTCTTCAGGTGTATCGGCATGAATGTCTTCATTCGTTGAAATGACTTCCTCAGTGGGTATGACATCTTGAGTAGCCTTCAGCTTAATGGATTCCTCGGGAGACTGTTCATGTAACACAGAAGGCAGGTGCTCTCTTTGTGAGCCATCAGTTTCATCGAACCGCACATCTACAGTTTCAACAACGTTGTTGGTGTATGTGTTGAAGACTTTGTAGGTGTGCGAGTCCTTTCCGTAACCAAGCATAAAACCTTCATGTGCTTTCGGTGCAAATTTAGAACTATGGTGAGCATCTCTAATCCAGCATTTTGCACCGAAGACTTTGAGATAACTTACGTTGGGTTTCTTTCCAGTCATAAGTTCATATGAAGTCTTCTTGAAGAATTTTTGAAGATATACCCTGTTGATGATGTGGCATGCAGTATCAATTGCCTCATGCCAGAAGCGACGAGGAGTCTTGTATTCATCAAGCATGGTGTGAGCTATCTCAACAAGAGTCATGTTCTTGCGATCCACGACGCCGTTCTACTGAGGAGTATAAGGGGCAGATAACTCATGAGTATTACCAAGTTCATCAAGATATTCATCAAGATTGGTGTTCTTGAATTCAGTCCCATTATCACTCCTAATATGCTTGATCTTGATGCCGAAGTTCGTGGAGGCCCTTGAAGCAAATCTTCTGAAGACATCCTGCAGTTCAGACTTGTATAGAATAATAAGCACCCAAGTGTAACGAGAGTAATCATCAACAATGACAAAGCCATACAAATTTGAAGAATTTGTTAGTGTGGAGTAATGAGTGGGCCAAAGAGATCCATGTGAAGCAATTCAAAGGGTCGAGTCGTGGTCATGATTGTCTTCGAGGGATGCTTGGATCTTCTCATCTTCCGAGACTCACATGCACCACAAAGGTTGTCCTTGAGGAATTTGACACGTTTAATACCAATGATGTGCTTTTTCTTCACGAGTGTGTGCAAGTTCCTCATACCAGCATGTCCTAGTCGTCGATGCCACATCCAGCCTTCTGAGGACTTTGCAAGTAGGCATGTGGCAGGCTGAGGACCTATAGAGAAATCAACAATTTACAAGTCTCCTCTCCTAAAGCCTTTGAAGACTTTGGAATTGTCAGATTCCATGATGACAACACAATGATATTTTCCAAATATGAAAACCATATCAAGATCACAAAGCATTGAGACAGACATAAGGTTGAACCCGAGGGATTTGACTAACATCACCTTATCCATGGTTCGGTCCGAGATTGCAACCTTACCTAGTCCCAATACCTTACTTTTTTCATTGTCTGCGTAGGTGATATGCTTCAGATGAGATGGAGCAAGTGACAAATTCATCAGTAGATTCTTGTCACCAGTCATGTGGTGTGTGCATCCACTATCGAGGACCCACTTAGTAGCTTTTGGAGGTTCATCCTGCAGATGACTTAGTACAACTTACGAACTCATATTCTTCAGAGTGAAGAATATGACATCAATTTTATCGGACAGAATTTCATCACACAAGATAGTAAGCAAGTAGTGTGAGGACATGAGAAATGAGGAATTCATTTCTACATTGTTAGCTTGCGTCCTTTCAAGCATTTCCTCAGGTCTCCAACAAATTCATCAGACATTCAAGTTCATCTGGAGACCTGACCCTGCATAAGAAATTAGTTCAATTTCTTCACCACCCACATCTTGAGGGGTGGCAAAGAGTTCATCATTCGGTGAGCACCATATGAGAAGGGAGGCATTGAAGCAAGTGCGCTTTGTTTCACATGACGAGGGTTAGAGTACTCATATGAATAAGCAGAGAAATTCTTCGAGGGCTTATGAACATAATGATTTGAAGAATAATGCACATATTCAGAACTCTTAGATTTTCCCTGCGAAAGAGATGCATTAGCACGAGAATGATAATTTTGACCATTTGAGGAATTTGGTTAAAGTGAAGACTTTGGTCCATATGAGGAATTTGATCTGGGGTTCCTGTTCTTCATGAGTGGTGTCGTGAGGACATTCACTTGGAGATTTTGTAGGTAGCACTTGGGAACCCAGATTTTCTTCATAGGTGAACCTTTCCTACAGTTAGTTCCAGCAAATCTAGCAAATACTTCACCTTTATGTTTTTTGAAGAATTTGTAGTTGGAGTCAAGTGACTCATGAAAGGAATATGAAGTTTCACAAGTAAAGCCAGAGAAACTGGATGGATCTATAGGAGTTCCTTTTGCAGCAACCCATGAGGTTTTTGGGTACTGCTCAGGTGTCCAATAGGATCCATCAGCGTTGAGTTCCCTCTCAAAGGCAATACCCTCTTTCCTAGGGTTCCTGTTCAGAATCTGCTTTTTGAGGACATCGCAAAGGGTTTGATGCCCTTTGAGACTTTTGTACATGCCTGTCACATACAATTCCTTCAATCCTGCATTGTAGTCAGTGATACTTGTGGTATCCTGAGATGAGGAATTTGTGACCACTAGAATAGTTGAAGAATTTGCAACAATATAAGCATTTGAACATTCAGGTGAAGAATTAGCAGTTTCACGTTTGATGCATTTCAAACAAGGTGGAACAAATTCTTCTTGAGCGGTACTGATCTGTTGAGCCAGTAAGGAATTGTTTTCCCTTTGGAGATCCTCATGGACACCCTTAGTTTCTCAAGATCTTGCTTTATTTGAAGAAATTCATATGAGAACTTCTCATGATTGTCTAAGAGAGCATTATGATGACTCTGAAGGTTGTCATACTTTGTCTGAAGACTTTTGAGATCGTCAGACAGAGTTTGAGTCCAATCCACTTCCTCATTCAACAAACCATCGCTTTTGTCTAGCATTTTCTGAAGCTTTTCAAGTGCACTTTGTTGCCTAGTAGCAATATTAGCAAGTTTGGCATAGCTAGGTTTCACATATTCATCAGATTCACCATCACTTGATTCAGAGGAGGAGCGGTGCTTATGTACCTTGGAACCTTTAGCCATGAAGCAATAGGTGGGGGCGAAATCATTGTAACATCCCAAAATTCCATTTTTGGAATGTTATGAAATATAGCTATGCATCATCATCACATTGTTTGAATGAAATGAATTGTTGAAGTTCTTCTTTTGGATTTCTAAAAGGCCACTTTCATTTTCTCCATATACTTGTTTCTACTATTTGAAAGCCTCTGGAAATATTCATAAAAGAGAGGATTAGCATGACACTCCACACCGGGGGCATCTTGGTGAATTATTTGAACAATAAAACCAGGGGTTTATTTGAAAGTTTATATCAAAAGAATTTAAAATCAATTAGGCATTTTCTAAAAAATAGTTTTTTTTAAAGTATTCATTTTGACAGAGGAAAAATGTTCATTAAATAGCATTTATTCCCGTGATCATTTTGATATATATATTACCTATGTTTGGAAATGATTTGAATGCATTAAAGGGTTTTAAACATTCTGGAAAATAGAAAAAGGAAAAATTCGTAACATAGGAAAGTCACGGCCGGACCACCTGCCTTTAAGTCCCGATTTCACTTCGGATCGGCTACCGATGCGCTAACCTCGCCCTCTCTCTCACTGTCGCATGGGACCCCCGACCGCTAGCGAGATTCCCTTGCTCACCTTCCTCCTCGCGCCAGACCACCTCGCCGGAGATCTCGCACTCACCGGATCTCCCTCCCTCTTCCCTTTCCCGACCCCGCGAGGCCCTCTAAGAACCCCTGCTCCCTCCGCACTCTATTCCCCCCCCCACAAACCCCTCTACCCTCGCCGGAACTCCACCGCACCACCTCGCCGGAGTTCTGACTCCACCCGAACCCCCCTAGAGCTCCTGGCCGTCGCCACACTCACCCTCACTCCCCTCCGACGCCACCAAAGTATGCCGGAGACTCACCGCCGCCGTTTGAAGCTTTCGGACACTGCCCCCGACCACCGTAGCACCATCCCCGAGCATCTCCAATTTCTGGCCGCCGTCGACATCACCGGAGCTCTCACCCCCTCCCTTGTAAGCCGCCACCTCCACCTACAACCGTCAGATCTAGGATCTACACCCCAGATTAGAAATTTTATAAAACGAACCGGTACGTGTTAGTTTTTGGCCGCCCGCTCGTTAGCACCCACACACACACACCCTAGGCCAATCACAGCATGCCACGTCACCCTGTCCGTTAGTTAGTTTTTTTGTTCTTTTTTTGTTTTGTAATAGAAAATAGAATGCTTTCTGTTTTTGTTTTAGTTGTAACTTTTAAACGAATTTGTGTTTTTAATTGACTCTTTTTGCATTAGGTCACAAATTTCATCTAGTTTCATCCTGTTGTCTTAGATTTCAAATTTGAACTTTAAAATTTGAATCTAACCAAATTTGCTTAAATTACTAAAATCTATATAACTAGAGTTTAAAAATATATTTTTCAGTGATTCTTTTTGCTACTGCTTTGTAATAGTTAGGCCTATCATCGAGCATTGTTTGAGAATTTTGAGGATATTTTAGATTAAGGTTTTTAGTAAAAACAGATTCTGTTTAGTTTCTTCTTAGTGTTTAATTGAATTGTTTTCATTTTAGTTTTAGTTGATTTTGTTCTAGCTAGTTTAACTTTTTATTTTAATTTATTTAGTTCTGTTGTTAAACATTAGGTGAATTATTATTTTTTGGATAATAAAAATATTTTAATTTGTTTTGTGCTCTAGTTTAATTAGGAAAACCTTGTTTCACCATTTTTATTGTTTATAAAAATATTTTGTAGTAAACCTTTTTGCACGAAATTTTTATAATGAAATACTCCCTGTTTTATAAAAAAAAATTGTATTTTCTTTTCTGTTAACTATTAGTAAATTGCTGAAAACCAACTTGTCTTATTATGTCTTAGTAGATATTTTGCCCCCAAAACTTTTAGAGTTTTCTACTTTGAGTGATTTTTCTTTTGATTGTGCTATTGTTTGTTGAAGTATTTATTACCTTGCTGTTGTGTGAATTGTATGTAGTTATGCTTATTGTGTGCTTTGTTTGATTCGTTAGATCATCTGGAGTGCGAAGCTTGTTATCTAGAGTCACTTGAGTACGAGGATCATCTGCAAGGCAAGTTCACTTTGATCATATTTAACCATGTTTTTATTGCATTAGTCTTACCATCTCCCCAACTGCATGCAAAGTAGGTAATTGGAAACTTGGTTACTTGATGTAGTATCATGTGGTAGGCATCCCTCAACCCTTTTGACACTTTGGCCCCCGGGAAACGTTGTTTTAATTTTTGCTATGCTGTTAGTAGACGGGGTTGGTTGTGTGATTCATGAGAGTTGTGAGATAATAATTACAAGACCTACTTGATGAACAAGACTTCAAGACTCCGAGTTTTCAATATACCTCTGGGTGGATGATGGTTGAACGGCGCCCTGGAGAAGCCAGTGGTTAGCCTAGGTGTTGCTGGAGAAGTGCCAGTATTCACGCGGAAAGGTCCACCCAGGCACAAAGAGATGGATGGATGCTTCAAGACCCAAGGCTTACCTGCACAGCAACAAGCCATTATGGGCTCTGGCTTGGTTGGATATTGTGGTGACCCTGGACAGGCGGTGCTACAAGATGTAGAAGAACGGTAGGAAAGGATGGGCACCGATAGAGTCTCAAGGGAACCCTTTAGAAGACCATGTTTTGGTCATCCGTTTCTCAAACACCCTGAAGTGCGAGAAAATCCAACAGAGGCGATCAAATCTTGTGGGGAACGTGTGCAAAACTCTGCAGAGTACCCAAATCTAATCGATTAGCCGTGTCCACGGTCATGGACAACTTGAGCCAAAGGAACTAAAACTATATGGAATTCTCAACACAAAGTATTATAATGATGTGGGTATTAATGACAACTTGGGTATGAGAATTGGTTGGTGGAACCATCTCATTAATCAACCAACAATGTAGTAATAACTTTTGCTTTGCCCTCTCTTGTTATAGGAAAAATTGGCTTTATGCAAAACTTACTACCTCACCTGCCAAATATGCATATAGACTATATGATTACTTTTACCCCCTTTTGTGACATTGCCGGCATATTCAATATGCTGACCTACACGGCTGCAACGTATCATGTTGCAGAGTATTTTTCTGACCAAGAGTGAGGATACGCTATACACTCGGTGAGATGCCCTTGGAGTCAGATGGACTCAAATACCTTTGAAGCTTCCGCAAATCTTTGGTTTAGTTTATCTCATGAGTTGGCCTTCAGCCACTTTATCGTAAATTTTATTGTAATAAATAACTCGATATGAGATTTTCGATTAATAAAGCTGTGTGATTTCACTTTGATATATACATTGATGTACCGTGTGTGTACCAGCATGATCTTGGGATGATACGGAAACACCGGAGATTCGACCTTTCAGGTCGGGTCGCTACGGAAATGGTATCAGAGCACACGCTGACCGTAGGACATAACCCCAAGGAATGGAAAAGCCTTTGGATTTTTTTGTTTTGTCTTTAAAATTATTATATTCTCATCTATTCATTTCTTCCCTTCGATTATTTCAACCTTTCTAGATGGCCACCTTCACCCCAGTTTTGTTCACGGAGTTTTGTCAGCCTCACGCGACGATGCCCTTGGGCAAGGAGCTGGTGAAGATCGTTAGGGATGTAAGGATCACTTTGCCAAGCATCACCGGGACTCCTATCATGTCTTTTCCACAAGACGGTCGCTACAGGATCGAGGTGCACATCCCCGGAAATGCCTTTGGAAATCGTAAAGAACCCATCGACTTCAAGTTTGTGGCACCCAGCTGGATTCTTGGGAGGGACATGGCGATTCACCGTGCCCTCGGACGTATTCAGGAGGAATACAGGGGTGGTCCCATTTCGTCAGGACTCGGCATGGTTTATCGCAGGGATGCCAATGGAAATATCATAAACACTCCCACTGAAGACTCCACCATTTCCTATATCAAGACTTTGGAGACTCACATCAGGACCTTGGAGCTTCGGGTACGTGTAGACATGAAGACGATCAAGAGGCTGATGAACCGCGAGCTTGACCTCGAGGCTGACCTACGGGAAGCCAAGTACGAGCATGAGCATGAAGTGAAGGATTTCTTGGAGAGGATCGAGAAGCTGAACACTCGCATTGCAACTCTGGAGGAACAGCTGGACATGGGAGAAAATCTTCACCCAGAAGGAGACATGGCTCCCTTGATCAGCAACGATGATGACTATGAGGAGAGCGCCACCGGAGGAGGCCACATTACCATGGAATTTTGAGGAGAACTTTGGTCATGCCCCCATGTATCTTTAAATTTCGTCATTAAAATGTAGGTCGATGCCTAGTTTATTTGGGGACTTGTATCTCGATGTTTGAACCTTGAGTTGAATAAATGAATGAGTGTTTGGTGTGATATGTATGTTGCATTGCATATGGGTAGTGAAAATTTTCCTTTAGGCTCTTGTTCTATTCTAATTCTCACCCCTCTGAAAACAGCAAGATGCCTCCGCGACATGAGCCCGACTTCACCTTCCCACCGGAACTCACACAACTTCTCCAGCAGCAGAATGCCCTAATGCAGCTGTTGATCCAGAACCAGACCAACAACCACAACAACCACCCTCCACCTCAGGGCGACAACCTCACCCGTTTTCTGAGGCAGAATCCACCAACTTTCTCTAGCAACACTGAGCCCATTGTGGCAGATGATTGGCTCCGCAAGATGGAGAGGGAACTCATCACCGCTGGATGTACTGAGGCTGAAAAGGTGCGCTTTGCTGCCCATCAACTGGAGGGACCAGTAGCTTCATGGTGGGAGAACTACACCACCACGTACCCCATTGCTGGTGTGACTTGGGAGCAGTTCAAACTAGCTTTCCGCACCGCTCATGTCTCAGCTGGAGCCATGAGTCTGAAGAAGCGTGAGTTTCGCAACTTACGCCAGGGGAACCGCTCCGTGGCCCAGTATGTGGATGAATTCAGCATGTTAGCTCGTTATGCACCAGGAGATGTGGCCGATGATGCAGCAAAACAGGAGAAGTTCCTAGAAGGCCTCAACGACGAGTTGAGCGTGCAGCTGATGGTGGCTACATTCAACTACCAGGAGCTGGTAGACAAGGCCCTCATCTTGGAAGGGAAGCAGCAGTAAATTGAAAACCGCAAGAGGAAGTATGGACAGGGGAAGTCTAACTCTGGAGCTCAATAGAAGCCCCGCTACTCCCCGTACTCAGGGAATACCGGATCAGGGACCGGTAAGTATGGAGGACACACTCATCACGTGCACAACCATGGAGGCCACAACCATGGAGGAAATGGGAATAATCGTCCCAACAATGGCAATGGAAGTGGGAATGGCAACCAGCACCGTCCCGCTCCAGCTCAGAAGGATCTGAACCATATCACCTGCTTCAAGTGCTAGAAGACAGGGCACTATGCCACTGAATGTCCCCAGAACAAGAAAGGAAAGGGAAATGGCAACAACAACGGCAACTCATCAGCCAAGAAGCCAAATCCTTTTCCCCGTGCTTAGGTGAACCACATTGATGTGGAAGAAGTCTATGATCAGCCCGAGACTGTGGTTGGTAAGTTTTTATTGCATTCACGTCCAGTTATGGTAATTTTTGATTCTGGTGCAACTCGTTCATTCATATCAAGGGTAGTTGTGGAAAAGTATGGTTTACCCACCAGAACCCTTAGTCAGCCCATTAAGGTCAATTCCCAGGAGGTATGATGATGGCAGGAATAGGGTGCCACGCATTGAAACTCCATATAGGAAACCATGCTTTTCCCACCGACCTCATCGTCTTAGAATCCCAGGGATTGGATGTAATCCTAGGCATGGATTGGATGACCAAGTATGAAGGAAACCTTGATTGCCCCAGCAAGTCTATTTTGCTCACCACCCTAGAGAACAAGAGGATTAAGTATGTATCCCGACGCACACAGATGAGTGCTCGATTAAATTCCCTCACATGAGTGGTTCAGGAGGAAGTGCCGGTGGTACAAGACTTTCCAGATGTATTCCTGGAGGAATTACCAGGCATGCCACCAGATAGAGAGATTGAATTTCTGATATAGTTACTACCAGGAACAACCCCAATTTCCAAGAAACCAATCGGATGCCCGCAAATGATTTGGAGGAAATCAAGAAGCAGATTAAGGAGTTATTGGACAAAGGGTATATTCGCCCAAGTTCTTCATCTTAGGGAGCCCCAGTTCTTTTGGTGGAGAAGAAGGATAAAAACTTGAGGATGGTAGTCGATTATCGTGCATTGAACGAAGTGACTATCAAGAACAAGTACCCTCTGCCGATGATTAATGACTTGTTCGATCAACTAGTGGGAGCCAAAGTATTCTCCAAGATCGATCTTCGATCAGGGTATCACCAATTGAAAATTCGTGAACATGTTATACCCAAAACAGCCTTCACCACAAGGTATGGCCTATATGAGTATAGAGTCATGTCTTTTGGTTTGACTAATGCTCCTGCCTACTTCATGAATATGATGAACAAAGTGTTTATGGAATATCTGGACAAGTTTTCCGTGGTGTTCATCGATGACATTTTGATATTCTCCAAGAGCGAGGAAGAACACAAGGAACACTTGCGTTTAGTTCTGGAGAAACTTAGAGAGCATCAGTTATATGCCAAGTTTAGTAAATGTGAATTCTGGCTGACGGAAGTCGGATTCCTTGGACATGTTATTTCTGGAGATGGAATAGCAGTGGACCCCGCTAAGGTTGAAGCAGTCACTGAGTGGAAGTCACCCACCTCAGTTAAGGAGATCCGCAGTTTTCTTGGACTTGCCGGATATTACCGGAGGTTCATTGAGAATTTCTCAAAGATTGCCAAACCCATGACGGAATTGTTGAAGAAAGAGTCTAAGTATATTTGGACTGAGAAATGTGAAACCAGTTTCCAGGAGTTGAAGAAACGTTTGGTCACATCCCCAATGTTGGTTTTGCCAAATGTTTGGCGGGATTTCCAGGTTTATTGTGATGCTTCGCGTCAAGGACTTGGAGGAGTACTCATGCTAGAGGGAAAAGTTGTAGCCTATGCATCCAAACAGTTACGACCCCATGAGTTGAATTATGCCACCCATGATTTGGAACTAGCAGCCGTAGTGCACGCACTCAAGACCTGGAGACATTTCCTTATCGGAAATAGTTGTGATGTTTACACTGATCATAAAAGCCTAAAGTATATCTTCACACAAAAGGAGTTGAACCTCACACAGAGGAGATGGTTAGAGTTAATCAAGGACTATGACATGAGACTGCATTACCATCCAGGAAAGGCAAATGTTGTAGCAGATGCTTTGAGTCGGAAGAGTTATGTGAACACACTCATAGCCGGAGGATTACCCCAGGAGCTAACTGATGATCTCAGAGAGCTTTGGCTAGAGATAGTTCTAAAAGGATATGTTGCCACACTAGAGATCCAGTCCACCTTGACCGAAAGAATTCGTGAAGCCCAGAAATCGGACAAGGAGATAGCTGAGATAAAGTAGAGAATGAAGGATGGGAAAGCTAACGACTTTCGTGAAGATGAACAAGGTACTCTATGGTTTGAGAACCGAATCTATGTGCCCAATGACCCAGAGCTTAGGAAGTTGATACTTCAAGAAGCTCATGGTTCACCCTACTCGATACACCCAAGAAACACCAATATGTACCTTGATCTGAAGGAAAGTTACAGGTGGACAGGTATGAAGAAGGATATTGACGAAGATGTTGCGGTATGTGATATTTGTCAGCGAGTAAAGGCGGAACATCAGAAACAAGTAGGGTTACTCCAACCTTTGCCGATACCCGAGTGGAAATGGGATAAGCTTGGTATGGACTTCATCACAGGATTACCCAGGACCCGTTCTGGTTATGATTCCATCTGGGTAGTGGTCGATCGCTTGACCAAGGTGGCTCATTTCATCCCAGTAACGACCACCTATACCAGTGCTAAGTTAGCCAAGATATATATGACCAGTTTCGTATGTCTGCATGGAGTTCCGAGGAGTATCGTGTCAGATAGAGGAACACAATTTACCTCAAAGTTTTGGCATCAATTAGATGAAACTTTGGGTACAAGGCTGGAATTCAGTACAGCTTTTCATCCGCAGACCGACAGACAGACTAAGAGAGTCAACCAGATTCTGGAGGACATGTTGAGAGCTTGTGCGCTAGACTATGGATCTAGTTGGGAGGAAAACTTACCTTATGCAGAGTTCTCATACAACAACAGTTATCAGACGAGTATGAAGATGGCCCCTTTTGAAGCTTTATATGGAAGGAGGTGCAGAACACCATTGATGTGGGATGGTGTTGGAGACCGAAAGCTTTTTGGTCCCGATCTTATCCGAGATTCTGAAGAAAAGGTCAAACTGATTCGAGACCGACTCAAGATAGCCCAATCCAGGCAGAAAAGCTATGCTGATAGCAAACGCAAGGAGGTGATGTATGAAGTGGGATACCGAGCATACCTTCGTGTGTCCCCACTTCGAGGAATCAAGAGGTTTGGTGTTAAAGGAAAGTTAGCACCCAGATTCATAGGCCCCTACAAAATTCTTGAACGTAGAGGCGAAGTTGCATACAAATTGGAATTGCCGGAAGGGTTGTCCGGAGTTCATGATGTTTTCCATGTTTCTTAGCTGAAGAAATGCCATGGTGAGATGGCTGATATTCCTTTGAGAGGCACAGTGCCCCTAGAGGCCATACAACTTGACAATGACCTGACCTACGAGGAGAAGTCTGTCAAAATCCTCGAGACTACCAACAGAGTTACCCGTAGCAAGACCATCAAGTTTTGTAAGGTTTTGTGGAGTCACCACACCGAGGAGGAAGCCACCTGGGAACGCAAAGAAGATCTTCGACGAGACCACCCGCACCTATTTTCTAGCCAACCCGAATCTCGAGGGCGAGATTCATCTTAAGGTGGGTAGGTTTGTAACATCCCAAAATTCCATTTTTGGAATGTTATGAAATATAGCTATGCATCATCATCATATTGTTTGAATGAAATGAATTGTTGAAGTTCTTCTTTTGGATTTCTAAAAGGCCACTTTCATTTTCTCCATATACTTGTTTCTACTATTTGAAAACCTCTGGAAATATTCTACACCAGGGGCATCTTGGTGAATTATTTGAACAATAAAACCAGGGGTTTATTTGAAAGTTTATATCAAAAGAATTTAAAATCAATTAGGCATTTTCAAAAAAATAATTTTTTTAAAGTATTCATTTTGATAGAGGAAAAATGTTCATTAAATAGCATTTATTCCCGTGATCATTTTGGTATATATATTCCCTATGTTTGGAAATGATTTGAATGCATTAAAGGGTTTTAAACATTCTGGAAAATAGAAAAAGGAAAAATCCGTAACATAGGAAAGTCACGGCCGGCCCACCTGCCTTTAAGTCCCGATTTCACTTCGGATCGGCCACCGACGCGCTAACCTCGCCCTCTCTCTCACTGTCGCATGGGACCCCCGACCGCTAGCGAGATTCCCTTGCTCACCTTCCTCCTCGCGCCAGACCACCTCGCCGGAGATCTCGCACTCACCGGATCTCCCTCCCTCTTCCCTTTCCCGACCCCGCGAGGCCCTCTAAGAACCCCTGCTCCCTCCGCACTCTATTCCCCCCCCACAAACCCCTCTACCCTCGCCGGAACTCCACCGCACCACCTCGCCGGAGTTCTGACTCCACCCGAACCCCCCTAGAGCTCCTGGCCGTCGCCACACTCACCCTCACTCCCCTCCGACGCCACCAAAGTATGCCGGAGACTCACCGCCGCCGTTTGAAGCTTTCGGACACTGCCCCCGACCACCGTAGCACCATCCCCGAGCATCTCCAATTTCTGGCCGCCGTCGACATCACCGGAGCTCTCACCCCCTCCCTTGTAAGCCGCCACCTCCACCTACAACCGTCAGATCTAGGATCTACACCCCAGATTAGAAATTTTATAAAACGAACCGGTACGTGTTAGTTTTTGGCCGCCCGCTCGTTAGCACCCACACACACACACCCTAGGCCAATCACAGCATGCCACGTCACCCTGTCCGTTAGTTAGTTTTTTTGTTCTTTTTTTGTTTTGTAATAGAAAATAGAATGCTTTCTGTTTTTGTTTTAGTTGTAACTTTTAAACTAATTTGTGTTTTTAATTGACTCTTTTTGCATTAGGTCACAAATTTCATCTAGTTTCATCCTGTTGTCTTAGATTTCAAATTTGAACTTTAAAATTTGAATCTAACCAAATTTGCTTAAATTACTAAAATCTATATAACTAGAGTTTAAAAATATATTTTTCAGTGATTCTTTTTGCTACTGCTTTGTAATAGTTAGGCCTATCATCGAGCATTGTTTGAGAATTTTGAGGATATTTTAGATTAAGGTTTTTAGTAAAAACATATTCTGTTTAGTTTCTTCTTAGTGTTTAATTGAATTGTTTTCATTTTAGTTTTAGTTGATTTTGTTCTAGCTAGTTTAACTTTTTATTTTAATTTATTTAGTTCTGTTGTTAAACATTAGGTGAATTTTTTTTTTGATAATAAAAATATTTTAATTTGTTTTGCGCTCTAGTTTAATTAGGAAAACCTTGTTTTCACCATTTTTATTGTTTATAAAAATGTTTTGTAGTAAACCTTTTTGCACGAAATTTTTATAATGAAATACTCCCTGTTTTATAAAAAAAATTGTATTTTCTTTTCTGTTAACTTTTTGTAAATTGCTGAAAACCAACTTGTCTTATTATGTCTTAGTAGATATTTTGCCCCCAAAACTTTTAGAGTTTTCTACTTTGAGTGATTTTTCTTTTGATTGTGCTATTGTTTGTTGAAGTATTTATTACCTTGCTGTTGTGTGAATTGTATGTAGTTATGCTTATTGTGTGCTTTGTTTGATTCGTTAGATCATCCGGAGTGCGAAGCTTGTTATCTAGAGTCACTTGAGTACGAGGATCATCTGCAAGGCAAGTTCACTTTGATCATATTTAACCATGTTTTTATTGCATTAGTCTTACCATCTCCCCAACTGCATGCAAAGTAGGTAATTGGAAACTTGGTACTTGATGTAGTATCATGTGGTAGGCACCCCTCAACCCTTTTGACACTTTGGCCCCGGGAAACGTTGTTTTAATTTTTGCTATGCTGTTAGTAGACGGGGTTGGTTGTGTGATTCATGAGAGTTGTGAGATAATAATTACAAGACCTACTTGATGAACAAGACTTCAAGACTCCGAGTTTTCAATATACCTCTGGGTGGATGATGGTTGAACGGCGCCCTGGAGAAGCCAGTGGTTAGCCTAGGTGTTGCTGGAGAAGTGCCAGTATTCACGCGGAAAGGTCCACCCAGGCACAAAGAGATGGATGGATGCTTCAAGACCCAAGGCTTACCTGCACAGCCACAAGCCATTATGGGCTCTGGCTTGGTTGGATATTGTGGTGACCCTGGACAGGCGGTGCTACAAGATGTAGAAGAATGGTAGGAAAGGATGGGCACCGATAGAGTCTCAAGGGAACCCTTTAGAAGACCATGTTTTGGTCATCCGTTTCTCAAACACCTTGAAGTGCGAGAAAATCCAACAGAGGCGATCAAATCTTGTGGGGAACGTGTGCAAAACTCTGCAGAGTACCCAAACCTAATCGATTAGCCGTGTCCACGGTCATGGACAACTTGAGCCAAAGGAACTAAAACTATATGGAATTCTCAACACAAAGTATTATAATGATGTGGGTATTAATGACAACTTGGGTATGAGAATTGGTTGGTGGAACCATCTCATTAATCAACCAACAATGTAGTAATAACTTTTGCTTTGCCCTCTCTTGTTATAGGAAAAATTGGCTTTATGCAAAACTTACTACCCCACCTGCCAAATATGCATATAGACTATATGATTACTTTTACCCCCTTTTGTGACATTGCCGGCATATTCAATATGCTGACCTACACGGCTGCAACGTATCATGTTGCAGAGTATTTTTCCGACCAAGAGTGACGATACGCTATACGGTCGGTGAGATGCCCTTGGAGTCAGATGGACTCAACTACCTTTGAAGCTTCCGCAAATCTTTGGTTTAGTTTATCTCATGAGTTGGCCTTCAGCCACTTTATCGTAATTTTTATTGTAATAAAGAACTCGATATGAGATTTCCGATTAATAAAGCTGTGTGATTTCACTTTGATATATACATTGATGTACCGTGTGTGTACCAGCATGATCTTGGGATGGTACGGAAACACCGAAGATTCGACCTTTCAGGTCGGGTCGCTACAATCATCATTGCTGACATCAAAGTCGTTGGAGTAGTCATTTTCTTCATTGTTAAAGATGGACTTGCTGACGAAAGCAGTAGCAAGAGCAAGGCTTGCAACACTAGATTCATATTCCACCTCAGATTCTTCTTCTTCTTCTTCATATTCTTCATATTCTTCTTATGAGTCCATTTCCATGCCAATGAATGCCCGAGCCTTTCTGGAACCATTCTTCTTGTGCATTGAGGACTTTGAAGATGAGGACTTTGCAGATGAGGACTTTGAAGATTTCTTCTTCTTCGAGTCATCAGAACTGTCGTCCTTGTACTTTTTCTTATTCTTCTTTGATTCTTTTTCCCAGAGAGGACAGTCAGAGATGAAGTGAGCAGATTTATTGCATTTGTGACAAGTTTTTTTCTTGTAGTCATCCGAGGAATCTGATTTCCTCAAACCTCCTTTTGATTACTTTCCAAATCCACCTCTCATTGAGAACTTCTGGAATTTCCTCATGAGCAGTGCTAACTCCTGACTTAGTTCTTCGGGATCACCATGGCCACTATCAGAATCTTCGCCTTAGGATGAGGAAATTGCTTTTGCCTTCCGAGCACGAGATCTTCCATAACTTGGTGAATAGAGGTCTCTCTTCTCAGCTTGTTGGAATTCATGAGTATTGAGTCTCTAAAGAATATCAGCAGGATCAAGTGACTTGTAGTGTCCATGTTCTTGAATCATCAAAGCCAGAGCATCTAATGAGGAATCAAGAGATCTTAGTAGTTTCTTCACCACTTCATGGTCGGTGATATTAGTGGCACCTAGTGCTTGAAGCTCATTGGAGATATCAGTATGACGATCAAAAGTTTCCAGATCATTTTCATTGTCTAGTCGCTTGAAGCAGTTGAAGAGATTGCGAAGAACATCAACACGAGAGTCACATTGAGTGGAAACACCTTAGTTGACTTTGGAGAGCCTATCCCGGATAAGCTTAGCAGACTCCAAAGCACTCACTCTGCCATACTGACATTTGCTCAAATGGCCATAGATGATATTCTTTGCTTTAGAATCGAGTTTCTTGAATCTCTTCACATCAGCAGCGTTGATTGTGGGAGTAACAAAGGGAACACCATTTTCCACAACGTACCAGAGATCGTTGTCAATAGCTTCAAGATGCATGCGCATCTTGTTCTTCCAGTAGGGGTAGTCCGTCCCATCGAAGGTAGGACATCCCGCAGAAACCTTGATCATGCCTGTAGTCAATATAACTAGAACTCTAGGTGGTTAAACCAAAATCACACAGAACAAGGGAGTACCTTGCTCTGATACCAATTGAAAGTGTGTTATATCAGCTAGAGGGGGGGTGAATAGGCAATTTTTACAAATTCATGACTTGAGGAATTTCAACTTGACAAATTTGAAATGTGATGAATAACTAGCAGCGGATTAAGTACTCAAGTGCATGAGAAATATAGCAACATCATACTTATCATGATGAAATGAAACATGCACAAATTACGAGTAGCGTGATACAGGATAAGCAGGTGAGGAACAATGTAACTTGAAGAATTTGAGGTGAAGAAATTGTGAAAGTCTTCTGTCAAATTCTTCAAACAGCAACGATCAATTTCATCAACAAGTATAAGAGGAATAGAGGGGTTGAGGAAATAGAACCAGGTAGCTCGATGAAGACAATGGTTTGATGACCCAGTTCCAACTGCGGTGACAATCGTACGTCTGGTTTGGAGCGTCCTGGTATTTAAACCAGAGGACACACAGTCCTAGGACACACAGTCCTTACCATATTCGCCTTGAGCTAAGGTTACAAAGTTCTCGCCCAACACTCGTGGTAAGTCTCTAGGGTAGACTTCCAAAACCCTCACAAACTGGTCACCCGACGATCCACAATTGACTATTGGATGCTCTAGACTAAGGTCACTCCGTGATCCCCAATTGACTACAGGATGCACTAGACCATGACGCCTAACCGTCTAGAGGATACACAATCCTCAAAGGTAACAAGTGTTGGTTCCACACAGGAATTTCTTCAGTGATGCTCAATCACTTTGGGTTTGGTGATTTGGTTGTGGGTTTTTCCTCACTGATGATTTTCTCTCAAAGTCCTCGGAGGATGGGTTGCTCTCAAATGACAAGTGTCATTTCTCTCTTGGAGCAGCCAACCAATTAATGGTTGTGAGGGTGGCTATTTATAGCCAGGGTGCAACCTGACATGATAATACATAAGTGCCCCCAATAATATGACCGTTATGTGGATATTTGTGATTGGGGACAGCTGGCGCTAAGAACAGCAATGGTCAAAATTTCGAACTATGAAAGTCCTCACACATATCATGTTCCTCACTTGTAGGCAATTCGCACTGGCGAATTCCTAACTCCTTAGTCAGATCAATTTCATCAGAGACCAGAAGAACATTGTCTCTGTCACTGAAGAACTTGACTAAACTGCAAGAGATTTCCAAAGGCTTCACTCGAAGGATTGGATAGGTTGAGGCTTTTGGAGTTGAGCATCAGTTGGAAATTTTCCTTAGAATTACCTCGGCCCCTTTAACAGTAGGGTGTTTCCTATGACTCAAAGAAAGGAAATGAAACTACGAAAACAAAAGTATTCACGCTTCATAGTCCTCGTTCATATCTTCAAGGTCACACCAACTTCTTCATTTTCAAAGTCTTCAGGGAATACCAAAGTCTTCAACAAAGTCTTCACCAAAGTGTTTAGTTGAAGACATACATTTTTAGGGGTCAGTAATCTCCGAATAAATTAAACTCCTCATCGACTTATAGAGCCCGTGTACACTCACAAACACATCGGTTCCTTAACCTATAATTCTTCAATACACCAAAATCACTAAGGGGCACTAGATGCACTTACAATTGGTTTACTTGGTGGAAGATCATATGTTTAGATCCTTGATCATCATTAATACTCCTCTGATTATGAACATGAATATGCTTTGTGAGTAGTTACATTGGTTCCTGAGGACATGGGATAAGTCTTGTTATAAGTAATCATGTGAATTTGGTATTCGTTCGATATTTTGATGAGATGTATGTTGTCTCTCCTCTAGTGGTGTTATGTGAATTTCTACTATATGACACTTCACCACTGTTTGGGCCTAGAGGAAGGCGTTGGGAAGTAATAAGTAGATGATGGGTTTCTAGAGTGACAGAAGCTTAAATCCTAGTTTATGCGTTGCTTCGTAAGGGGCTGATTTGGATCCACATGTTTCATGCTATGGTTAGATTTATCTTAATTCTTCTTTCGTAGTTTCGGATTCTTGGGAGAGGGGTTAATCATAAGTGGGAGGCTTGTCCAATTAAGGGCAGCACCCAAGCACCAGTCCACCCACATATCAAATTATCAAAGTAACAAACGCGAATCATATGAGCATGATGAAAAACAGAAATTCCCATGTGTCCTCGGGAGCGCCTTGCTTTATATAAGAGTTCGTCCAGGCTTGTACTTTGCTATAAAAAGGATTGGGCCACCTTGCTGCACCTTTTTTACAATTTTTACTTGCTACCCGTTACGAATTATCTTATCACAAAACTATCTGTTACCGATAATTTCAGTGCTTGCAGAGAATATCTTACTTAAAACCACTTGTCATTTCCTTCTACTCCTCGTTAGGTTCGACACTCTTTCTTCTCGAAAGGACTACGATAGATCTCCTATACTTGTGGGTCATCAGGCACCACATGTTAAAGGATCTATGACAATATAACTTCTATGTGAATATGGACAAGCATAAATCATTACGTTGTCTTCCTTGTCCAACATCAACAATTTTGGCATATAATATTTAATGGGGGATCACAATCATAAAATATGTCCATGATATATATTTTAATGTGAATCTCCTCTTCCCTAATGTATTCTTTCACGAATTGCATCATTGACTAATGTTATGTTTGCCAATATCTAATTAATTTTACCACTTATTTTTCTTTATTGTGATGTCATTACTCACCATAAGATTAGCATATGATATTTTCTCATTTATTTTCTTTTATCAAAATTGCAACAAGAAAGTAAAGGGGCAAAGGCTCACACTAAAGGTTCATTATATAACTATTACTCGGTTACATAGATAGATAGATCACGAAACTAGCACTCAAAAATAGATCACACTAAACTTTTATTCAACTCAATCATGGAAAGGCTAAGGATAAAAATATGAAGGAAAGATAAAAGGGATGGTCATACGATACAAGGGGGACCTCCCCCGAGATTGGCTCAAGCCAAGGGGAGTGCCCATACCCGTGTACTCACATCTCCTTTGGTGGTGAAGATGGTGAAGGTGGTGGTGATGCAACGTTATTCTTTTGCTCCAATATATACTTTAATTTTTTGTTGACGCTCCTGAGGTCAATGATATGCTCCTCTAGCAAAATATTTTCATGAGTGAGGAATTTATTCTGAACAGGAACAACCTCGAAAGCCCTGAAAGCTTCAATTTCAAGAGGGGTGAGATGAGGATAGTAAGTTCGAAGGATATCTTCTTCTTTATCTTCCATCATGCCCGTGGGTTTCCCTCCTTCTTGAGCTTCATTATGCATAGCCTACTTGCCCTTGTTCTCCTTATTGGCTTCTTTTGTCTCTTCTCTTTCCAGGTCCATCATCATCAACCAAGCATCTTATTCTACCTTATTGGGAGAGGAAGAAGACATGATGCTTGGCTTGACAGATCTCCCAGAAAAATAGCACGAAACAGGAGCAGAGGAAAATCCTACGATGTGGTTGTCAAAATAGTCGGGGGTATATATAGAGAATTTTTATTCTTGGAAACCAAGAAAACGAGAGGAAAACGTAGTCAGGAAGGTTCTCGAGGTGGGCACGCTCCACTAGGGGGTGCCAGGGATGGCAACCGCGCCCTGGTGGGTCATGCCATCCTCGGTTAACTTCCAGCTTAATTTTTATTTCCTAAAATTCATAAATATTTGAAAACTGATAAAAAATATTATTTTTTGAATTTTTCGGAGACTCTTTACTTACCATATCACATACCTCTTTATTTTTCGTGAAGGTTTCTTTTATGTGCTCCTCCGGTGTCATGGTTTGGGTAACATTGCTTTCAACATTAATAGGCACACCTAAGATATAGTGTTTAATTCTTTGTCCGTTGACCACTTTAGGGGTGGTACCTTCGGCATTATTAATCTTAATAGCTCCATAGCAATAAACCTCTTCGATAACATAGGGTCCTTCTCATTTGGAGAGAAGTTTTCCTACAAAAAATCTGAAATGAGAATTGTACAAAAGAACATATTCCCCAACTTTGAATTCTCGCTTTTGGATTCTTTTGTCATGCCATCTTTTCAGTTCTTTTTTAAATAACTTGGCATTTTAATAAGCTTGGGTTCTCCATTCATCTAATGAGCTAATATGAAATAACCTCTTTTCACCAGCAAGTTTGAAATCATAGTTTAGTTCTTTGATTGCCCTAAATGCTTTATTTTCTAATTCTAGAGGCAAATGACAAGCTTTCCCATAGACCATCTTATATGGAGACATACCCATAGGATTCTTATACGCTGTTCTATAGTCCCAAAGTGCATCATCTAGTTTCTTAGACTATTTCTTTCGGGACCTATTAATAGTTTTTTTTAATATCAATTTTATTTCTCTATTGCTAAGTTCAACTTGACCACTAGATTGAGGATGATAGGGTGATGTAGTTATATGGTTAACATCATATTTAGAAAGCATCTTACAGAAAGCACCATGAATAAAGTGTGAACCACCATCGGTCATTAGATATCTATGGACTCCAAACCTTGGGAAAATAACTTTTTTAAGCATTTTAGTGGAAGTATGATGATCAACGCTACTAGTTGGAATAGCTTCTACCCACTTAGTAACATAATCAAAAGCAACAAAAATATGAGTGTACCCATCAGAGGAAGGAAAAGGTCCTATATAATCCAAACCCCAAGCATCAAATGGTTCAACAACAAGTGAATAGTTGATAGGCACTTCCTAATGCTTACTGATAATACCAATTCTTTGACATTCATCACAAGACAAGACAAACTTACGGGCCTCCTTGAAGAGAGTAGGCCAATAGAAACCAGATTGTAATACCTTATGAGCAGTTTTATCTCCAAGATGATGTCCTCCGTAAGCTTCGGAATGACATTTCCGTAAGATTTGTTTATGTTCCTGCTCAGGTACACAACGTTTAATAATACCATCTACTCCTTCTTTATAAAATGTGGGCCATCCCAAAAGTAATGTCTTAAGTCATAGAATAATTTTTTTCTTTTGTTGGTATGTGAAACTAGGTGGAATATCTTTAGCAAAAATGTATTAGCGTAGTCAGCATACCATGGAGTGCTTTGAGAGACATTTATTGCAGCTAGTTGTTCATCAGGAAAACTATCATCAATAGGTAGTGGTTCATCAAGAATATTTTCTAACCTGGACAAGTTATCGGCTACGGGGTTCTCAGCTCCCTTCCTATCAATGATATGCAAATCAAATTCCTAAAGCAAGAGAACTCACCTAATGAGTCTAGGTTTAGCATCTTTCTTTTCCATAAGATATGTATAGCAGCCTTATCAGTGTGAACAATAACTTTGGAGTCAACAATGTAAAATCTGAATTTATCACAAGAAAACATGACTGCTAAAAATTCTTTTTCAGTAGTAGCATAATTTCTTTTGGCACTGTCTAGAGTTTTGCTAGCATAATGGATAACATTTAATTTCTTATCAACTCTTTGTCCTAGAACATCACCAACATCATAATCACTAGCATCACACATAATTTCAAAAGGCAAGTTCCAGTCAGGTGGTTGAACAATAGGTGTAGTGGTTAAGGCTTTCTTTAGTGTTTCAAAGGCTTCCATGCAATCATCATAAAAACAAAGGAAATATCCTTTTGCAAAAGATTAGTAAGAGGCCTAGAAATTTTTGAGAGGTCCTTAATAAACCTCCTATAGAAAATAGTGTGGCCAAGGAAACTTTGAATACCTTTGATATCTTTCGGACATGGCATTTTCTCAATTGCATGAACTTTAGCTTGATCCATCTCAATACCTCGTTTGGAGATCTTATGCCCCAAGACAAAGCCTGTTGGAAATATGCCCTAGAGGCAATAATAAAGTGGTTATTATTATATTTCCTTGTTCATGATAATCGTTTATTATCCATGTTATAATTGTATTGATTGATCCAGCAGTTCAAGGAAGGACACTCGAGTGGGAAAACTCCTGAAAAGGAAGATGATGAAGATAAAGAGGATTTTCCTGAGGTCAATGCCACTTTGATGATTTTTGTCGATGTAGAAAGCAAAAGTAAACTGAAAGTTATCAACAGGGAGGTTAACATGGATGTTCCTACCACCCCCACGTACCTCAAGTGGTCTCGGACTCCTATCACCTTCGACCAATCAGACCACCCTGCTCATGTTGCTACCCCTGGTCCGCAAGCTCTTGTGGTGGATCCTGTTGTTGGAGGTACCCGACTCCGCAAGGTTCTCATGGACGGAGGGAGTGGATTGAACATCTTAGATGCAAATACACTCAAGGGGATGGGCATTCAGATGTCTCGACTCGGTGAGAGCAACATGCAGTTCCACGAAGTCATCCTTGGGAAGAAGGTCAAGTCACTCAGTTAGATTGCGTTGGATGTGGTGTTCGGCACCGACATGAATTTTTGCAAGGAAAGGCTGATGTTTGAAGTTGTAGACTTCCAGAGCGCATATCACACCATCCTTGGTTGACCGTCTTATGCCCGTTTCTTGGCTCGTCCATGTTACGTGTACCTCAAGTTGAAGATGCCCGGACCCAAGGGTGTGATCACAGTCATAGGGAATCGACAAAGGGCTGAAGAGTGCCTACAACAAGGCTCCAAGATTTCCAACCATCAAATGGCTGTGGTCGAGTTGGAAGAATACAAGAAGAATGTTGATCCTGCCAATCTGCTGCGTTCCAAGAAGCCTGCCTCCGAGTCTGCTTTTCAGTCGGCAGGTGAAGTGAAGCAAGTGAATGTTCACCCGACAGATCCTAATGCTGTGTGAGAGCCTGACTTAATAGGAATGATAGACTACTCATATCAACAAGGAATTCCTTCTTTTTCGGAAGCCCACTCGAAAAGAACTCCAAAGTTAAGTGTGCTTGGCTTGGAGCGATTCTAGGATGGGTGACCGACCGGGAAGTTGGTCCCGGGTGCGCACGAGTGAGGACAAAGTGCGCAGGAAAGACTAGGGTTGGTCTGTAGGGCCAGTATAGATCCCGCCAAGCGTAACGGGATGTTACAATTGGTATCAGAGCCGACCCTTGCGGTTACACGGGCATGCACGGGTCAAGTGCACGGGCATGTGGCGCATGGCGTGTGTGGCCCATCGTGGCACATAGCATGGCACATGTGCTAGACTGGACGCGCATATGTGTGCCAAAAGGGAACGTTACTGATGGGCCGACGAGGACGTCGATTCCTTTGAGTGGGGGTGTATGTGAGAGCCTGGCTTAATAGGAATGATAGACTACTCATATCAACAAGGAACTCCTTCTTTTCTGGAAGCCCACTCAAAAAGAACTCCAAAGTTAAGCGTGCTTGGCTTGGAGCGATTCTAGGATGGGTGACCGACCGGGAAGTTGGTCCCGGGTGCGCACGAGTGAGGACAAACTGCGCAGGAAAGACTAGTGATGGTCTATGGAGCCAGTCTAGATCCCGCCAGGCGTAACAGGGTGTTACATGCTGCCCCGACCAACATGTCAACGACACTCGATAGCAAATAGGAAGTCATGCTCATCCAGTTTGAAAGGATGTGGATGTCCCCTAGAGGGGGGTGAATAGGCGCTTTAAAATAATTACGGTTTAGACTTGTACAAATGCGGAATAAAACTATCGTTTAATTAGTCAAGCAAAAAACCTAAAACAACTAGGCTCACCTATGTGCACCAACAACTTATGCTAAGCAAGATAGACAACTAAGTAATAGCAAGATATATAACAAGAAACAATATGGCTATCACAAAGTAAAGTGCATAAGTAAAAGGGCTCGGGTAAGAGATAACCGAGGCACGTGGAGACGACGATGTATCCCGAAGTTCACACCCTTGTGGATGCTAATCTCCGTTCGGAGCGGTGTGGAGGCACAATGCTACCCAAGAAGCCACTAGGGCCACCGTAATCTCCTTACACCCTCGCACAATGCAAGATGCCGTGATTCCACTAAGGGACCCTTGAGGGTGGTCACCGAACCCATACACACAAGGTTGGGGCAATCTCCACAACTTGATTGGAGGCTCCGAACGACACCACGAAGCTTCACCACAATGGATTGTGGCTCCAAGGTTTCCTCAAATGCTCGGGGAAATCTTCGCAACCTAATTGGAGAGCCCGAAGCTTGCTTGGAGCTTTGCACCACAATGATTGAGCTCCGAGGCACCACCAACCGTCTAGGGCGCTAAAGCACCCAAGAGGAACAAGCTCTAGGGTGCTCAAACACCCAAGAGTAATAGCTTCTCAACTTCTCACTTCCACGTATCACCGTGGAGAACTCAAACCTATGCACCAAATGCAATGGCAAGGGCACACGGAGTGCCCAAGTCCTTCTCTTCCAAATCCCAACAAAGCAACTAGACGGTTCCCCTCACTTAGAGGAGAGGAAGAACGAAAAAGAACACGAAGAACTCCAAGATCTAGATCCAAGGGGTTCCCCTCACTTAGAGGAGAAAGTGACTGGTGGAAATGTGGATCTAGATCTCCTCTCTCTTTTCCTCAAGAACTAGCAAGAATAATTGGAGGGATTGAGAGTTAGCAAGCTCGAAGAAGGTTAACAATGGGGGAAGAACACGAGCTCAAGAGATGAGGTCCATTGGAGAAGAAGACCCCATTTTATAGGTGGGGAAAAGTCCAACCGTTATCCTCACAGCCCGCACAGAGCGGTACTACCGCTCCAAGGAGTGGTACTACCGCTAGGGCGGTAGTACCCCTTTGAAAAACAACACCGAGGAGGCAAAAGGCCAGTAGAACCGCCGGAGCGGTACTACCGCTTGTCCTCACGGTACTACCGCTACGAGTAGCGGTACTACTGCTTGCGAGCGTTACTAAAAAATTAGATCCATGCCTACCACGGCTGTAAATAACACGAGATTTTGGTCCGGAGCAGTAGTACCTCTCTTGGAGCCACGGTAGTACCACTGTAGCCTTTTAAGAACACCAAAACTTCCACAACTTTTGCAAACGGACTCAGAATTCAATGAAACAAAGTTTGTTGGAAAGCTAATGACATGTGCGAACAAAATATTGATTGAAATATCAATAAGAAGCAAATGATAAAAGGACCATAAGAAAATGGTGAGAATCCTTCCTCTAATACGTCTGGTAAAACTTCCAACACGGAAAACGCAATAAACGAAGCATATGAAATCCGTTTTCGATGTACTAGAGCTTGTCACGAAGATAACCACAAGCTCAAGAACCCACATAGAGAAAAGACAACCAAGAACCAATAAATATGATGATGCCAAGAATGTAATGGTTTGAGCTCTCAATGAACGAGCAAGCTACTCACTTGAGAGCCCCCTTGATAGTACGACAATCGATCCTATAACCCGGTCTCTCAACTACCACCATGAGACCAGTAAAATAGAAAACCCTATCAAGGTCAAACCTTAGGCTTGCGCATAGTACACTTGAGCTAGATGATGACGATATTGACTTCCTCAAGATGGACCACATTTCTTGATTGCGTTGGCTTGATGAAGACTAGATGATTTCTCCCCCATACTCCACTCTGGGTGAGCCACTCTTCGGCACATCTTCACAAGTCCATTGTCGCCACAATGAACAGAGAGCCTCAAGCATGATCTCTCCGTGATGCTTCACTTGATCTTGCACATCGCAACCTTCATGACGATCTCCACTTGATGTCATCTTCCATGGGATGTATGGGATCTGCCTCTTGATGCAAGACCATGGAAATATACCTAACCCCACCAAGAACTCTCACGTAGACCATGGATTAGTACACAAAGCGCAATGGACAATGCTTGCCACACCATGAGATCACTTGATCCCTCTCAATACATCTTGTACGCTTTGTGTTGATCAACTTGATTCACTTTTTGACTTAGTATTGATCAACCTTGTATCTTAGCTTCTCTCTTCATAAAGGTGATGTCTTGAAGGTAAACATGAATGATTACACAATCTTATTCTTCAAGACATGTTTGCAATAAGCTCAACTCCCACATGACCAATCTTTGGATAAACCTTGAATACTACCTTGGTCACCATATAAACTCCTTGAAACCCAACAGATGGACTTCAAGAAGTGCCTCTGGACAAATCCTTTGAATATAACTCAAGGAAACCATTAGTCCGTAGGGGTGTCATCAATTAACCAAAACCACACATGGAGAAATGTGCTCTTACAATCTCCCCCATTTTGGTAACTGAGGACAACCACTTTCAAGAGAGTTTATATAAGAAAAATAAGTACAACCAAGCACACACAATGCAATGCATGGATGTGAGATACAAATGCTTAAACAACAAAAGCAAAACTCTCAAAGCATTCCAAACTAAACTCTCTAAACTTCTCCCCCATTGGCATCGATTGCCAAAATGGACAAAAAGTTTAGAAATCCAATATAATAGGTGTTCCTCCAAAAAGTTTGTATATCTCAAATACGTGTGCAAAGAAATACACATATCCAATGATAAGTAGTTGGAGGAAGACAAACTATATTGAGAACCCAAAGATTGCACAAAGGATCGTATGGCACAAAGACATAAACCGGAGTGAAGCAAGCAATCAAAAGTTACTAACTGAAACAATCAATCACATGGACCAACGAGCCACATGAATAAAAGATATTATGATATGGGAAAAACAATGTTTATAAAGAAACTAGAGAAGCTCCCCATGATTTGTGCACAAATAATAATATTTGTATTTGAATACAAGTGCACAAAATAAAGGATCATGACTCCCCCAAAATCAATATAAACACACCATAAGTGCAAGCAATAAGATAAGACAAACAAGATAGTACTTGCACTAAACATATGGTTGAGCAACATCTAAAAGAGGCAATCATAAGAATAGGCTCAACCAAAATGATGTGTGTGAGTCATGGAAAAGCACTTGATAAGACTAGTATAAGGATGAGCATAAAGCATCAACATAGTCTTGATGAAATGAGACACAAAGTGCAAACTTTATCCTTCCCGCACACAAACCACTAGCAAAAGGGTTCACAAGCTTACTAATAGGAAAAATTAAAAACCAAAGCTTGTGACAAACCCTAGTGAAGGTAGGAAAATGATAGCCTTGTCAAGGGGAGGTATACCAATCGAAATGGCAAAACCCTCGTGAAGACAAGCATGAGGAAAGCAATCTTCACCACCAAAGAGTGCATCAAGATGCTAGGATATAAGATCCGCACTCAAGACATATTATTTCACGAAACCACCAAGTAAACAAAAATGAAATGCAACGGTGGATGTGAAAGAAAAGAGGATATCAACTAGAGATGTAACTTCTCTCATCTGTATAAGATTCTAGGTAGAGGGAAATCATGATGATATATCCAGAAAGAATATTGTACACACGAAATAGTTACAAGAAGGAACAAACAAGATATCCACAAGGAAGTCATAACTATACCAATAAGATCCTTGCTTGAAAGCATAGCACATGGCCTAATATTTTCTTATTGTACATAAATGAACTCCCAATACACGAACATTGAAGACATCACAACTAGCAATATGACATTATTGTTGAGACTCTTTGAGAAAGGAAACAAGTACCACAAGAATGACTCAATAAATTCCTGCCATGATGCAACCTATAAACAGTTGAATGCGAGAAATGTATGCATGAAGTAGATACTTGTTATGAGATAGCATTGGATTGATGTAGTAGACAATGGTTCTTCAATCATCCTAGCAAGGCTCCAATAAGCACATGGTGTCAACACCTTCCTTGTAAGTGAGCCGAGTGTCCAATGTATCTCCAATTGTTCCTAGAACAACACCACAAACAAAGTGGTACCCAAACTTATTGGGACCAAACAGTTAGTGTACCAACAATATATAGGACAAAACTCCACATAAATATGTGCATATAGATATGAAATTGAATTTCATGCACACTTTAGCCAATTTATGTCATAGTGGAGTTTCCCCTATATATTGGGTCAAGGAAAGAGAACATGCCAACGAAAGTACATGTAGTAAATATGCATGCTCTAAGCTTTCAAGAATCAACTCAACACACAGTTGATAAGATGCTGAAAGAAAAGGTATCAAGTGAAAATAAGATACCAAACAAAAAAATCACTTGACGGATACCAACTAAAAGATACATCAAGGAATGAGATATCCATTGACACATGCCAAATAGAAGGAAACAAGAAACCAATTGAAGGAAACCAAGAGGTATCAAGTTCCCAAAAGAGCGCTAGGTTCCAAACAAACCAAACCCTCCGCAATTTTTCATGACGGCACAAAGCACCATGAGAGAAGGCTTGCCTCCCACCAACAGACACTTCATGAAGATCAAAAGATTTTATGATGAACACATAAAGAGAGTGTTCTACAAAAAATAGGATATCTCCCCCAAGAGATGTGCATTATATAGAATTTGCATTTGAATACAAAATGCACACGATGGGATCATCACTTTCCCTATATCTATAGAAACACTAGGAACGCTCAGAAAGATTCACAAGAGGAAAGGAAGACAAACGATAAACAAAATACAATGCAAAGATGATTAGAAAATTCTACCACATAAAAGGATACCAATTGTCAAAGGACAAGAAGTAATTCAAAATATTTCCTATTGGTAGATTGCAAATATATCCAACATCATCTTCACACGTAAATCATAAGCAAATGACACTTGTAGAGCTAACATGCCATCTAGGAACAAGATAAATTGTAATATAAAATCTAAGTGGCAATATCTCAAATGTACACATTCTCTGGGCTTGTAATATGCACATATCATATTACTCCCCCATAATGTGGTAACCCAACGTTAGTAACAAGTGGCAAATGAAATCCAACAAGAGATAATTAATGGACCGTTTATAATTTGAATTTATCATGAGAAGACATACCAAATAGAAGCTAGATAATCTTGTAATATCAATACTAAGTGGTATTCCTCATGAACACACATTTTTAGGGTCGTGGAGTGCATAAAGCACATCACTCCCCCAAAATGGGATAATCGATTAATCTCTCACAAAGAGCCAACTAAGATACAAACATGATGCAAAAAGGCTCTACACAAGACTCACACATACATGATGTGCAACCCATCATACATACTTGATTTCTCAAGATAAACAAATACGAAGCACAACATATACAAACACATGCAAGGTACAAAACCATAACATGCAAAGGGGCAAGTAGCTAACAATGTATTCAATTTAAGTACAAGTTACTGTTAGGAGTAACATTTGTATATGATAGACACTTGATGATCCGCATGACTTGGCTTGAGACAATATGAATGATGAAGAACCATCAATTCTTCACAATGTAGCCACGTCACCAATGCCCTCCAACAATACCTATTGATAAAGTTTGAGCTTGTTGGTCCCCAACCAAGTTGTGTCCTAAGAGGTTAGTCACAATAGGCTTGGCTACCCAAATGGTTCTTTTCTTGACACCACTTTGAGTACCAACAAACTTGGCAAACACATTTCCAACCTTATCCTTCCCAAGAGAATAGATATCATCAATAATGATTGGGTTGGATAAGTTACCATTAGTGCATGAAGAAGCAAAGTGACCCTTCTCACGACATAAGTAGCAACATTTACCCTTTACTTTCTTCTCAATTGATTTCTCAACTCGAGGAGCGTTGAATTGGGTCTTCTTGGCAAGTGGCCTTTCTTCAACTTGACGTTGAGCATGAGATTGAACTTGTGGCCGCTTCCCTTGTTGCTTGTCAATATGGGGCTTCTTCTTCCATGGGCAAGGTCTAACATGGTGCCCTTCTATTTTGCACTTGAAGCAAACAATCTTGGCCGAGTTCTTGACTTGTTCTTGGCCCTTCTTGTTGTTTCTCTTGGACTTCTTCTTCTTATTGGATTTGAATCCAGGTCAACCTTTGTCATTTGGGGATTTTTTCCCACACAAGATATTGTTGAGTGTGGCCTTCCCTTCATGACTCTTTTCCAAGTCTTTCTTCAAAGAAGTGACTTGGGACTTGAGCTCTTTGATTTCCTCTACATGGTTAGTATCAATAAAGGTACTAGAGGAAGTATATGCTTCATCATTAGGGCAACAAGGCAAGGAAAGTAATTCATCACAAGATGTACCAATATTATGAGTAGATGAACTATGAGGACTAGAACATGGCAATAAAGCATTTCTAGTAGATGTAGTGCTAATTTCCACATGAGGATCATTTGATGTTACCTTAGTAGTACTAGCCTCATGAGCTATATTTAGTACATTATGAGATACTAGAAGATCTCCATGATAGCTAGAAAGCTTTTCATGACTCTCTTCAAATTTCCCATAATTACTAGATAGCAACTTAAGTTCAGCCCTTAGCTCAACATTCACCTTTAATATGGATGCTTCACAAGAAATAGAGTTAGTAGCACAAGCATCATCATTACCAACAAGAGGAGAAGGCAACTTGGAAAGATTTTTAGCATATGAAACTTTAAGTTGAGCATGAGACTCAGTGTGTTCAATGAGCGAACTCTTAACGACCCTTGAGCCATTTTCGAGGTGCTCAAAGTCCTCAAGGAGTTTACCATGTGCAACTTCAAGCTTATCATTTTTAGTTCTAAAATCATTAGCCACCTCGAGATCTCTTTCATGGGATTCCTTTAATCTAGATAATTCTAGACCAAAGGACTCCTCAAGAGATTCCTTGGTGGTTTGTTCATTCTCAAGAGCTTGAGATAGCTCCGCGATCTCATTAGCGTAATCATGTTCATGACCTTACATTTTCTCAATGCTGGCCTCATGCTCCTCGAGATGAGCTTCCAACTCCTCAATATATTTCTTGCCCTCAATGGCAATAGACATGATTTCCATGAAGTTGGAACGAGCAATATTATTCTTATGAAGAGCTTTAAAAACAATTTCTCCCTTAAGTTTTAAGGAAGCTATATTATCACTCTCTTCATCATTATCATCGACATCATCATCATGAGATATATTGGGATTCAAAGTAGGTGATACCTTTGAAGCCTTAGCCATAAGGCAAAAGTGAGAAACAACAAATGATGATGTAGGATCCCTTGAAGCACCATTCAAGACCACATCTTGTTCCATGGAGTGTTGGGTGTCCTCTACATTGTTATCACAACAACTCGAGGACATAGATACATGTTTATCATGGCAACAAGATATAGCAAGCATATCATCATGAGATTTAGTCAAGCTATTTGTACATGATATGTGCAAGGACTATCAACACAAGCATGTGAAGCATTTAAAGTGCTCGAGGTGTTAAAGTCCAAAGATGAAGCATTGCAGTAAGATAGTGAAGACGGATTATCAACAATAAGCCCACTATCATCATTACAATGATCATCACTACTCACCATATAATTACCTTGTGGCAATCCACATGTAGGTGAAGTATAAGAAGTTGGGAAGACAACATGACCGGAGGTGGAGGGAGAACAATCATCCCTACAAATCTTGGACACACCATATTTATCTTGAAGCTTTGTCCACAACTCATGAGCATCTCGGAATGGCATGAGTTCAAATATAACTACATTGCTCAAAGCATCAAAAAGCACATTAGAAGCTTGAGCATTGAGATAAGAGTTTTTCTCATCCTCTAAAGATATGGGTTGAGAATCCTTTGGAGGAGAAAAACCCATATCTACAATTCACTCTAAAATTGGGTCCATGCCCCTAAAGAGATTAAGCATGCGAATTACCCAAACATTAAAATTTGTGCCATCGAAACTAAGAGTGTTAGAGAATCCTAATCCCCTAGTCGACATCCTTACTCTCTAGGTGGTTAAACCTAACAATGAGAGACCTTGCTCTGATACCTATTGAAAGGACGTGGATGTCGCCTATAGGGGGGGGGGGTGAATAGGCGCTTTAAAATAATTACGGTTTAGGCTTGAACAAATGCGGAATATAACTATCATTTAATTAGTCAAGCAAAAAACCAAAAACAACTAGGCTTAGCTATGTGCACTAACAACTTATGCTAAGCAATATAGACAACTAAGTAATAGCAAGATATATAACAAGAAACAATATGGCTATCACAAAGTAAAGTGCATAAGTAAAAGGGTTCGGGTAAGAGATAACCGAGGCACGTGGAGACGACGATGTATCCCGAAGTTCACACCCTTGCGGATGCTAATCTCCGTTCGGAGCGGTGTGGAGGCACAATGCTCCCCAAGAAGCCACTAGGGCCACCGTAATCTCCTCACGCCCTCATACAATGCAAGATGCCATGATTCCACTAAGGGACCCTTGAGGATGGTCACTGAACCCATACAAACAAGGTTGGGGCAATCTCCACAACTTGATTGGAGGCTCCCAGCGACACCACGAAGCTTCACCACACTGGATTGTGGCTCCGAGGTGACCTCAAATGCTCAGGGCAATCTCCACAACCTAATTGGAGACCCCGAGCTTGCTCGAAGCTTTGCACCACAATGATTGAGCTCCGAGGCACCACCAACCGTCTAGGGTGCAAAAGCACCCAAGAGGAACAAGATCTAGGGTGCTCAAACACCCAAGAGTAATAGCTTCTCAACTTCTTACTTCCATGTATCACCGTGGAGAACTCAAACCTATGCACCAAATGCAGTGGCTAGGGCAGACGGAGTGCCCAAGTCCTTCTCTCCCAAATCCCACCAAAGCAACTAGACGGTTCCCCTCACTTAGAGGAGAGGAAGAACGAAAAAGAACACGAAGAACTCCAAGATCTAGATCCAAGGGGTTCCCCTCACTTAGAGGAGAAAGTGATTGGTGGAAATGTGGATCTAGATCTCCTCTCTCTTTTTCCTAAAGAACTAGCAAAGATAATTGGAGGGATTGAGAGTTAGCAAGCTCGAAGAAGGTCAACAATGGGGGAAGAACACGAGCTCAAGAGATGAGATTCATTGGAGAAGAAGACCCCCTTTTATAGGTAGGGAAAAATCCAACCGTTATCCTCACAGCCTTCACAGAGCGGTACTACCGCTCCAAGGAACGGTACTACCGCTAGGGAGGTAGTACCCCTTTGAAAAACAACACCGAGGAGGCAAAAGGCCAGTAGAACTGCCGGAGCAATACTACCGCTCGTCCTCACGGTACTACCGCTATGGATAGTGGTACTACCGCTACGGGTAGCGGTACTACTGCTTGCGAGTGGTACTAAAAAATTACATCTGTGCCTACCACGGCTGTAATAACACGAGATTTTGGTCTGGAGCAGTAGTACCGCTCTTGGAGCCGCAGTAGTACCTCTCCGGAGTGGTAGTAAAAAATTACATCTGCTCTAGCCATGGTAGTACTGCTGCAGCCTTTTAAGAACACCAAAACTGCCACAACTTTTGTAAACGGACTCGGAATTCAATGAAACAAAGTTTGTTGGAAAGCTAACGACATGTGCTAACACAATATTGATTGAAATATCAATAAGAAGCAAATGATAAAACGCCCATAATAAAATGGTGAGAACCCTTCCTCGAATAAGACCGGTAAAACCTCCAACACCCAAAACGCAATAGACAAAGCATATGAAATCCGTTTTCGATGTACTAGAGCTTGTCATGAAGATAACCACAAGCTCGAGAAACCACTTTGAGAAAAGCCAACCAAGAACCAAGAAAGATGATGATGCCAAGAAGGCAATGGTTTGAGCTCTCAACGAACTATACGATCAAGCTACTCACTTTTGAGTCCCCTTGATAGTACGACAATCGATCCTATAACCCGGTCTCTCAACTACCACCATGAGACCGGTAAAATAGAAAACCCTATCAAGGTCAAACCTTAGCCTTGCGTATAGTCCACTTGAGCTAGATGATGATGATCTTGACTTCCTCAAGATGGACCACCTTTCTTGATTGCGTTGGCTTGATGAAGACTAGATGATTGCTCCCCCATACTCCACTCTGGGTGAGCCACTTTTCGGCACATCTTCACAAGTCCATTGTCACCACAATGAACGGCGAGCCTGAAGCATGATCTCTCCGTGATGCTTCACTTGATCTTGCACATCGCAACCTTGATGACGATCTTCACTTGATGTCATCTTCCATGGGATGTATGGGATCTGCCTCTTGATGCAAGCCCATGGAAATATACCTAACCCCACAAAGAACTCTCACGTAGAGCATGGATTAGTACACAAAGCGTAATGGACAATGCTTACCACACCATGGGATCACTTGATCCCTCTTAGTACATCTTGTACGCTTTGTGTGTTGATCAACTTGATTCACTTTTTGACTTAGTATTGACCACAGATGGACTTCAAGAAGTTCCTATGGACAAATCCTTTGAATATAACTCAAGGCAACCATTAATCCGTAGGGGTCTCATCAATTACCCAAAACCACACATGGAGAAATGTGCTCTTACACAGTTCCTCCGTGAGAACTGGGACATCTTTGCATGGAAGCCTTCTAACATGCCAGGGGTACCCATGGAGCTAGTTGAGCATCGATTGAGAGTTGACTTGTAGGCCAAGCATGTCAAAGGACACTTGTGTCAGTCGATGGCAGAGAAGCGGAAGGCAATCGGCGAAGGGGTGGCTTGACTCTTGGCGGCTAAGTTCATACGTGAGATTTACCACTCCAAGTAGTTCGCGAATGTCGTCATGGTCCCCAAGAAAGACAAGTCACTCCGCATGTGTATTGACTTTAAACATATCAATCCAGCCTACCTGACAGATCATTTTCCGCTCCCCCGCATCGATCAAATTGTCGGCTCAACTACGGGATACGAGCATTTATCTTTTCTCGATGCATACTCTAGTTACCATCAAATCTGTCTGTTTCGTCCAGATGAAATAAAGACGACCTTCATCACCCCTTTTGGGTGTTTCTGTTATATCACCATGCCTTTTGGTCTGAAAAATTCTGGCGCTACTTTCATGCGTATGATTCAGAAATGCCTGCTCAAGCAAATCCCTTGGAATGTCGAGGCTTATATGTATGATATTGTAGTCAAGCCTCGCAAAGGTTCCGACCTGCTAACTGACTTAGCGAAAACATTCGCCAACCTAAAGAAATATGATATCAAGTTGAACGCGTCCAAGTGCACTTTTGGAGTTGCCTTTATACCGACTGATGAAGAAATCTAATATGTTTGAGTGGACTCCTGTGGTAGAAGCAGCGTTTGTCGAGCTCAAAACCCTGCTTTCCACCCAGTTGGTGTTTGCTTCTTCACACAACAAAGAACCCTGCATCTGTACATTGCAGCCACTAACCAAGTCGTCAGTACGGCTCTCACTATTGGGCGAGAAGAGGAGGGCAAGGCTTATAAAGTCCAACGTCCAGTTTACTATATCTCTAAAGTGTTGACTCCTTCAAAGCAAAGGCGCCCTCATTACCAGAAGCACGTCTATGGTATATATCTATCAGCGAAGAAGGTGGCACACTAGTTCCAAAATCACTCAATCTCAGTCGTTAGTGATGCTCCATTATCTAAGATCCTCAACAATCGAGATGCGACTAGTCGAGTGCCCAAATGGGATATTGAGCTCTACTTTGATATAAAGTTTGAAGCAAAAAAGGCAATCAAATAGCAAGTGCTTGCTGACCTCAAGGCCGAGTGGATAGAACAACAGCAGCCAACTCAAATCCACTCGACACACTGGACCGTGTTCTTTGATGGCTCTAAGATGTTGAATAGGTCTGGTGCTGGTGTAGTATTGGTATGTACAAAGGGTTAGAAGCTCAGTTATGTCCTTCGGATTCACTTTGATTCCTCCAGTAATGAAGCTAAATATGAGGCACTCCTCTATGGTTTGCGTATGGCCATATCACTCGGCGTCCGGCGCATGATGGTATACGGTGACTCAGATTTGGTGGTTAATCAGGCGATGAAGGAGTGGGATGTCAGGAATCGTGTCATGATTGGATATTTCCTTGAAGTGAGAAATCTTGAGAAGAAATTTCAAGGTTTGGAACTCCACCATATTCTCCAAGTGAAGAATCAAGCAGCCGATGATTTAGCAAATATCGGATCAACTCGGAGGCCTGTACCTAGCAGTGTGTTTCTGGAACACATACATTCTCCTTCGGTGCAAGAAGATCCCTTCACTAAAGAGCCCCCGCAAGCAATGAGCGCCTCCAATCCGACTAAGGTTGATGTCCTGGCAGTTATAGATCTAGTCATGGAGATTCTGGTGATTACACCCGATTAGAGGGAGCCATATATTGCATACATACTGAGGCAAGAACTCCCAGAGGACAAGGTTGAAGCTCGACATATAGTCCACATGTCCAAAGCCTTTACTATCATGGACGGACAGCTTTACAAAGAAAGCATAACTGGCGTAACTTGGCGGTGCATCTCTCCTGAGGAAGGTCGACTAATTCTAGAGGAAATTCACTCGGGGGCCTATTTTCATCATGCGTCCTCTCGGACGATTGTTGCCAAAGCATACCGAGCTAGTTTCTTCTGGCCGTGCGCCAACTAAATGGCTAAGGATATTGTCCAGCACTGCGAAGGATGTCAGTTTTACGCAAACATGTCACACAAGCCCGCATCCGCCTTGAAGATTATTCCACTTGTCTGGCCATTCGCTGTCTGGGGTTTGGATATGGCTGGGCCTCTCCGAATGGGCCAGCGTGGATTCACGCAGCTGCTTGTAGAAATCGACAAGTTCACCAAGTGGATTGAGGCTAGGCCCATAAAGAAGCAGAATTCACGCACTGCTATCAAATTCATGAAAGAGATAACATTCCGGTATGGAGTTCCCCAGATTATCATTACAGACAATGGTTCAAACTTTGACTTGGAAGAATTGAGACACTTCTGCTCTGCCCAAGGCACTCGGGTGGATTACACATCCATTGCGCACCCCTAGACTAATGGTCAAGCTGAGCGAGCAAATGGCCTTGTCCTTCAAGTGCTGAAGCCTGGACTCAGGTGAGATCTTGAACATGCAGCTAGAGCTTGGGTTACTGAATTGTCATCCATTCTGTGGGGCTTGAGGACGAATCCTAATCGGTCGACTGGGCGCACTCCTTTCTTCATGGTGTATGGAGCCAAGGCCATTTTGCCGAGTGATCTCATTCACAATTCTCCCCATGTAGACCTTTACTCAGAGGCTGAGGCTGAACAAGCACGACAGGACGGTGTAGATCTCCTTGAAGAAGAACGTGAAATCGCTCTAATTCGGTCGACTGTGTACCAGCAAGATCTACGTCGCTTCCATGCAAGACACATTAGGAGTTAGTCGTTCCATGAAGGAGATCTTGTGCTTCGAGTGGATCAGCAGCGGCCTCACAAGATCGCCCCCGCGTGGGAAGGTCATTTCATCATCACCAAAGTACTGAACAATGGAGCCTACCACCTTTACATCCTCAAGAAGAATATTGACAAATCGCGTGCCTGGAACGCAGATTTACTTCGACGTTTTTATACATCACGTGTCGTTTATCAAAGTTATGACTCCTGCAGTCTTTTGCCGGTTCCGATCGCACAATCTCATATTCAAAAACACTCCGAGTGACAAGCGACCCTGTCACTTGGGGGCTTAGCTGCGAACCAGTTTTTGCCTAAGTTAAAAACCCTGTCGAGTGAATAGCATACTATTCACTCACAAGCTTAGCTGCGAACCAGTCTTCGTCTAAGTTGAAAACTCCTCCGAGTGACGAGCGACCCTCTCACTCGGGGACTTAGCCACGGACATGTTTTTGCCTAAGTTAAAAATCCTGCCGAGTGAATAGCATCCTATTCACTCGGAAGCTTAGCTGCGAACCAGTCTTTGTTTAAGTTGAAAACTCCTTCGAGTGACGAGCGACCCTCTCACCCAGGGGCTTAGTCGGGAATAAGTTTTCACTTAAGTTAGAAACCTCGCCGAGTGAATAGCATCCTATTCACTCAGAAGCTTAGTTGCGAATCAGTCTTTGCCTAAGTCAAAAACTCCTCCGAGTGACAAGCGATCCTCTCACTCGGGGGTTTAGCCGCGAACATGTTTTCTCTTAAGTTAAAAACCTCACCAACTGAATAACATCCCATTCACTCAGAAACTTAGTTGCGAATCAGTCTTCTTCTAAGTTGAAAACTCCTGCGAGTAACGAGCGACCCTCTCACTCGGGGCCTTAGCCGCGAACAAGTTTTCGCCTAAGTTTAAAACCTCGCCGAGTGAATAGCGTCCAATTCAATCAGAAACTTAGCTATGAATCAGTCTTCATCTAAGTTGAACATTCTGCTGAATGAATAGCATCCTATTCACACGGAAACTTAGCCGCGAACCAGTTTTCGCCTAAGTCAAAATTCTTCTGAGTAATGAGCATCCAACTCACTCAGAAATCAAACAAACTTAGCCAAGCGAAAGATTGGAAAGCAAAATGCAAATAAATCCAGAATCCCTAGCACGGATAAAAGTTGTCCACGCAAACAAAAGTACTCAGGCTTAAGGCCTGAACGAAGTTTTAAATGGTTACACCATCACTCGGCATACCGAGGCAAATAAAGTTTCAACTGCAAGCAGAGTATTTCTCAAGCACCGGTGGGGCTCGCGGGCTCGACGAAGGTGTCCAGATCAATCCTATCGGTGATCCGAGTGGTTGCTTTGATGAAGGTTTCCATGAAGTCTTCGAATTGAAGTTTCTTCGTGTTGGCCACCAGAAGGGTCTTCAGCTTGTCCTCCTTGGCCTCCTTGCAATGGACCCGGATGAGTGAAAGCGCCATGTGAGCTCCGCAGTGAGCAGCGGGTTTTTTCCATGCCTGTACTCGACCGGGAATCTTGTTGAGGCGGGTCATCATCGACTCAAGGTCAGTCTAGAGGGTGTCTTCTAGCCACAGTTCTTTGTCGATCTTCTCCAGCGCAGCCTTCAGACGAGTGATATACTCTTGAACACTTTTGAGACGAGCGTCAACCCGAAACATGTTCATGGCCACAACGTCCCTGACGGGTGACTTGGTGGGGTCTAGATTTGGCTCGATCTCCTCGGTCTCCTTGTCAAAGTCTTGGCAGAATTTACATGAAGGGGAAATGAAAGGTTGGTCATGCTACTATTCTAAACAAATTAAGGAAATTCACTCGACGGAAGAAAGTTACCTTCAAGCATGCCGAACATCTTCTTCACGAAGTCTCCCAAGTATTTCTCCACACTGTTACTTCTCTTGGTCAGTTGTTCAGCCTTTTTGATCCAATCGGCCAGTTCTTCCTTGAGTTTCGTGTTCTCTTATTCCAACTTATTGGCTGTGGCAAGCTTCTTCTCAGCAGCCTCGGTTTTCTCCCTCACCACCTTCTAAGCATTAGCGAGTGCCTTGTCCTTATCTTCAAGCGCCTTCTTCATGGTATCTAAAGAAATAACATTGTTGAGTTGCACTTCGATTCTACGGTTCTCATCACGCACGTCTATTCGAGCGAGGACACTCCGTTCAAAGAATAGAAGATGAAAGTGATAGTGTAGTTGGTCCACAAGGATTGCCTCCCAGGGTATTCAGCTTGGTCTATGCACGGTTCAGGTCGTTCTTGGCCACCTGCAGATCTAGCGGATCTGGTTTTTCTGCTTCTCCAGCTCGACGTACTGAGTCCCAAGCTCACCGCCTTTCTGAAATCAACAAAGTAGTTTAGTCGACACTACTATTTATCCAATCCTGAGTGGAAAAGAGCAAGTTCTGTCGACTAGATGGCGGCCCGCCGCCCCACCCCACACCTCTGCAATGCGTCATATCATGGTTGATGGAAATGATGTCCATGAAACCTGCAGGATAGGTCTTGCCAGTTCTGACGATTCCATCCCTAAGACAAGCATTCAGACGTGGAGACACTAAAGAAAAGAACTCACTCGACGGACCGAGTGACAAACGTACTCCAAGTACGAAAAAGGACCCCGAGTCCAAATCCTTAAGACTACTGCCCATCGTAAACGATCAACAGTAGTCTTGGGGACTACACCCAGTGGGTGCACTTAGCGTACCCCCACTGGATATGACACCACACGACCAGGTCCGACCTGTCCGAATAAAAAACAAAAAAAGAGCAAAGATGCAAAAATTGTCTCTATCAGACCCCCGTCGATGCAAGCACTGGACGACGGCCTCGAGGACTACACCCAGTAGGTGCACTCAGCATGCCCCTACTAGACCTACTACCCCTTGACCAGGTTTTTCGAGTGACAAGCGACTATGAAAAAAATCTAAGACCCCTACCAATGTCACTACCATTCGACAATAGTCTCGCGAGTACACCCAATGGGTGCACTCAGCATGCCCCCACTGGACCAGAGACCACTCGACTAAGACCTGATCAACTCGAGGGGAAAACAAGCAAGTATGCATCAAAAGAAAACACCCAGTGGGTGTAGAGTCAAGATGGACAGGAATTCAATTGCAAGTGAACCTACAATCACACTTACTCGGACATTGGCACGAAGCGCTGAGCTGGCATCATAAGCCAACTTGCTGGCCTCATACGCCTCCTTTGTACGCAACATCATTTGCTCAGCCTGGATCATGGCTTCTTTGCCTGCTCCAGTCTGGTCCTCTGGGACGCGGTACAGAGGGAAGGCGGGCGTCAGATAAGTCAGTGTTGTGGCTGGGGTCACAAGAGTTGCCTGAGGTTGCTCAATTGGCGCTGAGACCACAAGAGCTGAAGTGGCCGGTAGGGCACTCGACAGCGGAACTGCAAGTTCAGTTCTGGCTTGGGGAGACTCGCCAAGTTCTTGGGACGATGCAACAGTCGACCTAAGAGGAGCCTGCCCCAACGACATCCTTTGAACACGTATGCGTGGGGTGCCCAAGGTCACACTTTCTCCCCGTGTACCCTGCCATGACTCCTCATCATCTCCCACATGGATGATGTTAGTAGCTACCAATCGACAACGTTAACTTATTCAATCGACGAATTGTCTTCAAAAAACAGAGCAGAGTGAATATTTCTTATACCTCGTTGAGAGGTGGCCACGTCGGCGGTGTCCACTTCCATATGCTCCTCTTAATCTCGGCGAGGTAGCAGCTCTGGCAGACAAATTTCACTCGATCAGCAAAGACATGAAGTTCCACAACAGCAAAAAGTAGGAAAATGAACACTTATGTTGAGGTGATGGGCACGGCGATCTTCATGCGGGGCAGAGCCTTCCGAGGTTTTGGCGCGTAAGACCATGGCTGCTTCACAGCCTTTTCAGTCGACCAGATGTTGCGGCCTGGTCGTGCTTTGGATTCCTGGTGCTCGATGCCAAGGTTTAGCTTGGGGCAGCCGCTGGGTCTTGACGCTGCTTGGAACAATGCTTGGTGCGCGGAGGAAATTGAGCCTCTTCCTTGCTCTCCTTCGAATCATCGTCAGTGCCTTCACTGTTATTGGCGTAATCAATGTCTATGCTGTCGTTTGCACTCTCTCCGTCATCAAGATGCTCTCCGTTCGACACGGGCGAATACATGTTCGTAAACTCATGCTAGATACAAATAGTAAAGTCAGTCGGTTGAAGACCTTAGGCACTCGACAAAACTTGAAAGCATTCGACAAAGATATAACTCACCAGGTTTGGCGGTGGGTTCGCGACCGAAAAGGGCAAGATTTGCTTGGCTCCTAGAGGGTTGTCACACGCCCCGGTGATGCTTCGGAGCCACTGTGCAACAGTCTTCTCAGAGACTTCCTCTGGATGTGCCCGAGTGGTGTCTCTAGCGCCCGAATAGAGCCACATAGTGTTGTTCCTCACTTGAAGGGGCTGGATTCGTCGACTGAAAAACGCCTCCAGTAGGTCCATACCAGTCACTCTGCGACGGATCAAATCTACTACTGTGTTCACTAAAATTCCTACATGGACTTTCTCTCTCTCTCTCTCTATCACGAATAATGATCTGGGATTAGTGGGTCGCTCCAATGTGAAAGGGGGAAGGCCAGTCAACATGTTGGGAGATGCAACATCGTTGCAGTAAAACCAAGTCGACTGCCAGTCCCGAACAGATTCAGGATAGGTCATCAACGGAAACGCACTCTTGCTCGTATTTTGGAGTCCCAGGCTACCGCATAGCTGGAAGCCATGGGTATTACTATCATTAGTGTTGGCCTTTTTGACCGACTAAGACCGGATGGTGAAGATGTGTTTGAACAAGCCCCACTGAGGGGGATAGCCGAAGAAGCACTCACACAATGTTATGAACGCAGCAAGATACACAATGGTGTTCAGAGGGAAATGGTGAAGTTGCGCTCCGAAGAAGTTCAAGAACCCATGGATGAATGGATGGGGAGGCAGAGAAAAATCTTGCTCAATGTGGGTGAGGAGGAGGACTCGCTCGCTTGCGTGCGGCTCCGGTTCGGTCTCTTTCTCTGGCAGCCTCCATGACCCGTTGGCTATCAGCCCGTCCATAACGAGGTTTTGGACATCCTCCGGCCTGACGGTCGACGGAAGGAAATCCCCTTGGATCCACCTCGGTGGCTCCATGGACCGGGCACCCGACGGCCTCTTCGCCTTGGCTCCCTTCTTGGCGCTCGAGCTTCTTCGTCTTCCCCTTCATTATCGCGGCAGCGATCATCGAGACGAGGCCGAGTGACGCACGTGAAGTAGAGAAGGCAGAGGAAAAGAGGGGAATGGGGGAGGGGCCCTTGCGCGGTCCCATCTTATAACTGCCCGAGTGGGTCACTAACCTTCGGGCCCAATGGATCTCTGTGTATCCCGGTTGCAGAGGAAGCGTAGTACGTGGCGATGAGGGCGACACGAAAATCGAGGCATCATGCCTCCACTTTCCCCAGTTGTTGCGTCATCATCGCACGACACGTACTTTTCGTATTTTCAAATCCCATAAAATCCGGGCCTAACAAAGTGACTCGTCGCATCAGGAGATCCTGCTAACCACTCGGACGTAAGTCCGTGCTCAAGTGCACTCAGATGCATATCAAGACATAATCGATCAGGGTGAATGATAAAGATTCCATTCGACGCAGACTTTTGTGAAGCACTAAAATGCATTCGGATTTTTTTTGTCTTATCAGAACCTGCATTGATCCCGTATTCACTCAAACCCCGATACATTCGGGGGCTAATGATGGGGATACATACCTAGGGTAGGGTCTTAGGCCTGACCCACATACCCTACCTAAGGCCACTACATTGGAGAACTTAAAGATTACAAGATTACAAGGAAGACTCCGACTGAAGTCACCATGGCGCATGAGTCATTCGACAAAAAGTCCACTCGAGGTTTCTCCCTCCATTCAACAGTCGCCTTTCACTCAGAAGAACCAAAAGTCAGTCGACCACAGAAGACCAAAAGCCACTCTAGGGAGGCCAACAGACAGGCGTTCGACTGGTCACCATTAGTAGCATTTATTACATAGGTTATCAGTAACGTATGCCTTTATTACCACAATCGAACCCTTGGTTGCCAGGTATTCATGACGGGAAGCGTACTCTATATAAGCCGCCCCTCCACTCTAGCACAAGAGTTCGCACCCCCTGTAACTCATACATTCCACACGACACAAGCTCCCGAGCACTAAGACGTAGGGTTGTTACCTCCACGAGAGTGGCCTGAACTCATACCTCCGTGTGTACAACTTTGTCGTAGCTAGGACTCCTCCCTCAGCTTACATAGCCCTACCTTCTATTGTCAGGCTCGTTCCCATGACAATACCTACGATCGAATCTCGGACAAGTAACATACGAAAGAACAAAGGGAACTGCATACGGGATTAACTAAATACTTGACATAGAGGTTCAACCGATAAAGATCTTCATAGAATATGTAAGAACCAATACGGGCATCTAGGTCCTGCTATTGGTTATTGACCGTAGAGGTGTCTCGGTCATGTCTACATAGTTCTCGAACCCGTAGGGTCTGCACACTAAATGTTCTGTGACGTTTCGGTAGTATTGAGTTATATATGTTGGTGACCGAAGGTTGTTTAGAGTCCCAGATGAGATCCTCGAAGTCGCGAGGAGCTTCAGAATGGTCCAGAGGTAAAGATTGGTATATAGGAAAGTGGTGTTTGAACTCCGGAAAAGTTTCGGGCATTTCTGGTAGTGTACCGGGAGTGATGACTGGGTTCCGGGGATCCACCACATGGGGCCCACCCACCCCAAGGGGCCACATGGGCCTTATAGGTGGTGCACCAGCCCCTGGTGGGCTGGGAAGCCAGCCCCAATGGGCCTATGCACAGGAAAGAGGAGAGGGGGAGGAGTCCAAGTAGGAGGAGGACTCCTCCCACGCCCGCCTCCTAATCGGAGGAGGACTCCTCCTCCTCCCTGGTTTGGCCGACCCTAGGAGGAAATCCTAGGGCGCCAACCCCTCCCCTTTCTCCTCTAGCTAGATTCGATGGTGTTTGGCGAAGCCCTGCCGGATCAGCTCCACCACCACCATCACCACGCTGTCGTGCTGCTAGAGTACTCATCTACTTCTCCTCCCCTCTCGCTGGATCAAGAAGGCGGAGATCATCATCGATCCGTACATGTGCTAAACAGGGAGGTGATGTCTGTTCGGTGCTTGATAGGGACGGATCGTGATTGGATCGCGGGATGGCTTGCAATTTGGATCGCAAAGACATTCAACTACATCAACCGCGTTTCTTGACACTTACCGCTTAGCGATCTACAAGGGTATGTAGATTCACTCTCCCTCTCGTAGATGCTCATCACCATGGATAGAGCTTGCATGTGCGTAGGAAATTTTTTGTTTCCCATGCAACGTTCCCAATAGTGGTATCAGAGCTAGGTCTATGCGTAGATGAGATAACGAGTAGAACACAAATGAGTTTTTGGGTGTTGATGCACATATTGCTTCCTCCCTTGATCTTTTCTTGATTCAGCAGTATTGTGCGATGAAGCGGCTCGGACCAACCTTACTCGTCCACGTACGAGAGACTGGTTCGATCGACTGACATGTGACTTTGTTGCATAAAGATGGCTGGCGGGTGTCGGTCTCTCCCACCTTAGTTGGATCGGATTCGACAAAGGTGGTCCTTGAGAAGGTTGAATAGCAAGTGTATCACCATTGTGGTTTTACGTAGATAAGGATCGTTCTTGCTAGATAGCCGTAGTAGCCACGTAAAACTTGCAACAACAATTAAAGGACGTCTAACTTGTTTTTGCAGGGTATGTTGTGATCTGATATGGCCAAATACATGACGATATATATTTGATGTATGAGATGATCATGTTGTAATTGTTAATATCTACTTGCATGTCGATGCATATGGCAACCGACAGGAGCCATAGGGTTGTCTTTAATTATTGTATGACCTGTGTGTCAATCATTAAGCGCTATGTAATGCTTTACTTTATTGCTAAGCATGGTGGGCTGACAACCCCGATGGCGGTAGCAATAGTAGTAGAAGCATGGTGGGCGTGACAACCCCGATTGCGACACAATGATGGAGATCATGATGATGGAGATCATGGTGTTATGTCGGTGACGATGGAGATCATACCGGTGCTTTGGAGATGGAGATCAAAAGTACAAGTTCATGGCCATATCATGTCACTTATGATTTGCATGTGATGTTAATCCTTTTACGCATCTTATTTTTCTTAGGATGACGGTAGCGTTATTAGGTGATACCTCACCAAAATTTGAAGATAAAATTATGTTCTCCCCGAGTGTGCACCGTTGCAAAAGTTCGTCATTTTGAAGCACCACGTGATGATCGGGTGTGATAGACTCTACGTTAACATATAATGGGTGCAAGCGAGTGTTGCACGTGTAGAACACTAGGGTTAAACTTCACGAGCCTAGCATGTACATACATGGCCTCAGAATACAAGAGATCGGAAGGTTGAACATAAGTCATATAGTATGATCAGCATGAAGATTTTCACCATTAAAACCACCTCATCTCACGTGATGATCGGACTTGGTTTGATGAATTTGGATCATGTATCACTCGGATGACCGGAGGGATGTCAATTTGAGTGGGAGTTTTAAGTAATTTGATTAACTAAACGCATTATCTTGAATAATTGTCTTAGTAATCTTTGCAAATTATCTTGTAGATCAATGGCTCGCATAGTAGTTCCCCTTAATTTCAATGCGTTCCTAGAGAAAGCCAAGTTGAAAGATGATGGAAGTAACTTTGTAGACTGGACCCGTAATCTGAGGATTATCCTCACGGCTTCCCAAAAGTTTCATGTCCTTGATGCATCGCTCAGTGAAGCACCCGCTCCAGTGTCGTCTTCGGACGTTGTGAACGCCTGGCAGGCGTGTTCTGAAGATTACTCAATAGTTCAATGTGCAATGTTGTATGGCTTAGAACCAGGACTTCAAAGGCGTTTTGAACGTCATGGAGCATATGAGATGTTCCAGGAGTTGAGTTTTATCTTTCAGAAGAATGCCCGGAACGAGAGGTATGAGAACTCCGATAAGTTATATGCTTGCAAGATGGAGGAGAACGGGTCTATCGATGAACATATACTCAGAATGTCTGCATATTCGAACCGCCTGGACGAGTTAGGGATGCGCCTTCCTCAAGAGGAGATCACTGACAAAGTTCTTCAATCATTGCCACCTAGCTACAAAAGCTTCGTGATGTACTATAACATACACGGGAGTAACAAGTCGGTCACGAGCTATTTGTGATGCCGAAAGTCGCTGAGTCTGAAATTCAGAAGGAGCATCAAGTGTTGATGGTCCATAAAACCACTAGTTTCAAGAAGAATGGTAAGGGCAAGATGGGTAACTCCAAGAAGAGTGGCAAAGCAGTTGCCCCTCCCGTGAAGAAACCCAAGGCTAGACCCAAGCCAGAACTTGAGTGTTGTCATTGCAAGGGAACTAGTCACTAGAAGCGGAACTGCCCCAATTACCTGGCCGACAAGAAGGCGGCCAACACCAAACAAGGTATATATGATATACATGTTATTGATGTGTACCTTACCAACTCTCGTTGTAGTGCCTGGGTATTTGATACCGGTTCGGTTGCTCATATTTGCAACTCAAAACATGAGCTATGGAATAGATGGAGGCTCGCAAAGGTTGAAGTGACGATGCGCGTGGGAAATGGTTCCAAGGTTGATGTGATCACTGTTCGCACGCTCGCTCTTCGATTACCATCATGATTAGTGATGCACATGAATAATTGTTATTGAGTGCGTGTGTTAAGCATGAACATTATATCTGGATCTTGTTTATTGCGAGACAATTACTCACTTAAATCATAGGATAATGGTTGTTCTATTTATATGAGTAATATCTTTTATGGTCATGCATCCAATGTGAGGGGTTTATTCCTATTGAATCTCAATAGTGATGATACACATGTTCATAACATTGATTCCAAAAGATGTAGAGTTGATAATGATAATACCACTTTCTTGTGGCACTGCCACTTAGGCCATATTGGTGTAAAACGCATGAAGAAGCTACATGCTGATAGACTTTTCGAGTCACTTGATTTTGAATCACTTGACACATGTGAACCATGCCTCATGGGAAAGATGACTAAGGCCCCGTTCTCTAGAACAATGGAACGGGCAAGTGACTTGTTTGAAATCATACATACCGATGTGTGCGGTCCGATGAGCATTGAGGTGAGCGGTGGATATCGTTACTTTCTCACCTTCACTGAGGACTTAAGTAGATATGGGTATATTTACTTAATGAAACACAAGTCTCAAATGTTTGAAAAGTTCAAGCAATTTTATAGTAAAGTTGAGAATCATTGTAACAAGAAGATTAAATTCCTATGATCTGATCGACGATGAGAATATCCGAGTTATGAGTTTGGCAGTCACTTAATACAATGTGGAATTGTTTCACAATTGACACCGCCTGGAACACCACAGCGTAATGGTCTATCCGAACATCGTAATCGAACCTTATTGTATATGGTGCGTTCTATGATGTCACTTGGCGATTTTCCACTATCGTTTTGGGGCTATGCATTAGAGACAGCCGCATTCACTTTAAATAGGGCACCATCGAAATCCGTTGAGACGGTGGCTTATGGGACAAGACCAATTATTTCATCCTTACTAGGTAATTCTATATCACGAGGTTTTCTACTAAACTTGGAAAAATTAAAGTCATGAGACACATCACCAAACTCAACACTGACAGTTTTTTTTGACAATCTATCTTAGCATTAACAGTGTTCAAGAAAGGCCTATCAAAGATAATGGGACAAAAGTCATCTTGCGGGGAACCAAGAACTAGAAAATCAGTAACATCAATATCTTCTATTTCAGCTGGTGCTATGTTGATACGTCTCCAACGTATCCATAATTTTTTATTGTTCCATGCTATTATATTATCTATTTTGGATGTTTTATATGCATTAATATGCTATTTTATATTATTTTTGGGACCGACCTATTAACCTAGTGCTCAGTGCGAGTTTCTGTTTTTCCTTGTTTTTGAGTATTACATAAAAGGAATATCAAACGGAGTCCAAACGGATTAAAATTCTACGATGATTTTTCTTGGACCAGAAGGAACCTACCAGACTTGGAGAAGAGGCGAGAAGGTCTACGGGTTGTCCACAAGCCACCTAGGCACGACCTCGGGGGGCGCCCCTGGATTGTGGGCCCCCATAGCTCCTCCAACCCTAATTCTTTGTCTATAAATTCAAGAATATTCCCCCAATACCAAAAAGAGCCACTATAATACTTTTCCTCCATCGGAAGCCTCCGTTACCGAGAGATCCAATCTTGGAACCTTTTCTGGTAATCTATCGGAGGGGGACTCGATCACGGAGGGCATCTAGATTCAACTCCATTGCCCTTCCGATGATGCGTGAGTAGTTCACCACAGACCTATGGGTCCATAGCTAGTAGCTATATGGCTTCTTATCTCTCTATGATCTTCAATACCATGTTCTTCATGATCTACATGGGGATATATCCGATGTAATACTCTTTTGGGGTGTGTTTGTCGAGATCCGATGAATTGTGGGTTTATGATCAGATTATCTATGAATATTATTTGAATCTTCTCTAAATTCTTATATGCATGATTTCATATATTTGCAAGTCTCTTCGAGTTATTGGTTTGGTTTGACCAACTAGATTGGTAATTCTTGCATTGGGAGAAGTGTTTAGTTTTGGGTTCAATCTTGTGGTGTCCTCACCCAGTGACAAAGTAGGGGTAGCGAGGCACGTATTTGTATTGTTGCCATCAAGGATAAAATGATGGAGTGTTAATCATATTTCTTGATTTTATCCCTCTACATCATGTCATCTTACTTAATGCGTACTCTGTTCTTCATGAACTAAATACTCTAGATGCAGGCAGGAGTCGGTCGATGTGTGGAGTAATAGTAGTAGATGCGGAATCGTTTCGGTCTACTTGACACGGACGTGAAGCCTATATGGATAATCATTGCCTTGGATATTATCATAATATGCGCTTTTCTATCAATTGCTCGACAGTGATTTGTTCACCCACCATATTATTTTCCTTCAAGAGAGAAGCCTCTAGTGAAACTTGTGGCCCCTCTGTCTATTTTCCATATTATATTTTCAGATCTATAAACCAAAAATACCAAAAATACCTTGTTGCAATTTTATTTACTTTTACTTCTAGCAATCTTTTATATCTATCTCTTTCAGATCTCATCCTTGCAAGTAACCGTGAAGGGATTGACAACCCCTTTATAGCGTTGGGTGCAAGTGTTTGATTTTTTGTGTAGGTGCATAAATTGGGGCCTTGCTTGTTGCTCCTACTGGATTGATACCTTGGTTCTCAACAACAGAGGGAAATACGTATCTACTTTGCTGCATCACCCTTTCCTCTTCGAGGGAAAACCAACGCAAGCTCAATTAGTAGCATATTTCATTCATAATTTCTTGATATAAGGTAAAAGGAGTAGCACTCACACTAGAGCACAAATCACATAATCCATTATAACAATGATCTCCTATTGTAACTAAGACAACATGCAAGCTAACTACGGGTCTATGTTTGTCTTTTCATCGGGTTTAGCAATTCTAGCAGCTTCATCAAAGAAGTAAATGACATGCCCATCAATATTTTCTACCAAGAGATCTATAACCATAGCAATGCTAGGTTCTAATTTATTTTTTTAGAGGGGTTAGGTGCTCTAATATTACTTTTGCAATCAACAGTTGATACCTTAGCATGTTCCTTTATCCTAACAGGGAAAGGTGGTTCCTCTATGTAAGCAGTAGGTACAACTAGATAAACATTGTAAATAATAGTTTATTCTTTAGCATGGACCGATTCTTTAATTTCCTTTTTATAGGGGGTGATATTTAAACCACTTCTCTTTAGGGAGATCAATATGAGCAGCAAAAGATTCATAAAACGAGGCTACTATGTCAAGTCAAGTCCATATTTAGTGTTAAACTTGTGAAAAGCATTGGTATTCATAAAAGATTTAACACAATCAAATTCAAGTGTCATACCTGACTCATTACCTTCACCGAGTTCCCAATCTTTAGATTTGCGTTTAATTCTTACCAAGAGAACCCACTTGAATTCTACAGTCTTCTTCATGAAAGAACCAGTACAAGAAGTATCGAGCATGGTGTGATCATTATGAGAAAGTCGAGCATAGAAATTCTGAATGACAACTTCTCTCGGGATATCATGATTGGGGCAAGAATATAACACTGACTTAAGCCTACCACAAGCTAGAGCGATACTTTCTCCTTCACAAGGCCAAAAATTATATATATAATTCTGATCACGATGAACTAGATGCATAGGATAAAACTTTTGGTGGAATTCCAATTTCAAACGATTCCAGTTCCATGATCCAATATCATCACATACCCTCTACCATGTCAATGCTTTTACCTTCAAAGATAAAGGGAAACCTTCTTCGTCACTTCACCTCCAAATAAACCTGCAAGCTTAAATAGTCCACAAATTTCTTCCACGTGTATTAGGTTCATATTAGGATGCTCAGTTCCATCTCTTGCATAAGGACTAGCTAGCAATTGTTCTAACATACCTGAAGGAATTTCATAACCAATATTTTCAGTAGGTGATGTAGGTTGAGGGGCAACTAATTGTGGTTCCGGTCAAGGTGAAGATACCCCGAACAAACCCCTCAAAGGATTACTTTCCATAGTAACAAGTGACCGTAAATTTCAGCATGTAGTATAAGTTTTTCCTTCCCGATTTCCACTTACCAAGAGCGCTTCACTCCCCATAAATAGTGATAGAAAAGTGTCTTGATGACCCATAATTATAGGGGATCAATCTTAGTCCTTTCGATAAGTAAGAGTGTCAAACCCAACGAGGAGCAGGAGGAGAGGATAAGCAGTTATCATCAAGGTAATCTCTGCAGGCACTGAAATTGTAAGTAGCAAGTAGTTTGATAGCAAGGCAATTTGTAACGAGCAAGTAACAGTAACAATAGGTAAGGTGCAACAAGGTAGCCCAATCCTTTTGTGGCAAAGGATAGGCCAAAACTATCTCTTATGAAAAGCAAAGTGTTCTTAAGGATACAAAGGAATTTCATCTAGTCACTTTCATCATGTTGGTTTGATTCGTGTTTGCTACTTTGATAATTTCATATGTGGGTGCACCGGTGCTAAGGTGCTATTCTTAATTGAACTAACAACGAACTTATGATTAACCCCCTCGCAAGCATCCGCAACTATGAGGAAAGTATTAAGTCAAAGTCTAACCATAGCATTAAACATGTGGACCCAAATCAGCCCCTTACGAAATAGCACATAAACTAGGGTTTAGGTTTCTGTCACTCTAGCAACCCATCATCTAATAACTACTCCACAATGCATTCCCTTAGTCCAAAGGATGGTGGAGTGTCATGTAGTCGACATTCACAAGACACCACTAAGGGAATCACAACATACATATCATCAAAATATCAAACTCATTCATGCTCAAGATCAGAGGTGTATTAAATAGCAGAATGGATTTCAACATATAATATTCCACCAAATAAACCATATAGCAGTCAACTACACAAGGTAATCAACACTACTAGTCACCCACAGGTACCAATCTGAGGTTCCAATACAAAGATTGAACACAAGAGATGAACTAGGGTTTGAGAGGAGATGGTGTTGTTGAAGATGTTGATGAAGAATGGAAGCCCCAAGATGAGCGGGTTGTTGGTGATCACGAAGGCTTCGATTTCCCCCTCCAGGGGGGGGGGGTTCCCTCGGTAGAATCGCTCTGCCGGAGGGCAAAAGTGCTCCTGCCCAAGTTTCGCCTCGAGGCGGGAGCGCTTCGTCCTGGAAGTCCTCCTCTTAAATGCTTTTAGGTTTTTTGGGATTTTATACCAGAAGATGGGCTCCGTAGGTGGGCTTGGGTGCCCACCCTCCACCAAGGCGCGATTAGGGGGCCTGGCGTGCCCAGGTGGAGGGTGGCCACCTGGTGTCCCCCCTCTGGTAGTTTTCACCTCCAGTATTTTTTACTTAATACATAAAAAATCTTCGTAAATTTCTAGCTTCATTGGAGTTGTGTAGAATAGGTATCTCTGATGTGCTTTTTCAGGGTGCTGAATTCCAGTTGCCGGCATTCTCCCTCTTGATGTAAACCTTGCGAATTGTGAGAGAATAGGCATCAGAATTACTCCCTAGGGAATTATGATGCATAAAAACATTATAAACAACAGTAGTAAAACATGATGCAAAATGGACGTATCAGATGCCCAATCCCAAAATGAAAAAGAAATTTACTTTATGTTATGAAATAATAAATTCCTTGGAAAGTGTTGGTATGGAAGGCAACTGTGGATTCTGCTATCCATGGATTGCGAAATAATGGTGGAAAAAGGAACAAACTTTATTTTGTATCTGGGAACCGCTTATGATATATATAGCATGGAAAGGTCTTGAAAGCTCTCAATCGTTTTTGTTGATTGGAAATGCATGCAACCCAAAATATTTTTCTCTCTGAATTTAAACTTTGATCTCTGACACCTCTATAAATCCCTACTTACCTCTACGAAGGGCCTATGTATTTATTTTATGCAATTTTTACTTTTATATGAGTCTCCATCTTCTCTTAGAAAGCACCAACGAGGGGGCACTATGATCATACTTGAGCATTGGGTGTAGCTAATATTTGATTGTGTTTCATGAATGGAACAATGATTGAGCATGATGGGCTAGGGATAACTTTCTTTAGTGTTGATATTTTGAAAGTTATGGTTACTTGTTGGTATGCTTGAGTATTAAAGTCCTCATGTCAAAACTAGACTATTGCTTTGAACCATCTAAAACTCCATATGTCCATGCTACAAAAGAAAAGAATATGTGATGAACATGTTAGGTAACATTCCACATCAAATTTGAGTTTTTTTACCATTTACCTACTCGAGGGCGAGCAAGAATTAAACTTGGGGATGATCTATAATTTTTGATTGTTCCATGTTGTTATATTATCAATCTTGGATGTTTTACAATCATTTTATAGCAACTTTATATCATTTTTTGGGACTAACATATTGACATAGTGCCAAGTGCCAGTTGCTGTTTTTTGCTTGTTTTTTACTTCACAGAATATCAGTACCCAACAAGGCCCAAACACCGCGAAACTTTTTGCAGATTTTCTTCTGGGCCAGAAGACAACTAGAGGACCAAAGAAGCACATGAGAGGAGGGCCGTGGAGTCCACGAGACACCAGGGCGCGCCAAACGCCCCCTTGCGCGACCTGGTGGGTTGTGCCCTCCATGGAACCCCTCTCCACCGCCTATCAGCTCTATAAATACCCAAATATTCCAAAAACCCTACGGGAGTCGACCAAACACAATTCCAGCCGCCGCTAGTTCCAAAACCACAAGATCCAATCTAACACCATCACAAACTGGTGCATCGTGTTCATGGGTGCCTCTCCGATGATGCGTGAGTAGTCCACCATAGACCTACGGGTCCGTAGGCGATATCTAGATGGTTTTCTCTCTCTCTCTCTCCTTTGATTCTAAATACCATGGTCTCATGGAGATCTATTTGATGTAATGACTTTTTTGCGGTGTGTTTGTTGGGATCCGATGAAGTTTGAGTTCATGATCAGTTTCTATCCATGAATATTATTTGAGTATTATTTGATCTCTTATATGTATGAATACCTATCACCTCATATTTCTTCTTCGAATATTTGGTTTAGTTAGGCCAACTAGATCCATTTTTCTTGCCATGGAAGAGGTGCTTTGTGATGGGTTCGATCTTGCGGTGTCCTCTGCAAGTGACAGAAGGGGCAGCAAGGCATGCATGTATCGTTGCTATTATTGATAACAAGATGGGTATATTCCTACATGAAAAGATCTTGTCTACATCATGTCATCGTTCTTATTAAATTACTCCATTTATCCATGAACTTAATACACTAGATGCATGCTGGATAGCGGTCAATGTGTTGAGTAATAGTAGTAGATGGAGAATCATTTCGGTCTACTAATCTTGGACATGATGCCTATATAATGATCATTGCCTTGGATATCATCATGATTATTTGATCTTCTATCAATTTCCCAACAGTAATTTGTTTACCCACCGTGTGCTATACTCATGAGAGAAGCCACTAGTGTAACCTATGGCCCCTAGGTCTATCTATTACGATATTGCTTTCCGATCTATCTTTTCCCGCGTTTGCTTTCAGATCTATTATTCCAAAACCCAAAAATACCTTGCTGCACTTTTTTTACATATTTTATTTTGTGTTCTTGCACGATCTATTTATCCAATCTCATACAAACTGATCTATCTTTACCGTGGAGAGATTGACAACCTCTCTTACGCATCGGGTTGCAAGTATTTGTTCTTTGTGTGCAGGTACCGTTTACATAGTGTTGCTTGGTTCTCCTACTAGTTTGATAACCATGGTTTCATAACTGAGGCAAATAATTCTTGTAGTTGTGCTGCATCATCCCTTCCTCTTTGGGGAAATACCAACGCAGTCTGAAGCCACGTCAAGTAATGCTTGGAGAAAGATGACATGATGTAGACAAAGTAAACTCAACTAATATGAATAAAACCCATCATTTTATCCTTAGTAGCAACAACACAAAGACACAACTTGTCCCCTTCTGTCACTGGGATATAGAAACTCGTCAGGTTGTACCTACTATAGCAAACCACTCCCACTAAAGAAATATCAATCTAGTTTGCCAAACTATCTCAATAGATCAGAGAGCATTACGAAGCTATGATGATCATGCAAATAAGAATCATAGTAATCAGGTTTGACTCAAATACTTTTCATGAATAATCTGAACATAAAATCACATTTCATCGGATCCGAACAAACACACCATACACAGGGATTACATCAGATAGATCAAGGCAAAGATGGGATGAACATTGTATTCAAGATCGAGAGAGAGAGAGAGATTGCCATCTAGGTACTACCTACGGATAGCAGGTCTTCGGTGAACTACTCACACATCATGGTGAGCGCAGCAAGGTTGATGAAGAGGCCCTCCGTCATTGATCTCCCCTCCAGCAGGGTGCCGAAACGGAGGTGTAGATGGCCTCCCGTTGGAAGAGAGACTTGGGACAGCGCAAAAAGTGTTTTAGGAGAGCTTCTGGAGTTTTTAGGGTAGATATGAATTTATAAGCCAGAGAACAACGTCGGAGACGCTTCAGGGGGCCACCACATATCTGGCCACGTGAAAGCACAATATGCTCTCTTGGTGGTTTTGATAATTCATGACAACATACATTGTCTCTTGGACTAACACCTCTATCTAGTATATTTCAGATGATGGTCCATGAAGATCTGAATTGGCAATAAGGTTGAGGAGATTGTGGAATTACCCAAGATGCAAGTAAATAGGTTGGCCAAGCTTCAAGCAAGAGGACTCTACATTTTATATTCGTGAGAGATCACTTTGAGTCTATAGGAAAGCCAATACTATTAAAAGGGGGTAAAGTTTTGATGGTGAACAATATGCTCAAACGTGCACAAGTGACAGTCACCAAAACATCCACATACTCTCCCACCAAAGTCCGTCCTAAGCCAAATATACCAAATTGGTGCAACCAACTTTACTATCCTAGTGCCACCGAGTTCCAAACCCTAGACAGACTTAGCCAAACCCTAACACTTCGGTGCAACCGACACTGCACTCGGTGCCATCGAGTTGGGTTGCCAACTTCCTATTACGCAAATTCTCATTTTCGGTCCGACCGAGAATGGTGAATCAGCGTCACCGAGTTTGGTAATTATGACCTTTGGTCACCTTGTCGGTGCAACCGAGAGTTATATATCGGTCCATCCGATATTCAAAAGTTCCAGTTTTTGTCACTTTGGTACCACCGAGTTTTACACTTCAGTGTCACCGAGTCTGACTTATTGTGTGTAACAGTTGGATTTTTGGGGATGCCTATATATACCCCTTCACCACCACCCACTCGAAAGGGAAGCACTCAGAACTATTCCATATCTATCCTACTCAGTTTTTTGAGAGAGAACCACCTAGCCTTGTGTTGAGGTCAAGATCTTCCACTCCAACCATACCGATCTTGATTTCTAGCCTCCCCAAGTTGCTTTCCACTAGTCTCATCTCTTGTACCAAGCCAAACCTGTGTGAGAGAGATTGTGCATTGAGGAGTCTATCATCTTGAAGCACAAGAGCAAGAAGTTCGTCGTCATTACCGAGCCTATTACCTTTTGGAGGGTGGTGCCTCCTAGATTGGTTAGGTGTCGCTTGGGACCCTCCTATTTTGTGTTGTGGAGTGAACCAACAAGTTTGTAAGGGCAAGGAGATAGCCTTCTTCGTGAAGATCTACCCATAGTGAGGCTAGTCCTTCGTGGACGGAAGCCGCATGGAATAGTCAAGGTTGCTTCTTTGTGGAACCCTCCATGGGTAGAGCCCTCCGTGGACTCTCGCGACCGTTACCCTCCATGGCTTGAAGACTCCATGAACGTGGATGTACGATAGCACCACCTATCGGAACCACGGGAAAAATTCTTGTGTCTCCTATTGTGTTTGATCTTTCTAACCCATCTCTTTACTTACAAGTGCAATGTCTTTACTTTCCGCTGCCTTACTTGTAGACATGCATGTGTAGGGCTGTTTGACTATCTAGATTTGCTAAAAGTATTAAAATCTGCCAACCAATCAACTTGGGAAAAGGTTAGGTTTTAAATTTCTGCTAGTAGTCTATTCACCCCCCTCTAGACACACCTCTCTCGATCCTACACCACGGCCCCCTAGGGCGGTGGTTGTATATGTGGTGGGTCCCTCATACACCTCCTGGCTCTACTCCGAAGCTTCTAGGTCTTGTATTGGTCTAGAAAAAATCTCGAAAAACTTTTGTGGCAATTGGACTCGGTTTGGTATTGTAACTCTGAAAAGGAAAAAACACGCAGAAAACAGTAACTGGCATTGGGCACTTGTTTAATAGGTTAGTGCTCAAAAATATTATAAATTGGTAAATAAATAACCAAAAAGTATCCTAGAATGATAACATATTATCATGGAACAATAAAAAATTATAGATACGTTGGAGACGTATCAATGCCCTAATAATTTCATACAACTATGTGTGACCATGTATGCATGGAGTGCCATGTCAACGGGCGCAAGCCGACCACAACTGTATTTTCAGTTACAAATATGCTCAATGAATATGTTCTTTTCATTTTCAGTTATGAAAAGGTGCACTTCATAATATGTTTCTTTGCATTTTCATACCATCTATGAAAATGTGTACTTCATATGTTTAGTACATGGTTTCACTTATAAATATGTTTAATGTATTTTCTTTTACAAATATGTTTAGTAAATATTTTCTTAGCATTTTCAAGTATGAAAATTCTCGCTTATGTTCAGTGCATATGTCCATTTCCGTTATAGATTTCTTCAGGGCCTATGTTCGTTTCCATTTGTAGATTTCTTCACTGTAAGTGTTCAATCCATGTACAACAAATAAATTTGGTTGCATTGTTGTTATTTTCAATACATATATTTGTTGAATTACATGTTAAATTTAGATAATGTAGTTATTTGCCAAGTTTTTTAGATGTTACGCTTTGCACAGTGACTAATGGAGAAGAAAGTAAGTTGTTTTCAGGTGAGTGTAGGGGTGCAGGGCGAGCGGGACAGCCCGCTAAGCCGCAATGCCGCCCCGCGAACAAAGCCTAGCACGCGCTGCTGGGTTGACCGCATCAGCTCAAGCAGGATCAGGCGGCAGTACCGTTTCGTCCACCGGGTGATCCTGTATCCCGCATATGTCTCTATCAGTGGGTAATGACGTGTTTTGAGGTAAGAAAAAACAACAAAGGGATCCAATCCAAATTAAGCACCATCTTCTACTTGTGAAAGGAAGGAATAGAAAGTGGACCAGCAGCCATGATTCTTCACTTCCCCTTCATACGGAAGACAAGGTCGAGCGGAAGCTATGACAGGGACGTTGTCCGTCGTCGGATACGAGCTATGCAACTCCCAGCCCAGGTCTCCAACTCCCGCCACGTCAGACTCCCTACGGAGTAAGTTGGAGCAGGCATAGCTACCCATGGCATTCTTGACTAGAGATTGTTATTCCAAGATGTAATCTGAATTCTGAAGACATTGTCATTCTGGTTCATGTACTCGTCGAATTTCAGGGCAGCGGGAGTAGAGGTTTCTCGCTTTCGCTCGGCACCTGGTGGCACGACCCCGACGATGTCCTCCTCTACTCCTGCTCACGTAGCATGCTCTTGTGCTCGACGCACTTTGCCAGCCCGACAGCCAGGTTGACCCATGTCACGCGTCCTCATCTATCGGAATGCCTTGAATGTCGACTCGTCCTCGCGAACCTTCACAATAAGGCTAGTCTTCATGATGGGGAGGCCCAGCTCAGCGAGCGTCTTGGTGCACCGCCACCGCGCCCTCCGCCTCCGTGGCTGCCTTCAGCTCCCTCGTGCCGCTTCTGCCCCCGGTGAGGGTGGCTGTGCCGAGCTTGACTCGGTTGTAGTACAAGCATCGACTATCTTGCGGATCTTTGGCGGGTTCATCTGGGCTGTCGAGTTGTTCACCAAAAGTGAAGCAGCGTGAGGCAGGCTGCCCATGGTGGCCGCTAAAATCAGAGCCTCCCGCTTTGGTGTTCGGCAGGCAGCCACATCCCGCCCTGCCTACAACCTGAGCTGAGTGTGAGCGCTGGAATATTTGTAGAACAAGGTACAAACATATCATACATTGCTGCACACATGATGTTGATGTCTACTGCACAACGTATTCTTCTAGACTCGTGTTGGGCCTCCAAGCGCAGAGTTTTGTAGGACAATAGGAAATTTCCCTCAAGTGGATGACCTAAGGTTTATCAATCTGTGGGAGGCGTAGGATGAAGATGGTCTCTCTCAAATAACCCTACAACCAAATAATAAAAAGTCTCTTGTGTCCCCAACACACCAAATACAATGGTAAATTGTATAGGTGCACTAGTTCGGCGAAGAGATGGTGATACAGGTGTAGTAATGATAGTAGATATTGATTTTCGTAATAGTAACAATAAAAACAGCAAGGTAGCAAGTAAAACAAGTGAGCATAATATGTATTACAATGCTTGAAAACAAGGCCCAGGGTCCATACTTTCACTAGTGTAGTCTCTCGACAATGCTAATATAATTGGATCACATAACCATCCCTCGATGTGCAACAAAGAATCACTCCAAAGTTCTTATCTAGCGGAGAACATAAGAATAAATTGTTTGTAGGGTACAAAACCACATTAAATTTATCCTTTCCGATCAATCTATCCAAGAGTTTGTACTAAAATAGCACCAAGTTATCCTTTCTGATCGATCTATCTAAGAGTTCGTACTAAAATAACACCATATGATACGCATCAACCAAGTCTAATGTCACCTAGATACTCCAATGTCACCACAACTATCCATGATTTAATTATACAATACACATCAAACAATTTCAGATTCATCATATTCAATCCAACACAAATAACTTCAAATAGTGCCCCAAGATTTCTATCGGAGAACATGGTATGAAAACGTGCAATCAACCCATATGCATAGATCCCCAAGGTCACCGGGATCTGCAAGTTGACACCATAACATTTATCAAGCGAATAACTTGAATACTCCAATGTCACTACGGGTATCCGCATACAAGACATACATCATGTGCTCTCAAATCCATAAAAGTATTCAATACGGTAATAACAAAATCTCAAAGGGAAAACTCAATTCATCACAACAAGATAGAGAGGGGGAAATACCATATGATCCAACTATATTAATGATACGTCTCCAACGTATCGATAATTTATGAAGTATTCATGCCATATTCACATATGTTTACAATACTTTTATATAGTTTTGATGCACTTTATATGATTTCTTTAGAACTAACTGGGACTGACGTTGTTTTCCCCTCATATGCGTCTATAATGGATTGTGTTTTCCCTTTGAGATTTTGTTATTACTGGATCGAATACTTTGATGGATTTGAGAGCACTTGATGTATGTCTTGCATGCGAATACCAGTAGTGACACTGGGGTATTCAAGTGATTCACTTCATATGCATTATGGCGTCAACTTGCGGATTCAGGTGACCTTGGGGATCTATGCATAGGGGTTGATTGCAAGTTTTCATACCATGTTCTCCGATAGAATCCTGGGGCACTCTTTGAGGTTCTTTGTGTTAGATTGAGTATTATGAATCTGGAATTGTTTTATGTGTATCGTATAATTAACACATGTATACTTGTGGTGACATTGGAGTATCCAAGTGACATTAGAGTTGGTTGACGCACATCATATGGTGTTATTCTAGTATGAACTCTAAGATACATCGATCGGAAAGGATAACTTGGTGTTATTTTAGTACAAACTCTTGGATAGATCAATCGAAAAGGATATATTTAAGGTGGTTTTGTACCCTACAAACAATTTCTTCTTACGTTTTGTGCTAGATAAGAACTTTGGAGTGATTCTTCGTTGCACATTGAGGGATGGTTATGTGATCCAATTATATTAGCAATGTTTAGATATTGCACTAGCGTAAGTACGGACCCTAGGCCTTATTTACAAGCATTTATACAGCATTTGGCTCGATGTTTACCACTTGTTACATTGATATTTTTATATTTTCAAATTACAAAAACCTATTTCTATAATCCATATTGCACTTGTATCACGATCTCTTCGCCAAATTAGTGCACCTATACAATTTTCCATTGTATTGGGTATGTTGGGGACACAAGAGATTTCTTGTATTTGATTGCAGGGTTGTTTTAGAGATACCATCTTCATCCTACATCTCCCATGGATTGATAAACCTTAGTTCATCCACTTGAGGGAAAATTGCTACTGTCCTACAAAACTCTGCGCTAGGAGGCCCAACACGAGTCTACAAGAATAAAGTTGTGTAGTAGACATCAAGATATTTTCTGGCGCCGTTGCTAGGGAGGTGAGTGCTTGAAGGTATATCTTTATATCTTGCAAATAAATCTTTTAGTTTCTTGTTTTATCATTAGTTTGGTTTTATAAAAGAAAACTACAAAAAATGGAGTTTGGATTGCATCATTTGTTTCGTATATATAATGTCTTTCGTGAAAACAAGGATTCAGAAAATTGTGCTCAATTGGTAGAGGAAGAAATTATGAAAATACTTGATGAGAATTCCTTGAATTATGAGAATGATATAAGTATTATTAGTATGAGTTCTCTGAATATTCATGATGATAACGATATACAAAGCCATGAGCTTGGGGATGCTACGTTTGATGAAGATGATATTTTTTTGTCCCCTAAGTTTTGATGAGCAAATTTATTGTGATGATGGCATGCCTCCTATCTACGATGATTATGTTGATGACATGTTTGCTATAAAGACTAATGACAACCATGAAACTTGTTATCATGATTTTAATATTCAATGTTGTTATGTCAATGAAGTGTCACGTGATAGTTATTTTGTTGAGTTTTCTCCCACTATTATGAATGAGAAGAAATTTTCTTATGTGGAGAGTGAAAAAATTTCTATGCTTGTATATCATGAAAAGAATGCTTTATGTGATAGTTACATTGTGTAATTCCTTCGATGCTACTGAAAATTATTATGAGGGAGGAATACATGCTTGTAGGAATTGCAATAATATCAAGTTTCCTCTCTATGTGTTCAAAATATTGAAGTTGCACTTGTTTTGCCTTCCTATGCTAGTTGATTCTTGCTCCCATAAATTGTTTGATCACAAAATAGCTACACATAGGAAGTGGGTTAGACTTAAATGTGCTTGTCATGTGATTCATGATGCTCTCTTGCATTTTCCACTTTTATTCCTATATGAGCATCGTTGAAAGCATCATGCCTAGCTAAAAGGCATTAAAGAAAAGCACTTGTTGGGAGACAACCCAACACTTTTACTTTCTGTTTTTGTGTGTTCACATGATTAAGCTACTGTATTGATCATGTTTTGTGTCTTTTATTTCAATAAGGTGCCAAGTAAAGCCTCTGGGATAATGTGGAAACTTGTTTGTTTGATTCGGTGCAAAAACAAAAAGTTTTGCATCCAGTATATGAATTATCTGATTTTACTGGAGAATAAAAAAATTCTGAAGTTTTTACACAAAATTTGTATGCAAATTCTTTGAGTTTTCCAAAATTTTCAGAATTATTAGAGTTAGTAAAGTATTGTGATCATTCAGATCTTCACAGACTATTCTGTTTTTGACAGATTCTATTCTGCATGCATAGTTTGCTTGTTTTAAGTGTTCCTATAGCTTATATTGAGTGAGATAAATTATGGGAATGATATAATACAGTAGTTATTACGTGACAAAAATTATGAATCTTGCCTTGATAGTACCTAAGTGAATGGTCTATCTTTATTATACTAACCCATCTCACGAAGTTTCGTTAAGTTTTGTGTGATTAAAGTTTTCAAGTTTTGGGTGAGATATCGATATGAGGAGAAGAAGTACTGAAAAGAACCTAAAATTTTGGATGCCCAAGGCACCCCCAAGGTAATATCCAAGGAAGACGCAAGCGTCTAATCTTGGGGATGCCCCGGAAGGCATCCCCTCTTTCGTCTTCAACACAATCAGTATATCTTACTTAGAGCTATATTTTTATTCGTCACATAATATGTGTTGTGATTGGAGCGTCATTTTATTTTCTTGTTCTCTGTTAGAAGTTACTTATAATCTTTTTTCAATAAAGAGTTCCAAGAATTGCCTTAAGATGCTTCCATTGCAAGTTTTGATGTGTGTTTTATAAAAACAGAATCTGGAACGTGGAAAGTATCTGAAATTTTTACACAGTATTGTCATATAAATTCTTTATCACTTACTAAATTTTCATAATTGTTCGAGCAACATAAGTACACTATTTCATAAATTTCTACAGACTGTTCTTTTGGACAGATTGTTGTCATAGTTTTGTTATGTACTTATACTATAATTTCCATAGCCTATATTCGTAGATATAAATTGTGGAAATGATAGTCAATAGTAGATGATGTTTGAAATTATTGTGTAACTTGGCTTGGAAGTACATCAAGTGTTGATTTGTTTTTATGCATACTAACCTATCTCACGAGTTCTTTTCAAGTTTTTTGTGGATGAAGTGTTTTAGACTTTGGTGAACCCGGGATATGAGAGGATTGAACGGCTCAAGCTTGGGGATGCGCAAGGCACCCTCAGTAAATATTACAAGAAGTTGAGAGCATCTAATCTTGGGGATGCTACACATCCCACCTCTCTTCATCAACAACTATCGGTTAGCCTATGTTG